>CM039519.1:24353264-24396238 GCA_022433055.1 Begonia peltatifolia | reverse complement strand
TGAAATGGGTATTGAATATTTTGGTGTGTGTAGTAGGTTTGTAAATTAGATGGAGAAGCAGATGTTTGGTTTTTGGGCGTTTAAGTAAAACCATGACCGTTTTGGTTGATTTCTGCCAATTTTTTTGGGGCTAAGTGTCGACCGATAGGCTTAGTGGTTGACCAAACCCAGCTGGTGTCGACCGCACGGGTTGACCTGTACGAGGGGAGAGTATCGAGGTGTCGACCTATGACTGTAGGTATCAACCGCTCAATGTATGGACGAGTGCGAGGTGTCGACCTGGATGTAACAAGGTCGACCAAATCCCGTATGTGTCGACCGCGTAGGTCGACCTACTATGACAGAGAGCAATAAAGTGTCCACCGGCACAAGCAAGTGTCGACCGGTAATGTAAAGCAAGCAGAAGTGTCGACCTCGAGGATCGACCGACCCGGACAGAGAGGGTCTAGGTGTCGACCGGTCCTAAAAGTGAGTAACAGAGGTTGACAGCGAGGGTCGACTTGCGCTGGTAGAGGTGAATGAAGTGTCGACCGGGATAAGAAAGGGTCGACCGAGAATGCGTTTTGTGTATTTAAAATCTTAGATTTTATTTAAAATGATTTTTCCCGAAAGTTTTCCGCTACGAGGTTTTCAGTCGATTTTAAAAGGGTTGTTGTAAGTTGAAAAAAAAAAACAAATTATAAAACTTTTTTAAAGAATTTGTCAAGAGTGAGTGATGGTGACGAGTAGTAGTAGATAGCGAATTGAGAATCGGGTTGGATTATCCGGAGCGTTACATAAAGTGTTGTAGGATTTTTGAAAATGTTTATAGTATTGGTGTTAAATAAACTCTATTTTTATCCAATTTATTCTTGAATACCTATTTTGTTCTGGCCTTGGAACAAGTTCCCAAATATTGTTCCTTTCAATTTGATCTAATTCTTCATGTATGGCCATAATCCAATTTTTCTCAAACTCTAGCTCATCAAAATTCTTAGGCTCTATTTGATAAATAAAATTACGTTTGCACAAAAAATTCTAAGGAAAACTCTAATTTTGACTTCTAGGGAAGGATCACCTAGAATGTCATCTGTATGATGATTTTTAGTATAACTCCAATCTTTAGGTAAATCATTATTAGCATTCTCAATTGGCGTTGTTTTTAAGTCCTTAGAAGGTATTTCAAGGGGCGTGCTCTCTTGATTGACACAATTCGTGTCTTCTAGGTCAAGAGTTTTCATTTCTCCTGCAAGATCATCATTCATCTCCAAATTGTTTGATGATTGTATTGATTCATCTAATGTAACATGCATAGATTCTTTCACAACTAGAGTTCTCTTGTTGTAAATTGTATTAGGTTTGCTAGTCGAAGATTAACCGAAGAATATTTCAGTCTTTTTTGGAGTCAAATTTTCCTCAATTATCTTTGGTGTTTAAAATAAAGCACTTACAACCAAATGCTCTAAAATAATTGACATTTGCAGTTTTATTATTCCAAATCTCATATAGAGTTTTCTCTAGTATTGGTATAATAAAGACACGGTTTAGGATATAACAAGCGGTTGCAACAGCTTCCACCCAAAAATACTTAGGAAAGCTATTCTCATTAATGCACAATATTATATATTAACTGCTTTGGCATTTAGACTTAGTGTACGCCTATCATTTTCATCATATTCAAAAGGTAATTTCGGAACATTTACACCATTTTCTAATTCCACAATAGTAAAAGGACCATGTTCAATAATATGTCATATCTCATAATCTATAGATTACACAAATATTCTCATAATAAACATAATCATTACTATCAAGAAAATGAGGTTGGTAAATATATTGTCCCTCAATATGCATATTGCTAGAAATGAATGCCATAACACATAATCAAGTCACAAAGTACATAATCTAATCACGAAAAATAATATAACATAACTTTGATACTAATTCTGAGATGGATATAACCTAAAAATGGGTGAATTAAGTTATTAATCTTTTTGTGATTGAAAGTAATATTAGTTTACACATGTACAATATATTATATTTATCAATTAACATGGTTTCGCCAACTTTGCCTATGTCCACGCTTCAAGGCTTCTCTTTGAAAATTATTTTCTAACTCAACTCCTCGAGTTTACTAGATTGAACTTCCGATCGTTAATCCAAAACTTGATATGACTTTTTTTAGGGTATCACCCTTTCCTATTTCACCAAAATACAAGCGTAGAAGTTAGAACACAAATGAACAAAAGTCTTTCACACTCTAAATAAGAAAAATCTCAATTTGATGAACTAGGAGAGGTGTGAAGTAAGATGAAAACATGAATTCTTAAGTGAATTTGGCAGTGCTTTTTTTGTGATTTTTAAGTTTGGTAAATTTGCACAAAGCTTCCCTCTTCTATTTATAGTCTTTAGAAAAATAGTGTATCATTCGACACATTCATCTACTCGGTCGACACTTGTAAGACCATTACATGATTTTTCAAATATTTTCAACAACTCGTTTGATAGAGCGCACTAGTCCACACTTTGTCTAAGAGGTAGACATTTTGATCTCTTTGGAATTTTTCAATATGCTAGCGATTGACATGTTGTTTAAGCGGTCTACAGCTTAATCACTTTGTAATTTTTTTTGCAATTGTTTTTGAAGTCAACACTTCCAAATGTTGGTTGACACTTTAAACTCTCTGTATTTTTTTAAAATGATCATGTAGTCAACATCTTATTGGTCAAAATCGACACTTTGAGCTCTCGTGCTAAAAGTTGCATCTTCATGCAAACATTATGTATAACCCCTTTACTTTTATCATCCAAGTCCTAGAAAACTTAATCATCTCTTAAAGGACATGAATAAATACATTAGCACAATTAAAAACCCTTAATCAAAGGTACTTTTAGACAAGATAAAATTTTAATCTTTATATATATATATAATCAATCTTAGAATTCATTAACCAATTTAGCATTATCATTATTAGTATATTTATCATAAAAAAAAAAAATAAGCTTAGTTCTTTTAAGCTAACAAGTAATGTACTGTTCAATTCTATATGAGCGAGCACATCTCGCATCTCTATTCGCCACAACAAAAATTTCATCTTCCAATCTAGCATTAGAATATCATATCTCATCGAAGCCAGCTCATCAAAATTTTAGAATATTTCTCGAAATTCAGTAAAATATCCAAAACCAAAATATCAACCCCAAATAATTTTAGAACCAAATATCTTAAATATTTTGTACCAAATATTCAATCACAAAATTCGATATCCAAATATCTGAAATTTAAAAATAATAAATATTCAAAACAAACAAAGTTTTGAATCAAGAAATCAAATATTAAAAAACACAACACTGTAAACAACAGAGTAGCTCAACAAGAATTTTGTAGCAACTTGTTCCATGCAAACAACATGAAGGGAGGACTATTGTCTGATCGATATCTAATCGGAGATGAGAAAGTCTCTTCTGTGCTTGACAAAAGAGAATTGAAGGTGAGAACGTCTATATGATCCTTTTTGCTAGATTGGTGTGATGGAAGTCGTGAGTTAGGGCTTTGTTCTTGTACACTGGACTGATTTTTTTAGACTTACTCATACAAGTTTGATTATGTACAAGACTTTATCTACAATTTAATTTATCGACATTGGTCATACAAAACTAATAGATGAAAAGAGAAAACCAAAAATGAAAATCTACTGGGCCTAAGCTATACTGAACTCTTTAATCTATTATGTCTTTACCTTACTACATAAATTGCGACCACCTGTTTTTGAAAAATTAGAGAAAACGATAAAATGAACTTTATAAAGCTCAATAATATCCAATATAAGAATTCAACAAAATAAACTGAAATCACATCTAAGCATGCGCTAATTTTCCTAAATAATTAGTTCTCACAACCATCGCTTTTATTTATTAGCATTGATCAACTCTCATAATCACACATCTCACTTTTTTAGGTATTAACAATGTAATAATCCAAAAAATTTCAGATTTTAGATCTAATTTTTGAAATTTTTAATTAACTCTCGGTTGGAATTTCAAGGAATATTTTAATAGCTAAATTAATTTATAAAACTCGGAATCTAAATTTACAGACGGTTTCTGAAATTTTTAAGTCGAGAAGACGTGAATTATCGGAAGTTCGGAGAAATGAAAATATGTGAGGGCGTTTTGGTAATTTTACTTTAATTTAAATAATTATATTTTATATAAGGTAGAAGACATTCCACCCTATGTTGTCCCGCGGTCGAGAGAAGAGAGACGCGAGAGAGAGAGCGCGAGAAGCCGTGAGAGGGAGGGAGAACCCGGCGACCAATCGACACCGACGGTGGAGGAGAACCGAACGCGGTTAGCCAAGAGGACTGTGGTGGAGACGAGTTCGGTTTCCTGAGCTTAAGACTGAAGGTGTGCTTCCTCCCCTGCTCTGGTTCTGTTCGCCCGAGTTGATGGTCGTCTTCCTTCTATCTTTCCAAATGTTAGACTGAGTGTTGGGTTGATTTTTAGGTTGTGCGTGTGTCGCATGACCGTGGCCAGTAGAGCCCAGAGCCAAGAGCTCAGAAGGTCCTTCCCCCCTGCTTCCTCTCTCTGTTCTATTGGTCGAGGTGGGGAATGCGTAATGCTCTTCTTTTCGGTCGAATGAGGGCAGGAATTTGTGAGAATTGTTGGGTTAAAGAATTTTGGTCGGGAGTATCAGTTTTGCTTGAAAATCTAGGGGTTGGGATTTCCAATTCAAGTTTTTTGAATTGGAAACCTTCAATTATGGTTAGTTCATACTTAATAGATTAGAATGTAATTGATTGGCAGAGAAATTGCTAAAAAAATCAGGTTAATGTTAAAGTTTAGATTTTTTTATGTAAAAGCATACTCTATTTTTGAGAGTTTCGGCCTAGCTTCAGTTATTCATTTTAAATTCTATTTTTGTAGGTTAAATTATGTTGTTAGAGGAACGTTTGGCTGCTGAATCGTTCAATTCCGATGTACGATGCAAAAGTTATGTGCGTCGAACGTTTATGTCGAATTTTAGACCGAGTCAAATTATTGAGCATTTTTAGTGGAATTGTGACGTGTTATGTTAGTGTTGAGGATTTAGTGCGTAAGACGAGTTTTGAGTGAGTTTTGTTGAAAAACCGAAAATGTGAAATTTTTTTGAGTGAAGGACAGATTTGATTTTTGGTGTTTTTCACCTAGTTGCAGCTTACCGTTTTCAAATCTGTCTTAGTGCGTTAAACTAGATTCCTAGAGGAGTGTTTAGCCTCTTGAATCGTTCGATTCCGATAACAGACGCAAAAGTTATGAGCGTCCGAAGTTTAAGCTGATTTTCGGCCGAACCGAATTAGTGACCCGTTTTATTAGAATTTCATGGATTTAGTTGAGAAATGTGATTTTTAACATATTTAGAGAATTTTGATGTGTAGATTGATGTGTGATTATTTATGTTTTAGGTTGAGCCGTTTTTGGCAAAGCTGTGCGTCGAGTGAGCTTAGAACGTCAGGTAAGTAATGTATGCATGCGTTTTGCCCGAGTGGGCTTACGCCGTGGAACTTTAGGATTTATGTTGTTTGACTGTGATGTGCGTGCGTATTGTTTGACATATATCATGTTTTTAAAAATGGAACGAAAATGGTTCTGAACATATTTTGAGTAAGTGGTGAGACGCGTGGCGGTGGTACCGCGGATCCTACTAGTGTGTAGGCTGGTGCGTAACCAACAGCGGATTCTGCTCGAGTGGGCCGGCTGGGCCGTCACGCGGCCTGTATGTGTTGGCGGTGAGCATGATAGACAGTGGTACCGCGGATCCTACTAGTGTGTGGGCCGGTGCAACACTAGTCGCGGATTCTGCTCGAGGAGTGGGCTGCCTGGGTTGTCGCGAAATGTGTGTGTGTGGCAACTGTGGCCCCGTTGCTTGGGAGGCCGGGACGGGGTGACGCGTCAAGGTGTAGTGTGGCGCGAGGTTCACGCTCATCCTAATGTGGTTGTTGTGTGGTGATGCGTGTGTGTAGCTTGTGGACCTCGTTGCTGGGGAGTCCAGGACGGTGGCGACGTGTCAGGGTGTAGGGTGGCGCTAGATTCATTCTCACCCTGGTGCGGCTGCACTATGTGTTACAGATGTGACAACATGAGTGTGAGTGTAAAGACTGCATGTGATAGGATTGCATTGTCAGTTTTTACTTTCATATCGCATTACTTACTGAGCGTTAGGCTTATGATGTGTGTTTAATGTTGTAAATGCAGACATTGTTGTTGGTGAGCCCCGAGAGCCTAGTCCTGAGGCGTAGGACGGTTGGTGGCGCACGACCGAGGCATCAGACAGTGGATTATTAGGGCGACCCGACCTGTGGAGATGGTAGGTGATGGTGAGATTTACTCGGGTTGTTGCTTTGTGTCGGGATATTTATGTTGTCAGATGAGTTTGTATAGGCGTCGGTTGTACAGAACTGTATAGAGTGTTTGTGGTGTTTTGGAGACGCGTGTGTACTTTTATATGTTGGAGTATGTCATTGCTTTATACTATGGACTTTCTTCATTTCTAGTTGATGGATTCCGTTGTCTTTCGATTTTTTTTTTTTGGGATTCTCTGGATAGTTTGATGGATGGATACTCTTGGAAATTTTTTTATGAACGCAGGGTTAGAGTTTTTGGGATAGCTAGTTTTTAGGCGTTACTCTGCCGAAATTTTGGGAGAAAACTCGGGGAGTCGAGAGGGTTCGAAATAGGTCAGAGTGTGCGCAGTGAGGCGCGAAGGGAGTGGCAGTGTGCGCGGGAGCGTGGCATGACCGCAGGCGCGCGGAGCACGAGGCTCTCCGAGTGCACACGGGTCGTGCGGCGTCGGGTGAGGACGTGCGTGCGGACGTGCTACGCGGAGGCAAGGTGCGTGGGGCATGCGGCGCTGTGGACGTGCTCATGACGCGGCGGTGTCGAGTTGGCGCGCGGCGTCAGGAGGGTGCGCGCGAGGCGTCAAAGTGGAGACGCAAGTGCCCGGCTCGCAGGCTGAGTGGGCGCAAGCACGATGCGCGCGGCGCGGGACTATGGGCTCGCGGCCCCGCTGCTCTGGTGCGCGGCACTGAGTCAGGTAACGTGAGGCGTGTGTTGAACTTTTTCATAAAATTTCAAATTTTGTCGTCTTATTTTTTGGAAACTCCTTTAATATGTCTTTTCCGCTGCGTATTTTATATTGAGGATTTCGTTTTCCCTCTTCAGGGTACGAAACGTTTTCGAATCAAGTCGAAAAATTTTTATACTTATAAATGTTCTTTTAATATGATTTGAAAATGAAAGTAATATTGAATTAAGTGAGTTTACGTCGAGTCTCTGTATGTCATAGTATGTAGACGTAGTGAGCACACCGGAAATGTGTGGGTTCTCAGGGTGCTACAAACAAATTTCTTTAAACATTTATAATTAATGTTTAACAATGTGTCACATTTCTTTATTTACGAAGCATAGAGTACATATATGTGAATACCTAAGCATATATGATTTAGATAGCCTACTTGAAGTTTTTTCTCATTCTCCTGTGCAATTAATCTTTATGCACACTTTAACTTCATATAAAATTTTATTTTCAAATATCCACTTCTTCATGTGAAATTCTTTATGCACTTCATTCTCAATTATAATCAACACTGTGAGTTGTACAAATATCATCTATATTCAAACTCAACTCATAATTACATTTTGGAAAATCATCAAGACATGTTTTATTAATATCTAAACTCATTTTGATGTTCTTTTAAGGTTCACTAGAAATATTTAATCAATGTATAACTTTATACTCTTTCTATAAAATGCTCTAGACATTTATTAATGTTTAAATCTCATTATTTTTTACATAACGCATTAGACATATATTATTAAAATCTATATTTATCACATTCCTCTATATGTAGGATATAATCAATGCATATGTGCTCCAATAGGTCAATCAATGCAAGCGTGTGCACTATATTATTTACTTGATCTCATATTTTTCAAGTACCATATTGACATGTTATGTGAACATCAATATGCGTGATCTATATCGACATATAATGTGAATGTTAATATGCAAGATCGGAAATCTCCATATGTAAAGTCGCACACACATACGTACATCTGATTAAATATTTCATAAGTCATATAGATAACCTCCGGAGGGCTAGGTCCTGAAACTTTTTTTGCTATTTTTCACTTCAAGAGTCTGCTTTAGACTCTATGAGACTGATCCCGAGAGCATTTCACATAATTTAGCTTCTAGGAGTCTGTCATAGACACCGGAAGCCCGCTCCTAAACTCCAAACTCTATTTTCTCACAATTTAACTTTATCTTTCCTTTCAAACTTATGTCAAAACTTTCTAAAACCTCAATCATTGTTTATAATTCTTGAATAGACATTCTTAGTCTATTTTAAACCAAGACCAAATATTACAATTCATTCATGCTAATTCTATGCAATATTTATGCATAATTAAACTATCATCAATTCATCACTTATTTCACCAATATAAATCACTTTCATACTTCCATCAACCATTAAAATTATATGTTTCATATAACATATACTCAATTTAACATTGGATACTAATATATAATCCAATAACTCAAGGTTTTGTATTAAGGTTTTCAACATTTTCTTTAGTTTAGGATCCATATTCAATTAATTATTAACCATCAAACATGTCAAATTTATGTTAATATTTAACCTCTAAACTCAATTTCAACTCAAAACATATTAATCTTATCCATTTTATCATTTACAAATATCACATATAACCAAGTTTAACAACACAGATTGTAATTTCCTTATTAAAAAATCACATAAATATCTTCCTCTTTCAATCCTTTAAACTCAATCCATCCAATATCATGAAGGATTATCAATATGAAATTTCATTAACTTCAATTTTAATTTCCAAAATCACCATTTATCACCTAAACTATCAAATTTCATTTTCTTTAAAATACCAAAATTAGAGACTCTTATCTCTTGATTCCTTTTCTTTCTTCACCTTCTGTAAAGCTCAAAAATCTTAACATATAATTTATTATATGTGTATAGTATTTTATGTTTAAATTATTATAGATTACTAGTAGAAGATGTTATTGGAATATATTAAGTGTAGCTTGGTGAATAAGAAATAAGAAGTTGGAGGAATATGGAAAGAATTATAAGATAAAATAGAAGAATTTCAGTGTGCCCCATGGAAGTCGAAGAGTCACAAATTCGTGAGGCTAAAGGTACTTATAATGATTTAATGATGTAAGAGAAGTGTGAATGTTTAGGAGAAAGAGAGAAGATCTTAGATCCGTGGCAAGTGGGCACTCACTCTCAAATTGGTTTGAGACCTCACCTTTCATTTATCACTTAACCAAATTGAGCTAAAGATAACTCTCATGTGTAAGATTAAGGCACCCACGATATAGTAATCTTTTTCTCAACCTTGAGAAGGTAAAGTGGAATTTGACACCTTAGAGGCGGCTCGTGAGCCACAAGCCTATAACAAACTAAACCGAGCCGGCCCAGCGAGCCTAACGAGCCGAGTTTGACGAGCTGATCTTACATAAATAAAATTATTTTATATAAATATATTATATATTTCATTAAAATTTTATTTATTAAAAATATAATAAATATTTATTATAGTAATGATAAAATATGATAGATACTTAGTCATGTAAATAATAGAAATTTTTAATTAATACAAAAATGACATTTAATTATAAAAAAATAGAACAAAACAAATATATAAAAAACTATAACATTCATTATAAATTTGATATTTACATCACTATAAATTAGATACATTCCAAATAAGTTAGCACTCATTTATTGTCAATCATGTGCAAAATTGTCAAAAAAGAATTACAAGTTAAAAAAAATATTTCAAAATTTAAATTATAATGTTAATCTTCAACATTCAAAATTTTAAAGTCTTCTAATTATTTCATCCTCTCGTTGTTGGTTTATCGTAAGTGCGTCATTCCAATTCTTCATGCAAATGAGTGTCTCCACGAGATCGGATACAAGTTGTCTTCAGCGTTCATTGTACACACGTCAACCTGTACTAAAAGCTGACTCTGATGCTATGGTAGAGACTGCAGGTGTTAGTAGATCACGTACCATTATAGAAAGAATAAGATATGTGATGAAAAATATTTTCCACCAATCTAAAATATTGTTAAATATTCTATCTCGAATAGAATATTCTTGCAATATCATTACAATATATCTATAAATTGTAATACCAGTGTAAGGATATTTACAATTACGAAATTCTAAAATTCTTTTATTTAATTATCAAGAGTCAGTCATCAATAAAATAAGAAGTTACAACAACATAGCCTATAAAATTACATACACTTCATAAATTAGAGGTGCTACAAATAGACATTGAAAGGGCCCTTGAAAAAAATAAAATTATCTCATTTTTCATATTATTAAATATTTTAATAACATCATTTCTAGTTGTACTTCTAGAAATAAATTTAAAATTAAGAGTAGTATACTCTTTCATAAATTTTTCAAATTTATCACTATCGATGAATGATAAAGGCAACTCACATTGTGTTACAAGTTTTGTTATTCCTTCTCTCATGTTACTTTGTGAATACAAAAAATTGCCACTACCACTAGCATTCAATAATCGTTGTATAGGTCTCTAACTTGCTCATTTAAGTGACATTTTTAATAATGCCTACCGAGTGTGCTAGTTAAACTATCAGAGGTATATACATAATTTTTAATACAATAGTTGCGTTGAGCTTTAGATTTTATGTAATAACCCAGAAATTTCGAATTTTAGTTTTTAATTTTCGAAATTTTTAATTTAATCTCGGTCGAAGTTTTGAGAAAAATTTCAACGGGAAATTTAAATTATAAGACCCGGAGCCTACTTTTGCGATGGTTTTCAGAATTTGAAGTCGGGAGGTCGAGAAATTAACGAAATTAAGGAAGATTAAAACACGTGAGGGCAATTTTGTAATTTGTAAATAAAAAAAAATCTAATATAACAACCGAATGGCTTCGGGAGGAAGCCATTCGGCTGTTACTCCTTGGTGCCGAGAGAGCCAAGAGGGAGACGCGGGAGAGGGGAGAGCTTCGAGCTCCGACGACGGCCGACGACCAGAGGAGAAGTTAGCGGCAGCCGACGTGGATAAGGGGCTCCGACAAGTCGGGAGCGACGCGTAGCTCAGCCATTCCCGTGCCAAAGACCCAAGGTAAACTGCCCTCCTCCTTTTCGATTTTCCGCCAGCAAGTGGGAAGTTCGGTTATTTCCAAACTCTCGTCTTGTTTGAGCTCGGTGCTTGGGTGTGTAGGTTGGGGTGGGCGCGCTAGGGGCTCGGCATTCCGCCCCAAACCCGACCGAGGACAGGTGGGAATGTCTCATGTTCTTCCTCTAATTGTGGTGGCAGAAGATGTAGGCTACCTGTGTTCCTGCCTTGGCTTATTATGCCAAGGTATGGAAGGATTGCAGCAAGGGAAAAAGGGGGGCACTGGTGGTGCCTTTGTTTCGAGAAGAAAACCAGGGAGGGTTGTGCTGCCATTCGAGTTTTCTGATCGAGAAGCTTCGAATTGTTATGAGTTATGCATATTGGACTGTAATATGGCTGCTTCGTGAAGGAATTTGCGAAGTTAGATCCAAATTGAATTTTTGGCTATTTTTAGGATAAAAGCAGATTCTGTTTTTGGCCGTTTCGGCCTAGTTTCAGTTGATCGTTTCAAATTCTGTCTTTGTGGATTAAAATAGGTTATTAGAGGAACGTATGGCCACTAGAATCGTTTGACTCCGATATCCGACGCAAAAGTTATGCGCGTCGGAAGTTTATGTCGGATTTTGAAAGTTTATGTCGGATTTTGGTCCAAGTCAAATTAGCTGGCATTTTTCATAGAAATTCGACGTGTGAGGGTAGCATAGCCGTTTTTGATGCGTAAGACTAGTTGCGAGTGAGTTTTGGTTGAGGAGAAACGAAAATGTGAATTTTGATAAAAATGGCAGATTTGGGTTTTGGTGTTTTTCACCTGTCTGCGGCTTACCATTTTAAAATTCGTCTTAGTATGTTAGACTAGGTTCCTAAGGGGACGTTTAGCCACTTGAATCACTCGATTCCGTTAACGGACGCAAAAGTTATGTGCATCCGAACTTTGGGCTAGTTTTCGGCCAAACCAAACCAATGGACCGTTTTAGTTGGAATTTCATTAGTGTAGTTAAGGAAGGTTATTTTTAGCTATTTGGTGAATTTTGAGATAAATACTGATGAGAGATTGGTTGTGTTTTAGGTTGAGACACTATTTGGCGAAGCTGTGCATCGAGCGAGCTTAGGACGCCAGGTAAGTAGCGCATGCATGTGTTTTGCCCAAGTGGGCCTACACTGTAGAACTTTAGGGTTTATGTGATTGATTGTGGTGTGCGTGCGTATTGTTTGACATGCATCATTTTTTTTAAAAACGGGAACGAAAATGATTTTTAGCATGTTTTGATGTATAGGGTGAGACGTGTGGCGGTGGTACCGCGGATCCCGCTAGTGTGCGGGCCGGTGCTTCACCAGTCGCGGATCCTACTCGAGGGGTGGGCCAGCTGGGCCGTCATGCGGCGTGAATGTGTTGACGGTGAGGATATGGGCAGTGGTACCGCGAATCCTACTAATGTGTGGGCCGGTGCAACACCAGTCGCGGATCCTACTCGAGGGGTGGGCCGGATGGGCTGTCGCGAAACGTGTGTGTGTGGCAATTGTGGTCCCGTGCTGGGGAGGCTGGGACGGGGGCGACGTGTCAGGGTGTAGAGTGGCGCGAGGTACACCCTTACCCTGATGTGGTTGCCGTGTGGTGATGCGTGTGTGTAGCTTGTGGGCCTCGTTCCTGGGGAGTCCGGGACGGTGGCGACGTGTCAGGGTGTAGGGTGGCGTGAGGTTCCTCCTTACCCTGGTGTGGCTGCACTACGCGTCACAGATGTGACAACATGAGTGTGAGTGTAGAGACTGCATGTGATAGGATTGCATTGTCGGCTTTTACTTTCATATCGCATTACTTACTGAGCGTTAGGCTTATGTTGTGTGTTCTATGGTGTACGTGCTGACGATACTGCTGGTGAGCCTCGAGTGCCTAGTCCAGAGGCGTAGGATAATTGGCGGCGTGCGACCGCAGCACCGGATGGCGGATTTTTATTAGGGCTACTCGACCCGTGGAGTTGGTAGGTTGTACCATGGTTGGTTTTGGAAGTTTTCTTCTTTTGTGATGATTATGTACAGTCGACGAGATGAGGTGTATATGTGTCAGTGTATAGGTATATGGGGTGCGTGTAATTTTTGTGACGTACGCAGATATTTTTCATGTTAGAGTATGATATTACTCTATACTGGGGACTTTCTTCATTTGTATTTGATGGATTTTCGTTGTCTTCATACTCTCATTTGATTATGGTGATTTCTCTGGATGATGGATAGATAAACACTGTTAGTTTGGTGAGCTGTTTGCAGGGTTTTTAAATTTTGGGATAGTCAGTTTTTAGCCGTTACTTTGCCGAAATTTTGGGAGAGAGGTAGGGAGTCGAGGGAATATGGAATGGGTTGAGATGTGAGTAGTGAATCCTAAAGAAGGGTAGATGAGCGTGGGAGTGTGGCGTGATCGCAGGTGCGCGGGGCACACGACCCTGCGGGTGCTCACGGGTCGTGCGGCGCCGAGTGAGGGCGTGCGCGCGGACGTGCTGTACAGTGGTAGGATGTGTGGGGCACGCGGCGCTGTGAGCGTGCGCGAGACATAGTGACGTGTAGTTAGCACGTGCGGCACTGTAAGAGTGCGCGCGGGGTGTCGAAGTGGGGACATGAGTGCGCGGTACCAGATTGTGTAGTTCGAAGGGGGGGCGTTGGATTTTTCCTAAGATTTCCAAGTCTTACCGTTTTATCTTAAACTGTTTTAAATGGTTTTTCTTTTCCGCTGCGTATTTTTTTATTAAGGACTTCGTGTGCTATCTTCGGGAAGCGAATCGTTTTCGAATTGAGTCGAAAATTTTTCATACTCACAAATGTTCTTTTGAAAATGATTTGAAAATGAAAGGGGTAATAAATTGAGTGAGTTATGTCAAGTGTTAGTGTACGTGTAGTGTGTAGACGTACTGTAGCGCGTAGACGTACTGTAGCGCACCGGGAACGTGTGGGTTCTCGAGGTGTTACATTTTACTTTTCCATAAATTTTAATTTCTTTCATTACAAAATGTTTTCATACTTCAGATATTTTTTTTGAGGTGATGATGTTGATGCTTGTGCAGATAATTGTCCTATTGAAAATACAAGATTTATTTTCTTAATTTTTCCAATATCATCATCAATATTATAATTACGTGGATCAATAACTATTAAAAATAAATTTTTAAAGTAAATTTCAAATAAGAAAATAATACCAAAAATTCAATTAATCAACAATAGTTTATTGGTGGTATGAGTTTGTGATCACCTCCACGTATACAAAACTTATAAAAAATTACAAAAAAAAAATGTTAAATCATAAAACTAATATTATCAATAATTTATAAATTCATTAAATAAATAAACTACAGTACATACATTGTTGAATGAATAGAAAAAATGTGAACATTGGAAAGAAAGACAAAAGATATCAATTAAACAATGAGCACCAAAATTTGCTAGCTGAAGTAAGAGAGAGAGAGTTGAGAGAAAATTGATGAAAAGATGAATAAAAAATGAGATGTATTTATAACGGAGATGAGAGGAAAAGGGGAAGGAAGAAGGGGGCGCAGCACTGCAACAGTAACGGTCATTAGACTGTTGTTGTGATATTGTCTTTGCTATAAAGGGTTGAGACGGTTAGAGAGACCGTGAGGGAAGGGGCCTGGGTGATAGGGAGGGAGGGAGAGAGTGGCCAACAGGGAGCAAAACGAGACTAGTCACTAGATAGACGGGGTTTAGGGTTTCGTCCTATTTTTTATCATTTCTCACTTTGTTGAAGCTTAGAACATAAAAAAGGGAGGGTCATCTTCTTCCACCTCTCTGTGATTTGAAACGTACTCACTCTGCTGGTATATTTTTCTTTTCAACTCATCTCCCTCTCTCTCACCTTTTGTTGTTAGGCTCTTAATCAATCACTAACCATGTTATGAAATTGTCTCAGAATATATGTTCTGGAAAAATTGACGTGGAGTTAAATTTTCACTTAATTTTTTGTAAAGTTAGATTTGGATTGGCTGGTTTCAGAGATATAGATCTATCTTGAAGAAAATGAAATTTTTCATGTTATCATCGAAAATTCATCGATCGGACGATAATCAACTCTGGACTCGACGGCTCGAGTTGGATGAAGAAGATGGATGAATTGAAGGCCGAAGGCTGAGCGTTCAGCATGCTGAAGTAAATAGAAGGAATCAAGGAAAACGAAGGTTGAAGAAGGGCTGAACCGTTGAGGGGGTAACTGGTCAGGGGAGAGTGGCCCCCGAGCTGGGCTCATGGAGCCCGATCATCGATGGGCTCGCGAGCCCAGACGGCAAGGCTCATCTCGCCCCATCGATGTGATTCGAGCCAAACCTACTCGTTAGTTCAGTCTGCTACAATAACTCAGCAACATACCTGTTTAACATCACTACTGTGGAACCCATTCTTACACCTCTCTTGATTGAGTTTCAGCCTTTCCTCCTGATCTCCCATTCTTTCAATCTCGTTTCCCTCTTTGTTTTTCTATTCTTCGGAGCACCTCTCTCTTGGACTAATAAAGGTGAGCAAGAGCTCTGGTAGGAGTTCAAAATCTTTTAGCGCTTCTATAATACTTTTCAAGCTGGTTCTTCTTCAATCTGATTCTTCCAATTTTAATATCAACTCCTGCTGTTTTGTTTTGATAACCTGTTTTTTTTTTTTTGTTTTAATCTAGACTTGAATTTATATTTTTTAGATTTTGATTCCACCCGTGCATATCCCAATATCTGCGAGATAAAAACATGCACATATCCTAACTTTAACTAATTGCTGTCTTATAATTAAATGTGACAAACAATTAGGCCGTGATGAGTGTGGCAAGTATATGTAAATGTTTCTAAATTATATCAATATAATATATATTTTAAAAAATTTTATTTATTAAATTATAACAATTATTTATTATTATAATATCAAAATATAATATTTACTTGTTTAATTTATAAAATTATTTAATTAATAAATAAAATAATTTTATTTAAAGAAATAATTATTTGAGATGATCAATAAAATAAAATATTACATGAATATTATCATAAATATTTAATAATTGTATCACTTTAATTTTTTTTTTTTAGGTTGTAAATGAATATCTCTATGAAGTCAGGTTAGTCGGTCTCTTCCGACAATTGGGCTCCATTAGTTGCTGAAGCAATTGAGCCCTATTAAATTTCTGCATTTGGTTTTGTTGGCGCCATTTATGATTGTGTGGAAAAAAAACTTCTGCTTAGAGACCAGTTAGGCCTAAAATGTTGTAGGTGAAGCAAGTTGGCTCATTTAAATGCAGCATGTTGAGTTTCATTTTGACCCAGTCCAAACCCCAACTTGCTCTCACTCTAAATTTATCATCCTTCCCTTCATGTCTACTTCACCTAGCGGCTAGCACTAGCAGCCGCCTCCCCAACTTTCCTCATGCATCGACGACCCCATAGATTCTGTCATGATAGAACCATCATCTCCCTTTGTCAGAGATCATTCCCACTCCCCGGTGCTGATTTCATCCCTTCTGGGCAAACCAAAACAGTGCCAATGGTTTTATGTTGATCGATTTCGCCGAAAGTGCACTCTCAACGTCAAGTGGAGCGTGACTAGCTGAGTCGCCTACATCTCCTCCACTGCATGTTCTTACAATGATCTTGGGCACTTCCTTCGCCATGGGGGCTTCTTAGGTCGTAAGTACTCCCACTGTCGAGGATACTCTACAAGGGTTGTCGAGCATGGAGAGCCTGCAACACAACAAGTTGACTAGGTCAATTCACCTGGCTCAGTCGCAAGGATAGCAGGCTCAGACTCAGCGCACCATTTGAGATCGCGTGAATCTGCCCATTTAATTGTAATCTGCCCATTCACCATTTTAAATGTATCCAACGTTAATATTTCTTCTCACCCTTCAACTCCAACCCTTTAAAATTTTGTCATTTCCACTTTAGAGAGAGAGAGAGAGAGGAGTTGGATGAGGATGCGTGTTAGAGGCATATTATTTAAACTTCCTTTATCAACTAAGGTTAATTTGGTCACTCAACATAGTTCAAGAATCATTTTGTTGACCAAAACAGTTTAAGAATGAGACTGTCATGACACCCATATTTTAAACGTTACTAAAAAATAAGAGATAATATTTTTCTAAAAACTAAATATTTATTATAAGATTTACTATTATTAAAATTTAAAACTTACTTATAAAGTACTTAATCTATTTTACCTTGTATTCTTTCTTGTATCTTCCACAAAATTTCTCCATATTTTTCTCCCCTCCTTTGATCTTTTTCTTCAGAGAATTTTCTGACGCATTCCTCTTTACATATGATCCAATTATGCAAAAGATAACTGATATTAAAGCGTGCCTATAGACAATGCAAATTTTCGTCCATAGCCAAATGAAATGTGCCTCCCTTTCTTTCTCGCATTTAATGCATTAAATGTGGTTGCTGGCCCTCATCATGAAAGAAGGCACCAACCAAAAGAAAGCTGTATCTGGGCAAAGTCACAAGATTTAAGATGAGCAAGACAAGACAATAATTCTCTTTATCAATGTGAGAAATGCTTTAAGACCAATATCATCGTCTTGTTTCGCAGTCTAAGATTAATTCAAACCATGCTTGGGAAGTTTGGTTTTCGCTGCATGAATACTATCCAAAATTCAATCAATCACTCATCTTTGCTTGTTTACTTAACCCACAACAACCACTATACCATGGACATATCGTGAGCTTCATCCACGTGAATAGAAAAGAATTCACCAAAATCTTCCGTCATAAAGTTGGTGGTTTCATCTGAATTACTAGTTTCAAGCTCTCGGGTCTTCCATCAACACTGACCTTTTTGATACATTGATTTAAGATAGCAAGAAATCTTAAAAAATATATAATTTTGAGTAAATTTTTTGAGTCCATCGTTTCATAATGAATATGAAAATTCAATCCTTGTCTAAGTAGAAAATGAACTCCTAAAATAGGCGCCACTAAGCGTACTCAATAGTCATGTTGTGTTTGGTTTCAATTTTCGTTCAACAATGGTTTGATAATTGTTGATTTTGGCAGTCAAAGTATGATGGTTCTGTGAAGGTTTGATTGAGAACACTTTTGACACATCCCATGTTCTTGATTTTTTTTTTTTTTTGTTTATTATCTCCCAATTGGTAAATTCCTCAACAAACAATATCTTTTTAAACTACACTGCACTTTGTTATTATCATCTGCAATAAATTAAATACCTTTTAAATGCAAAAGTAAAGATCCAAGCAAATCAATCTAGTGTAGCTAATTTTATATAAACTCATAATCTTAAAGTTCAAATGTGAAAATAAACACCCAAGCACATCAAGCCGATCTCCTCAATTATCAACACAAAATATCAAGAAATATGAAATACATCTAACACCCCAATCTCAAAATATGACCGACAAAATGGAGGAACCCCAGGGTAGGCTAATAAATCCAACTGAAACACTGATCATACAGATTAAACATAGTGTTGAAGATAACTTTGACTTGTAATATTCTCATTTGATTATCACTCTTACATCAACAATAGTCAGTAAAATTGAATTACCTAGTGTCAAACGAAAGAACCAGGATCCAGAGAGAATTATCGGAGTCTCGTTGAATTGATTTACGGAAAGTGCTCGAGTTACCTCGAAAATTTGATGGAAGCTGATTGAATGCAAGTTTCTAAGCATAGGAGGTGGAATTGAGGACGGCAGTGCCCGATCAAGAGATCTGTTCAGACTCTTCGTTGCCATCATCATCGTCAAAGGACAAAAAAAAGAGCTAAACTAAAGGGGGAAACTAGACATAACAAACGAGCCGGTCGGGTTGGGCCGAGCCAGGCCGAGCCAAGCTGAGCTAAAAGTAGTTCAGCTCACCGAATCTAATAAGTTAAACGATTCAAGTTTAACGAGCTGGGCCTAATGAGCTAGTATAGAAAAATTTCAACTCAAACTGGCTAGCAAACCACGAGTTAAACGAGCCGAGCCGAGCCGACCCAGCTAGTAGCAGCTTTTGTAAGCTCATGTACTTCAGCTTGACAGGTCTTAGATTCGAGAGATAGGGAAGGCAAAAACTCATTCACTAGGGAAAAAGATCACGAGGTACGGTAGCAGGGCATCAGGTCTCTCCAACCCATAACAGTCAGGGGTTGGGCTGTTACAAAAAATGGCGTCCTTTTTTGAAACAGCCCAACCCCCTTGACTAACTACTCCACCATACTGTGGGATTGGAAGGCCTACTTTGCCCAGATACTTTTACCTCATTATCTTTTTTTTCTGGCGAAGGAATTTTTGCACTCTTCAGCTCTCAAACCCAAGACCTTCCAGAGACTTACAGTGCTTATGAGAGCTGGTACCACTTGACCTAGTAGCTCTCATAAGCTCAAGTACTTGAGCCTAGTAGGTTTTGGCTTCGAGAGCTGTAGAGGAAAAAAATTTCTTCGTCAGGAGAAAAATATCATGAGATGACGTACAGTCAAGCATGAGGTCCCTCCAACCCACAGCAAGGGTTGGCGTTTACATGATCAATCTTTACAAAGACGGTTCATTATTCCTATTTATAGTTTAACATTGTTTGAATAGTTCATTGATTTTGACTAAGGGATTGCCTTTGCCTTGGAATAAAGAGAATTCGATGGATTGCTATAGGTGTAATCAGACTCAGTTATTTAAGATCAATCATGAGCTAGAAGGGGTCTTCCCTTTTTTTGATGTATGAAATATCATATTTCACATGTCATTATTAGTTTGAACACTCATGTACCCGAGACTTCAACTATCCCTATCCAACCTAATATATATTTGTTGTATACATATACTAACTTTTTCTTTAGCATAGACTTGGTTCGAGGTTACTACAATCTCTAACGTTGAATAATTTTCTGAATCAGCCTATTATAAGGTAAATTTTTGCAAGATCTCTCAACAATGTCACTTATGTGAAGTAAAATTGCATACCCCGAATTAAGCCTCTTTTGATAGTAAATTTTCTTTATAAGATAGAGATCTCTGTATCAAACAGGGTCTCGGTGTCCATTATGGGGTAAGATAGTGTGAGAGATCAAGTGATGTATAACACATGTCTTCACATTTAAGTCTTTTAACTCAAGCTTGTAAAATCCACCAATGTCGAGATTTCTTATGAATCTTTTTGAATAGTTCAAATCTTTTCCCTTGTTTAATGAAGTCAGCATCCCGAGAATTATGAAAATATTCTTTAGCAGCTTTGTTCATCGAGAAACCAATAAATTCATTTACAACACTTGGATCAACCTAATTTTTTTATCGAAAATGTAGGACTTGACCTTGAGTGGTTGAGTTGTACCATTCGCATTTGCACAAATAAAAAATTAGGATAATTCTCTCATGAGCATTACCACCTATATCGGACAATCCAAATAAACCAATTTTTTCAAATAATTTGCTAACTTTCAAAAGGTACCTTATTAGAGCAAATTATGAAAAATTTTTCATATCAGCTTTGTAACAAATTTTATTAACATTTGTTCTAAATTCTAGGGCTGGGCACGGTCTGGTCCGGGCCAGTTTTGGCCCGGAACTAGACCGGACCTGTAGTTTCAGGAAATAATTTTCCAAAACCAGAACTGGTTCCCTCCTATAAATTTTAATTTTTTTTAATTTAAAAATAAATCAAACCAAAAAAATATAAAATACATATATTATTTCTACTATTTATTATTGACGTTAAATCTATCGAAATAAATCTAACTATCCAACATTAAAATAAAATGTAAGAAACTAAATTTAACATCCAAAATTAATTCAAATATCTGGGATTCAAACTAAATCCAATTCGTCAATCTAACATTAAAATAAAATGTAAAAAATTAAATTTAACATCCATAAATAATCCAACTATCTAAAATACAAATTAAATTCAACTATCCAACGTTAAAATGAAATGTAAAAAACTAAATTCAACATCCAAGAATAATCTAACTATATAAAATACAAACTAAATTCAATTATTCAACATTAAAATGAAATTTTTTCAATCTACCAATTAAACAGACATTTCTCAACTTCATTACCAATAGATTCACCCTTATGGTTCATAATCAAATAAAAATTCAGTATATTCTTTTGCACTTTCCACTCTTCATCTATATAATGACACGTCAGCACCATGTAATTTCAAATTTTGTATCGATGTCCATGTGTCAGTGGTCAGACATACCCTTTGTAATGTTGGAAAAAAAATACTCCTTTAACTTGGTTTTTTCACTCTGAAATATCTTGTTAATATTTCGTGCAATTGTTCTTTGAGATGACATAATAAATTTGGGATTTAGACACATACAAAATGTCATAAAACCAATTACTTCAACCACTTTCAATGACAAATCATCCAAAATAATCATCTTCACGAGAAATTCTTGAGCAGCCATTATTGTAAATGTGGGTACACCAACAATCTTGAAAATCAAAGGTGATTGCTTACTGTCTAAATTTCGGAGAAACTTTTTACGTATCTTAATATGCTTTATTAAACTTGACGTCCCATTTTTCGTCGAGTGTGCAGCATAAAGTTATCCACAATAATTACATTTAGCTGAATCACTGTTGGGTAGCCTACTGTAGTGAATCCATACATGAGACTTAGTTTTTTTCGATTCCACCTGCAAATTTTCACTAGAACTATCCATCCTAGAATCCATAGAGCAAAAAAAATTTTCAGCAATCGTCATTCAACAACCAAAATAGTACAATATATAAAGCTAAATTTACCAATCTTAACAATAAAAATAAAGTATCCAAGATCAACACACAAAATTAATAAAGTATTTTTGATTTGAGAATGAAGATACAAAATGAATTCCAACTTCCCATATTTCAATAAATCTGACCTCAATTTAATTTCAACGATCAAGGATACTTGTTGGAGCAAAGAGAAAATTAATAAGTTTCTACTAGTTGTAGTTTCAGTTTAGTGAACTGATATCCCTAATTTAGAATGACAATTCTATCCTATTTCAGTTCAACTCTATTACATTATGACAAAATCTGCTCCTGATAGATGCAAGTCAGTTAAAAAGGCAGAACAATAACACATCTGAAAAAGTATCCCCAAAAGCACATTATAGAATTCTGATTTCTCGCAGAATTCAGAATCTGAATTTTAGATCACACATTACAGTTACAGTACACATTACATAAGTTAGTTTCAATAAATTACAAAAATTTAAATAAATTTTCTTAAAATTTCAGTAAAATTTCACAAAACCCTCTCAAATTGTGTGAAATTCGAATTCTAAAATCTAAATACTAGAGAAAAATTGTGATGACCCGTACGTCGTCACTAGGCGTGACTTAAGACTTATACTTCTTAATTACTCTCTTTCTTTTTAAATCATTTTCTTTGCTCAAGAAAGACACAATCAAACTTTCTAATCATCCAAAATACAAAATACATAGTGGAAGCTAAAAGTAAAAACACATGGGAGGCTCTAAACTTAAGTTTCTTCATTCAATCGAATATACATCCAGTCAATTCAAGAAATTTCAAAACATAAAATCCTAACTATACAACCAATCTAAACACTTCTAGAGGCTTATATCAAAAGCTAGGATACATCACCCACATGTCAAAATGGCGTCTGACTACTGCAAACACACCCCACGAGCTCGTTACTCCAACTGCACCTATTTATCAACTTGGAGCTCGGAGTTCTCACCTATTAATTTTTCACCTACATCATCAAGGTTTAACTAATGATCCTAAAGCTCAGTAAGTCCACGTAAATGTAAATGCATACCGTGCATATGCAGTTCATAAAACATGCAGTCATTTCATTTCATTTCGTCACATAGCAGGATGTCTCTGGGGGTTTACTCTCACCAGATAGAGAAGACACATCAACCAGTTAAACAACTTTCTCCATCTACCTGGGGGAAAATATGCTCCACCTACGGGACAGTCATATCTGAACCCCACCCCGATATGACCGGGATTACATGCATTCATTTCTTTTCATTAGTTCATTTCTTTTTGTAAGATATGTGCAGAAATTCGTTTTCATGCCATTTTTGAAAAAATGTAATGCATGAAAAGTTCATAATGCTTAAACTTATAAAAAAGCATAGAAAACAATTCATCAATGCATAACGTAGACAATATCCTCAAGACATTTCAATAAAGCATTACACTTAATCTAAACGTCTACAAAACAAACTTAACTACCTTTAACCTACCCCATAAAGGCACAAAACCTAGTACCTTTGAGATATAGGCCTTAAGGGCCGGAAACATACAATATGAACTTACCTCAGTCCTTAGCAGTCGAGCAACCTTGATCATTTTTCTTCAAAGTTTTGGAACCTAATACAAGTGCATTAAAACCATTAGCACATCACACTTACAATATAGCGTCCCGAGTTATCCGAACCCGGTTCGCTTATATAAACTACTGACTCATAGTAAATCATTTCAAGTTTTAAAATAATAACAGAGATCCCGGTCGACCTCTGAAATCTTTGGTTGACACTTGACTAGTTCTGCACACACAAGGGTCGACATCTGTCTGCACCAGTCGACACCTTAATCCTTTCTGTTCGCTTCGGTCAACACCTGTTTGCACAGGTCGATACCTTAATCCTCTCTGTTTGCTCCGGTCAAATCTCGCGGTTGACACTTTTACTATTTTTACACTAACCGGTCGACACCTATACACACCGGTCAATACATAGTTTGGTTCTGTTTCCGTAGGTCGACCCTCGCAGTTGACACCTATGTATACAGGTCGACACTTTATAGCAGTAACTTTAACCGAAAGATTTCTACAAATTAGGGTAAACTTCAAACACCCATAATTCTCTCAACACTTAACCATTTTAAATTATTTAAAAGCCAAAATTTATCTTAAGGAGTCCATTTTAACATGGTGAAATTCATTTATCAAAAACCAAATACTAGCAATGGCAGAAATTCGAAACAGAGACTACCCTGTTAAATCTGATTCAGATTTTTGTTTCAGCTTTGAAAATCCATAACTAATTGTATGCTTCCAATTCCAACGATTCAAAATGCTATGAAATCCTTAAAGAGTCTAGTTTATTATGGTCAATTCAATTTATTAAAAACCGGACACCATCGGTGGCAGAACACCGAAACCGAAACTGCCCTGTTTTGGTCAAAATAATCCAACCTAACTTCAAACATCATCCAACAATCAATCTATTTTAATCGAATTTTTAAATGCTTCCCAACTAGTTTTTATCACAACAATTCGAAGAAGAGAAGAAACAACCACAATTTCTCTTCAGGTATCAAACCCTCGATTCACAAACCTACAAACAACACTCACAAAACTCATGTTTAACCCTTATAATCCATGAAAACTTAAACCAACTCATACCTTCAAGCAGAAACCGCAAGAGAAGAGGAGAAAATCGTCACAGGGAAGAGGGAAGAAGTGAGGCTTGGTTTCGAGAGAGAGAGAGAGAGAGAGGGAGAGGTGAATAGGATGGTAGCTTCATAAAGAAGCTTTAACTTAATTAATATTAAATTATTAAATTTTTTTTATTTATTTTTATCTTTTAAATTTAATTTTATTCATTTGAATCACCATTTTTCCATCAATTTTTATTCTTTACTATAGAAGATGATAAATTAGATATAACTAATTTAGCATAAGATTACATTTGAGGCCCCGGTAAAAATTTTAGGTGTTACAAAAATAGATTTATACCTCTTTAAACTACAGTGAGAGCAAAAGAGTCGGGTGAGAGAGTCGAGACCTGAGAGAGAGTTGAGAACCGAGAGAGAGTTGAGAACCAAGAGAGATGGTCAGGTCGTTGGTCGGGTCGAGAGGTCAGAACTGCGAAAGTTGCCGGATGAGGCCGCTGGTCGACGAGGGAGGAGAGAGAGTCAGAGTTGCATGAGCCGTGAGGTCGCTGATCGCCAGGTCGGGTTGTCAGGTGCGTTGCGTGCATTGTACAATTGAGGGGTGAGGACTGAGGTGCAGTCAGCAGAACACCACTGACTGTTTTTTTTAGGTTATCCGACCCATGGGTCGGATAACCCACATGGTCGAGCCATGAGTCAGTTCTCCCTTGGGACAGCCCAGTTCTGGTACGGGGAACCGGGGACAGGACCGCATTTCTCGCTTCCCTAATCCATGGAACCGGGACCAATTCCATAGTAGGCAAAATCGACGAAAAAGCGACCTGTACTACTGGTTCGGTCCAATTTTTCGATTCTAGGCTAGTTCTGCCCACCCCTACTAAATTTAAGAGAGAGTTACTCAGTTATAGGTCGACATGCTCAAGATAATTCAAACGGAGTCGATACATTCTTATGTTTCAGAGTGAGTTGCGAACCCTTGCTACCATCAAACTCGCATTAAATGAACAAAGGAGGTCAAAATTCAAAGACCCCAAGTCGACTGAAAATTATGGCATGGATTTAGGGCACGGATTTAGAGCACAATTTGTTGAAGATTTTGACATTGTGATTGACAAATTTTATTGAGAACTATGATTCGAAAATCAAAAATCATAAAGGAATGCTCAAAGTTCATCAACGATGTTGTAGAAAATCAAAAAGGTCACTAGATGAGGTTTCCCAGAAGTTGCAGAGGACTCTAAGACTTATTTATATTTGACTGTCACGAGCACTTGCGACATAAGTGTCAATGCCCACACCAGAAGCTCGCGATCAAAACTACTCACAGGCATGGGCTTCTGCAATTTAACTGCGAGTGCCCACTACGGAAGGCTACGTAATTATGTAGGAGCCAACAATTGCAATTACTCTCAGCATGGGCTTACGAAACTTCGCAGGCGCGTGCACAAATAAATTTTTAATGAAAAGTTAGACGGTAATGGTAGTTTTGTTAACATAATATATTTTAAGCAAGATTTTGTTAACAAACATAGTTTAAGAACGAGCTTGTTAATAGCCTTGAAGGTTTTTTTTTTGTAATTATTTTTTTATCAAATAATTGTATAATACAGTCAACAACTAGACATGGTTTGCGAGTTTCTTGATTCCAAAAATCTTGTACTCAAAGTCACATTTCTCCTCCTTCAATCGTTTAGTTTGTTTATAATTGTAAAAAGGCTGACTTTGGGAGTTGATTCATTTTCCAATTCTCGAAGATAAGAGAAAAGGGGTGGTAGTCTTTGAAGAATCACTCAGAGAAACGAAAGTTCCTAATTCATCATCGAGGGTTCCTTAGAGACTGATTCACTATGCGTAGATTGACAGAACGTATAAATTCTTCCACTGGTTGACAATCATATTTTTCACATGATTTCCACCTGTGTTGTTCACCTCATCTCCTTTATTTGTTTGATGCTCTTCTACACTAACATTTTGATGGTCTCCCTTTACCTCTCACTTGATAAACACCACCTATGCCTTGCATGAGGAAAAACAATTTCAATTGTTTTTTTTTCATGATTTTAGCTTGATATGTGATTATTGCACTGGGAAATTGATTCTTCATACACGAGAACCATGATTCAAATAACAAAGTAAAAGTTTTTTGCATTCTTATTTGATATTAAACCACGTCTCCATAATATTTGATTAATCATGATGATTAACTCCAACAAACAAAACAAATTGCATGTCGTATTAAAGCAAACACATATGCCCAAATACATTTTCAGTCGTCCATCATTATCTAAATCCATCGTATAAAAGAAATTTGAATTATTAGCTTGCATTTTAAGAAGATAGTTCTAAATTGCATCAACATCTCCCAAGCATAATTGTCTTATTTTTCGCAATATATATATATATATATCTATAAATGAAACATTCTCATGTCCAGTCCCAAAAAAATCTCAAAAGAAATACTGAAAAAATAAATGAAACAAAACTCAGTAAAAAATTAAATGAAAATAAATCTTGAATTACCAATGGTTTCTCTGATGTACCTGAAAAACTATGGGATGTTGGTGGCGTGGAATCTCATGCTTATATTTATCTTGTTTTTAATTTTACTAATTTATGTCTATATTAATATTTTATTAAAATGTATTGTTTGTCTATAAAATTAGAATTTAAATACTTTAAATAATTGGGTCTCATAAATTATTGTGTAAAATTTTTGGATCATTTAAACAATGTCAATAATGCCTTGAATTTATATATCTTGTTACTATTAGAGGTTAACAAAAAAACCGAGAACCAAAAAACCAGACCAGAATCGACGATTTGGTTCGGTTCTGCTCGGTTCTGATATAAGAAAAAAAAAAAGAATTTTGGTTCTGTATTGAGCAGAACCGAAATTCTCAATCTGATTTTCAGCTATAATGAATCAATTCATTTAGAATCGACCCGGACCACATTGCTAATTGTCCTAACAGCAAGGTTACCACGTCGACCCAAGACTACTCGAGCTTCAGTTCAAACTCAGTTCTCAAGTGTCTCTCCTCTCTTCTCATCTTTTCAAATCGCCGAAAGGTCGCCGTCTCTCGCCGAGACGCCCTCGCCCTCGCCCTCGTCGAAAACTCGCCACTCACCACTCGTCTGACGAAGCTAAGCTTTTTTGTCTTTGATTAGGATTTGTTAATCACTGATTCACTTCATCTAATTCTGTAATTTTTGCAGTTCTTCCACCCAGACAAGTTCGCTGTTTGCTGTTCCTTAGCATTTGATGTTCGTTGTTCGATTCTGTTTCAATCGAGCATCATCAAAATTCAAAACAAAAATTTGGTTATGCTCTTTCTATTTTACGTTCATTGTGCAGATGAAACAGAATTTGGTCATGTTAATTTTATGGTTTTAGGAAAAGGAGAATTCAATCTCCTTTGTTACCAAGACTGGAAGTCCAGATGAAACACTTGAGTTGGCAATGCTTATTGCTGCAAAAGTTACAAAACAGCTAAATGATAAACCTGCATTTCGCATAAAGATGTAGTAGACTTGATTGCTGAGGTAGTAGTTTATAAAGTTTTGAAACTCCATAATTTTGCTTATTTTTACTGATTGTTCAATCTATACAACCTACTGAAGATTCCATACATTTGTTTCCAGGTTTACATTAATGCTCTGAATTTAGCTTTAAATTGGAAGGTTACCGAACTTGTAAAAAGATAGTTTTTTGAGAGAGTGGAATATAGATATGGTGAAGCAGAGAGAACTCTTTCTTACCATTTCAAATATTGTAAGAGAAAATAAAAGATAGTGGAAACTTGAATGTTGGTTTATATTTTCTTCATCATATTTTGTGTGGATTGATTATTTTGTTTAAGTTTTTGTTGGTGGTTTGTCATTTCAGCTCAACAAAGGATTCATTTAAATTATTGACGAAGTATTTCAGAAATCTTCTTTGGTCAAGATGCATATACTTTGAATGAAGCAAAAGAAGAAACTGCTAAGCAATAATAGAATTTGTAACAGTTCTCGACATGTATAAGGTATTTTCGCATCGGACCCTAATGCGATATATTACTTTCTTTATTTTTCATTGTATTTTTGAGAGACTTTAATATAGTAATGACGTGTTGTATTTTTTCATTTTTACAGGTTTGTACCACAATAGGTGATATTTTGTAATATAATGGTTGGAGAATGAATGTCATTGTAGTTTCACTAACTTGCTTTAAGCACAATAATTTTTATTTTATAGTTGAATAATAGATATTATGAATTTTTATTGCATTGATAGTTGAATAATGGATATTATAAATCTTTATTGTATTAATGACACTCGTTTAAGTATTCATTTTAGAAGGCAAAAGCCAATAAAAGAAGTAAAAAAAAAGAAGACAAAATATAAGAAACTTTTTTTTTTAATTTGGAATTTTTTATTAAAAAATATTTTTTTAATGAAAAAATTAAAATTGGATCAGAACCGAAATCGAAATTCTAGTCCGATCCTTAAAAAAATTTTAATAGTACCGATCTTAAAAATTAAAAATTAAAAATTATTGATCCAGTACTATTTTTTTTCAAAATCGGACCGGACCAAATCACGTACATCTATAATCACTATAGATAGGGGTGTTTAAAGTGATATTTGGCTTACATGGAATCTGTATATACAACTTGTATAGTTGTTCATCCCCATTTGGACTGTGGAATAAAAATATGGAGTGCAGCCCTATTTTTGTACTTGTACAAATCGTGACTGATTTGTAGCGGAGAACAATTGCCATTTACTCTTCGCTATTAGTTTTCGTTGCAGAACTCGGACAACTTATCTCTTCCTTAAAATATGTTTTGTTAACAAAATATTTTTTACCGTTTAATTTTCTGTTAAAATTATTTTCGTAAAAGCTCCAAATGAATGAATATGTGATTGAATTGGACAATTACAACCCTAGCAGTAATAATTACTTGGGTAGCTTATGCCCATACTCGACCATGGGCTCTCGTGCAATTCGACAAGCTTCTACTCCGAGCTCCCATAGTTAAGTCTTGGAAGTTACGGGTCCGTGACAATCAAATATAAATATGAAGTAAAAATACAAAGATTTACCATAGAGATGACAAACGAGTCGGTCGGAGCTATCTGAACCAGAAGTAGTCTGTTTTACCGAGCCTAACGAGTTAACAAGCAGAACCTAACAAGTCGAGTCTAATGAGTCAGCCTGAAAAAATTTTAACCTGAGTCTGATCACGAGCTACGAATTAAACGAGTCGAGCCGGATCAACGAGCCTTAACGAGCCGAGCGTATCTAAATATTTTCAATTTTAATTAATATAATATAAATTTTTTTAAAAATTTCATTAACAATTATATTAAGTATTAAAAATTACATGGCAACGATATTTATTTATTTAATTTAAAAATTAGTTGTGTTAAGTATATAAAATTGAATGTATTAATAAAAAAATTATTTGAGATTATCTAATAAAAAAATAATATAAATATCATTAAAAATATTTTGACATATAAAAACAAATTAAAATTTAAAAAAAATTATAAATTTAAAAAATAATTACAAATTTGAAAAAAAATTTACTTCAAATTATAAAAGAAATTCACTAAAGAGAATCTTTAGTCTTCAATATTTAAATTCGTAAACTTCTCAAGAATTTCATCTACTCGTTGTTGATCTCTCGTTTTGCATCTATCTAATCTTTGATACAAATAAGTGCATTTACAAAGTCAGATACAAGTATTCTTATTTATTTATTATAAATATATTTACTTACACTAAAATTAGATTATGATAAAATGACCGTTGTTGCTGGGCTGAACAAGCTTGCTCGCGAGTCTGTCCCGTCGAGCTAACGAGCCAGCTAGTTTAGGGACCTCCAACCTCAATTCTTTATTGGCTCCCGAGCCTAGTCTTAGGGCTCAACTCAACATCTTTTATGAGAGCGATACAGACTCACCTCGCTATACTAATGAGCCGATTCATCTGGGAGGCTGTTAAACATATATTTTAAAGGAAAAGTACCAGAGTCTCTCAGAAAATTGTTCTGACCTAAAATATTGACAATTGACAAAATCGCTTCAGTTTTCAAAAATGTAATTCTAAGATTCCGCTGTGAAAAATTTAAAATAAATGAAAAAGACTTCCAAGTCCAAAGCTGGAAAGATCTTTTTGTACCGGTGACAATGATTAAACTATTTTTTCAATTAATAAAATAATGTGTCTACAGTTGAAAACTAACTTATATTCTAATCCGGATCCATGGATGGGTGGGTGGGTCCATATCAACATGAACAGATGATAACAAGTCTTTATGTGCAGGTTGGGTGGGTCCACCAAGGTTGGAAATATCTAAAAGATGATATAATACTTATAGTATATGGTACAAAAAGGTATTATATATGACACTTACTATCCACCTAATTAAAGGTAGTAATGGACTTTGGTTGGGCCCGTGGCAGAATATTAGCTTCCTATTACCCTGCAATGTCATCAGTCACATAATTCTAAAATCACATACTCTCCAAAAAAAACCTTCACTCCAATAATTGCTACACTTAGTCTCAGTTCTCATTCTTTGATACCAACGCTAGACATGGACACTATTACAATATGTGGGTTTGGATTATTTCGTAAAAAAAGTGTGACACTTGTTTGATATGCCGTGTCATGTATGTGACATGTCACATTCATGTTAGCACAGTCGTTGCTACTGGAGATTTGGGGTGATAATATAAGTTTTGCATTATAAATACAAACATGAGTTTAGCTACATTTTCATCCCAAATAAGGAATTCGATTCTTCGGGAGCCTTTCGTACGATTGCTTAGTTGGATTAAAATGATTTTGTTCAACTTGCTGGGATTAATGTTTTTGTTGATTGGATAAAACCTTACAAATTTGTGTAAAATACTTAATCAACATATTAAATAGTAATTAAAAAAAATAACTCATTAAATATCATATAAAAAAGGAGAAAAAGAGCTATAAAAAGATGCCTATTTGTTTTATACTGGCAACTTATATTCTTATACCGGGGGGAAAGTGGCCTTGACACCCCACACATCATATTTTTTATTTTTATTTTTTATATTTAATTAAATTTAACATCTAATTTCTTCAAATGTACCTTTTTTTATTAATTTTACGACGTAATATTATTATAAAAAATATAAATAGAGCTCTTTTTTGTGGAAAATCTATATTTTCTTGCAAATGTTAATATATTATATAGCACTTTACCACTAATTTAAATAATTAATATAAATTTTATGGAATAATATCTCATTACAATAATTTAAAATATATATCTCAATTTTTCAGAAAAATCGCAAAGAACACTCTTAAATCTTAAGTTGTTTTTAGCAAAGAGGCAAGTGTTTGAGACAAGCTACGTGGAAGTGGGAACAAGGTGACAAACTACTGTTCAATCACAAGTACAATCAAAGAATAGCTTCCACTCAAACATAGGATTTAACGAATTGTTTTTTTTTTTTTGGGCAAAAACAAAGAATTTTAAGTAGTGATTAATAGGCTTTTGGTTTAGAATATGAGAAGATGAATTTTTAAGAAATTAGAATAATATATCAAACAATTGAATTAGAAGGCATAAATTGTAAGCAATAAAAATGGGATTTTTTTATTAAATTCTAATTTTGTCGAGAAGGTTTGTCACGCATCTTTGATTTGATCGACTTTCTTTGGTAATTAGTAAACTAGAAAGTTTCATCATTAGTGAATGCTAACACGACAATAATAGGAGGGGTTAAGCGTACTAGGACACAGCAAATCAATCCTAAAAAACAGTTTAAATAATAATAAGACAACCTTAACCTGCGACCATGTGACAATTGACATTTCCATTTTAATATTACACATCATGAAACAGAGCTGTACAGTGAAAACTGCAAATGGTGGAAGAGGATGACTGAAAACAGTGATTATCTTCTTCTCCACCGTACACCATGAGGGATGACGAAAGCCAAAAATATTCTAACACGCAGACAAAGATAGCTTAGTAATTCTGTAATTAATACAATAAAATTACCGAAAAATCGACGATCAACAGAGGAGTTGCAGAGATGACAGATCGGTTCCCGGCTATCTACGTCGACGAAACTGGTCGATTTAATGCCCTTGTCAGACCGCTGATCGCGCCATACCCTTTTGAATTGAATCCCAAGCATCCGAGTAATCCTTGTCTGTAAGGCAAGAATGTCCTCTTCTTCATCTCCTCCGCTTGAGCTCTGTTCGACGTGTAGTGAAGCTCGTGCGGCGATGGCGGATTCCGCCGTTTGGCCACTCCGTTGGTGGGTTTTCTGGTTGTTTTTTTGGTGGCCGACTCCGGCTTTGGTTGTTTCTTTCTCTGCTTCTGCTTATGGTTGTTTGGTTCAGACGGAGATTGAAGAGGCTTCACTTTCTCCTTTGAAGGAGGGAAGGAGATGGAGGACTGGAAATTTTCCTTTCCGTTTCCTCTTCCTTCACTTTTGCTTCTGTACAGAAGATCTTTCAGAAATATCCATTTCTTTGAATTTCTACCTGTTGATGAGGATCTGGAAGACGACGCCGAACAAGACGGCGTTGTGTCACCGGACGTTGTTTCACTCTGCTTGCCTTCGAAATCTTGCAGTTCTAAAATGTGATTCTCGATTTTCCCACCTTCAGTATGACCGTCGTCGTTGTCGTCTTCTTCCTCTTCTACTTCGAGCCACTGAATCTCTGAATTTCTCAATGGCGAAAGGGATCTGGCTTTTCTGTGGAGAGATCTGCGGCGTAATTTCAGATCCCTTCCTTTCCGAACTTGCTCTCCGCGATTCGAAATCTCTAAATCGTCGTTATCAGCTTCTAGATCTCGCAGCGGCGTCAAGATCTGAGGCTTCTGCAAATGCGAGGATAGCTTCATAGGTCTGATCTGGCCATTGAGAAAGAGCTCATCGGCGGAGCTCATCGCTCCGGTAGCCACCACGCCATTGGAAAAGAACCGAGACGAAAACTCAAACTCGGATGTAGAACTCTCGCATGGGGTCGTCGCCAAAAAGACGGGCTCAGAGGTGGAGGATGCTGCAGAGGAGAGGACGAAATGCATAGGACTCGCCGGCGCGCTGAAGAAGTAGCTATGAGGAGGCGGATCACGTCCTGGACTGGACGGCGCGCTAACGTACGGCGTCGAGCAGGTGGAATCGAAGTCGTCATTGAAGCGAACATCGTCGTCGTTGTGAGAAACGAGGGCATGGCGATCGGTGGAAAGAGAAGACTGCATTTGGAGAGGAGCCGGTGAGCGAGTTGAGAGTTGTGATACACGCAACAATAATGTTGCAGGAGAGCAGAGCAGCAGAGATGGAGGTCTGCGAGTCTGATTGCAGAGAGAGAGAGAGAGAGAGAGAGAGAGAGGAGGCAGTTATATTCTGTTTGGTTTTTCAAGATTTAGAGTTTTATGTTTGTTCTGTTACATCATTTACTTTTTGTCTACTTTTTTCCCCAAATTACTTCTTCCTCCCCCACCAGCCAATTCCGTTGTAACACGTGGAAATCCTTACATTTTCATTTTGATTGTTTCTGAACATCCAATTTTGTTTATAGTTCTAAAGTTCTCTGTTTTAGAGGGTCTAAACTATGTTTTTTCCCCCCCTAAAGAAACCTTCAATTTTGATTCGTTAGCCAAATATACGCTGTCGTGGATTGTCTTCTTTCGTTTCTTTTTAATTTAAATATCAGCATGCGTATATCTTAGGTTGAAAGATTCTTTGACGAAGCCATTGTTACCAATTTCTTACAGGGTAGAAAAGAAATTAAGATATAAGGTTAGAGAGTGAGGGAAGATAAGGGAGTCACCTAAGAGCATGTAACACTTGTAAGGGTAAAAACACATCAAGCCTTCAAGTATTGATTTTTTTTAATTAATCATCAAACTAAATATTTTAACAACTAAATCTTAAACTAAGTAAAATGTAACAAATTAAACTCTGACGAGATCATCACCCCTTAATCATCCTTCGATCTCATATTGAAGCTGAGATCAGGTAAATCGGCCTCCTGATCTATCAATTGCTTACGTAACACTATACAAATTTGATTGGGAGATCGAGGTAAGGGGTGGAGACCTCCTGTTCCACGTACTGCACGTGATCTGGAACAGAAGAATACCACCCACGGATCCTCGTTCTCTAAATTATTGCTGAAAACGGGGGGTCACTACCCAAGATTGACCCCCCGTATTCAACCTCGATATTTGAAATCGGGGCACCGATCTTGGGTAGTGACCCCGATTGCACCGCATGTGATCTAGAACGAGAGGTCACCACCTCTCATTCTCTAAATTATCGCTGAAAACGGGGGGTCACTACCTAAGATCGACCGCCCGTATTCAACCTCGATATTTGAAATTGGGGGGCTAATCTTGGGTAATGACCCCCCGTTCTCATCCTCTTTTTTCAATCGGAGGGCCAATCCATAGGTGATGACCACCCGTTCCTGATAGCAATGCTGAGAAAGGGGGTAACCACCCTCACATTAGAGGTCTAATCTTTGACTCTGTATAAGAACCGACCCCCCATTCTCACCTTTGCTATTAAAAATTTCAGTTTTCTCTCAATCTCCTCTGCGATTCCAACCAAAAATCTAACTATTTTCGTGTTGATTTCTTCAATTTTAACCGCTGTCTCCAACTTTCAGACAAAAAATCTTACAAAACCGAGTCTGAAAACTGCAAAATCTCTAAATCCTCCAAAAATTTCTCCCAAAATAGTTTTTAAACGAAAGGCTCCACCGTCACAAGGAGGTCCATCACAAAGTTGATCATTTGAAAGGGGTCCAACAAAATGGACACCGGCGTCACAAGGTGCGCCGACTCAAGAGCGACGACTGCCACCTGGGTATATCACGATGGATTTCAGAAACTATGAGTATCAAGAGCGGTTTGAGTGGGATATGTCAAACTGCTCTATTATTTGTTTGAAGACTATCAACTTCATAGGTTAGGAGTCGTTGCAGGTCAAAGGGTTGTTCGACAGAATTGCCCTACACGGGTTGTATGGGTTGAGGGGCGACAGTAGCGAGCGAATTGTTTGCATGTTTTATCCAAACTTGATTTCTACCGGGAGGGCAGGAATGATGAAGACATACATCATTGATACAAAGATGCTCATAACAACACAGACGATCAATAAAGTGCTCGGATTTGCTGGTGAAGGGTTTGATGTGGATAGATATTATTACGCAATAATATCTATCCACATCAAACCCTTCACCAGCAAATCCGTCCTCAAGATTGCGACTTATTCAGATCGGCGGAGGAACTAGAGTTCTTTAGGGAAATTCATCGCAATGCCGACCTTGTGGGGTTCGTGAAGCCAAAGTCAAAAGATTTGAACATCAGAGATCGGGTTATTCAAAATTTGATAACTCACATCCTTCTACCGTGGGACGAACATAGAGATCCTGTGAGCTGCATAGATATCTATGTCATGGAGAAACTGTACAGCGGGAAGATGTTCGATCCGGGCTTCTTGATTATAGGTTACATGCACAAGATCAAACGGATGTGCAACAAGAACTTGCCCTACAGAACTTTGATACAGAAGCTCGTCGAGGAATCTCATATTCAGCTACCGACTGGAGAGCAGATAAGAGCACAGAGACCCATCGATGTATTTGATTGCCTCCATTTATTTCGAATAGGCTTTGTCGAAGTCGACAGGACGTGAGTGTTGAAGGGAGATCAGGTCCTGAGACATCAGCGGACCTCGACTTCTGTAGATGTTCCTATGGACGACGCTCCCGCTCGGACATTGTCCTCCCTGACGGACAGTAGGTGGGACATGATGGAACAGATGATAGAATTTCTCATAGACAAAGTTGAGGAGCTCACATTCACACAGAGAGAGCTGATGGAGTCCCACAGAGAGCTAATGGAGTCCCAGAGATATCTGAGGCAAACCATCTAGGATTGGATGGCGTAGGATGATGTCGATCTCGCACCATAGTCTATGATATGTTTTGTACTTCATTGTATACACTTTACTATTTTTTGTAATTATGTATTTGATACGAGTAGTATGATTGTAATTTAATAGATGTTGTCCATTTAGTCTATGCATAGTGATGTATAGTTATACTTTACTTTATGTTTCTACTGTGGATTATATGGAACTAGCTGTTAGTTATAAAACTATGATTTTAATATGCAGAAATTGTTTGAAACTAGCAATGAGAGAGTCATAAAACAAAGGAAACTCTACTCAATTTTTTAACTTTATTTCACTAAATTACACATTATAATACATGCATTCATTACAGGTTACAATAAATCCACGAATTACACAATACAATAAAAACATACACGACGTATTTTTAATAAATACATAAAATACAGTCTGAATAGTCAAATATTTTTTTCATCTATAACCGTGTGTAGAAGATTCCTGCATAGAATTAAAACTATATTAGAAAACCATGACAGTGGGTTTATGAGTGGAATGTGTTGACATGTACCTGTATCCGTCAAATATATGAAATCCATAAATGTATCTTGAGAAGCAGAAACGGACGAAGCGCCCGAAGTGAACCCCCTGTCAGAACTAGTGCGATTATTATGTCCCTAGCGCCGATATCTTCCACACGACATTGTTGAGTTCTTCTTAGTAACTGTTAAAGTTGAAGGTTCATCAACATCTCGTACTCTTTTCTTCTTCGACCTACCAAGTTAGCGTTTTCTTTTGGGGGGAAGGATTTGGTTCATATTTAGTATGGGCAGCCACATGTGTTGCCCACTAATGGAATGAATGAAGTGTACATCTGTAGATAAGTTGCCTAGTGATAATATTGATGCACGTAATTTTCCAGTATCAGTTTCATTAAATGGATGCAATGAATAGAATGGACACACAAGATTCCAATAAACTCTCACCTGTAAAAGTTGCACACACATTCATTCTTGTTGACAACATATTGTTCGTTGTCATTGTTGACCTCAAATCGTGCAGCTCCGGCAAATATAGGACTCTAATTTTGAGCTACACGTTCTAGCTTCACAAGTTTTTTCCTTATCTGGGGACACAAGACGTCGTCTGACGAGATCAACTTCTCGTATTTTTTCACGATCTTAGTCATCAAGCACTTACAAATCATCTGGAATATGGTCAAGATCGGTTTGTCTCTGACAGACAGTAGAACTGCATTGAATGACTCGCATAGATTATTTATGCATGACTAGACCAATATCTATAGTTTATGTCTTGAAGATATGTGTGATCATCCGAGTTAGTATGATGTAAGTTTCTCATTTCTCTCTCAAAATAAAAAATTGTGGTTGTCCTGCTGCATTCTACATTGCATCTCTGTATTTTCTTTCCCAAAATTGATTTTTGAAGTTTGTGTCCATGTATCAAAGGCAATAGGGGTGTTCAGCTATTGGTAGTTCTTGCTGTATAGTCATTCCTCACTGTCTCGATAATTGATGAAATTTTCCACGTAGGTCAACTTTTGAAACTATCAAAATAATGATTTGACACCTATTTTGCAGTAGTGTGTCGATTATCAATTTTTCTTGAATAATTGTGAAAATCGTTGAAACTATTTATTTGAAATGTAAGTTCATTTTGCATCTTCGAAGCATGCAGTTGTCAATTACATCTGTCCTCACACGCTACCGTTAGGCGTCGAGATTCACTTTTAGTGAATTTGATCCCATGACAATTATTGAAAGCGTATTTTACTATTTCTTCTCTAATTGCATTTAAAGAACTATAGTTTTTATTCAAATAAAATTCCATTGAAATTTCTTTTCTTACCGATGCGCTTTCCACCTCGTCATCCTTCAAGTCGACCGGTCTTCGAAGATTATCTTCTAGAGTTTTTGACGTCGATTGCACCTCTATTTCTCCGTTACCTTCTAGGTTACCGAATGTCCGAAACTCATCATATATGAGTGTGAAGTACTAATATTAGTCCATATTGGCATCACTAGTTGTTGTCTCATCTAAATAAACTCAACTACTGGAATCAGACTCCATCGACGTCGCTAGTAAATTGAGGTTTTCGACAACGGAGGGCGAAAATGGGAGTCGGTCCTTATATAGATTCTGAGATTTGTCTCGTTATGTGGGGATGGTGACCCCCCATTCTCAGCAATAATTTAGAGAACGGGGGGTCGATCTGTGCGTGGTGACCCCCCGTTCCCTAAAGTAATTGAAATGGGAAAATAGAGAACGATGGTCGATCTTTGGGTGGTGACCCTCAATTTTCCAAGAGCAATGAAAATGGAAAAACATAAAACGGGGGGACGATCCATGGGTGGTGATCCCTCGTGCCCGAAAGCAATTGAAATGGAAAAACAGAGACCGGGGGGCCGTTCCGTGGGTGGTGACCCTCCGTTCCCGAAAGCAATGAAAATATAAAAATATAGAATGGGTAGTCGATCTGTAAGTGATGACCTCTCGTTCTCGAAAGCAATAAAAATGAAATAATGTAGAACGGCGTGCCAATCCATGTGTGGTGATCCTTCGTTCCAAATCACTTGCGGTGCATGTAGAACAGGGGGTCTCCACCCCTACCTCGACCTCCCGATCAAATCTGTACAGTGCCACATAAGAACTAGATAGATTGGGGGTGACTCTCCCAACAAAGATTTGATTTGTTACATTTTAAATAATATAAAATTTTAGTTGTTAAAATTTTTAATTTTATGATAATTTAAAAAAAAAATTGTAGTAGATGGTTTAATTTGATTTCAATCCTAAAGAATTTTATATTTGTTCTGTTACATTATTTACTTTTACTCTACTTTTTACCCAAATTACTTCTCCCTCCCCCACCGGCCAATCCCATTGTAACACGTTGAAATCCTTACATTTTCATTTTCATTGTTTCCAACATCCAATTTGGTTTATATTTCTGAATTTCTTTGTTTTAGAGGGTCTAAACCATGTTTTTTTTTTAACAAAATAGACCCTCAATTTTCCTTCAATTTTGATTCGTTGGCAAAGTATACCCTGCCGTGGTTTGTCTTCTTTCATTTTTTTTTTTTAAATTTAAATATCAGCATGCATTTATCTTATGTTGAAAGATTCTTTGATCAAGCCATTCTTACCGTTTTCTTATCGAGTAGAAAAGAAATTAAGACACCAAGGTTAAAGAGTGAGGGAGATAAGAGGATCGCTGATTAACATGTCACACTTGTAAATCAATTTTGTTGACCCGTGAAATTTGAAATTTCATTTGATAAAAAAAAATATTTAAGGTGTCGGTTAAATTTAAATTATTTTTTTTATATGACTTGAAAACGGACCTAACAAACGACTTAAACAGCCTCATTCAAACATGACCGGTTGGATGTTATTTGATTATTGGCCAAATTTAGAACGAGCACGAGGGTTCCTAATTTCAAAGAAATGAAGATGTGTTACTCTCGTGTAATTTAATGGTCAATGGCAATTCTATCATAAGTAAACTATTTCATAAAAGTAAGGTCCCAAATAGGAAAGAAACAAATATTTAAAGGATTAGTTAATGAAATTGGTCTTAAGCAGCGCCAGACATGAGCACATGCACACGCGGATTGGAATGCTCAAGTCAGTGGAGGAAGTACAGGATTTCGTGAAAAAGAGTGTTTGATTCCGTTTACAGTCCTCGTTATTAACATAATTGGATCGCCTAAATCCAGCTCAGCTTTCTCCATTCTTTTAAGACTCTACCATGCACCACCTAGTTCAGTCTGATTCTCTTTCCAACGGATCAAACTGTGACCTAATGATTTCTCATATTTGAAATCAGATTGATTTGACGATTTGATTCAAATTGGGTTGTAAATAAAAAGAACTTTTTTTTTTTTTTTCCTTCAATTTGGGCTAGAGTTTGAGCTGAGTTTGTTTGTTTGAGCTTTGGGCTTGCTTTAATTCGAATTCATGTCAAATTTGGTTCGACTTTTTCATGTTTTTTGACCTCAAAATCATGAACCAACCATGACTCAGTGTTCGATTCCTTTGTGGATTTGGTTCTTACAAGGGTGGGAATGGACCAAAAACCAAGACCCACTGTCGAATTCAGTTTTGTCACTACTCAAAGGCAGATCTATAAAAAAATGTCGAGTAGAGAAACCGATCCTCGGAGACGATTCAATTGCCTAGCCTAAAACTTAATTTTCAGCACAAGACTTACCAAAATTAAAATGTTAACCCACATAAGAGCTTAATTTTACATAATGATCGCAAAATAATAAGATAGTGTGACATACAACTAAAGGAAAATACTTTATAGTAAATAAAATGTCACACACCCAACATAATATACAAACAAAGAAAAATGAAAAGAAAGTAAAAAATTATTAGCACTAGACAGAAAGAAAATAAACATTCAATAGAAAAGAGAAGAAACAAAAGAGAAAATCCACTGCGATCGGCTACCACTGCCCTATGTGATTTTTATTTGGGAAAAAGAAGAAAATCATTTAAGGTGAGTTATTAACTCAGTATAGAATCCTATACTATACCAAATGCATGTTATTTTGTTTTAAAAATCATGAGTTAGTGAAGAAAATGCAATTAATGGATTGATATTTATCAAAATCCCTTTTATTCATTTTAAAACAGATTCCACAAGTTATTTGTAAGCAGAGTGTCGAGAACAATTGTTACATACGTTAATAGCTATATAAAAAATAGTGTCATCGTTGTTTTTCATAAAAAAATAACTTAGTGAAAGTAAAGTCATTCACGTACTTTAGTACAATGAATGGATGCAAGATGCATGGGAGAAAAAAAAAACGACAATCCAGAAATCAATATTAGTATATTGAACGATATAATTAATATTGTGATTAGATTTAGGAATTCGACCCAATAATACATCATTACTGTCCTACTACCACATCGTACGTCCAAATAAAATACATTTACATAGCAAAAGGCGTGTAACAAACAAATGATTTAAAACAATTGAATATTTGTGTATATAATAATAATAATAAAATAAAATACCATACGTAAAATAAATATGTAAAACTGACGTACATATTGCATAAAACTAACATATTGTTAAACAATACAGGTCGAATTTTATATGTTTAAGGGTTTTAAATATCATAAGACATATATAGTACATTAAAGAAACCCTATTTCGATGACAGTTACCTCACCAACTAGCTAAAATGCTTTATCAAAGACAAACATATAAAATAGAAATATCGTTGGAACCTGGAACAAAAAGACATCAAAATACCACATAAATCACTAGTGACAATAGATACGTCTGATACTAGAATTCGAAACTCAATCGTCAAGGAAATGATAAACAACCACAAATTTGGCAGAAGCGATAAAGTTTCCATAAAAGTCACGATAAGGTCATCCAGACCCCCGCAATTAATGACTTGACTGGTGTCGTAGTTGCTTAGTCTGCTACTGCCATGACCCGCCATGGAAGTCAAGATAGTTGTCCAAGCCGCCAGTCTTAACGTCATTCAATTAACAATGTTATAATTGAAGGCTACTAAATGACACTAGCAGTCAAGAACCAAAATGTTTGGCTAAAACTGAGGTGCGATAGTGAGCTCTAGGTCATGAACAGTTCAAATGTAAAGTTTTGAGTAAAAATAAACCCTAATATGCTCAATACATGTCAATCCAAACTGAAGGGAAAACACCGTGAAAAGAGTATATCTCACCAATAAGTAACTTTAAAGTAATGAACGATTAAAATAAAATAAATGCCAAACTAAAACCCACATCAATCACTGTCTGTCTCTCTGACTAAAATCTACAGAGAGTGTCATTAGGTAAGTTAACTAAATACCATAAGAAGGGTCTTTTAAAAAAAAATCATAATATTTAAATTTTTTTAAAAAATTTTAAAATTTTACTATTCATCAAAAAAAAAATACTAAAAACTATTATAAATATGTAAATTTATTTTTCCTGTCTGGCCGGTGGGTGGACAGACCTGTGGAGGCCGGCCGGCCTCTATTATTTTTATCCAAAACAATTAAAGAGGCCGGCCGGTTCAACTGAACCGGCCGGCCTCTAATATTTAAAAGGAAAAAATGAAATGGAGGCCGGCCGGTTAGATTGAACTGGCCGGCCTCCAATTTTAAATTATTAATGGAGGCCGGCCGGTTCGATCTGGTCGGCCTCCTCCACCCTATAAATAGGGGTTGCCCTTCCATTCATCAACTCACACCTCTTCAAATCTTTCAAATACTTTCTTTCGATCGTTTTCATTATCCGACGGTATTTCGACTAGTTTCGAATGAAAAGCGTAAATTTTTATTTATTTACTCATTTATCAATTACGATGCTTAGATATTTTAATTTTTTCTACCATTTATTTTTAAAATATCTAACATAATTTTTTTATATTTGATTTATTTATTAGGTACGCTGTTCAGGTAATTTAATTTTTCTATATTTTATTTATTTATCAGTTACGATATTTAGGCACTTTGATTTTCGCTTACATTAATTTTGAAAATATTTAATTGAATTT
>CM039519.1:24139195-24348264 GCA_022433055.1 Begonia peltatifolia | reverse complement strand
AAATTCAATTAAATATTTTCAAAATTAATGTAAGCGAAAATCAAAGTACCTAAATATCGTAACTGATAAATAAATAAAATATAGAAAAATTAAATTAGCTGAACAGCGTACCTAATAAATAAATCAAATATAAAAAAATTATGTTAGATATTTTAAAAATAAATGCTAGAAAAAAATAAAATATCTAAGCATCGTAATTGATAAATGAGTAAATAAATAAAAATTTACGCTTTTCGTTCGAAACGAGCCGAAATACCGTCGGATAATGAAAACGATCGAAAGAAAGTATTTGAAAGATTTGAAGAGGTGTGGGTTGATGAATGGAAGGGTAACCCCTATTTATAGGGTGGAGGAGGCCGGCCGGTTCAATTTTTTAATGGAGGCCGGCCGGTTCGATCGAACCGGCCGACCTCCATTAATAATTTAAAATTGGAGGCCGGCCGGTTCAATCTAACCGGCCGGCCTCCATTTCATTTTTTTCTTTTAAATATTAGAGGCTAGCCGGTTCAGTTGAACCGGCCGGCCTCTTTAATTGTTTTGAATAAAAATAATGGAGGCCGGCCAGTTCAAGTGAACCGGCCGGCCTCCACGGGTCTGTCCACCCACCGGCCGGCCAGGAAGGGTAAATTTGCAGATTTATAATAGTTTTTTGTTTTTTTTGGTGAATAGTAAAGTTTTAGGGTTTTTTTAAAAAAAAATTAAATATTTTGGTTTTTTTTGAAAAAGACCCCATGAGAATTGATGTACTATATTTAGTGTTTTACAAAATATACCAGAGTATGCAAGTAATAAAATTTTGTATCAAAATTGAAGGTAATATGAGATTAAAACAAGTACAAGGACCATCACTAAGGCGAATATTTAAAACAATCTCCTACTGTGTGGGCAATAACAAAATAAGCCGCAACCGTAAAAGAATAAAATGTTAGTAAAAAGATTCAACGACAGACTTTGAGCACAAAAAGACAATAGGCATAAGGGTAAAAAGAATACTTAGTAATCACAATTATTAAAATAACACTCATCATTTTAGGGTTTCAAACCTAAAACGAGTATTCAATAAAAATTTTGATTTTTTCAATCAAGAATATAATAAATGAACTTCAAAGTATGAGATATTTAATAAAAATATATTTTAAAATAATTTTTTAAACAATCTCGACTTAAAAATATTTAAAATGTTTAATTTATACTTTGTCGGTCCCCATTCTTAGAGATTGAAAAACCGATCTCACTTGATTAGGTTAAGTGAGATGAAACGGTGCCCACCACCCAATCTCGAATTAGGGCACAGATCACCAATCCATCTCGAGTATAAATAAATCGGCCCTTCCTTTTTGCATTTTCACCTCCAATCTCTATCCTAGCCGTCGTCCGCCCCTCGAATTCTCTATTCCGGCAACAATCTACCTCCCTAACCGCACAATACTAGTCAAATCACCCTCACAAATTGATAGGCATCCGACCTCTCTCCAAATCGACTCAAAATCATTCAAAACCATGCCAAACCACACTTATCGCGAGAAATTGCCCAAAATTTGCTCAAAATAGGTCCAAAAGTGTTGTTTAAATGCAAGTCTCTATTGACACGATGACTGTTAGAAGAAGGTCTATCACAACGTGCACCGTCACTAGGTGGTTTGATTAACTGGCCTTGGCCACACGGTGATCCGTCTAATCGGCCTCCGACTCAATGTACTGAGTATCGCTCCCATGAATTTAGAACTCGAATTTGTGAACTTAAGTATAAGGATGACATAACAAATCGGTCGATTATTTTCTCGAAAACTTCGATTTTGAAGTTTTGAGTCGTTAAGAGTTCACAATTTATTTGACTGAATTAGACTATGAGGCTTGTGTGAGCTGCATGACAACTATTGTGAGCAGCTCATTCGGCTGTTTTATGCAAATTTGGTTCCGGTAGGGGAGCATGTTAAGGTGAAGACGTATGTATTAGATTTAGATATCTTAATATCCCAATTGGACATAAATCAATTGATTGGTTTTCTGAAGAATAACGACAAGGAAAATGAACAATACTACTGTACTTCTCAAGATTGCGAGTTTATCAGAGTAGGCAAAAAACTTAAGATTCTTAGAAAAATTCATCGAAATCCTGAGATGTGAGTGTTTAAGAATCTGAAATCGAAGGACTTCAATGTAGAAGCTTGAGTTATTCTCAATGTGATAACCTTAGTTATTTTGCCACGAAATGGTCGTAGAGTTCTAACGAGCTATATGTAACACTCAAAATTTTCTCGTTTAGGTTAATTTTGGAAGTACGTGATTGTAATCGGCGGAGTAATGGTCGGAATTGTGAGCGAAAAATTTCTACTTTTAGGTAAAAGATTATTTTAAAGCTAATGGAGGAGAGAATAATTTGTGAATCCATTCAGAACCGATTCGTATAACGGATTTATGAAACAGTTAAATGTTAAGGGTGAAATAGTAATTAGTAATTATTATTATTATTATTATTATTATAAAATTTAACTTAACACAACACCTTACGGTGTTTTTCCCCTCCCCGCTTCAGAAACCCCTCCCCTTGTTCTTGTTTTTCTTCTCCCGAGCGAGAAGCTCGGCGTTTCCCAGCTAACGATCAACCGTTTTCCATTTCGTTCTTCAAGCTTACGGTAAGTTTTGGTTAGTTTTCAGTAGATAGCTAGTCCTTTAGTCGTTTTGAGTGGTAAAAGTGGAATTAGGGAGAGAGTTGGGTGAGCCCTAGGACGGAAATACGAAATTTGGGGGTTATAGTCTAATTGTATTCGCGTGTTATTGTTTAAACTAGGAATATGAGTAGATTATAAGTTTTACGTAGAAGATTGAGTGTGTAGGTAACCGAACGACTCAGGTTACGGAATGAGTTCCGTTCGGGCAAGCTGTATGTGTGAGATTAGAAAATTGAGGGGACCATTAGAAATTAGATGTTACGAGAAACCCAAGGCATTTCGAATCGTCCAAATCGGACGGGTATTGGTGGAGTTATGAAATTTTGAAGGTTAGTCGGAGCGTTAGTTGGAATTTTGTTTTAGGCTGAGTGCGGATTTAGTGACTGACCCCTTAAAGTTTTACGAAGTTAATTGAATGTAGAGCTAATGGATGTGCGATTTTATAGGTTTTCCAGTTAGCGTACGTGATTTGGATTACGAGTGCTAAGCACGCCAGGTAAGTAGTGTAGTAGGCGTTTTGCCCTCGGCCTACATCACAGTACAGTAGGTTGAATTGCACGTTTATATTATGTTATGCTTTATTGATTGTGCATTATGGTTTTAATTTATGAGACAAAACGAAAATGAATTTCCATGTTTTTACGAAGTGAAATAGTAGGATGAGATGAAACGAATGAAACGAGAAGATACGTAAGAAGATAATAAAGATGGGGTTGAGTGATCTTGTCCCAAGAGGTGGACCGCGAGGTGTATCACTCTTCCTTCGCTTTACGTGGTGATCTTGTCCAGTGAGGTGGATTGTGAGATGTGTCACTTTACTAGATCGAGTTTGGACCTGTCCAGTGAGGTGGACCGTGAGGTGTGTCATCTCGATCTAACCCGTAAAGAAGAACCCAGTAGTAAGCAGATAAAGAACATGTAAGAAAGAGATTAAAACGAAAGTATAGACGAAACTGTAGAAACTACATATGTTAGGATGTGAATGTTTTTCAGTGTTTAAGTTTATATGCATTATTTACTTAGCATTATGCTAGTAGTTGAGTTCTGTGATGTAGGTGACGACGCAACAGCTAGTGAGTATCCCGAGCATGCCTAGGACTAGGAGGCAGTTGGAGGAGCACGCTCGTGGACGACTGGGTCAGCTGTTGAGGCTTTTTGACCATGGCGGGTGTAAGTACGGGTAGTGAGGTATTTTGAGTCGTACTTAGTCGTTTTGATGTAAAAGAGAGATTTGAATTTGGGTTGAGTATTTTGGCGTGCGTAACAGGTTTGTAAATTGAGTCGAGAAGTGGATTTATGGTTTTTAAACGTTTAGTCAAAATTCGTGTTGCTTTGTTGAATTTTGTTAAAGTTTCTGGGTGTAAAGTGTCAACCGAATTCCATAGGTGTCGACCGGTCAGTGTAAAATAAAAGGTGAGTGTCGACCGTGAGGCTCGACCTGTGCAGGGCAGAGTCGAGGTAGGTGTCAACCCCTGGTTATAAGTGTCGACCGGTCCGTGTAAAATGAGCAGTGGTGTCTACCGCGAGGGTCGACCTACTCGGACAGAGAGGATCAAGGTGTCGACCTGCGGCGGCGGGTGTCGACCCCTCTCTAAAATGGGTGTAGAAGTGTCGACCGGTGTCCTCAGTGTCGACCGATGAAAAGACCCGAGAGATATGTAGTGTCGACCGGTGTTTGTTAGTGTCGACCGATGAAAACCCGAGACAACTTAAGTGTCGACCGGCTCTTGCAAGTGTCGACCGGTCTCTTGATTTTTATGTTTTAAAAACGAAGTTCCTTTAAACCGATTTTAAACGAGTTTCTGCTGCGGTATTTATATGTATTTCCTTTAGAAGATATTTTGAGTAAAAAAAAAATAGAGTCATTTTGAGTTGAAAAAAAAAATAAAGCTTTCAAATTTCTAGGAAATATTTAGTAGAGGATGAGAGGGATAGTGACGAGTAGTAGTTGGTAGCGAACCGAGAATCATGGAGGATTCCGGGTCGTTACAGTGTTGGTATCAGAGCCATTTGGTCAAAACGTTCAAACGATTACTCAACAGCGCCTATCGCCGCACGATGTGCTCTAACAACTGTAAGTGTTTAAGTTTATTGTTGTTTAGTAAATACTTATGAGCATAGTTGACCCTTGTTCAGGAAAGAGAGTCAGAATGTTTAAACGACCAGAACGTCCTAGAGTGCCAAGAGAGACAACCGAACCGAGAAATGAGGACGATTCTGCGACGATCTGATAGTTTACAGAATTAGTAAATCGGCAGTCTCAGCAGTTAAGAATGTTCCTGAACCGAGAAGTACAGGGAGGTGCAGACCCTAGTTCTAGCCAAGACGAGTCAGGTGACCGATTTCGGAGATTGCGGCCATTGACTTTCGAAGGACAAGTATCAGACCTGATGGCTGCCAATGAATGGATTCGAGCAATAGAGAGCATGTTTAAATATGCGAAGGTGGAAGAGAAGGATAAAGTCATACTTGCTACCTTTCATTTAGCAAAAGATGCCCGGTTTTGGTGGGAGTCTACAGAGGCCACCGTCGATACTTAGCACATGACTTGGGAGAAGTTCAAGAAGGCCTTCTACGACAAGTATTTTAATAGTACGGTGCAAGCAACTAAGAGGATGTAGTTCTTACAGTTGAAGCAAACTATATCAGTGACAGAGTACAACCGACGATTCGAGTCCTTGTCCCGGTTTGCCAGCAATTTGGTAAGCCAGAATGAGAATAAAGTGTTTCAGTTTGTACAAGGATTGAGGCCGAAAATATACAAAGGAGTGAAGATAGCGAGCATACGGGATGTGCCTTACTCCGAGGTGGTAGCCAAGGCATTAAAGGTAGAGGAAGCCGAGATGAAGTGTATCAGTCAGCGAGAAGCTTCTAGGAGATCTTTTAGAGAAGCGGCCCCGCAGCAGAGCAAGAGTGTCTCCCAGCTGCCACGACAGAGAGGCACAAAGAGGTTTAGCGAGGGTTCTAGCAGCCAGGGGAGTAGCAAGGACCAGTACAGTACCCCCGGTGCCCTAAATGTATGAAGTATCATCCGGGAGAGTGCAGATTGAACTCTGGAAAGTGCTACAACTGTAATGAAGCCGGACATGTGGCCAGAGACTGCCCGAAGCTCGGGTTATACGATGTTTTAATTGTAACGAGGTGGGCCACATCAGCAAAGACTGTCCAGCTTTGAAGAAAGGTCCGACGCGTATAGCCCTGAGGGTATTTGCTATGATTGAGTCAAGAGATGAGGAGCAGCCCGCCATGGTGTCAGGTACCATATTAGTGAATTATGTATCTGCCTATACTTTGATTGATTCTGGTGCTACGCATTCTTTTATTGCGACTAGCGATCAAGTTAGACGTATGGCCTGTGTCGATGGATTGTAACTACGAGGTGATGCTACCTTCTAGTGGGAGGATGCACTCGAATCATATTGTACGAGATAGCGTGGTGTCCGTGGGAAGCAAGAATTTATTAGCCGATCTTATTATTATGGGTATAACGGGATATGACATGATAATAGGAATGAATTGGCTGTTCAAGCACTGTGCCACGATTGACTGTAGGGCGGGCAAGCTGGACTTCCAACCGCTGGATGGTGAAAAACATACTTTTCAAACCGCAAAGAATGTTCGGAAGGTATCTGTGATGGCATCTGTCAGTGCTCGTCAAGTTTTAACTAGTGAGTACTTTGGCTTTCTTGCCAGTATTATAGATGTGCAGATTCCTAGGATTCGAGACCTCAGGATGTTTTAACTGTTCAAAACTTCCCTGAAGTTTTCTTAGATGATTTACCTGGTTTGCCTCTGGACCGGGAAATAGAGTTTGAGATAGATGTGTATCAGAGAGTTGAACCAGTGTCAAAGAATCCTTACAGATTGGCACCAACAGAGTTGAAGGAGTTGAAGAAGCAATTAGAAGAATTGGTAGAGAGGATATTTATACGTCCTAGCTTTTCGCCGTGGGGCGCGCCGATTCTTTTTGTCAAAAAGAAAGACGGGTCGTTGCGCATGTGCATCGACTACAGGGAGTTGAATAAGCTAACGATTAAGAATAAGTACCCTCTGCCAAAGATAGACGATTTATTTGATCAACTCCAAGCTGCGCGTGGGTTTTCGAAGATTGACCTGAGATTGGGTTATATCAGTTGAAGGTTAAACTAGAGGATGTTCCGAAGAAGACTTTTCGGACGCAGTATGGATATTATGAGTTCCTAGTGATTTCTTTTGGACTAACAAACGCTCCAGCCGCCTTTATGGACCTGATGAACAGAGTATTCTATGATTTTCTTGATAAATTTGTCATAGTATTTATTGACGATATTTTGGTATACTCTCGGAGCAAGGAGGAGCATAATGAGCACTTGAGATTGGTGTTGGAAACTCTGAAACAACACCAACTTTATGCAAAGTATTCAAAGTGCGAATTCTGGCTGGATAGAATCCATTTTCTTGGTCATGTCATCTCAAGCGATGGAATAGCGGTTGATCCAGCAAAGATCCAGACAGTTAATGAGTGGCCACAGCCGAAGAATGTTATGAAGATACGGATTTTCCTCGGGTTAGCGGGTTATTACAGGAGATTCATTGAGAGATTTTCGAAGATTGCGGCACCCCTGACCTGGTTAACGAGGAAAAGTGTGAAATACGTGTGGTCCGAGGATTGTGAGCATAGCTTCCAGACGTTAAAGCAGAGATTAACTACTGCTCCAATCCTGACGCTTTCTACCGAGGACGGGAAGTTTAGTATTTACTGCGATACTTCAAAGGTAGGACTGAGATGTGTATTAATGCAGGAAGGGAAGGTGGTAGCATATGCCTCTAGAAAATTGAAGGCTTATGAGCAGAACTACCCGACGTACGACCTGGAACTAGCTGCGGTAGTTTTTACGCTGAAGATTTGGAGGCATTATCTATATGGACAGCAGTGTGAGATATATTCCGATCACAAAAGCTTGAAGTATATTTTTACTTAGAAGGTGCCAAACATGCAACAATGGCAGTGGTTAGAATTTGTGAAGGATTATGATCTTGATATTAAGTACCACCCTGGCAAGGCGAACGTAGTGGCCGATGCTTTGAACAGAGTAACGACATCTACTTCGGCTATGATTTCAGGCATGCATGTGGCTTTGGATGCGGAGTTTCGGAAGTTTGAATTAGAGGTAGTGCTGAACGAATCGGCCATGTTATCGGCTATATCTGTACAACATACTATTTTGGAGAAACTTAAGCAGGCCCAGAAGGACAACACTGAATGCAAAGATATTAAGTCAAGCATGGATTCCAACGAAAAGTCAGATTTTAGTTATTCGGACGACGGAATTCTTAAGTTTCGAAATAGGTGGTTCGTTCCGAATAATGAGGAACTACGGAGGGAAATATTGGTTGAAGCCCACTGCTCGAGATTTTCTGTGCATCCAGGGAGTACCAAGATGTACAGAGATCTTAAACAGCATTACTGGTGGCCTGATATGAAGAGAATGGTGGCGAAGTACGTAGAGGCATGTTTGATCTGCCAACAGGTTAAGGCTGAGCATCAGAGGCCGGCAGAAAAATTACAGCCATTACCAATACCTGAATAGAAATGAGAGCACATAGTGATGGATTTCGTTGTAGGGCTGCCTCGGATGACAAAGGGCAATGACGGAATATGGGTGATAGTGGACAGGTTAACCAAATCGGCCCATTTTCTGCCAGTGAAGATGGCGTATTCTATGGATCACTTCGCCGAACTATATGTTCAAGAGATCGTGCGATTGCATAGAGTTCCAACTTCAATTGTATCAGACAAGGACCTTAGATTTACATCGAAGTTCTGGAAGAGTTTGCACAAGGCCATAGGTACGCAGCTCAGTTTCAGCACAGCGTTTTATCATCAGACGGATGGACAATCTGAGAGAACTATTCAGACGCTGGAGGATATACTTCGAGCTTGTGTACTGGAGTTCCAAGTATCATGGAGCAAATATCTACCATTAGTAGAATTTTCTTATAATAACAGTTTCTAGGCCAAGATAGGTATAACTCCATACGAGACCCTTTATGGAAGAAAATGCAGGTCCCCGCTTTATTGGGATGAAGTTGGTGAGGTGAGTCTAATAGGTCCGGATATTTTGCAGCAGACAGTAGAGAAAATTGCATTTATTCGGTAGCGTATCTTAACAGCTCAGAGCCAATAGAAGAGTTATGCAGATCGTCGGAGAAGAGAGCTAGAATTTAAAGTGAATGATGAAGTTTTCTTGAAGATCTCTCCGTTCAAGGTAGTTTCGAGATTCGAAAAGAGGGGCAAGTTAAATCCCAGATACATTGGGCCTTTTCCCATTACGAAGAAAGTAGGGAAGACATCTTACCAGTTACAGCTGCCAACCTCTATGGATGAGATTCACAATGTATTCCACGTGTCCATGCTGAGAAAGTACATACGAAATCCTTCTCATGTGGTGGAACTACGAGATGTGGAGATTCAACCTACATTAGTGTATGAAGAGAAGCCAATGGAGATTTTGGATTATGTAGTGAAAATTCTACGCAACAAGGAGATTCCCATGGTGAAAGTTTTATGGTGCAACTACAGCGTAGAAGAAGCAACTTGGGAGCGATAGCAGGACATGATGAGCCGATACCCAGAACTATTCCGGTAATAAAATTTTGAGGACAAAATTTCTTTTAAGCAGGGTGAAATGTAACACCCAAAATTTTTCCGTTTAGATTAATTTTGGAAGTACGTGATTGTAATCGGCGGAGTAATGGTCGGAATTGTGAGCGAAAAATTTCTACTTTTAGATAAAAGATTATTTTGAAGCTAATGGAGGAGAAAAGAATTTGTGAATCCATTCGAAACCGGACCGTATAATGGATTTATGAAACGGTTAAATGTTAAGGGTGAAATAGTAATTAGTAATTATTATTATTATTATTATTATTATAAAATTTAACTTAACACAACACCTTACAGTGTTTTTCCCCCTCCCCGCGTTCAGAAAACCCTCCCCCTGATCTTCTTCTTCTTCTTCTCCTACGCGAGAAGCTCGGCGTTTCCCAGCCAACGATCAACCGTTTTCCCCTTCGTTCTTCAAGCTTACAGTAAGTTTTTGTTAGTTTCAGTAGATAGCTAGTCCTTTGGTCGTTTTGAGCGGTAAAAGTGGAATTAGGGAGAGAGTTAGGTGAGCCCTAAGAGGGAGATACGAAATTTGGGGGTTATAGGCGAATTGTATTTGCGTGTTGGTGTTTAAGATAGGAATATGAGTAGATTATAAGTTTTATGTAGAGTATTGAGTGTGTAGGTAACCGAACGACTAGGGTTACGGAACGGTTTCCGTTCGGGCAAGCTGTATGTGTGAGATTAGGAAATTGAGGGGACCATTGAAACTAGATGTTACGAGAAACCCATAGCATTTCGAATCGTCCAAATCAGACGAGTATTGGTGGAGTTATGAAATTTTGAAGGTTAGTCGGAGCGTTAGTTGGAATTTTATTTTAGGCTGAGTGCGGATTTAGTGATTGACCCCTTAAAGTTTTACGGAGTTAATGGAATGTAAAGGTAATGGATGTGCGATTTTATAGGTTTTCCAGTTAGCGTACGCGATCTGGATTACGAGTGCTAAGGACGTCAGGTAAGTAGTGTAGTAGGAGTTTTGCCCTCGGGCCTACATCACAATACAGTAGGTTCCATTGCACGTTTATATTATGTTATGCTTTATTGATTGTGCATCATGGTTTTAATTTACGAGACGAAACGAAAATGAATTTCCATGTTTTTACGAAGTGAAACAGTAGGATGAGATAAAACAAATGAAACGAGAAGATACGTAAGAAGATAATAAAGGTGGGGTTAAGTGGTCCTGTCCCGAGAGGTGGACCGCGAGGTGTATCACTCTTCCTCCGCTTTACGTGGTATTCTTATCCAGGGAGGTGGACTGCGAGGTTTGTCACTTTACTAGATCGAGTTTGGCCTTGTCCAGTGAGGTGTGTCATCTCGATTTAGCACGTAAAGAAGAACCCAGTAGTAAGAAGATAAAGAAGATGTAAGAAAGAGATGAAAATGAAAGTAGAGACGAAACTGTAGAAACTGCATATGTTAGGATGTGAATGTTCAGTGTTTAAGTTTATATGCATTACTTACTTAGCATTACGCTAATAGTTGAGTTATGTGATGTAGGTGACGACGCAGCAGCTAAGGAGTATCCGGAGCATGCCTAGGACTAGGAGGCAGTTGGAGGAGGACGCCCGTGGGACGACTGGGCCAGCTGTTGAGGCATTTTGACCATATCGGGTGTAAGTACGGGTAGTGAGGTATTTTGAGTCGTACTTAGTCATTTTAATGTAAAAGAGATATTTGAATTTGGCTTGAATATTTTGGCGTGCATAACAGGTTTGTAAATTGAGTCGTGAAGTGGATTTATGGTTTTGAAACGTTTGGTCAAAGTTCTTGTTGTTTTGTTGAATTTTGTTAAAGTTTCTGGGTGCAAAGTTTCGACCGAAGTCCATAGGTGTCGACCGGTCAGTGTAAAATAGAGAGTGAGTGTCGACCGCAAGGCTCGACCTGTGCAGGGCAGAGTCGAGGTAGGTGTCGACCCTTGGTTACAAGTGTCGACCGGTCCATATAAAATGGGCAGTGGTGTCGACCGCGAGGGTCGACCTGCGCGGACAGAGAGGATCAAGGTGTCGACATGCGACAGCGGGTGTCGACTCCTCTCTAAAATGGGTGTATAAGTGTCAACCGGTGTCCCAAGTGTCGACCAATGAAAAGATCTGAGAGATATGTAGTGTCGACCGGTGTTTGTTAGTGTCGACCGATGGAAACCTGAGACATCTTAAGTGTCGACTGGCTCTTACAAGTGTCGACCGGTCTCTTGATTTTTATGTTTTAAAAACGAAGTTCCTTTAAACCGATTTTAAACGAGTTTCCGCTGCGGTATTTATATGTATTTCCTTTAGAAAACATTTTGAGTAAAAAAAAAGAATCGTTTTGAGTCGAAATAAAACTTTCAAATTTTTAGGAAATATTTAGTAGAGTATATGAGGGATAGTAACGAGTAGTAATTGGTAGCGAATCGGGAATCATAGAGGATTCTGGGTCGTTACACTATATGCATTTCTACGTAATAAAGAAGTTGTATAATAGGAAGATGGTTGACCTGCTATAATTGATTTTGAACAATATGTTAGAGATTACTTGGACGTGCAACGAAAATATGCTGCATAGCACGTTGATTAAGAAGATACTGGGTCATTGTAACATTCAAAAGCTACCTAATGAGCAAATGAGAATTTCAAAAGCGAGGGATGTTTTTGACATGTTGCACTTAGTGAGGATGAACTTAGTTGAAGTCAAAGTTAAGTAGGTGTTCAAGGCCGATCAAGAGACTTCCACTTTAACAGCTCCATCCTGATTCATCTCACAGGATGTTCATATGGAGGATCCACCCGTGCAGCACTATCACCATCTCAATGCATGAGATAGAGTAGAGCAGAAGTTGGACATCCTTATTGAAGAGTCAAGCAGCTGACGGTGGACCAACTGGACATGATAGTTGAGGAGCTATGGCAGTCATATAGAGCTCTAAATGCTCGAAGTGATGACGGGATAATGGGAGGTGATGATGGACCCACAGAAGGCTGAGAATGAAGACGATGGAAGCTATGTAGTGGTTGTATTTCATTGTTTGCAATGTTGTAATTTACTTTCACGTAGACTATTGTATATGGCTATACTGTACTTTCTCCATAATGATAGTTGTAATATATTTGCTAGATCTATTTTGGATATATACCATTTTAGATATGCATGAACTGTTTGGAAGAGTTAGAAAACTAAGAAAATTTTGTCTAAATTTTTTACTTTCCATGCATGAATGTGTCCAATCTAAACAATCTAAGCACATTAGAGTCTAAACAATCTAAAGACATTACAATCTAAACAATTTTTACATTCTTCACAATCTAAACAACAATACAATCTTAACAACTTTATAATCTTTACACTCTTCCAATCATGATTTTATTGTCTTGACCATGCATAGCCGACTCTTGCATAAGAATAAAAAAACATTATAGCATAAGAAAGTACGACATTCATGTATAAAAACCCATTGCACTTACTTGCCTCTGGTGGTGTGCAAACCAATGAATGTGTCCCATGATAATAAAGTCAGAGCAGAGCCTAAAGTGGCAAGAAATTGTCTAGTAGTGCAACTGTTAAGCATGACACGTCAATATATTCCATATGTCATTGTTGAGTAATTCTTAGAAATTATAGAGCGATTTTGCTTATCAACATCTCGCACTCTAAGTTTCTAAGTGATAGCAATAATGAACATAACCTTCAACTGCAACCTTAATGAAATGCATGCACTGAATATCATGCACACACAGGAATCCTATTAAACTCTCACCAATAACAGTTGCAGTCATGTCTATTCAAATTTACCACATATTGCTAGTATCCGTTGCTCATATCAAATCAAGCAGCTCCTCCAAAAGCTGGACTCCAATTTCATGCTGCAAGTTCTTGCTTCGCAAGCTTCTTCTTAATCTGACAACACAATAAATATGTTCATTGAGTCATCTTTTCATTTCTTTTTACAATTCAAGACATCAAATATTTTTTTATCATCTCAAATATGATCAATATCGGTTTGTCACTTGCAGATATTAGAAGTACATTGAAAGACTCACTCAAATTGTTCAATCCTATATCACATTTAAGGATAAAGTGAATGCATGTGTCATTCAATGTCTCAGATTAATTCAGCGGAGAGATGCGTGAGTGGCCAGGTCAATAGAGTGTAAGTGTTTCATTGCCCTCTCTAAGTGAGAGGACGTGATTGCTCTAACTGCATTCCACATTGCAACTTTGTATGCTTTCCCTTGATAGTTTTTTTTTAAATTTGCATAAAGATGTCTTAGGTAATATCGATATTCGGTTAAGGGTAATAAATCCTTCACAGCAAGTAACAACCTCTAACATTGCACAAACAAGTAAATTAGGCATGTAAGAACTCTCATATAATAAATAATTGCAAATACATTATACATTTTTTCAATTTGACATAAACATCCAGCCATATCATGTCTCAATGTCTATGTCAATCTTCAGTACTTCCGTAAATCAATTTTATGAGTTTTTGAATTATACTTCTCGTAAAATTACATAGCTTTGTAATTTAGATTTACTTATTGAGCTTTTTTAACTCACCTCATTGTGGTTTCTATCTTTCAGCAACAGGTGACAACTAGAAGGCTAAGGTCCAAGCAGATTAGAGGACTAAGAGGCTTAAGATAATGTTTGACACGAGCTTGAAACTCTTGGGCCGAGTGTGTGAGTGGGTCAGTTTCCGTTGTGAGTGTGTGTTTGTGTTTATAATTGTATTTTTTGTAGAGGTCACGTTTGGAGAACCAAGTGCTATAATAAAAAGTTTGTAAGCATGATGAATAAAATGTATTATCTGGGCAAATGATAAATCATATGTGTAATCATGGTACAATTAAAAAGAAAATTATCAAACACCAAATGACATTGGCATGATTAGGTTTAGTTTAAATGTGTACTTGGGCATATCTTCGGTGGAGAATGTATATTACAATCTCAATTTTCGAGAGTGTCAACAATTTGTAGAGGATTTTTAAAAGATTCAATTATTTGATCCACTTTGAGTGTATATAAGAGTTTCAATAACTCTTGGCGATAGAAAAATGCAAAAGCATAAAAAACATGATCATCACAGCTAAAGGCAGATCCTGATTTCACCGAAGAAATTGACTTGATCAATATATCTCTTCAGCTGTAGGTGGACCTTCTCCTCCCATTTTAAGCACAAAGAACTATCATTTTCAGCTAATTTTTTAAATGATGTTTCATGCTTATCAGCAATTTCCAACATCAAATATGTGGAATTCTATCAAGTGGGAATATCAAGAAACGACTTACTTTTGCAATAAATTTTAATAGCGTCAACACAAGACTCGAATTATTGCAATCTTGTGAGGGAAGACCTAACGTACGTAATAATTTTGCATACCCTAGCTATGGACTCATGATTTTTCTTTAAACCATAATAAACAATCAAATTGAAAACATGTGCAAAATATCTATGCATGTGATCGGCATTCAAAAACAGTCATTTCTAATTTTGACCTGGATTGGTCAAATACGAAATGATAATCTCATTAGAAGTCACATTGTCAACTGTAACAATTGTAACATTTTCAATCTTCCACTAGGTAAACATTACTCTACTTCTTTACCAATAAACTCACCTTTATGCTTTAAAATCAAACAAAAAATCTAGATTTTTTTTTAACATTCAAATCTTCATCAATATAATGACATATCAACACATAATTTAAATTTTGAATAGAAGTTCATGTGATAGTGGTCAAACATACTCTTTGTGACGCTGTAAAAAAATACACTCTTTCAACTTACAACATTCTTTCTCAAGTATCTTATGAATATTTCTTGGAATTGTTCTTCTAGAAAGCATAATGTATTTAAGATTGAGATACAAACAAAATGTTCTAAAACTAATTTTTTCAACAAATTTAGTCGACTACCCATCCAAGATAATTATTTTTGTAAGAAATTCTTGAGCATTTATAACAGTAAATGCGCATTAGAACCTTTGCACTCATTAGGTCTAAAAGCAAATTCTTTTGCTCAAAACCTACTTTTATATGATTTATCAAAGATGAAATCTCATTTTTTTGTTGAATGATCTACATAAGTTTACTCACAATAATTATATATAGTTTTATTAGTACTTGGTACCATATTACAGTGAATTCAAACTAGAGATGACATAGTTCTCTTTGTATCATCATGCAAATTTTCATCTTCAAAAGAATTCATCTTATAATAACATAAAAAATAATAAAAATTATACATGTTCAAATAACTAATAAACAACGATACTTTAAAATTGTGACGCTTAATCAGATGCAGATGAAGAAAGTAGCATATATCTTCATGACAAATTATTGATGAACAAAGCCATTTCACAATTCACATATTCACCACAATACATCTACACAAATATTATATCATAATAAAATTATTGCGGGTGTTCAATATCAAGTTTAGTGTAATTTATCAATTTTTATCAAGTACTGATATAATTAATTTAAACTTTATTTAGACAATTCAAAATATAATTTTAGAAACTAAAACTAAATAAACAAAATAAATCAAATCACCAACAAAAAATCTTTAATTCAAAACCGATCAAGAGTATTGATTCCATGAATATTTATTATATTATTTATTAGATATATATTTTTAGTTAAACAATTATGTAGAAAACAAAAACCCTAATTTGTTTAACTACTTCTCTGATGTGTCAAGCTACTATTACTTCTTAAAATCACATATCTCTATAAAAATAATTCTTTTAGTTATTCAATAACATGCAATGATTTTCTATTTAATTTCGCCAGATCCTAATACTCTCTTAAGCTATTAACATTTTATATTGTAATATTCATGATGTATTTAGAATTATTCTATCGAGTACGAAACCCTAAATATAAAATCATTTAATATGTGGCCAGTAAATTAAAAGCAATAAACAAAAAACATTACACATAAACAATAATTTAAACTAATGGAATAATCAATTATCAAAATAATATCCTAAATACGATCAATCTCTCTTCCAGAGGGAGAGAGGTAGTTTCACATAATTGAATAAAAACTAGTACAAATAGTGTTGAACGTAATATTATCAAAGAGAAGAAAGAGATAGAAGAATAAAATATGTCTCCTATGTCACCATAATGGTGTAACACGTGTGTTCGTCTCCTTTGGCCACGACTCAAAAGCTATTTTGATGTTGACTCCTTTCTCTCTAAAGTATGGCTCGAGCCCCTTTGGGTTGCATTGCTGCTTCAAATTCATTATTTTTTAATATTTATTTATCCTAATCGAATATTAACTTGCATAATTATTTATTAAAATTACCAAGAACTCAAGGATAAACATCCAACTTTACTTTAGATGATGAGAATAACTCTACATTTCATAGAGTTATTAACCACAAATATATGAAAATTCATTGTAATCTACATATACTAAAAATCACACTACCTTGTAATGAAATAATCAATTACTATAACAATCTACATATACTATAAATCACAGCCATAACTATGTATAATCTCGATAAGGCAGAATTTGTTATTATTCTTTCATACTATACATTTTAGTAATTAAATCCATAAGGTAATCTTTTATTGGCGATGAGTCTGTGCATGCTGCAACCTACGAAATGAGCTACAAAATCTACATAAGCAAATTTAATGAGTCAGCCTAAGTTTATACTTCATAGTTCACAATATGTTATGCACATTAAACAAATTGTGAATTATGTTTAACTCTTTTAATTTGACTAACATTGCAACACAACAACACCATCTTGAAGACAACGAGCTTAGAGCTGCACTTTGGAGGCAATGTCAACATGCGAGAGCTACTGCATTTGAATATGAGTGACCTGGCTTAGCATCATCGAATGCAATGGCCTTAGATTGGTGTCGTCGACAGAAAGAGAGTCTCTGCCTAGACTAGATTTCGTGTAATGACGATGATGATGTGGATTAGGGTTCGCACTTCACTCCCATCGCACCCTTAGTTCTCGTCTATCTTCATCAATTGAGAACTCAATTGCCTAGACCAAGGAGTGGTTCGCAACATATTATCTAGCTCCAAAGATACACACAATGATTACAGATATAATAATGCGATAAATAAAGAACAATTCTGTAACATCTAGAATTTTCCGCTAAAACTAATTTTCGTAATTCGTAATTGTAATCGGCAGAATTTTGGTTGAAATTGAGAACGGATAATTTCTACTCTTCCACGTCCAGCCAAGTTGTAAGTGTTGAATTAGGAAATGGATGAGACCGTTAGAAACTAAACGTCCTGTGGAGCCTGTAGCATTTTGGATTGTCCAATTCGGACGAGTATTGGAGAAGTTATGAATTTTCGAAGGTTAGTCAGAAATTGAGTTAGGATTTCCGGTTTAGGCCGAGCGGAAGTTTACTTGTTGTTTCTTTTGGAGTTTTACGAATTTAATAGAAAGTAGAGCTAATAGATATGTGGTTTTATAGGTTTTTCTAGTTAGCGTACAAAGTTACAAAGTGTGAGGAATTTCTAAGACACCAGGTAAGTAATGTAATAGGAGTTTTGCCTTAAAGCGTACATCACAGTTCAGTAGGATGCATTGCACATTTACTTTACGTTATACTTTCATGGTTGTATATCATTGTTTTAAATTAGAAGAACGAGACGAAAATGAATTTTCATGTTTTTACGAAGTGAAACAGTAGGATGTGATGAGACGAATGAAATAAAAAGGTACGTAAGAAGATAAGAAAGGTGGGGTTGAGTGGTCTTATCCCCAGAGGTGGGGTTCTACGACGCCAAGTAAGTAATGTAATAGGAGTTTTGCCTTCGGGCCTACATCAAAGTTCAGTAGGATGCATTGCACGTTTACTTTACGTTATGCTTTCATGGTTGTGCATCATTGTTATAAATTAGGAGAACGAGACGAAAATGAATTTTCATGTTTTTACGAAGTGAAACAATAGAATGTGATGAGATGAACGAAATGAGAAGGTACGTAAGAAGATAAGAAATGTGGGGTTGACTGGTCTTGTCCCCAGAGGTGGACCGCAAAGCGTATCACTCTTCCACTGCTTTACATGGTGGCCTTGTCCCTAGAAGTGTACCGCGAGGTGTGTCACTTTACTAGATCGAGGTTGGCCTTGTTCCCAGAAGTGGACCGCGAGGTGTATCACCTTAATCTAGCACGTAAAGAAGAATCCAGTAGTAAGAAGATAAAGAAGATGTAAGAAAGAAACGAAAACGAAAGTAGAGACGAAACTGTAGAAACTGCATATGTTAAGATGTATTTGTTTTCAGTGTTTAAGTTTTATGCATTACTTACTTAGTATTAGGCTAATAGTTGAGTTCTATGATGTAGGTGACGACGACATAGCCGGTGAGTACTCAGAGCATGACCAGGATTACGAGGCAGTTGGAGGAGTACGCACGTGTACGATCTGGCCGGCTGTTAGGGTGTTTTGACTATGGTGGGTACAAGTACAGGTTTTGGGTGTGTAATCGAAATGATTTATGTTGTTATTAAGTCGATTGAATGTATAGACAGATTTCAAACTTTAGTAGTCGTTTTCTTTACTTAAATTATGATTTTGAGTTGATGGAAATCTATGTGTTGGATTATTATTAGCGTTGAGTCGAAGTCTGATCGATTTTGTAAAATTTTTAAAGTTTTTAAACAGAATTCTTGGGAGGAAGTGTCGACCGATAAACTTAGTGGTCGAGCAGACCCTGTAAGTGTCGACCGTGAGGGTCGACTTGTGCGGACAGAGCCGAAGTAAGTGTCGACCTATGGTTGTAGGTGTCGACCGGTAGTGTAAAAATAGCAGCAGTGTCGATCGCGAGGGTCGACCTGCACTGACAGAGAGGATCAATGTGTCGACATGTGAAAACAGTTGTCGACCGCTCTCTGAGATGAGCGTAGAAATGTCAACCGGTGTTCACAGTGTCGACCGACGAGAAGACCCGAGAGAATTGTAGTGTAGTCGGGCGTGTCCCAGTGTCGACCGATGAAAAAAACCCTAGACAACCCAAGTGTCGACCGATACTTACAAGTGTCGACCGGTGTTTGTGTTTTATGTTTCATAAAATGAAGTTTTATTCAAACTGATTTTAATCAAGTTTTCCGCTGCAATGCTATTTAAAATATTTTCAAAAATGTCGTTTTAAGTTGAGCAGCAAAAATTTTAAATTTTATTCAAGATTTTCCGAGCGTAGTGATTAAGTAGTAGAAGTGTGCGAACCGGGAACCATGTAAGGTTCCCGGAGCGTTACAAATTCAATAAGGTACAAAATATCTAAATTCACATCCAAACTATCTTATACATGTCAAATTAAAGATAACTCCGACCAAGTAACACTAAAACACTCAACAGTGAAAATAAAGAAAAGCTACTAACAAATCTAAATTACTCACTGTTTTTTTTTTTCTGGAAGAAATGGGGTTTTTTGAGGTGATTGACTAACTAATGAAAAGTGTTAGACTAAATACATGTAAAATTTATTTTACTTTCATTTCAAAAGATGATGATATAACAAAATGATTTTCAAAACATCGTTTTATAAAAACTCTTTTTCATCATTTTAAAGAAACAAACTCCTCGAGTCACTGATGAGACATTAAGTTAAACATTAACGTATACATAGATGAATATATAAAAATACGTCATCATCGTACTTATCATATAAAAATTACCTCAAAGAAAAATGAGGATCCCTCAAATACCCTTCCGACACATAAACATAAAAAGGCGACGACTAAAAGCCAACACTACTTTATGAGCCAGAAAGAAAAAATATAAGCAACATGTGATCCGAAGATCCAATCTTATTATCCAAGTTGTCAGTGAACAATGGTCATCTTTGACACAATCTGTACGAACGATAATCAACAATACCCTGATCAAATTTAGTGATTCAAAGAAACGTTTCATCATTGCCTTATTACCCATTTCGTAGCGTGCAAACAAGACAATCTTCATGTAACAGAAAGAGTACTGAGATATCATCTTGATATTTTGACACCAAATTGTCCAAAATATCATGAGTATCCATCCTCCCAAATATGTATGTCACAACAATTCAAAACCGTCAATGATAAACATGAAAAGCATACGTTCAGATATGTAAAAGACTTAGGTATTGGTGACGAGAACTTGTAAGATTTTCTATAAGTGACAATTCACCCAAATAAACTTTAGAAAATAATGATGCTATGCAAAGCAAATAATTTAAGACCCCCACCTTTTTGCTGAGCCCTCTTTCTCTCACTTGGAGATGCAACTTCAGCAACTATCTCAAAATCCTCAAAGTCGTCAAAACCTAGTACAAAACCAAAGTTATGATTGTCACACTTAACACTAATGAAAGACACAAGGACAAGTCATATACCAAGACTAGGAACTCAACCTAAAATATTATAAATGGTCGTGAATTTTGTTTAGACGTATAGCATCAGGTCGACAAAATTTTCTAAAAAATAAAGTAGTACAGTCGACACTTTAGGGGGCACCGGTTGACACTATAGGAGGGGGTTGACCCACCAATCAATAATTGGAACTCTCAAGTTTGGCTTGTGATCGACACTATCACCTACCGATCAACACTTTACACCTTGTGTTGGTCGCGGTCGACACTTCATCCACGGATGTTGATATTTGATATCTCTTGGGTTTTAGCCCAAAATGCACTAGTGGTCCACACTTTCTCTTTAGGTGTTGGCACTTTAGGTGTCGACCAATCTCTTAAAAAGATCGACACCTTGATGACTCTGTTTCCACTAATAGAGTTTGAAGTGTTGACCAGTCATCCCCAACGGTCGATACTTTGGCAATTTTCAACGATGGACAGTCGCAAATATTGCCTCCCTTTGCCTCTCTTCCCTTTTAACCGACCAATCAACTTAAATAAAACCTAATCCTACTTAGTTAAACCAAAAACAACCTATAGATTCAAGTTTCTAAGCACAAATTCGTTTTACATAAATATCCCTAAACTTAAGCATAAAAAAATAGACATGAAAGACTCACCCACTCTCGAAATTCCTTTTCGAAAGATGATGGTTAGGGTCCAAAGAACACGATTTCCACATTCCCTTGCGACAATTTCACGACGAAAAGCACCGCTCTCGAAATTCCTTTTTAGTTACTTTGACTCTATAAATCTTAGCAATGGAATAGTGAGTTATAATTCATTGGTTGATTGTATCAGTAACCATTTCTTTATTTTGGTGTGAAGAGCTTATCATGAATCCACTTATTTCTGCCGCTTCTGTTATTGCTATTGCGTTGGCCGTAAGGCTTACTTCTATTGAGCCTGAGATTGATCAAGGTACTGCTGCAGGCCAAGCTGTAGAAGGGATTGCGAGACAATCTGAAGCGTAAGGAAAAATACGAGGGATTTTATTGCTTAGTCTAGCTTTTATGGAACTGCCGAATTGAAAAAATGCAGTGCTATCATATAGCTTTGTATCGGCTAAGTTCACGAGTTGGAGATAAGTGAACTCAAACCACTGACATCCACCACAGAGTAAACCACCGTCTCTCAGGCCCTCGACTGATTCTACCATAGAGGCCAACGACAGACAATAACTCCCTCCCCCCGAACACAATTTACAACTTTCATCGTACTGTGCTCTCTAAAGAGCAACTCTTTTTAAAAGGTGCTGAGTTAGAAAGGGTTCCAACGTTTTATTTATTTATTTAATAAATAAATATAAGTTAATATATTATATTTATTAAATAAAATCCTCGAATTCCAAATCGCCAAAATCGAACATTTCCAAAATTTCAACGCAAGGTAAATTCCTAATTACACATAATTATTTTTTCAAGTTTAACCACACGTTAATTTCTCAAATTACCGATTTTTACCAATTCATCGAGAAATCTAATATGACTATGAAAGACAAAACGAGTCAGCCCATGACCTGTTGACTATCTCTAACGTAAAAAATTAATACGAAAATTCTTCATAAGTTAAAAATAGCAATTTTTATAGGAAATGGAAATGCAAACCAAACCAAACGGGTCAGTATTGTCCCCCCATTTTGGGTCGGTTTATCCAACCCCTTCTCAATACATGTCGTTGCCTATGTTTTGAATGACGTGTGTAAAGTCGACAAATAGAAGGGGAGTAATTGTGAGTCCCGCTGGGGTTGGGAATCCCTAGTCCTCCGAAGGTTATGTGACGCACATATATTACTGTGAAATAGTCAGTAACATACGAATATGTGCGCGATTACATAGGGAGATTGATGATCATGCATATCAGTATTCACATTATATGTTAGTATAGTTTAGGAATATTGACATTCACATGACATGTTAATATGTTAATTAATAAATATGAGATCATTTAATTAAAATGGTACATGGATATGTTGTGAATCATTTATCATGTCATGGCTGCACAACACTTGTATTGAGTTGTTTATCATGGTATGAGAACTATGTGAGACATACATTTCATACTCCTTGCATGTAGTAAATGTAAACCAAGGGTTGAGCATGTGAATGGTATATGAAGTTCATATTAACATTTATATGATATTAGAATTCAGAATAAATTGGATGCCATAAGTTGCACATGGGATGAAAAAGTATTTATGAGTAAATTATACATGTGAATAGAGTTTAATTAGGCTATAATTATCTCAAATATATGTCCAATCATTAATATATATACACCATACACTTCTTACATAAAGATGTGTGACACGAAGATAAACATAAAAACATAAAACACGAGAAAATTTTTTGAGTTTTAATTATAAAAACATAAAACATGAGATGTGTGATAATGAGAAATGATCAATTTTGACAAATAGAAGCGATGGTTGTAATGACTAATCATAAAAGTTTTTAGTACATAATTAAGTTTGATTTCAGTATATTTTGGTGAATTCTTATATTATGATTCTTACTGGGCTTCTAAAGTTTACTCTGCTATTGCTCTAGTTTTTCTGGAACAAGTAATATCAGCTTACGAGACAAAAGTAAAAGCAAGATGGATCGATCAATTTAGCACAACATAGGCTCAGTAATGTTTTGGGTTGTTATTCAATTTCTTGAGACTTCGGTTTAATATGGCCCATATATGTAAATAAACGGATGAAGTCTTGTATGTATTGAGACTTTTATATGAACTGTGGATTATGATTTCATATTTTATTGCGGCCATTGCGTTCGTGGTGCTTTTCAGTTAATCATACTAATAATTGTAAATTTTTCAATTTGGGAATCTGACAATTGAGGTGCATGCCCGGAAAGTACTATTAATCTTACATAACTAAAAATATGCACTTCAATTCCAAATTCACAGTCACCAACTTTATGATATCATTATTGGTAACATTTTATTAAGAAATACAACTACAGAATACGAACAGACCAACGAACCAAGATCAAGGACATTTAAAAAGTTCACACAAAAACACAATCAAATATAGAAATTGAATTCTCAACACAAAAATTGATTCGAAATCTTTGTACATGGTATAGGAAGACCGTGTGAAAAAGTTATAAAAATTAAAATCAATGTACCCTAACAATCAACCACATAGACAGCCAAACACAAATTTAACGAAGTTTCTAGCCAAACAATGACTATAAAAATAAAGTTATAAAACACATACAATACAACCAATCTGAAGCACAATGTTATTAGGGTAAGAAAAAATCCAACAAAAAATATGACCAATCTAATGTACAAGGCTTTTTCCATTTGGTTGGGTTATCATCTGTTCTAGCAATTAAACTCAAAACCAAACCAACCAAACACAAATTTTATCATCAACATTGGTTATAGCAAAGCAAAAACAAACAGCCTAAACCCACACTCGAACAGAAATAAAAATTCAAAGCTGGACAACAATAAGCAGTCACAAACCGGCAAGGCAGAAGGAACATCCACAAAAAAACACCCATAGATAAAATAGAAGACAAGTAAAAGGGAAAAGAGCAAACCCCAATCCAACCTTGCTCACCTGTTAAAGACCATAACACCTCCATAAAAGAACTTCTAGGACAAACACAATTGAGAAACAGTAAAAACACAACTTTTAGCCCTAAATCAACAGAAATAAAAACAAAGAAGACAAACCCAAATCGGACCCTAAATCAGCAACGAAAAACACAATACAAGAGCAAAATCCCCGAACAGATTGGGAGATAACAACACTAGGGGAAGGAAAACACACCCGATAGAGAGAAATCAACTCACGCAGAAACAAACGGAGATAATCCACCGCAGAGATGACCATATTATTGTGTAAAATAGGTGAGGAAGATTATTGTATGTCGGCCTTCTCACAGCTATGGCTTATTGTAAAATCAAATTTAACCACTCAATTATTAGTTTTTTTAAACCCTTAGCTATCACAGACTTAACTAATCAAAACTTAAATTATCCAAAACTTAACAAAATAACTTCTGACGGAAGCCAATCCTACAGAACGGAGGGCTCTGTGTGCTAAGACTAGGGGGCCGATCCAGGGAACGACCCTTGTTCCTTCTTTATTATTTTATAAATTAATATAAAAAAATCAAATAATACTGAATTTATTTGAAAATTTTACCACATGTTCACCATATTATGGTAAGATAATCTGACAATTTTCGTAATTTTATAACATTTGTACGATTTATTGTAATTTTAATTAAGTATTTTGTAAAATATATATAAAACAATTATAATAAATCATATAAATATTAGAAATCATAAAAATTTTCAAATTATCTTGTAATAATGTGACGAATATATAGATAAATTTTCAAGTAAATTTAAAGTCGTTTAATATTTTTTTTAAATTTAATTTATAAAATAAAAAAAGAACTATGTGTATTTTATAAAAATAACAAACGATATTGGACTTAAAAATTTTATCACATTATGAAGAGATAATCTGAAAATGTTTGTTATTTTCTAACACTTGTATGATTTATTATAATTTTTTACGTCTATTTTATGAAATAATTCTCTAAAATTACAATAAATCGTACAAGTGTTAAAAAATCACAAATATTTCTTAATTATTTTTTCATAATGTGAAAAATATGTCGTAAAATTTTCAAATAAATCAAATATTATTTAATATTTTTTTTTAAATTTAATTTATAAAATGAAGAGATAAAGAGGGGTATTTTAAAAAAATAACAAAAGATATTAAATTTAATTGAAATTTTTATAATATATTTAAAACATAATGAGAAGATAATGTAAAAATTTTTGTAATTTTATAACATTTGCAAAATTTATTTTAATTTTAGTAAATTATTTTATAAATAGATGTAAAATAATTATAATAAATTATACAAACGTTAGAAAATAATAAAATTTTATACATTATCTTACCATAATATGATGAATATGTGATAAAATTTTAATTCCAATATCATTTGTTATTTTTTTTTAAATACACCTAGTTCATTCTTTATTTTATAAATTAAATTTAAAAAAATATTAAACGACTTTGAATTTACTTGAAAATTTTACTATATCTTCATCACAATATGAAAAGATAATCTGACAATTATTGTGATTTTCTAAGACTAGTATGAATTATTATAATTGTTTTATTTTTTATAAAATATTTCTTTAAAATTACAATAAATCGTACAATTATTAAAAAATTACAAAAATTTTTAAATTATTTTACCATATTAATAAAATTTTTAAATAAATATAACATTGTTTATATTTATTTAAAATTAATTTATAATAAATAAATAATGAATGAGGAGCCGTTCTACAAGACCGGCCCTAGATCTGGAAGGAGAAGTCGAGTTCGCACGAGGCATAGAGTCTCTGTTGCTTGGATTCGCTAGTCGGTGCTCCACTTCACAGTTTGAAACTTCCAGATCGATCATCGTGGATCCGTTCGCCTGGTAGAGGGTGACTCCGAACAGTGAGCGTCCTTGATAGATCTGTGCATCATTCGAAGAACTAGAGGTGCAGTGCGCGGGCCGTGAAGAAGCGCAGTGTTTCGATTCAGCAAGGGGTCAAGGCTGAGATAGAGTGCAGAGAGACACCAAACGCGGGTGAGCAGTGAGAGACGAGCACTAGGTAGAAGAAGAACTTTAAGCACTAGGTAGAAGAAGAAAAGCCACATAGAGACGAGATTGGAGAAGTTGTCGAGGCCTCGAGGGAACGAAAGCGTCGTTGGCCAGAGAGAATTGGGATAAGAAGAAATTAGGGTTGAAGAGGAAATTAGAAATAAGATTGAATTTTAAGCTGAAGATGGACCGGTTTTTTTTTAATTTACTAGGTTTTTAAATTGGTTTTTCATAAATTCTAAATTGATCGGTTCGGTTCGGTTAATATCGGTTCTGAATGATTCAAACCAAAAAACAAAACAATAAATTCGGTTCTTACAAAATAGAACCAAAGTTCGGTTTCATTTTGCTCAAAACCGACTCGATCCGAACCGATTTCACCGGTTTCGGTCCGGCTCATCGGTTCCAGTTCAGTTTTGCACACCCCTAGTGATGATCATGTGGTAAATTGGTTTTAACTTTATATTATAATTATAATTTAATAAGAGAAAATTGAAAAATTAGGCGGCATTTCATTTGTTTTATGACTCCTCTATCATTATTTTCAAATAATTTTTGCACATTCAAATCCCAGATTTTTATCCAACAGCCAAATCTAGTACAAATATCAAGTAAATGGTGCTACAATACAAACATACACTAAACTAAAGTGACAAACAGAAACTAAATGATAATATACTTGAACACATAAAATTAAAGTATATCAAATTTACAAACAAAGAGTAAATTGCATAAAATGAAATATAAAAACTAAACCAAACTCCGGCGGTGCGACATCGTCGTTTTCGACCCCCATCTACTCCTCGATTCTCTTTGCTATTTCCTTCTGGGACTTGGAGAGCTCTCTACGGGACTCAGTGAGATATGTCTGTGACTGAGTCAACTCTCTCTGGGATGCGAGCATTTCTCTCTAGTCCACAATGAGCTCATCAACTCTGCTACGAGGAACTCCATCTTCTGCTGCATCTGATACATGTACTGCATCATGTCTCACCTACTAGCCTCTTGGAGGGCCAATGGGAATACAGTGGCATCTTCCATAGAAACATTCCGAGATGTGTAAGGCCCGGGATGTCCCTTTAGTATTCAAGTCTCATCGACTTCGACTAGGCTCATCTAAGTCAAATGAAACCTATCAAAAAAATCATCAGGTCTCTGTGCTCGCCTCTACTCTCCACTAGATAGTTGAATCCCAGCTTGCTCGACGATCGTCAGAATTAGTGCACCATACGGCAAATTCTTGTTGCTTGTTCACCTAATCTCTTGCATGTGACTTACAATCACGAAGTCTGGATCGAACACGCTGGCAGTGTATAGCTTCTCTATAATATAGAGATCCATGCAATTAATTGGATCTCTATGTGTAACGACCTGTAATTCAGCCGTTACTAACTTAACTTTTCGTAAAATTTTATATGAAAAGTATTTGAAAACACTTTACATCTTTAAAGGATCTCAAAACTTATAGATTTCTTTTATAAAGCATCGTAGAAAACATATGTGAAATTTCCTTAAACTTTTTTTTTCTACAGGGTAGCCGACCGATCAACTCGCCTGAGTCTATCAGTCAACACCCTCTTGGGTGGCGACGTGATCATTCCCTAAAGGAGTCGATCGGTCGACTCCCTTGAGCTGACCGATCGGCACCCTCTCGGGAGCCCTCCGGTTTTGCCTCTTCATTTGGCGATCTTGTTTCTCTTCCCCCAATCCACAAAATTTGTCAAAACTACTTCTTTGCTTCAACCTATAAACTATACATCAATTAACATTTCAATTCATAAAATCAATCTCGAAACATGTATATTAGTATCGTTTTAATAAACATATAAAACAATACTCTTTTTCATTTTGTAGCAAAAGACTTGTCATTAAAACAAACTTATTCTTCAAAACGTAAGTAAATCAAAACCAAGTTTGAGTAAAATATTTCAGCTAACAAATTCTTTTTATCAAAACGTTTAAAACTATATACATATGTTTGACCAAAAAGCACATCTAGAAATAGCCCACAAGTCAAAATCGCTCCAACAGCTACAAACGCACACCATTGACATTTTCTGTCAACTGCACTATCAACCCTCTTGAAGCTCAATGTACTAACCTGAATAACATCACCTATACCACAAAAGTCAACTGATGAGCCTAATGCTCAGCAAGTGATGTAAAATAAAATAAATGCTTATGGATATGCATGTAGTTTGTAAATCATGTTATTTTCTGTCTTTTTTTTTTTCTGGCTCTAGTTATATAAGATTCATACTAGAAGAAGTAGACACACATTGTAGTCCAACCTTACAGGACAACCATACGTGCTCTTTAAGAAAATAAAGCAAGCACACCTCATGGTCTAAACCTTACGGGACGACCATACTAATTTTCTACCCAAATATGACACTTACATAGTTTCTTTCATATTATACTTTCATGAAAACATATACATCAAATCGTTTTCCATGAGCTTATAAAACATTATGCATGAATACGTAAAACATACATATCCTCGATGCCATGAACATAACATCAACTAAGCAGCTAAACAGATCCATCAATAACCAATAAAAGCTAAGATCAGTAAACTATCAACCCAATAATCTCTACCCAACGAGATATCTATAAATCTATAAATATCTAATTTACATCATTCTACCCATCAATTTATTAACTCTTTGTGGTGTAGGCCAATCGGCCAAAACACGTGCAACATGTACTTACCTCGGGTCCTTAGTAATACTTAGGCACTTAGATCGCTTTCTTTGGTGATTTCCAAACTTATTGCGTGTAAATCAAACCGTCACAATGTATTCCACAATTCAACCATACAAAATTCTCATTCTTCATAACCAATTCAAATCAAGAATTCAATTCAAATAGATCAAACATCAAAAATAACCAAAACTCAACCATTGTCTAGCAAAATCCTCAGATTTACAACCATAATTTGGCTTAGTTTCAAAAATCTATAACTAATTGCATACTTCCAAAGCCATAACCAAATGTCTTGATTTCAAAGCCAAAAGTTCACCCAATGAGTCTAGTTTAGTATGGTACAATCCATTTATTAATTTCAAACCATTAGGTTATGCGTAAATTCCTAAATCCAAACTTGCCTTGTTTTGACAAAATAAAATCTTTCACCTAATTGCCAAATTTCTCAAACATGCATAAATCTTAATTCTCTTCCATGTATGATCATAGCATGATGTCACAATAAAATTTAGCATCAAATAAGAGAAGAAGTTGAACAATTATTCATATTCATACGCCTAAACCATCAACCAAAAAAAATCCATGCAATAACTCTAAATCATCACTTTTATCTTTCATAACCTGATGTGGCTCACAGGCCCATCACTCGTTCTCAGATAAGGGCACAAGTTTTATCTAGTCTATTTACTAACAAGTTTTATTCTTTTGCAGTTAAGACTCTTTTTAATGACTTGGAATGAGAGTTCATTGATAATGATTTGTCTCAGCCTTTGCACATCATCACTTGGGAGCAAATGAACAATGGAAATGAAGTGGAGATTTGTCTCCCCGACATCCATTCTATGTAACTCTTTTTTTTATTGATTTTTGTTTTGAACCAAACATTGGGCCTATCTTGTAATGGGCAAACAATAGCATTAATAATGACTTGCACTGCATTAGATTGTTGACTAGTAATAGATGCTTGATAGGACTAGATGAATGGATGGTGGCTTTGGGTATTGGTGATGGCTCAAAACTAAGTCAAGAGTTGGGCCCCACTTCAACGCAAGGAGCAGCCCACATGGAGGGTAATAAGGCAATCTCGGCTCTTCATCTTGATGACATCCAACGGCTAGCATGAAGCCATTCTTAACTTGTAAACCCTAACTACCCTAGGGTTATTTAGAGCATAGCATTGGCGTTTGTAATTTTTCACACAATCAATATACGAGTCACCTTTCTCATAGCAATTTGCTTCGGATTACCAACTGGTATTGCACTTGGATCATCAAAGGGAAGTTGAGCCTTCATTGTTTCCCAAGCTCGTGGTTGCTTGAGAAACCCTTATCATCGAATTCTACCTACTCCACTCTCTTGTTTGGATCCGTAGAAGGAGGACAAAACCATTCATCAAATCGGCCGAGGAGATCATCTAATCGGGTCGCTTGAAGTTTCTGCCTTTCCTTTTTTTTTTTTCATCTCACCACTCGATTTCTCCTAAGGTATTTAGGGGTTTATTATCTCACAAAAAAAGGTAGTATCCGTCTTCAATAGCTTCTGCTTCCATCGCTATTCGTTCCTTAAATAAGCACATCGTTTGGTTCAAGCAAAAAAAAAAAAACATAATTACCTTCAAACTTCAAAAGAGATGAAGCGCTTGGTGTGGGAGAAAATTACAGCAATGGATAGGAGAGATGAAAAATGACGTGAAAGGAAGGTTTAGTGTTAGTGTTTTTATTGACCTCTCATAAATGAAATTGACCACACAAAAAAAAGGGTGAGGTGGCTTCATTAAAACCAAGTAATTTACCTCTTCACACTATCACTTTCCCAAAAACTACACGCATTCTTTCGCATTTTGTCTTGCAAAGCCAAAAGCCTCTTCATCACTTTACAAATTTGACTATTCAACATTTCCCTCTTCATTTCTTTTCTTTGCTCTTCTAATCGTGAAAATCCTTCAAATATACTAACAAGTTTGACTTTTCAATTTGTTAGTAAAATTTCTATCATCATCTCCTCTTTCATATATTCAACACAAATTTTCAATTCTTATATAGTTTTCATTAGTTTCCATCCTCCACTAACCCCATTCTCCATTAGAAAATAATAGCACAAACATCACTTAATAGGTACACAAAATAAATTATACTATAAGATTTTTAGGTGTTACCCTATGTTTATCCCTTGTTAGAATGATGTAGCTGATCAGATTGTGAATAACTCAATCTTTAATGTTCAAGTCTTAAGATCTCTGCTTCATTTGCCTGAGAAACTCGAACTCTAATGTGCTGAAAAACTCGCAGTCTCGAGGAGCGTGATAATATTTATCCAGGTCTTCTACACAAAATTCGAACAATCCGTTTACCGAACTTGGAGATATGACGATGTCTATACCTAAGATATAAGTCTTCAATAAATCAAGCATCCCGAGAGCGCTCATGTTCTATTAAAATAAGCAAATTATTCTTTTGCAGTTGTCTCCACTCATCCCATGCACCTTGTGCAAGAAGATTGTCTCAAACATCACTTTGATCCTCAAATACTCCCAATCTTTAAAGTTGGTAGTCTTGATATGAATGATCGAGCGATTTGACATATCCCGGTCGAACCGCTCTGGACACTCCTGGTTTCAAAATTGAATCGACTAGGAACAAGTTGGCAGTTGCAGCACTTGACCTGGAGCACCTTGTGACCTCGATAGGCCACCTTGTGACGGATCCGCTTGTGACGGTGGCACCTTTCATTTAAACAACACTCTAGGGGCCATTTGAAACAAATTTGGGAATTTTTGGACAGAATAGGCTCGAATTTGGGGATCTATCGGGATTTTTGGTGCTAAGAGCTCGGATTTTAGAGAAAATAGCTCGAATTTCAATAAAAAAAACAACTCAATTTTGACACAGGGCACTCGATTTTGAGAGAAAATATCGCAGGGGAAAGGGGGTGAACAGGGGGTTGATCTCTTATATACTATCAAAGATCAACCCCACGTTTGAGGGTGAAGACCCCCGCTATAAGCCCTATTCCCCCCTCCTCTCCCCGGCTATTCTAGAAGGACGGTCCGATCTAAGGAGATTGTCCTCCTTTGTCAAGAGCAATTTTGAGAACAGGTGGTCGACTACTCAGATCGGGCCCCCATTCTAAAAAGCTCTTGAGAATGAGGGGCTCGACGGGAGAACGCCCCCTGTTTATGTTCCACATGCACCGCACATGGGGGACCAGCAATTGAGTTTTCATAGTCTGGCGACTGAAATTGAAAAAAATAAAAATAAAAATTGTTGGATTCAATCAGGCCCCGATTCGGTACTAGTTCTTCTTAAGACAGTTTCGAGACCGGAATAAAAATCTCGAAAGGTCTGTGGTGGTTCCGGTTTCGACTCCAAATCGGACAGAGCCGGACCGCACCCAACTCTAGTGAAACGGGAGCGTCAGTGGTTGATTTGTTAGGTTTTTAATAATTTAATATTTGATTTTAATTAATTTAAAAAAATCAATTCTTTTAAGTTTTAAACCAAAAATTTTGTGTGCGAGAAAGAGAGGAAACACTGAAGGAAGAGAAGAAAGGGGAAGGAAGGGTTTAGGATGAAATGCGATAATAGACCCCTATTAACCAATCTTTCTGCATCTACCACAATTTAAAAACTTCATACTTTAAATTTATCACATAAGTGGCACTTGGAATTTTTCGGATATGGTCGAATAGAATTTAAGTTTTAGAAGTAATTTTTTCAATTTTTTAAAAAAAATTTCTTAATTTTGTTTTTGTTTTTCCTTCTGAGTTTTAGTTGACAGTTGACACAACGAACAAAGAGGAGTTATTTTGTGGGTTTGCCAAGTTGTATTTGCTTAGGAATAGACCGTTCTTGTCTTCTCGATGCTTTTGGTTTAAAGAACCTTAACACGGGACTGCATCCATGGAAGTTGGATTTTTCTATAAATAAACCTCTTTCTATTTTAACGCTCTTCTTTCATATATATACTGTCTTCCCTTCTCTTTCGTCCATCCAGGCACTCCTCTCTCTCTGTCCTGCGTAGCAGGAGGAGGTCATTGACAAAGAGGGTTCCTCTCTCTTTCTCTCTCTAAGAGATGGAGGAGAAGACAGAAGCCGTTGTTGCAGACCAGACCGCCATTGAAGCTGCTCGTCCTCCCAAAACCAAGAAGATGGCTGGAAATGAAGCCTCCGGTGGAGCGAAGAAGAAGAGAGGAGCAATGCATCTTATTAGGGTTGCGATGTTTATGCTCCGCCGACATTCCGGCAAATCAAAAGCCATTGAAGTTGGTTCGAAGGGGATGTGGAAGCAAGTGGTGGGTTCGATGCGCCCTCTCCATCTTCAAGGCAACCAATCGCCCCCACCGCCTCTTCAAGAAGATACGCCATCTGCTCTAACTTTGCCCATGAACGAACATTACGAGGACGTTTTGCCGATGCCGTTTTCTCCGGGGGCTTCCAGCTCTTCATCTCACTCCGCCGACGGCATGAGCAGGTAATGTCCCGATCATGTTTTCAATCGATTAATCTTGAGAAGTCATATCAATCAAATCATAACAAGGTAATCATAATTAAAATGATAATAGGTATGCATCGGCCGTCAATCTCCAGGAGTTGGATCGGCATGAAAGCAGTGATAATGAGCAGGAGGAAAATGGAGGGGACGAGATGATCGACATGAAAGCAGAGATGTTCATAGCTCAGTTCTACAAGAATATCAAACTCCAGCGATTGGATTCTATTCATCGTTACAACCAGAGGATTCAGAGGTCAATGGAATAAAAAAAAAGGCTTTAGGGCTTCTCTCCATGCATGCATGCATGCATGGATTCATGGCTTTTTCCTATATTTTTTGTTATTTAATCATCATTCTCGTATGTGATTTATGGTAAAAAAAATGATGGGCATAGTGCCTCAGAATTGGTCATCTGCAGAAAAGATTGCTTCTTATTATGAGTAATTTGATTGTTTTATTTTGATTTAGTGTTTCTAGTTTTGTTTCTCATGTTCCACGTTAATTAAATCTTTAATTTACACAGTTAATTTTTTTTTACTATTCACGTTGTATAAACTTTGTATTTTGAAAATATTATCATAGACACGATAGAATTTATTATTAAATATTTCATTGTTAGATTGATTAATTAGCTCCTAATTGATAAATTATATGAATTAGTTATTTAATAAAAGATTTAATGGTAATCAAGGACAGTGTTATAATTAGCGAAATTTTTCCGGCAACATTAAAGATTATACAATTGTTATATATCAATTTCTCTCTGAGTTTAATAATTTAGAGTTTATTAGTTTTCTACTTTTCTTTTTCTGCTATTGTCTATGTTCAATTTTAAAGTTGTATCAGAGCCTAGTAGTGCTTTGAATCTTGGATTCCTCAAAGTTTGAAAAAATGAGTGAAAAAAACATTGGGTCTTCCTAAACAAAATCCACCTTGTTGATGCTCCGGGAATAATTCTTAATGAAGCAAATTGTCTGCCCACAATTGTTGGAAAATGCATACATCATAGGTAGAGAAATTGTAGTCTTTTTGTGCTCTCGTTACAATATTGTTAACTTTATGTCGTACGCTACACAAATTTATTTTTGAGATTAACCAAAAACGGATTGTAGTTAATAGGAAAGAAAACTCTACTTATAAACTATTCAATTTCAACTCTCGCTAGTAATCAAGTAATGTTAGATTATGTACTCTACTAGTATGAATTGAATCTTCATAATCAACAAAATCTTAAATTGTCTTTGTTTTTGTATGGTGAACTATCACAATCTCTACCCTTAGAGGTTCGACTTCCATTTCGACCACACTTCCGATTGAAAATTAGCTCTGATACCATTTGTAGAGTTTCTCATTGCTCTTAGTACAATATTGTCCATTTTGAATCGGAGTCTACACGAATTTATTTTTGAAGTTATCTCAAAACGCGTTATACGAGATAGAGAGAAAAATTTTACTTATAAACCACTTAATTTTTACTCTACCGAGCGATGTGGTATAAGACGAGCTCTCACAATCAATAGAATCTTGAATCGTTCTTGTCTTGACAAAGCGAGCTCCTACTGAATAAGTTGTAGTTTTTGAGACTTCTCAAGTTGCTTCTACAATTGCTGTGATACGTTGTTTTAAGAAAAACAGGATATGTGTTGTGACCATGAGCATAAAATTCATCATCTATCTCTGAGATTCTGTAAAATTAATTGATTGTTTTGGAGGTGATATTCACATTTTGCTACCTCACTGCTACATTCTCTCAGACATTTCTCCAACAAAATTAGATAAAAACTCTTTTATTAGGACAATGATGGACTCTTTTGGTTGAGCACAGAATTTAGCCCAACCTAATTGTTGAATTGTTACTGAGAAATATTGCAGATATCTCTTCCCTTTATCTCTCGACAATTGAAATCCTTGTTCATCAGCAAATGTCTCTTACTGGATTCCTCGCTCATAGTGAGTTTTGGCCTCCTCGGGGATGAAATATGGTTTTCCAACTCCTTTGCGCAATTTTTCTTTGGCCTCTTTTTTGCCACAGCTTGAAGAGTATGATGTATGGCTTCATCGTTTCGAATGTTGTTGCCCAAACAATGTGGCATTAGCTTTTAAAGACAATGGGTGAGAGGGAAAAAATGAAAATCTAGGCCGAAAGGTCAAAAGCATAGGCAGCTAAAATTTTATTCAAAGGAAAAACAATCTACGGCGATTATTTTATTTGTTATTTTTAAGTAACGCACTCGACACATTATTCTTGCTTCGATGCTGCGATATTCAATGCAACATTGTTTTGTTTTTACAACAAACCTGACATAAAAAAGATACAAAAAGCTAGGTTGTCTCCTTTAAACACTTATTTTAACGTCGACCATCTTAGTTTTTTTTTTTTTAAATTTTCATGAAACATCATCCATACTTATCGACGTTGGAATATATTCTTGTGAACTCTCCCTAAAATAATGTTTAACTCGTCCATTAACTTTGAACTAATTCCCGAATTTTTCATTGTAAAGTTCCAAGACTCTATAAGGATGTGCAACTATAATCTTCGGAGAACCGAACCACATGGATTTTAATTTTCCTGAAAAAAGCTTTAAACGAGGAGATGTATAATAAAACTTGTTGACCTGCTTCAAAAGTTCGCACTTGTATTTTCCTATCATGTCATCTCTTAACTTTTTTCTTATAAATCCGAGTATTGTCGTAAGCTTCAAGTCTGAACTCTTCAAGTTCATTTAGTGGTAACAATCTATGTTGCCTTGCTGCTTCCAAATCTATGTTCAACTTTGTAACTAACTAATATGCTTTATATTCCAACTCAACTGGCAAATGACATGTTTTTTCAAAAGCGACGCGATATAGAGAAGTTCTTATAGGTGACTTATCAACAGTTCGATATACCCAAAGAGCATCATCTAATTTAGCCGATCAGAATTCTTTTAATCTCATAGTTGGACACCTCTACTTGTCCATTAGCTTGCAAATGGTAAGTCAATTCATGTTTTATTCCATTTTTTATCAGTAACTGTTGAAATTGTCTGTTGCAAAAGGGCTACTACCATCACTTATGATTGCTCTCAGTGTTCCAAATCGAGTGAAATATTCTTGTGTAAAAACCTCACAACCACCTTTGCATCATTAGTTGGAAGAGCCGTCGCTTCCACCCATTTGTAAACATAATCAACTACAAGTATGTTGATTTCCATGTGTAGATGGCAAAGGACCCATAAAATTTATCTCCCAAACATCGAACAACTTAATTTCTATGATATTGTTTAAAGACAGCCCGTGTTTTGTGGAAATATTTCCCACTCGCTGACACCTATAACAAGATTTAAGAAAATTATTAGCATCACAAACAATGAGTGTCTATACAAACCTAATTGTAAAACTTTTGACATTGTTCGTATGTCTCCGAAGTGTCCTCCATAAGGTGTACCATGGCAAATGCAGCAACACTATTAAGATCTCTGATTCTGAAATCCATTTTCTCAAAATTTGATCAGTGCATTGTTTGAACAAATATGGGTCATCCCAGAAATAATTTCTAACTTCCTTCAAAAACTCCTTCAGATGAAATTTCATGATTTCTAGAATGATTCTACTTACAATATAATTGACTATATCATACCATAGTACTTCATCAACTCCAAATCGTTGTTCATCAGGGAAACATTCTTGAATAGGTATGGATTTTGTACTTTGATCATTATGCTCCATCATTGATAAGTGAGCGACCACTTGATTTTCACACCCTTTGTTTTGTCTCTTATCTCCAAATCAAACTCTTTTAACAGTAAGATCCATCGAATGAGCCTATGTTTTGCATCCTCCTTTGATATCAAATATTTAGCAGCAGAATAGTCTTAATAAACCACCACCTTGGTTCCTATTAAATATAATTTGAATTTGTTAGAAGCATAGACAACGCCCAAAAGCTCTTTTTCTGTTGTTGTGTAATTCAAGTGAGCATATGCGAGTGTCTTGTTGGCGTAATAAGTTGAATGAAACACTTTCTCCTTTTGCTGCTTCAGGACAACTCCAAGAGAAAAATCACTAACATCACACATTAATTTGAATGATATAGTGACCAATTTGGAGCTATGATAACTGGAGAGGTCACAAGCTTCTGTTTTAACTCTTAGAAAGCTTTGTTGCATGATTCATCAAAGCATTGTTTTCTAGTAGCTAACATAATGGTTTTGCAATCTTCAAAAGATCCTTCATAAACTGTACGTAAAAACCCGCATGACCAAGAAAACTACTGTCGTCGGTAGAGAGGTGTATCAATGACTTCAATTTTTGATGTCTACTTCAATTCCCTTTTTCGAAACATGATGACCAAACACAATTCCCTCGGTTACCATGAAATGACAATTTTCCTAGTTTAGTACGAGCTTTATTTCCATACATCTCTGCAACATTTTTTCTAAATTTTCATGCAGCCCTCAAAAGAATTTCCTATCACAAAGAAATCATTCATAGATATATCTAGAATCTTCCTTACCATTTCTGAGAAGATAGTCATCATGCATCTTTGGAAGGTTCCTAGAGCATTGCAAAGTTCGAATAACATTCGTCTAAAAGTAAGGGTTTCATACGGGAAACTGAATGTAGTCTTTCTTGATCCTCAAGTGCAATGGCTATTTGATTGTATCTTGAGTATCTGTCTAAAAATAGTAATATTCCTTGTTGGCCAATCTGTCGAGCATTTGATCTACAAAGGAAGAGGAAATTGATCTTTCTTATCATCTAATTGAGTTTTCTATAATCTATACAAACCTATCAACTTTTTGAGCCATTCAAGTAGGGAAAAATCAGACTTTTTCTTCTGAAAACAATTACAAATTGGTTTTTTTTTTATGAAGTAAATTCTTTGTTCATAGAGGAATCTGAATCGAATTGTGAATCTCCGTCAACGCCGCTAGATGGAATATCTAGGAGATTATGATTTTCCATTAGAATACCATTCAAGTAAAGCCAATGTTGTGACTGATGCTCTTGGTCGTTATCTTCAAGTAACTATTTCTTGTTTTGTGTTGGAAGATTAGATGAAATGTAGTGTTAAGAGGATGACCAGACAACTCAGGCACTTAATTTTGTAGCTACCCCTACTTTTTTGGACCGTTTTAAAGATATGCAAAACTTTAATGATGAACTAAAAAGAAAAATTTAAGAAAATTTGAGCTGGTAATTTGATGGTCAAAAATAAGTTGGTTGGAAGATAAGTTCGTATGGTTTTCTATTTTTCAAGGGTCAAGTTATATTGTCCATGAGGCAAACAATTTTACCAGAGAACTATAAATCTAGATTTGTTATTCATCCCGGCACCACAAAAATGTATCCCTATTTGAAATATCAATTCTAGTGGGTTGGAATGAAACGAGATGTAACAGAATTCATGTCTAAATGTTTGATCTGTCAACAAATTAAAACAGTACATTAGAGATCAGTTGAGTTATTGCAACCTCTACAATCTCTTAGTGGAAATGAGATAAAATTACAATGTATTTTGTAACTAGGTTACCAAAGATAGTGCAGACATTTGACGCAATTTGAGTTATAGTTGATAGACGTACGAAATCAAAACATTTTATACCAATCAGAATGAATTTTTCTTTAACAAGGTTGAGTTAATTATATATATAGAGAATATTGTTTGCCTCTATAGTATTCCTTTAAATATTGTATCATACCGAGATATGAGGTTTACTTCTAAATTTTGGAGAACCTTTCAAAGAGCTTTAAGCCCCAAACTAAATTTTAACACTACACATCATCCTCTCCTCAGTGGACCATTTGCTCTTAGTGGAGTTTGTCTGTAATAACCGTTATCATACCATTATTTGAGTTTCGCAATATGAAGTTTTATATGGGAGAACATGGAGATTGCCATTGTGTTGGGCTACCCTTGAGCTTGATTTAAGACAAGTGAGAAAGTTTAGGTGATTAAAAAATGATTAAGAACTTTTCGAAGTTGCGTTAGATCTTTTGATAATAGAAGTTGAATTTGAGGTTGAAGATTTTGTATTCTAAAAGTCAAATCATGGAGGGGTATTGTTGTTTTGGAGTAAATGGCAAATTAGCTCCTAGATATATTGTTGTTTTAGATTATTGAAAGAGTTGGTCCAGTAACTTATCGTTTGAATCTACCACCTCAAATAATCTACGTGCATAATATTTTTCATATTTTTATGTTGAGAAAGGACATTTATGATCTGTTGCATGTTATCTTCTAGACAAATGTGCCTATCAAAGAGGATATTTCATATAAAGAACAACCCGAAAGAATGTTGGACCGTGAGGTAAGAGTTCTATGAAACCGTGAAATTTCTTTAGTTCGAGTTTAGGAGAAGAATCATAATAAAAAAGAAACTACTTGGGAGATTTGAAACAAAAATAACAGTAAAGTATCTGCACTTATTCAATGGTACGATTGAAATCATTCTAAATTTCAAGGACGGAATTCATTAAGAGAGCAAGAATTTAAAATACCATAAATTAAAAAAAAATTATATTAAACTTTAAATAAAACAACCCTCATTTGGGGAGAAGATAGTGGGAGTAACTCCTCACTTGTTTCAGCTGGGGGATGTTATCACCAATATTTCTCTCCTCTTCACTCATTTGAATTTTCTAGAGCCGAGACCCCGATCTCTTTTTTAAAATTTCTTCTTCTTGAGCCGAGTCTGAGAAGGAAAAAGAGAGATGAATTCTTCTTCGGGTTGGAGTAACTCTTGCTCATCGCCATGAAGGTGGGTATTTTCTCTTTCGTTATTGTTCTTTTCTCTTGATAGTTAAAGGTCTAATGGAATGATTGTCTTAGGTCTGAAAATTTGTAGATTACTGCTGGGAGGAAAAGAACTTGCACAGTTTTTGATCGGAGGAACGGTTGAGTCACTACTGTTATTTTGCAAAAGATCAAAATTTTGTTGGCATGATTGAGACGGATTTACCGTAAAGTAATAATTTATTTATGTTGAATCTTGGACTTTTCAAGCCTATAAATTGTTACAGAGTTGAATCCATGGAGTATTCTATCACATGCGCTCGAGTTACAGAGTTGAATCCTGCAGTAAAGATGGTACCTGCGATGAAGCTCTTTTCTGGAATCGTAGAACTTCTCGATTCCTCAAAGGCGTTGGTTTGAGAAGCAGAGAGTGATTGATTGTCTGGTGTTGGGGGTATTTGAACAGTGTAAGTCACATATTCTGATCTAATTTCCGTCAGAGCTTCATCTTTTGACATGGAAACGTAGTTTCCACCACTGGATCGTCGGTTCCCTCTGCTCCCGAGAGGAGAGTGTGGGTTGTTCGTCGCAACAGAAGCACGTGAAATTGGGCTCGTCAAGCCCATGCTTCTTCTGGTGACACTTCCTTTCCCTCCCGACGAAACCGTTAAAGAGTCACTGGGGAAGAAGCACCTTTCGCCATTTTCATCAAACCACAGCAGAATTCGAGCCGCAAGAAAAAAATAAATGATGAGTTGGTAGAGAGAAAATCAAACTTTCCCATGAAAGCTGAAGCAATTCTGAGATGAAAACAGAGTAAAGCAGTTCAAAGATTTGGGGACAAGGCTTTTGGGCAAGACTGAACATTTTTTGGAGCCTTGTAATTTAGTTTAAGAGATGGAGAACCGCTGATTGAAAACCTTCAAAGACATTTTGAGATTTGGTATGAACCCTCTGATTTATTTGGCAACATTTTCCAATCAGTTTACATCTGATAAAAAAATACAACGGTATACCTAATTTTTGTGAATATTTGATATTGTAGTCTTATGGTTCTAAATTAATTGTTGGCCCATGATTCTTCAACATTATAGATTGGACTTTAGTCATCCCGCTCCTTGAACCATAATTGGCTATATCTCAACTTCGAAACAACATAGAAAACTCCACAAAATAATAGCAAACCAAACCTTAATAATAACCTACGAAATCAATCATACTATCTACACTCCAGAAACAGAAGCCTGGCAGAGCAATTTCACAAGGGCAAGAACACATAATTATCCTATCCCATACTAAAAACGTAACTCTACTTACATCTAGTAGCTCAAACTACATAAAAGTCTTGAAATTCTGAAGAAAATGGGGGGTTTTTCTTTTCCAGAACCGTTTGAGGAAGGGTAAATCTGCCAATTCAAATGATTAATGATACAGCTTTTCAATTCCATTTCCATATATTCTTATAAACTGATGGAGCATAGAAAATAAATTATGGTAAGTAATTATAGTATGTCCTCCTATCACAAGTGATTATATTATCATCGTCAACTCCAAACTCCTCTGCCTGTATATCTAATAGAGATATCATTATAACATGTGCTCCCATCGCCTGTGGCTACTGCAGCCTCCTAGGAGCACCAAGGAAGATAACTTTCTCACGGGTGAGGAATGGAGACACTCAAAGCAAATGCATTTAAGAGCTCAAATTTTTTAATTTCAAAAAAGCCTAGCCACCTCTATCTCCAGTAAGAGTTGTGTGGGAAAGAAAGAACTGGAAATCAGGAAGATTAACCTGCAAATGGCGCAGCCAATTGTCAGCAGCTTGCAATAGAGAGCTTGCTTGCTGCCATTCAATTTCTCCAGTGGGAGTCAAAATTGAACCTCGCAACTTATAGTAGGCAAGGCCGAAAACAGGTAGAGAAAGTTTTGCAGTTGCATTGACACCATAGTTCTTCATACCATGTGAAGCATGAAGCTGTGGCTGATTTCTTACTGTGCCAGCTACAAAGGAACAAAATCAGTAATCAAGACTAGTAAGAAGATGCATGATGTCAGAGAGATAGAGAAAAGATGCATCCAGATTTTGTTGTGTTAGAGAGAAGAGAGAGAGAGAGAGAGGGAGAGAGAGAGAGAGAGAGAGATGTTACTTCCAGAGTTTGTCGATAACAAATGGAAAGTCAGAAAAGACGCATCCAGATTTTGTAGTGTCGGCCCTACAGGTATTCTATATATTGGATACCTGGAAAAATACAATTATCAAGTTGACAAAGCAATCAATGAATAACCAACAACCTAAATAATTAGCAATCCAAAAGCAAGAATAGATCATACCAAGCCACACATATCCAACTTGCAGGATGTAGTTCACAACTCCTGTACCTACTTAGCTCTGGAAATTGAGATGCAAGATTTGTCACCTGAGGCAGATTAAGATGGAATTACTTAGAGATGCACAAGCATCTAAATTAGATCCAACGACTAAATGAAGTTAAATTATGACCTTGCCTTATCATACAGTGGTAGCCGATGATGGGGTTGCTCTTGTTCCAAGTATTCAAATACGAGCAGTCCTGATGAGTTGCCAACCTCAATTTCTTCACCAGAAGAACTCTTAGGATGTACATCTCTCAAATTGAGATTATTCATCCTGCTGGAATTCAAGTTAACAAGATTGTGCAACGCTCCATTAATAACACCTTTGACTCTTCTTTCTGTTTCACAATCACTACTGCCATCACTACTAGTTTCCCTAGAAGACTCAGCATCACTATCACCAAATGCTCTCCTGTAATAACAACAAATTTCAGAGAAGTAATTGGCGAACTTGCAGAGTCCAAGTGTTTCACAAACATAAGAACTTAAGTAACATAATTACTCAAAACATACCGTCATAAAGGATTGGCTGTCAAAAATATAGAGATGGCCTTTAAGCAGGGAAATATAGATTTCAATGCAGGTTAAATAAGAATCTTATCTCCCTGACATAGTTCCAACTCAAACACAAAAAAAAAATGCTTAAAGCAAGTATTTTCAAAGACTTTCAGCATCCCACTAGCCATATCCAAATAAAAAGGTGCCCACAGTACCAGTACCAAAACTATCTCACCTCTGTGAGAAAAAAAATTTGATAAATTAGACTATTTCATGACCGTATTTGAGAGGTATAAACCTCCATTGAAGCTGAATTTGCCTCAAGAACGGCCACTAACAAACTGTGGAATAACAAAGAGGGAACTATTTTTTATGTGAAATGATTCGCAAGGAGCAAGACTTCTTAATTTTAGCCTCACTTGCCCATAAAACTGCAAGACGCTGAATTCAAGAATCCTATAAACTACTAGAATTGAACCAAAACAGATAGATGCTCACCTCAGCTTAGTTGGGTCCACGTATAACTGTATTCCTGATAAGGATGGTACATAATACTGTTTCACAGAGTTGCCTCCATTCAACAACAATGGCACTCCCAATCCATACACGCTCCACTCGCTGAATGACTCCCATAAGTCCCCAAGACAAAAGAATGGGTAACTATTAGCATCACGATTCCTCCATCCCTTTGCTTTACCCTGTGGTAAAAAAAAAAACATCAATTGAGAAGGTGCGACTCAAATGAAAAATGATACATAACTATTTTATCGAAAGAGATATCATGTATGATTTAATAAACATCAATGACCAAATTGCAGACAAAAATCGATTCTGTTTACTCTATATCCATCTGTGCAAGTACCTTACCAAGTCTTTAAGTTGTAGATACAGTGAAGACCAACATTCAACCATCTCTAATTTCTTATCAGCATTCCTCTACTATATATATACCAACTATTTAAATTCCATTAATCAGAACTCTTCGGTGATACTCCGTTAGTCATGAAAATGTTCCAGTTTACCACTAAAAAGTACTTACGAAATGCAATGGAACGTCAGTGAATGAGTTTTAAAGCAAAATTTTACTTAGCTATGAAGAAATCCTTTTTCTTTCAGAACGAAAAGCACCGAAAGCCAAGATGTCATTCTTCAATTACCATATTTGATATCGGATGACTGTAATTTGATTTGTCTCCTTGACGCATTTACAAAGAAAAAAAAGGAAAGAGGAAAGGAAACGTAGTATATTCCACGGGAGAAAATGAACCTCCATAAATTCAAAGAGACACAAAAACAATAGCTAAACCTGGGTCCGAATCAGCATTCAGCCGCTTGTCATTGCTTTCTGAATTTTAATATTCGAAAAAAATAAACAACCAAACAGTTTATCCATCCCTCCTCATTCTGTAATTTCTACCAGAGCCGAACCTAGAGTAGCAACAAAAATTTTAAAATCTAAGTGTAGGGATACCTCAATACGAAATGGAAATAACCGCAATACTTTCTTAGATTTCTGGTCTCAATGTGCCTATAAAAATAAGCATGCGCATTCATAATTTGCAGCAGGGAGCAGAATCAAACTACCTCGGAGAATTGAGCAGTAACTGTCGGAGTGACGGATTCCATTAGCCGATCTAGATTAGTAAAGTTTGCATTTCTTGGTGGAGAAGACGAGCAAGCAGAATGAGGCCTCGACAATATCGACTCCTCGGAGTCTGTCCGGTTCTCCACCTCGCTCAAGTCAAATCGACTCTCTGCTTTCGACGGTTTCTGAAGCAGCCTCTGCAGCTGTTGCTGCTGCAACAACAACTGCTGTTGCCTTCGGACCGCCGGCGGACTATAGAACCTGTCCGACCCGCGAAGTCGAGAAACCGTATGACCACCGGAGTTTGACATTATCATAAACAAGCAGAAAAACTAAAGGATCAAGAAAAACAAAAATGAAACTCTAAACGAGTGAACGGAAGGTCGAATCCGAAGTTTTATGAACGGGGATTAAATCGTAGGGTTTTGAAAGGGTTTTAGGATGTAAGTCGATAGGATAAAGTGAAAAATCCATGAGAAGGCTGGTCATTCATCAAATTGATCGAGATTTAGGTGCGCGAAAACAGAGAGTCAAGCAAGAAAATACTACCCAAGGAAACTAGAAAAGGCCCCTTCGTTACGCTTTGTACAAATCTCATCGACTGAGTTTTCTTTTCTCCCTTAACTAATTTATATTTATCTTTATTTTTTTAAATTGTTATCCACGCATATAGCCTTCTCATCATCGTCTAATTAGGCTTTTAATCTAGCAAAGTTAAACACCAATTCTGAGCTCCAAGTTCACTCAAGTAGGGGGTACTCAACCAACCCATGGACGCCCAACCGAACCTAGGTTTTTAGGTCAATTCAATTCAGTTTTATGATTATGTTTGTGTTGTGAAATTGAGAAATGGTTTAATTGTGGTTTTGTAATCTACGCTATGCAAATGTGAAAAATGCGCATTTTTCACATTTGTACAGCGTAGATTACAAAACCACAATTACTGTGACTATGCAGTGGTCATTTTGCACATTTGCACACCGTGACTGTATCGCAGTCATAGTTGTGCCCTATACACATTTGCACACTGCAAATGTGCGAAGGTGCACATGACCAAAACCTATCATCACTAACATCTCTTAATATGTTCCAAAAGTTATTTAATTTGTCCCAACATTGTCTTTTTGTGCAATCTAATATGATTGTTTAAGAGATTAGAAATTTAATGATGATTTTGATTGTTGTTCTAATGTTTTTTTTAAGATAGCAAATAATATGAATGATAATAATTCAAAGAAAAGATATAAGTCTGGTGTTTGACATCACTTTATTTTGAATGATGCATGTGATATAAATGCATCTAAAATTAAACGTAACTATTGTGGTCAAACATATTCATGTCATACTATATGGAATGGTACTTCAAATATGACAAGATATTTACGAGTGTATAAAAAATATTTGGCAGAATTGAATGTGAAACAAACAACATTACCTTTTGTAAAGAAAAAAGGTGGAGGAGAATGCTCTAAAATATAGCAACATTCACTAGTCAAATGCACGTAATGTGATTGTTAGAATGTTAATTAAAGATAAATTGTCAATCAGAATAGTTGAATGAGAAGAATTCAAAGAATACCTTCTGTATTTTCAAAGTTCTTTTAGTATGTCTTCTCGTACAATAATGAGAAAAAATATTTAAAATAGTTTATTAGTAAAAGAAGTTAAAGAATATGTTTAACCACCGATACTTAGATTTCTAATCAAAATATCAATTATATGGTATTAACAGCCACTTTATTGATGATGATTGGAAATTACATAAAAAATTTTGAATTTTATCTGATTGATAATCACAAAGGCGAAACAATTGAAAATTTCTTTGAAAAATGTTTGCTTGGTTGGGGCATTAAGAATGTTTTTTCTATTGTTATTGATAATGCATCTTCTAATGATGTTGTTATTTATTATTTAGTTAAGAGTTTACAAAATTAGAAAGCTTTGGTTTTCGATTGAGAATTTATTCATGTTCGATACTTTGCTCATATTTTAAATTTGATTGTTAGTAATAGGTTGAAAATATCAAGATTCAATTAGTAAGGTACGAAACACTGTCAAATATGTTAAATATTCATCGAGAAATGTAACAAACTAGGATAACAATTTCTAAATTCAAAATTTTGAAATCACCAAATCAATCCAAAGTTAAAACTTAATATAAGATTTTAGTCTTATAACTCTCAAAATCGGAGTGAAATTCTATTCAACGCTTTATAATCACTTATCATTTAATGCCCTTTGTAAATCTGATTTGGGAAATATATTTGCTATTATTTTGGGTAGAAAATTTTGTTTAGATTTGGATATTTAGATTGTCAGTAAAAAGTCTGACAAGCTAGACCTTTTATCTCTGATCACCATTCGCCCTCCAGTAGCAACAAGGGCTCTAAGGATGCAGCAGTTCCACTAGAGAAGTCAAGCTCCCCAACGAACCTCCTCCGCCTCGAAGAATCTCCCTATGATGATCCCTCTCTAGTGCTCTGTGTGTGCAATGAGGGACAAACGCGAAGGAACTCGTGAAGGAGAGGAAGAATAAAGAAGTTTGAGTTTTCTTCTAACCTAGAACCGATTCACTTAAAGGTGGTCCAGTTGAACCGAACTGGCTCAACCAAACTAGATTCAGTCCAACCAAACCAAATTTAGTAAAACTGAACCAGACTCAACCCAAATTTCTACCAGAATTGACCCAGACCTAACCAGATCGCTTCCGTACCACCAAATTTGACCTGAATCAACTTGAAATAGGTATGAAATGATCCTAATCAAACCCGAACAGATTTAAGAATTACCGATAATGCATTTCTGCCTAAATTTCTGAATTGGAGTTATTAAAGAGGAAATTCAATATCAATTATTTTATTTAGGCAAAAAAAAATAGCGAAAGCCTACTGAATCAATACAAATTGACCCTAACTGATTTAAGAGTACATTATAAGGAATTTCTATCTAAATTATTTTGAGATGAATTTATTTAAGTGGGAATTTAACACAATTATTTTATTTAGGTAGGAAATTAATTGCAATCTTGAAAATCCCGATAATCCTACCCTCTCAGAATCTAAACAAGTGAAAATATCAAATGTTTTGACTACGACCTTACATCACAAAGTTTATGTTTTTTTCTCTATAATTATTTTATTATTTGATTCTTATATTTTAACTGAAGATGCATGTTTATATATTGACATACTATTATTTTAAAAGATAAAAATAGTAGGACATCTTGCATGAATACAATAGAATTGACAGAAAATATGTGACAGGTACGCCTTAATGACAATGAGATGATTATAACTAAATACGACCTATCCTTGAATAAAACCGACATTTCCCATCTACTTTAAAGGCATAAATTCCTCCATCTTCCCATCATGTTTTATGTTGGAATTTAATAAACGATGTTGGCATTTCGTTAGTAAAGATTTTTTGAATTTTTTTATTAATGTACTGATTCAAAATTTATTTTTGACAAAGTTGTTTAATGTTTGAACTTTATTTTTAAAAAAATTCCACGCATTTATTGTTTGATTGTTAAATATTTAAAAAAGCTTTCAAAATTCAGAAATTATGGTTTTAATGCTAAAATTTAAATCTAATTTGATAAATCAATTTGAAAAAAAAATTTATGGCTTCAAATTGGAGAAAATGAATTTTAAAATTTGACGTATTACAGTTTAGTACCAGAGCAACCGAATTTATAAAACAGTTATGTAGGCTTATTGGTGTGTTCACATGCACCTAGAAGATTGTCTATTACCAAGTAACTGTGTTAGTATATAAAATACATTTTAAAGTAAGTATATAAGAATAGTTTTGTTTTAAGAAAAATAAATCTTTGTGATGTAAACTTATGGCCAATTGTAGAGAATTAGAAATAAACAGGATGCTGCCCTCGATTGAATGATGGATATGATCGAGATGCAAGCAAGACAAATTGAATATCTAACACATGCAGCTAAAGTTGCGGCCCAAGTAGGTACAACCACGACCCTGACAACTAATATGAAGGCCTAGATTCTTTATAGGCCTCGATCTGCTAATATTGATTTCAATTGTTGGATCTTCTAATTTTTAATGACAATTTAGTAGATATGTTAGTTGTTGATAATTGGATGAGGACCATCACAAAGATTATTAACCAGGAAAAAATTTCATATGCAAAAAAAAAAGTGGATTGTGCATCCTCTATGTTCATAATAGAGGCACGATACTGGTAGAATTCTGTAAAAGTGATATATTCAATCACCACCATGACATGGGAGCTACTGAGAGCTTTTCTGCTAGAAGTATTTTACAAACTCTATGAAGAATGAGAAGATGGAGGAATTTATCGATGCAAATTAGAACCTGCAAATAGGCGGTTAGCGCGAAATATGATAAGATAGTAGTGTTCTCGACTAAATCTGAGAACATCCAAAATAGTGAAGGTGAAAAGTTAGTAAATGGTGTCCAATTGAAATGAAATCTTGATGAGACTCAATATGATGAGTTAAAATTAATCATTGAAAATTTTGTGAGAAAATGATGAGAAACACAAAAGTTATGCAAAGATGATCCGTAACCGGTCCGAGAGGCAACTTGGTGCACCTCCGGGTGATGTAACCTTCCAAGAAAGATTACAACGGCACAAGATCGGTTTGGCTCACTTTCTCCTTTGTCAAAGGTCTTAGACAAGATGTAGAAAATGTGAGTATAAGAGCCATTAAGCAACCTTGGGCTTAGAAGACAATAGGAGGCGCAACTCCTCTCGGAAGCAAGCGACCGAGGCAATTACCTTTTAGACGAACTCCAAGGCACGAGAGCTTCTGAAAAATACTTCAATTGTGATTCAAAAACTGAATACAAATTATGAAAAAGAAGTTTAAATATGCTAGGGTAGCTAAGGACTAGGGTGGCAACATAAAAATGGAAAGGATGACCTGGTTTGATCCAAGCCGCTCCGTGTGTGCCTACTATCTTCAACCGTGGGATTTTCCTTCATGTAAGGTAAGTTTGTCTTCCACCATGTAGGGGAGAGTGAGCTGGTTCATCACATGTGAGTTTGAATTGGATGGGGCGCCAAACGCATTAATGGATCGGGCCAAATTTGTAGCGCACGCTTAAGTGGGTTTGCGCTCTTAAGTAAGCCCGTAATGGTGTTTGGTAACAGGTCCGGTTGACCAAGCAACTGACATTCAAATTTTACGATCTAGCCCATTCTGAAACGCTCGAAGTGTTGGCTACAATCTTTATGAAGGTCACTTTTGGTAATAAGACTGGAAAGGCTATTGCGTTTGCCACTTAAGCTTCAAAGGTCAAATTGATGGCCGTTTTTGGAAAGACTAACAATTACGGTTGCTTAGCCTTTGATGCCAACAACTCCTTAACACCCTCTAATGCATAATGAAATAATAAAATACAAATTAAATAGGCCCAAAGTTTGCCTAAACTCAATTGAGGTAATAAATTACATAGAGTTGTCAAAGGGAAGACAAATTCCCTCTTCTGCTACTTATATGCTCAATGAAGTTTGGGAAGCTTCTTCTCCTATGCTCCATGTCAACATGTTGGTGGGTTTATTAATGTCTTGCGGGGTTGGCTTCCATTCCAAGCGATCCATTAGTCCTTTATCTGCTAAAAGAGAGCAATAATTAGTAAAAAGATTAATGAGAGTGTGTGACATACCTTGTGAGCATGTGATTGGCTTCCTTGGTGTATCATTTATGTCCATAAAGCAAACGAGAAATGTAATTTATTATTTGTACAAGTTTGAACAATTTTTCCGTTATGTCCCTCGTATAGCTGACAATGAAGTTATGAAGGTGAAGCGATTCATCCAAAGATTGAGGCTGGAGATATTGAAGGATATCCATCTTATCACTTCTAAAGACTCTGTTTGCATTTGTGGTAAAGAAAGCGTTACATGTGTAGGAAGGAGAGAAGGAAGTCATCAAAGCCTAGTAGTTTAGAATGAAGTATAGTCATGCAACTTATATTACAAGGAATAAACTCCTGTAACAACAATGAGCTCAATTTAAGCAACCAATGATCAATGGACTCAGTGAAGAATCTTCTAAGTATGTCAAGAGAGAGAAAACTAAAACAGCTTACAGAGTTTTCATCAAGAAGAAGTTGAAGGGAATGCATCTGTGGTAACATGTTTGATTTTTATTTATGGCCTATCTTCTTGCATATTATTTGATTATGGAGCTACACATTCTTTTATATCCATTGACCATGCAAAGAAATTACAAAGAAAAGTAGAATCTCTAGATTATAAATCAGGAGTAGCTAGACCTTCAGGCAAAATTATGTTTGTCTATTCTATTATTTGAAAGTGCGACATGCGTATTGAGGAGAACCATTTAAAGCTTGATTTAATTATTTTAGTAATGTATGATTATGATATTATTCTTGGAATAGATTGGTTTACCAAGCACTATGCAACTATTGATTGTTACAAAAAGATGGTAAAATTTCAATTGCTTTGAAAAATGTCATTCTTTTCCTAAAGAGATTCTAAAAGTTCCAAAGTTCCAGTGATAGAATGATGCGAATTCGAATATTATTGAATTCTGGATGCATTGGATTTCTGGCTAGGGCAATATATTTTGAACTTGAAGAAGCCACAACTTTGGATAAGATGTTGATAATTTGTGATTTTTCGAATGTCTTTCTTAATGACTGGACGAATTTACCACCTGCGAGAGATATAGAATTCAACATTGATATTCATCCTGTAATGACTCTGATCTCTAAAACTTCATATAGAATGACACCAAGTGAATTAAATAAGTTAAAAACTCAACTTGATAACTTGATAAGGAAATGATTTACTCAACCAAGCTTTTCACCATAGAGAGTACTAGTACTATTTGTGAAAAAGAATTATGGATCTATGAGGATATGTATCTACTATCAAGAGCTCAACAAAGTTATTATGAAGAACAAGTATCTACTGTTGAGGATTGACGATTTATTTGATCAATAAAAAAGAGCATCGGTTCTCTGTAATATTGATATCAGATCTGGCTATTATCAACTAAAAATTAAGGAGGAAGATGTATTCAAGATCCCGTTTTAGACCAGATATGGCCACTTGGAATTTTGAGTTATGCCGTTTGGATTGAGTAATGAACCAGCTGCGTGTATGGATTTTATGAATAGGAATTTCAAGGCGTTTTTGGATGACTTCGTGATAGTTTATATCAACGGCATCCTTATCTACTCAAAGAATAAGAATGAACATAAAGAACACTTGAAGATTATTCTATCAACACTAAGCCCCAAACAATTAAATGCAAAATTCTCCAGATGTGAATTGTGGATGGAAAAAGTGGCTTTTATTGACCAAGTGGCGTTTATTGGCCACATTATTTCAAAGGATGGTGTATTAGTGAATCTAGGAAAGATTGTAGTTGTTAGTAAGTGGTCACAACCAAAGAATGCAGCTAAGGTAAGGAGTTTTTTTAGTCTTACAGGTTATTATCTGAGATTTGTAGAAAAATTTTTTAGATTAGTTAACCTACTTACGAAACTAACCAGGAAGGGTGCAAAATATTTATAGAATGGAGAGTGTGTGAGAGCTTTCAAGTGCTAAAAAGAGATTGATTTCGGCACCTATACTTACCATATTATCCGAATCAAGAAAATATGTGGTGTACAGTGATACATCAAAGTATGGATTGGATGTGTTCTCATGCAAGAAGAAAAATTTATAGTATATGCCTCTATACAATTGAAGGATAACGAGAAGAACTACTCAACTCATGATTTGGAGCTGACAGCGATTGTTCATGCACTAAAAATTTGGAAACATTATCTTTATATAGAGATATACGAAATCTATACCGACGACAATAGTTTGAAGTATTTTCTTACTTATAAAGATCTAGACACGAGGAAACACAGATGATTGAAATTTGTAAAACACTATAACTGCAAGATTATTTACCATCCTGGAAAGACTATTGTTGTAGCTAATGTGAGTATGCAGAAAGCTATGGGTACCCAGTTGAATTTCAGTACAGCTTTTCACCCTCAAACAAATAACAATCGAAAAGGACGATTCAAACCTTGGAGGATATGTTGCAGACTTGTGTTATTGATTTCCAATGGAATTGGAGTAAAAATCTGTCATTTGTGGAGTTCGTTTACAATAACAATTATCAAGCTTGAGATAACACTTTATGAAGCTTTATATGGCAGAAAGTACAGATCTTCAGTGCATTGGGATGAAATTGGTGAGGGAATACTTATTGAGCCTGATATTTTGAGACATACTATTAAGATTGTTGTGTTAATTCGAAAAAGGGTCCTTACAATCCTGATTAAATAGAAAGGTTATGCTAATCGAAGAAGAAGAAAATTAGAGTTTGCAGTGGGGGATCAAGTGTTCTTGAAAATCTCGCCAATGAGAGGCGTGATGCAATTTTGTAAGAAGGAAAAGTTAAGCTCAAAATTTGTAGGTCCATTTGAAATACTAAGAAGTGTTTGAGAAGTTTCTTATCAATTGAATTTGCTGAATTCATTCAAGCACATGCACAATGTATTCCATGTCTCATTGTTGAAAAAGTATGTTCCAGATTCTTTGCATGCTTACCAATGAGTTGAGGAATAAGAAGATCTCGCTTGTCAGAGTACTATGAAAAAATCGAAACATCGAGGAAGCAACTTGAGAAAGAGAAGAAGACATAAAAAAGACCTATTCGGACCTTTCAGGTAATAATTTAAATTTGAAGACAAAATGATAGGATATTGTAACAGATTAAGGTTCCAATTTCTAAATTCAAAATTTCAAATCCCCAAAACAATCCAAAGTCAAAACTTGTTATAAAATTTTACCCATAAATCTCTCAAAATCAAAATGAAATTTGATTTAACGCTCTATAATCACTTATCACCCAATGTCCTCTGCAAGGCTAATTGGGGAATCATATTTATTGTTATTTGGGTAGAAAAATTCATTTGGATTAAGATATAAAATTTTCAGCCGAGAATCCAAGTAAAACTCAGATTTGAAGGGGAGGAGCTATTACATATTTCTCCTATAAAAATTTATAGGGCTCAGTGAAGAGGAAATGCACACAAAGAACTTCAAAACACTTTATTATCTCTCAATTCTATAATATGATAACTATTATTTCTATCTCCAAATATCATTCGCCCTCCAGTCATAGCAAGGGCTTGAGAAAGCAACAACTCCACTAGAGAAGTCAACCTCCCTGACAAACCTCCTCCGACGTGAAGAACCTCCCTCTAGTGATTCCTCTCTAGCACTCTGTGTGTGTGCAATAAGGGACAAACGTGAATGGATTCTCGAAAAAGAAAAGGAAGAAAGATTTTTAGGTTTTCTTCTAACTCAGAATCGTTTCACTTAAAAATGGTTCAACTCAACCAGTGCATTCGAACCAAACCAGCCCAACCGAACCACATCTAGTCCAAACGAACCAAAAGTGCCAACGAAACCAGATCCAACCTAAATTTTAACCAGAATTGACCTAAACTGAATTAGATCGCTTTCTAACTGCTAAATGTGACCTGAATCAACCTGAAAGCTGTCCAAAATGATCATAATCCAACCCGAACTGATCCAAAGGAGAATCCTAAATATTTTATCATTTTATTTAGACAGGAAAAATCTCAAAAGTCGTTCGAATGAATATAATTTTACCCTAATTGATCTAAGAGTACATCGTAAAAAATTTCTGCCCATATTATTTTGAGATAGATTTGTTAAAGTGGAAATTTAATACAATTATTTTATTTAAGCAGGAAATTAATTAGAATCTTGGAAATCCTGATAACCTTATCCTATCAGAATCCAGGTGAGTAAAAATATCAAATGTTAGGCTACGATCGTACATCATAAAATCTATGCTATTTCTTTTTATAATTATTTTATTATTCGATTTTTATATTTGAATTGAACAAACATGTTTATGCATTGAAATAATATTGTTTTAAGATAAAAATAGTATGACATCTTGTATGAATACATTGGAGTTGACAAAAAATATGTTATAACTACGTCTGAACGACAATGAGATGGATAAGTTAGAATAAAAATAAGATAGTTATACCTAAACAATAGTGAGATGGCTACGCTTGAATGAAATGAGATGATTATACTTGAACAACAATGAGATAATTACGCCTAAACAAAAATGAGATGTCAAATCTGAACGACAATTAAACGGCTAAACCTGAACAGAGGTTGAAAAATAAATTCTAACTAGTACGTAATTGTTAAGTCAGAATTTGGTAAAGTATGATGTTCATTTCCACTTGCATGTGTTTCCGCTTATTGGATTACTCTCATAATTTATAATTTTGTGATGTAAGTAAGTTTTATACGAGGAAGAAACGACCCTGATCAAGAACTTTCTAGAAGTAAGTAAGCATACAGAGGAGGAAAACGTTTGTTGGTCAGAGAAATGAGTTTGATTTAGTATGTTTTAGTTTTATTCAATGATAGTTCGTATTCGGTTGTCTATTGAAATTTAATAAACAATGTTGACATTTTGTTAATAAAGATTTTCTGAATTATTTTATTAATGTATTGATTTAACATTTATTTCTGACAAAGTTATTTAATATTTGAACTTTATTAAAATAAAATTTCTGCACATTTAATGTTTAATTGTTAAATATTCAAAAAGGGTTTCAAAATTCTGAAATAAAAGTTTTAAATCTCGAATTTAAACATAATTTGATAAATCAATTTGAAAAAAAAAATTTAGAGGTTTAAATTGAGGAAAATGAGTTTTAAAATTTTAGGCGTTACAAGAAAATTACAACAATTTAAAAATTATATTGACATTGTCAAGATTACCTTTAAAAATATTGTAACCTTAGATGTGTATACTCGATCGAACTTCATGTACTTAATGTTAGATAATATTGACAAATATGAAAAAGTTTTCAAAAAAATGGGAGAATGCGATATTCATTTCTTATCAGACATGGGAGAGGAGAGACCTCCTATAAGTGAATATTGGACTAATATTCGAGAATTTTGTAAGTTTTTAAAGTTGTTTTATGACTTAACTAACATTGTTTCAGCATCTTTGCATGTTGCATCTTTGCATGTTACATCTAATTTGTACGTCAACAAGATATGTCAGTTAAAAATGATTATTTAAAAGTATATTGAGGGTGACAATATGCTATTGAGAAAAATGACTCCATTAATGTAGAATAAATTTGACAAGTATTGGGGTAATTTTGAAAAGTTCAATACTTTTGTCTTTCTAGCAATTTCTCTTGATTCAAAATGCAAGTCAAAATTATTAAAACATTGTTTAAGCATCTCAGTGGGCAATGAAAGTGTTGTTGGTTTTATGAAACAAGTGGAGAATGCAATAGAAAGATAGCACAAAGGTGATTCAAGTGATTAGTATCCGAGTCGAATGTTGAGTTTTCAAAGGCAACTAATATTATATTCTCTACATACTTTGACAATTTTCTTGAATATGATACTTTCATTACTATGTCAGAAACTTGAAAAATACTCAGATAGTTTAGACATTTTAACGTGGTTGAAATTGAACTCCTATAAGTATCCGATTTTGAGTAAAATAGCAAAAGATATGTTAATCATTCCAATTTCTACTGGTAATTCGAAGTCAGCATTTAGTTGTGGTGATCGTATTCTTGACTCATCGCGTACCTCGCTATTACTAATGCAAGTGGAAACTATTATTTACACTCAAAGTTGGATCCGTTCCAAAACTCCAAGCGTGTCTAAGACAATGGATGATTATCAAACTATTTATAAAGGTACTTTTTTTGTTTTCTATTAAATATTTTCTTGCAAAAATTATCTTAAATCTTCTTAACTCTTGTATTTTTTTTTTTTACTAAATATTGCTGCTACCAATCAAAGAAATCAAGAAAAAGATGAAGATATGCTAAATATTATCGAGTTATAGAGTACACTTCTTTTTCCTTCATTGATATTTCAGCTGTCTAATTTTACAAAACTCACATAAGAGTGTAAATTTAGTATTCATTTAATGCAGGGAAGAAGACAACTTTCAATGATGATGAGTAAAATTATGGAAACCGATTATTCGAAGACATTGATGTTCAACAAGAGTTTTGAATTATCAACCTTATGAATGATGAGTATTAGTAGTTTACAAATTATAGTTTTGTTTGATGTTTGAAATAAATCTTGTTTAATTATGGGTATACTTTAGAAATTGAATGACAACCGAAAAAGAAAATACGATGTGAGACACCAGATTTACATGGAAATTTTTTTTGGAAAAAACTATGGTCAAATAATTAAATCTACATGAAAATCTAAATACAACCGCGAGTTTTGCGACTCTATCTTATACAAATTTATAGAGAAAACAAGACCCTAGTTGAAATCTACAATGCAAACTCACCGGCTTGCCCAAATAGAATTTGGATTACACTTAAGTCATACAATCTGTACATCTGAATTTATGAAGGAGATCCATAGCGTGTGCTCGTCAGCCCAACCCAAGAACTAATCTCCACCTCAAAACAAATTATGATGCAAGGAACCAATCTTCAAATATTCCAATTCCAAACATGCTCCTATAAGGCCATGTCAACAACTAATACTGATCAGGTTTTAAAATATTTAAACTACGATGATGACATCTTTAAATTCTACAAAGCGTGATCTAAATCTTTGTGAGTATATCTCGTGTCTTGACCTGTCATATCAAATCTACTCTTCAAACCTATTGTAATTCCACTATCGCTATCCAAGCATAATGAAATATTGAATCATGATTCAAAAGTGGAAGATCTACTTTTTAGATCCATCATTCCAAAAAAACACATTTTTCACAAAATATGTTACACAACATCACTAGCTTCAATAAGATACTCACTCTTAAAATTGAAGTGAAAATAGTTAATATCACAAGACTTCAAAAAATATCTTCAAAATTCAGATATTTTGTGATAACAAGTCTGCCTTAACATCAAATCAAATCTAATCATCAAAATAATCACAAATACCACAAAATTCAAACCTCATTTTGGTTTCAACTGAAAACAATCTCCAATCTTGAGATACTTACGCAAGTCCAAATCTACCCAAAATCATCAAATTTAATCTACCAAAAGCTTTCTAAAAATTTCAAGGATTTTTAACCGTTTTTATCTTTAGCAAAAATCCAACTTTGCAAAGTGCACTATTGCGGCAGCCCCAACAATGAGAATGAAGAACAATGATGCAAATCTATGGCAACTGACGACGACCAAAAAACCATCTAAAGATGAACTTGCTGCTCGAAAGTATTTCAGCTCCAGTAAACTCAAAACAGGAAAAACCAAAGCTTTCACAATGGATAGGGCAACAGTTTCTAATGGCAACTGGACGAAATTAAAGAAAAATATTCTTGAGCAAGATGAATGGCAGGAGAAACAATTTTTCCTTTTTTTCTTATTTTCCCCAAAAGCTCTAATTTTCTAAAAATTTAGGAAAATCTTGTTTGATGCAAAACAACTAAAGAGAATTGATGTAATACCCGAAAAATTTCAGTTAATTCAATTTTTTGTAATTTCGTATCGGTCAACGGCGAGGTTCGAGCCGGAATCGAGGCCCGAAAGTTTGTAACATTAGGTAAATGACTATTTCAGTAATAATGGTGAAGGAAAATTTTTTCGATTTTATCCGAACACTGACCGTATAGTAGATTTATCAAAAGAGTTAAGGTTGGTGGTGAATTAGTAATTAGTAATTATTATTATTATTATTAGATAAAATAAAATATAACAGAGAAGATGAAACTTTTCCTCTTCTGCGTTTTCCCCAGCGCAAGAATTCTCAACCCCCCCCTCTACTGAGTTCTTCTCCCCTCCTGCGGGAATACAGCAGCGACCTCTCCTTCGTTTTCTTTCATTTCTTCAATCAACAGTAAGTTTTGGTTAGTTTTCAGTATATAGGTAGTCCTTTAGTCGTTTTGAACGGTAAAAGCAGAGTTAGAGAGAGTTTTGGGTGAGCCCTAGGAGGGAGATACAAAATTTGGAGGTTATAGTCAATTTGTATTCGTGTGTTGGTGTTTAAGCTATGAATAATAATAGATTATGAGTTTTTATGAAGAAGATTGAGTGTGTAGATAACCGAACGACTCGGGTTACGGAACGAGTTCCGTTCGGCCAAGCTGTAGGCGTGGGATTAAGAAATTGATGAGACCGTTAGAAATTAGACGTCCTAAGGAAATCGTAGCATTTTGAATCGTCCAAATCGGACGAGTATTGGGTAAGTTATGCGTTTTTGAAATTTGGCCGAAAATTGAGTAGAATCTCGAGTTTAGCTAGAAGTGGTGGTTTATGAAAGGTTTATGGTTTTCGCGTTAGAGACTTACAAATGGGAAGACGAGTATGATTGATGAGCCTGTGATTTTATAGGTTTCCCAGTTAGCGAGCCGTGTACGGAGCGCGAATGCTAAAGACGCCAAGTAAGTAATGTAGTAGAAGTTTTGCTCTCGGACCTACATCACAGTACAGTAGTATGCATTACACGTTTATTTTATGTTATGTTTTATTGATTGTGCATCATGGTTTTAATTTCAAGACGAAACGAAAATGAATTTCTATGTTTTTACGAAGTGAAACAGTAGGATGAGATGAAACGAATGAAACGAGAACATTCATAAGAAGATAATAAAGGTGGGGTTGAGTGATCTTGTCGCGAGAGGTATACCGCGAGGTGTATCACTCTTGTTCCGCTTTACGTAGTGACCTTGTGTAACGACCTGGAAAATCTTCCACGATTCCCTGTTTGCTACCTACTACTACTCACTACTCATAACCTCCGAACACTACCACCCCGGTACCTCTGTAGCGACCCCGAATTATCCAAAATCGGGTCGCTATTCGCAATCCTAATCCGAATAAAAATTTTCCTTCAATAGATTTAAAACTTTATTTATTATTTTTTTTATCTAAAACGACATTTTGAAAACGTTTAAAATGCCACAGCAGAAGCTTTTGATCAAAGTTAAATAAAATTTTAAATTTTTAAAACATAAAAGCCTATTTCGGTCGACCCCTGTAGGCAGTTGACACCTTATTCACCTCTGCCGGCACAGGTCGACCCTCGCGGTCGACATCTGCTACACACTTCTCAAACCGGTCGACACCTTCCTGTGGCGGTCGACACCTAAATCCTCTCTGTCCCTATCGGTCGATCCTTGGAGGTCGACACTTCTGCTTACTTTACACTACCGGTTGACACCTATAGTCATAGATCGACACTTGATTTGGCTCTTACCACGCAGGTCGACCCCTGCGGTCAACACTTGCCGTGTTTGGTCGACCACTAAGCCTAATAGTCGATACTTCTCACCCAGAAACTCAGTAAACCTCAAATTTAACTCCAACACGATCAATTTCAACTCAACGCTAAAATCTGCAAAAATCATCTATTTCTAATCAAATCAAAATCTATTATATACACCAAAACGACTACAAACGTTGGAAATCCTTTTACTTACAAAACGACTCAAAACAATCTCTACCCGCTCCTTAAACCCATACCTATGAACACCACGTCCAAAATGCACTAACAGCCGGCCGAATCATCCACGAACGTCCTCCTCCAACTGCCTCCTAGTCCCGAACTAGCTCTAAGTACTCACTGACTTTTGTGTCGTCACCTACATCCCAGAACTCAACTATTAGCCTAATGCTAAGTAAGTAATGCACGTAAAACTCACACTAAAATCAAACATCTCCTAACACATGCAATTTCTACAGTTTCGTATCTATTTTTGTTTTCGTCTTTTTCTTACATTTTCTTTATCTTTTTACTACTGGGTTCTTCTTTACGCGCTAGACCGAGGTAACTCCATAGTCCACATCACTGGACAAGGTCAACCCCGATCTAGTAAAGTGACACATATCACGGTACACCTCACTGGACCGGTACACCTCACTGGACAAGGTCACCACGTAAAGCGGAGGAAGAGTAATACCCCTTGCGGTCCACCTCACTGAACCGGTCCACCTCACTGGACAAGGTAACTCAACCTCATCTTTATTATCTACTTACGTATCTTCTCATGTTCGTTCTTCACTACTCACATCCTACTCAATAAAGTATAACGTAACATAAACGTGCAATGCATCCTACTGAACTGTGATGTAGGCCCAAAGGTAAAACTCCTACTACATTACTTACACTACTTACCTGGCGTCTTTGGTACTCGTGCTCCCTATACGGCTCACTAACTGGGAAACCTATAAAACCATACATTTCATCAATTATCGTCTCCAAATTCGTAGGCTTTAACACAAAATCATAAATCCTCACTAAACCATCACTTCTAGCTAAACTCGAAATTTCTACACAGTTTCTGACTAAATTCAAAAACGCATAATTTACTCAATACTCGTCCGATTTGGATGATTCAAAATGCTACGGACTCCTCAGGACGTCTAGTTTCTAACGGTCTCACCAATTTCCTAATCCCACACCTACAGCTTGGCTGAAAGGAACCTGTTTCGTAACCCAAGTCGTTCGGTTATCTACACACTCAATCTTCTCCATAAAAACTCATAATCTACTCCTATTACTAGATTAGGCACCAACATGCAAATAAAAATCAACTCTACGTTCAATTTCTCTCCTAGGTTTTCATCGAATCACCCAATACCCTAGTTAACTCCGTTTTTGTCAATAAAACAACCAGCATACTAACTATCTACCAAGAACTAACTAAAACATACCGTAGATTTGAAGATTCATGGCAGAACGAAGGTGGATCGCTGAAGCTTTTCTCACGGGCGAAGAAGAACCAGGGGGATGGCGCTGAGGAGAGGGAGAACACCGATGGTGTTATCTCTTTATTCATTTCATTTTCTTTTTTTTTATTATATTTTTCCTAATTGCCAAACTGCTCTGCACCTTTAATCGTTTCATAAATCTGTAATTCCATCCAGTTCCGGTTGGATTCTTAAATTTTTCTCTCCACCATTAGCATCAAAATAATCTTTTACCTAACGATACAAACTTTCTGTCTTTGATTCCAACTCAAATTTCACCGTTGACCTATAGGTAAATCTGAAAATTGAAATGACTGAAATTCTTGGGTGTTACACCTTGTCCCGAGAGGTGGACCGTGAGCTGTGTCACTTTACTAGATTGAAGTTGGCCTTGTCTCGAGAGGTGGACCGCGAGGTGTGTCACCTTGATCTAACACGTAAAGAAGAACTCGGTAGTAAGAAGATAAAGAAGATGTAAGAAAGAGACAAAAACGAAAGTAGAGACAAAACTATAGAAACTGTATGTGTTAGGAAATGTTTATTTTTAGTGTATTTTATGTATTACTTACTTACCATTAGGCTAATAGTTGAGTTCTGTGATGTAGGTGACGACACAGCAGATAGTGAGTATCCCGAGAATGCCTAGAACTAATAGCCAGCTGGGGAAGGACGCTCGTGGGATGACTGGGCCGGCTGTTGAGGCGTTTTGACTATGGCTGGTGTAAGTATGGGTGATGAAATGTTTTGAGTCGTACTTGGTTATTTTAAGGTAAAAGAGGGATTTAAATTTAGGTGGAATATTTTGGTGTGCGTAACAGGTTTGTAAATTGAGTCGAGAAGTGGATTTATGGTTTTTAAGCGTTTAGTCAAAATCGTGTTGTTTTGTTGAATTCTGCTAAAGTTTCTATGGTGCAAAGTGTCGATCGAAGTCCATAGGTGTCGACTGGTCAATGTAAAATGGAGGGTGAGTATCGACCGCGAGCCTTAACCTGCACAGGACAGAGCCGAAGTAGGTATCGACTCCTGGTTACAGGTGTCAACCGGTCTGTGTAAATTTGGCAGAGGTGACGACCGCGAGGGTCAACCTGCGAGGACAAAGGGGATCAATGTGTCGAACTGCGATAGCGGGTGTCGACCCCTCTCTGAAATGAGTGTAGAAGTGTCGACCGGTGTCCCCAGTGTCGACCGAAAAAAAAGACCTGAGAGTAACATAGTGTCGACCGGTCTTTGCTAGTGTCGACTGCTGAAAAACCCGAGACAACCCAAGTGTCGACCGTCGTTTACAGGTGTCGACCGGTTGCTCTGTTTCATGCTTTGTAAAATGAAATTTCATTTCAAATAATTTTAATCGAATTTTCCATTGCGATGCTGTATAAAATATTTTCAAAAATGTCGTTTCAAGTCGAGGAACAAAAGTTTTAAATTTTTACTCCAATTTTCTGAGTATAGTGAGTGAGTAGTAGATGTATATGAACCGGGAACGGGCAGGTTCTCGGGACGTTACAATTGATGTTTTGAAAAATTTTGAAACACTGATTCTATATTTTATCTCCCAATCAGGGTCTGATATCACTTGTTAGAAATTGAACGATAAGTAGGAAAAGAAAATACGTTGTGCGACACCAAATTTACATAGAAAAAACACTTTTGGAGAAAAACAACCGATAGAAGAATAAATATACTATGAAAATCAAAATACAATCGCGAATTTTACGACTATTAGATAAAATAAAACCTTAATTGAAATCTTCAACACAGGTCCACCAGCATGGCTCAAATAGAGTTCGGGTCACATCAAACTCTAACATTATATTTGGTATTTGAATGTCGATTAATTATTACTTATGGGTATTTTTGGTGCTTAAATGTTTTTTTTAAGTTGATGAAAGAACTGAATCTGAATCAACCCAAACCAAACCAAAATTTTTGGTTTAATTTGGATCGGTTAGGCTGCTTCATTGGTTTGGTTTCAAGTTTAGACCGAAACCAAAAACCAAATTTCTCGATTCAGCTCGGGCCAAATCTGAACTGAACTGAGAATTCCCCACCCCTACCAAGTTGTAGTCACGCATAGTTACGCAAGCTTCGTCTTGATGTGGGTACACAAAAATTTTATCAACTCAACCATATTTCAATATTTTTTTACGATTTGAGACATTATACTCTTTTTGGTTATAATGAATGCATTAAAAGACTCACTCAAATTGTTCAAGTCTATGTCACACTTTAGGATCAGAGTAAATACATGTGTCACCCAAACATATCGGGGAACACCTAGAACATATGTGTGTGTTGTTTGGTCAATCATGAATAAATTATTGATTTTTCTCTCAAAGTAAGCAGATGTGGTAACCTTAGATGCATTCCACAGTTCGTATTGGTATAACTTCCCCTAAAAAACGTTTTTTAAAATGGTGTTGGTTGACGGTAGTAGCTCTGCCATAGCAAGTACCTCCTAAAATTTGAGAAAATGCAAATCAAAAAATGTTATAGGAAGACACAAAATATAAAAATACATAATAAACGTAAATGTATCATATCTTTTACCAATCTGAAATAAATGTTCATCTACAGCCCAATTCACTCTCTATTTCTATCTTTAATACATTCAAGAATCACGATCATGATTCTCTACATTCTATTTTCACCACTACTATAGCAACAAGATTAAATTTCATCGTTACCCAATATTGATGGCTGTAAGTAATTGACCTTCACACAAGTCCATCAAATGACAGTATCTCAAAAAGATAGTAGATCTACTACACTAAAACAAATCTCTCTTGCATGCAACCAAACACATGCACATTCTTTGAAAATTGACTTTGATGTAGAATCATTCCTATCGACGCAAACAAACAGAGTGTTGTCCATATTTGAACTACGAATTTCATCTCTATGCGACCATAATTGCATGTATTGTTTGTTACCATTAATTTTTGTTTAGCTTTTGGGCTTATTCCTTACCCTTTTTACAATACTTGGTGTATTTTTCACACTAAAATCGTTTTTATGTCTCAGTAATGAAAAAGACTCATATGTAACATGATTTTTGAATTTGTCTAAGTATAGATTTGCCATACATTTAGCCAAAGCATATCGATTTTCCAGCTTTTGTGAACAAGTGTGCACACCATTGAAACATGTGTTTGTCGGTTCATTTATCTCATTAGGCTTTTTTAGCCAGCTCGATTCGTTTAACATCAACTTGTGAGCTAGTTCAAGTTAAAAAGTTTTTTAGTCATGCTCGTTAGGCTTGCTAGATTTATTAGACTCGACTTATTTAACTCTCTAAGCTCAGTGAGGTAGATTTTTTCAAAATCAACTCGACTCAACCGGTTCGTTTGTTATCTCTAGATAGTATAAGAAAGTTTTTAACATAAATTACCTTTTATCGAACCACAATATGTTGACAATGTTCATACAATGTTAAGGCGCCAACAAACTGAGAAATTAGAGGGCAAAAATAGTGGAATTGAGCAAATCTATTATGAGAGAAAAGAATCAAGGATTTGAGACCAAAACCAAGAAATTTGCTAAGGAGAGTGTTCAGGTTCACCGGAGCCGGAGATTTTGTGCAAAGGATGAGAGAATGCTTTCATTTTCTTATATAGTCCAATATAACATGAGCTCCTCGCCCTTAATTGGGGGAGGTAGTCACAAGAGACTGTGTCTCAAATGTGGGCGCTCAAAAGACAATTTTTAACGAAAAACTAATGTCAATAGTTGTTTTGTTAATGGATAATAATTTAATAGCAAATTTGTTAATAAATATATTTTAAGGGTAATTTTGTTAATGACCTCACAATTTAAAGTGTTTTTTTTAATTACTTGGAAGAACTTACAAGATAAATTACAAACTAAACTCTACACTAGAGAAGCTTTTCAACTTAAACCATGAATTTTGTTTGTGACCAAAATAAACCTCACCTCTGCAAAGTTTTGCTTTGATTGAAGTCGAACCGAACTGATATTAATATTTATGTATAATTCTTATTTTTAAGTTTAAAAATTAATTGAGTCTAATTGACTAAAACTGACCACAAATGGAGTCCAATATGACTCAGGCCAAGTCTAGGCCAAAAAAGTCAAGAGATTTATTTTGTTAAAAAAAAAAAAAAATTAACGATTTAAATAAAACAGATCTCAAAGTTCAATATGTAATTTGTATTTTACCCAAAAATATATAAAAGAGTAAAATATGGGTTTGGTCCTTTAAATGCTTCTCGAAAGTCTTTTTGTAGTTTCTGTTTTGTTTTTAATTAGTCTTGCTTTAATTTCCTTTAATAAATTTTAACAGAAAATGTGCCCCATCATTTTTTGTGTACATCCTTTGTGCACATCAGTGTTAAATTATTAAAAATTAATTGTTTTGGTTTATTTTTTAAAATTAAATCAAGTCGGTCCAAGTGGGTTCCCCCTCTTTCATCTTTTCTCTCCCTCTTCCTGCTCTGATGGTCATCTCTACTCTGAGTTCTGTGTCGTTTCTTTCAGTCTCATTTATTCATATATGAGCAACAAAACATCAACTGTAAAACAAAAACTCGAAGACGAAGATTCGGACATCTCCCCATGAAGGAGAAAAACCCTTCTGTTGATCCTACCAAGGTGAGTTCTCATGGTAGGAACTAGAATTGCAGATGTTTGATTGGTTCAAATTCCACAATAAAAGATAATCTTCCTTGGCTTGATTTCTCTAGCCGTAGACATTCCTTAGGGATGGTCTCCTCAGATTCAACATGTACTGTGTTGTCTTTCGAAGATTATAGTTTGGTCAGAGTCGGTTGGTGAGGGAAAGGAGTTCTCTATTGTTGTCATGATCTCTGTCAGTTCTAAGGGGGAAGGCTAAACAAGATGACAAAAAGTCGTTCAGAATTACGTCCAACGAACATATATAATAAAATAATTTTTGTAATATATTAATTAATATTATGTTGGTATTTTAAATTATTCTTTACAAAATTCCTGAAAAATTTTTGGTTATAGTAATATATATTGTATAGAGGTGGAAAAAAAATATAAAAAATAATAATCAAAATAATTTCGTAACTTTTATTATCTTCAAATAGTTCAAAGTTATAAATATAGTCATTTCATTAACAATATATAATCATATCTCGATATTACCTATAGTGATGAAATAAGTATATTTTATATAATATGGTTCATGACTTGACCAAATCAACTTATATTGCTCTCATAATTTTTGTTAATTGTATAAAAATTAATTTTATCATAATAATAATTACATATGTATGATTTTAATTCATTGTATTTAGTAAACTCATGTTTTATTCTAATTTATTCTTTGATATAATCAATGAAAATCTGTACGAGTTACAATTTGTATATTTTGCTTAATGGGAATAAATTAAAATAAATAGTGAAATGTTAACATCGATTCAATGTAATTTATTCTATAAATTCTCTTGTTTGTTAGTTCAATAATCGAACAATTAGCACGTAATTTATTATCATTATGAATTAATTATTCAAAAAAACTAATGATATTAAGAATAAATATGTAATATGAAATATAATTGGATTATAAGTCTACCTCTATTATGAATCAAAACGTAGGGTTAATACATATATATATATATATGAACATATCAATAGATATGACTTCTAGTAAATATATTATGTTTTTAATAGTACAACTCTAAATATTTAGTTAATTATTTTAAAGTTAATAATTATATTAATTGATAAAAAAATTTATATTAATTAATAAAAAAATATTGGATCTTAAAATTATAGGTCTATCATTTCATTTTCACTTTATATCATTATTTGCATGATAAAAAAAAAACAAAAAAGATTAAATAATTAACTACGAATAATTGTTTAATATATTTAATAATAAATTTGTTATTTTTCATTATATAAAATAATTGAATTTTTGATTATTTAACTATTTAATTTAATAAAATATAACAAATACGACAACTTTTTCTGTTTATGTGTATTATTAATTTGTTAATTAGTTGAATTATTGATTATTCAATTAATTAAAAAAATTATAAAGTTACTTTTGAAAACCATTTTTGAGAATGAATTATGTCAAGTTAGAAAAATTTCCCACCAAAAAGTAAACAAACTATGCGTGAAAGTAATTAGCGACAATGAAATTCTTTACAATATCAATCTAAGGAATCCAAATCAAATGGACTTAAATTAGTTTATATGAACATATGCAATTTAACTATGGAAAATAGGTTTGATATGGCTCATGAATTTTAAATATGGCCAGTAGTAAAATAAACGGTATCATAAGATTAACTAAGGATCAAAACAGAACGCTCGATCCCATCCTCGTGACGATCGATCACCCACGGAAGAAAGAAATTGCTTAAATTGGGATGAATCATTGATCTCAATTGCTTAATTTGAGTCAATTTTTTTTATCATTATTGGTTGACTTGATCAAGTATCACATTTAGAAAATGGGAGGAAAGAAGTAATTCTTATTCATAGATGGCATTAGCATCCATTACAGTGTTAACGTTTGTTGGCAGGTAGTATGTGTAGGTAAGGCTCCAATAGATAACCGGCTTGCATGCAACTATGGAGTTGGATGTTATTTTGGAGCTGCTGCACTTGAAAATTGAAGTTCTATACCATTATTATTTAACAGCAAGATTTAGTGTTATATTCTTAGGGATCCAAAAAATGATGGTAATAATAATAATAATGTTAATTTAAATTCTCATACTACAGAGTTTTTTTTTCTCGTTCTTAAACCCGTGGGTAATGGATTTGTTCAAGTTTATCGTCGTTATCTCTTGCTAAACCTCTTACTATGAGTTCTGTTATTTCCGTAATTGAAGCTTTTTTAGTGTATTTTCTAATTCTACAATATAATTTTATATTACGAAGTAACGCCAGTTAGTTAGTACAATTAAAATTTTATTCGAAAAATTTATAATTTAACTTATTTCTATATCAATTAATGAATGACATGTAATCGTCACGTCAAGATGTAAGATTAGCGTATAAAATTAGAGGGTACATCTAACGTTACACTTTCTTAAGGTATGACAAAGTCAATGCTTAAAAGTTTGTGTGCTGGTGTAATTGACACAACGATGCTATTTTATCCATATTTGTTGCTTCTTGTTTAGTCTTATGAAAAGAGTTTCAACTTCTTGTTTGTAGTTTAAATTTGAAGAGTGCTAAGTTGCTATTTATTTTTATCTTTTAGTTCTTACATTCTAAATTAACAATAATTGATTAGTATAATTAATAATTTATTTTAATTATTTGTATTTGATTATATTAATTACATCAATTAATCAATTTCACCCTCCTTCGAAGTTAAAAATAGATAATAAATATATTACTACCCTTCAAATTATGGTTGAATATCAATATAACTCTCATTATTAAATAATGGAGATGGATATTTGACAGTATTACTTTTACATTTTAATATCACACCAGGAAGATAGAATTACTACAATATAATATAAAGGATAATTATTAATTTCAAATCGTGTACTTTGGAGTTCCTAAAACCAATATATTGTACTTTAAATTTTGTTAATTTAAATCTTATATTTTGAAAATGTTATCCATTTAAACACTGGTTACTTTTTTCATTCAATCATTCAGCTATTGGCCTTCTATTTTTATTTTTCCTGGCTTCAAAGATTTGGATCAGAAGTTAGATGTATTACAACGTTGTTATCCTCTTGGCTCCGTTATGCATCCTTAGTCTTCCAAATTTGGGTTAATTTCATAGTGTTAATAGATTTAATTAATCATTTTTGTACTTGCAATGGTTCAAATTCAGTTATGAACCTTAGGATCCGATTGCTGGACAGACTGAATCCCAAACGTAATGAATCTCTGCACAAATTTCTCATGCCCGATGCACAGACACAAATGCGGAACCTCCAAAATTGTGTAGACATCGACATATTTAGTCTCGTGTCAACCTTTACCGAGCAACTTCGTCCTTTTCGACACCAACTAGGCCTTTAGACTCTAGCAAACTTCAAATCAAAAAGATCTACCACCCAATATGACTAGAGAGAAAGAAGCCCGTACCGACCAAATCTATTTGGTTTCATATCTACAACGGGGAAGTCCGACGACAAAGTCACATGTCTAACCATTTTAAAGGACATTATTTAAGTTGACAAAAAAGTATAGAATATTGGTAGCAATATCCCACAAAATACAAGATTTAAAATTGAGAATTACTTTAATATAAATATATAAAATAATAGAGCACGTTTTTTTATATCTAAATATGAAAAATCATAATCAGCCAACTCTACTTTAAACTAAATAAATAGTAGGAGGCCAATTAGAATGCCACAAAAAAAAATCATGTTCATAAAGTAATTTTCATATATTTTTTTAAGTTTTACATTCTAATTTTATAATTTGATGGGTTGTTTATTTATTAATAGAACAATTATGATATATTAAATATATTTAAAATAATATATCAATAACACAATAAATAAACAAATTATCTGTACTTAAAACGATTGACTAAAGTGTAAAATTGGAGTTTACCTAAACTTTTTGACTAGGTCAACATAATTCCACGTAAGAGAACATGATGGGTATTTGGTACAACTGATTGGTTAATGACATATTCGAGGGAATTTAGGTTTGGGCCGGTCAATCAAATTTTGGCCCATTAAACTTTTTTTTGACTCTCATGCCGTCGTCCTGTACTGTGATGATTTTTTTCAGGAATATTAACATTAAACCCAACATTTGAGTAGCGTCTTTTCTCAGCTTTACGTAAGTTAATGGCCGCGACCAAATGGCAAATTTCATTAAAATAGAGAACTTGTCTACTCTAATAACTGGAAAATAGCTAGTTGTCTTTAAATTATGAAAAATAACTTTTGTAAAATTACTCATGTTTGTTGATTTACAATTATGGGTGCCCCTTAAAGAGAAACATCCCACACTAAAAGTTGTCCACATAATTAAGTCACTCACTAGCTCAAAATGTCCTAAAGAGGACAACTCATCAAGCCAAATAAAAATGGATTAAAGGAGATTAATCATTTTCCATGAATGGTGTAATACATCCTAACATGGCCCCTCATTGAGAGTCAATATCTTTTTGGATCCAAAGACTCTGCACAAATTTGTTTCTAGAGTTACTCAAAATGTATTATACTAAGTAAGAGAGGAGAATTCTACTTATTTACTATTCAAGTTTCTATTTTCTCAAGCGATGTAGAACTGTGCATTTTCACTACTACGAATTGTGCTTTCACAATCAATAAAATCTTGGATTATTTTTATTTTTACAAAACGAGTTACCACAATAATCATTAAGTTTTGTTGTTAGAATGTCTCGTCTGATTTAATTAATTTCTAATAATTATAAAATACTATCAAAACAACGTGATCTGAAGAGACAAATGGAGGGAATAATGAAGAGAAGTTGGGTGGGAGAGGAATCTAACGGAGAAAAAGAAGTGAACCATCTTCTCTCCTTCCTCATGATGGAGGTGGCTACAAAAGTAAAGAGTTTTATGAACAAACATGGCTTGGAGTGCTCTGCTTTCATGATTCCTTGGGAATGCAGGTTGACCCACCAAAATATAAATATTTAAAGATATTTGGAACAAAAATCTTAAATATCTTTTATAAATTCATCTACCGTTTTAAATATTTATATTAATTTTTTATATTGTTTTCAGACAGTTTATTGTTTTCTCATTTTCCCGAGTAATTTCATTATCGTATTTTTATAGTATAGTGATTTGAGCATGTCACGCGACATAACACACCAACATTATTATATTATACAACAATGCAGCATTAATACGCTACACTATAGTTTTGACATTGGTTACTTTTTTCTTAAGAGCTACCCAACTTGGAGGTTCAAGTTTGGTACTTAACAACAAACTCCATCTTCTTATTTGGTAAGTAAAGCATCGAGCACTTAATTATGGACGTCTTTAGTTTTTTATTTTTTATTTTTATTAATTTTAGGATCTGGGTTTTCATTCCATACGTTAAAAAGTTGATAGTTGGCTAAAATAAACTTTTAAAAAAGTGGACAATTATTATTATTATTATTTTGTATAATCAGATTAGGGTATGTGTTTTTGTTTAATAAAATTAAATTCCAAAGTATTAACATGCTTCTCATGACTCATACTTCCTCATGGGTGTCTAAGTCATCAATATTGTCTGATTTTGATCTCGCTTATCGTATGTTTTCTCGTATAAATTATGATACAAGTAGATGCTCTTATCTCGTAGCATTGCATTTGCTGAATTTCCGTTATAAACAATGAATTAATCACGATGAATATTAACATATTGATAAATAAGCATCTGTCTGTTTTTTTTTTAATTCTTCTTCACCGATTCATCGGTGGTAATAGAGAAAGTTCGACGGAATTGATTGAACATTCTTAGTTTCATGACTTTACCTAAGTCTCTTTATCACTCCTACTGTATCAGTTGTAACGTAACATAAGTATTTGAACATAATTTTTTATGAATTAATAAGAGCAATTGTGTTTTATCTGTAAATACTGTGCATTTCATTTATTTAGGTAGTTTATTTCAATTTATAATATTTCTATATATTTTCACTCTAATTTTAAATTTTATAGATTTCTTGATTTCTATTATTTTTTAATCGCGTAATAATTGATCGAATCAAGTTAGATTTAATAAAAAAAGTTAGAAATCGAGCTAACACTTTACAAAATAAATAACGTGATATATTTATGTTAATATAATTAATCAATTGATAATAATATCTGTAAAAAAAATTTTAAAAAAATTCTATTTTTTTTTTAATATAGTTCAAGATATATCGTACCCTAATTCAGGATCTGTCGTAATCCACGCGCTTCAGATTATATCATGGAGCGGGTCCTATGCATTTACCAACCAATTACGAACAGCCACGCGGATGAGACTTCATGCTATGTTTTTGGCTTCGGCATTACAGAAGTCCACGTAGGATGTGACAGACTGTGCTCACTGCTGTGTGGCTTGATAAAACAAAACTCTAGGCACTGAGCTCACCCGCTCCACGTGGCCCACCACGGAAGCCTTTAGGCACTGAGCTCCCGAACCTACAATTTGAATTTTTCGAACGTTGAAACGGTTGAATATACGAATTGACAAATATACCCACCCTTAAGACGTGGATTCAATCGATTATTATCTTAACACTGCCTACTTTTTTTTAGAGTTGATCACGATCTAAAATTTATAACAACTTGTGAGATGTTACAACAGCTCATGAAACATATGAACACAAAAGTCGAAGCATCAATTATGCCATCAAAAGCCTTTCGTAACTACGAATTTGCGAGGACTATAAGTTTAATGGCCAACTAGTGTAAACCTACTTGCCGGAAAATATGTTTTGTTGTTAATTTCGTGCACTATCAAAAAAGAAGAAAACTTTTACCAACCCTTATCATATTTCAACTAATCTTCCCAAAATAATTGACTATTTATGATAAAATTAAAAATAAAAGAATTTGAAAAAATAAAAAAAACTCCAAAAAATCTTGTCACAAGAACACATGTTCATAAATAATATTGCACATGTTTGCTTAAACTTCGAAATTCAATTAAATGTTACGGTGGTTACTCTTTAAATCAAATAAATAATGTTCTTTTTCTCGATTCGTGTCTCACTTTGACAACCTTTTCCGCTGCACCGAATAGAGATCCATTGCCTTCTACTTCTCTTATCCTACAACTTAATTTTATACTCTTTCAACAATTTTAAAAAGTCATTTTTTTCAAGCAAAATTTTTAAAAGTTGTTTTTTTAATATCAAAATATAATAGTTTTCAAAAGTAAAAATTTGCTTTTCTTTTATTTTGTGCTATAAGTTTTGACCATAAAAAAAAAAAAAAATTATAACAAATCTACTACTTTTAGAAAATAACCTACCTTTGATTTGATCGTTACAATCAAAACTTTATCTATCTTTCGAATACATCGCATTCTTTACATTAAAGCAAGAAATAGTAGTTAACCGCAAAATAATAATATTATTTTTAAAATAATGCCAAATTTATTATATAATGTAAAAGTAAATTAATATAATTAATTAAAATTATTAAATTAAATTATTAATTACACAAATATATATTTGTAATGTTGGATTAGAAATTAAATGTAGTATTATTCTTATTAATTTTGAACATGCAGACTATGTTATAGAAAGAACGTAATTTTTCAGATACCATCTTTAAGTAATTAATCAATTCTAGTAATTAGGTTAACCACAAAAGAACTAAGCTGGTTTGGTTAATTAGTAATGATAATTAACAAAAATGGCTTATTTAATTATTTAACAGTTGGAAGAGAGGGATTCCATGTTCAAATTCAGTTGGAGTTTGAGCCGCGAGGCTCGGAGCTTGGCTCGGGTGTAGATTTGGAAAAGAGAGTGGAGTGAGACTGGCATGAGAAAGCAGGGAGGGAGGGAGAGAGAGAGAGTGCTGATGAAATCCTCTCTGTATGTAATTGCTTTGTTAGGAAAGAATAAAGAGAAAGCAAAAGCGGAGAATGGGAGGAGAGAGAGGGAGTGAATTGGTAGCAAAGAAACATCAACAACTGCACCATCACTCTTATCGCTTCTACCAACAACAACCCAAAAGAAAAATTTGCTTTCTTTCTGTTCGAGAGGTTAATTTGGATCGATTCCCATTTTTCTGATGTTAATCATGTTCAATTGCTGAATCTGGTTTTTCTGGGTCGAAAGATTTAGAGTTTCGTTGCTGTGACTGAGAGTGAGAGCAATGGAGGGGACGTTGTTGTTTTCCGTCGCGTCAGTAGTGGAGGACGTGCTTCAGCAGCATGGAACTCGCCTCAGAGACCTCGATTTGGAGTCCAGAAAGGCAGAGCAATCTGGTATTTTGTTTCTTTTTTGTTTAGTTTCGAATTTTTGTGGCCTGGTTGAGCGGACCAGTCTCAGAGAAAGTAAACTTTGAAGTAGAACAACTATTTTTTTTTGTTTCAGTAGTTTGATTTTCTCCCTCATCAATTGTGTTTTGATTACCAATTTTAGAATGTGTTTGATTTGGACTACAGTTTCTCTAACTGAAGCTCTCAAACATGGTTGATCCAAAAGTTTTTATGCTGATTTAGTTAGTATTGGTTTTCAGCATCTAGAAGATATGAAGCGGCCGGGTGGCTGAGAAAGATGGTGGGGGTCGTTGCAGCAAAAGATTTGCCAGCTGAGCCTTCAGAAGAAGAATTTAGACTTGGGTTAAGAAGTGGAATCATTCTTTGCAATGTTCTTAACAAGGTTCAATCTGGAGCAATACCAAAGGTAAACCTGATGATCACATGCTAGTTATTAAAGCCTAAATTGAATATCCATTCCCATATTATTGGTTTTCTGTTGCATCTTCAGGTGGTGGAAAGCCCTTCTGATTGTGCTTTAATACCTGATGGAGCAGCGTTATCCGCATTTCAGTATTTCGAGAATGTGAGGAACTTTCTAGTGGCAATTCAAGAGATGGGAGTTCCAACTTTTGAGGCATCTGATCTAGAACAAGTATGTATAATACTCTCGAGTCAAATGTAAACGGCAAAAGATTTTGATCTTCTCATTTTACTTTTCCATTATATTTTCAGGGAGGGAAATCCACTAGAATTGTCAGTAGTGTTCTTGCTTTAAAGTCTTTTAGTGAGTGGAAACAGGCTGGGGGTAATGGAGTGTGGAAGTTTGGTAGTAGTGTAAAGCCTACTACATCTTCCTCCGTTAAACCTTTCATAAGAAAAAACTCAGAGCCATTCACTAACTCACTGTCAAGGAACTCATTGCTAAACGAGAAGTGTCTAAGCGTATTATCATCTGATGTCGATTCCAACAAAATGGTAGGTGAAAAAAATGGTTTAAATTTGATTATTGATTTATTTTTCTCATTCATCGATGATAAATTTATACAATTTTGTTTTGATTCTATTAACAGTCTGGTTCTAGCTCAATAAGTATGCTCGTTCGTGCGATGTTGATAGATAAGAAGCCTGAGGAAGTAACAATGGTAAGGTTAAATACAATTCAAATTAGCACAAATATTTTCAATTTGTAGCAAACATAGAAATTGCTTTTTAAGAGAACATTTGTGCACATAGATATTGTGGTGTTGCTGTTAAGTAATCCATTACCTTGGGTTACGTTTTCTTTCCTTATTTTTGCATTCTGACTTTGGACAGGTGGTGGAATCTGTGCTAAGCAAGGTAGTGGAGGAGTTTGAGCACCGCATTGCTGGCAAATATGAATTGGTATGTCGGGAGATCTCTTTTTTGCACTTATGTCTCTATCCATTTATGTATTCATCTACTAAATTACTCTCGTCCGAGAAAACACATCTTCTAAAGAAATGATTGCTTCTCAGGGCAACAAGCTGCTACAGAAATCATGTTGTGATAAAGTAAGATGTGGATCTTCTGTGTTTAAAGATCATATATGAAACATAATTCACTCAGCATTCTGATTAATCTCTTTTTTTGTTATTAGATGGATGAAAAAAATTGCAAAGTGACAAAGAAAGAGGATATTGTGCAGAAAAGCTATATCTTGAATGAGAGTTGGAAAAACCAGGCAGTGAAGCACAAATTGATATTTGATCAACAGCAAAATGACGTGCAAGTAGGAAATATTTATGAGACTGACATCGTTCTTTGCTCTTGTTCATTCCGTATATTTATAAAAATCATTTTATGAATTTCACATATTCTTGTTTACTCCACTTCGCTTTCTATATCTCAAAATTTTAGTGAATTTCAAATGTGTTAAGGATCTAAAGCATACCCTACATACTACAAAAGGCGGAATGCAGTTCATGCAAATGAAATTCCAAGAAGAGTTCCACAACCTTGGTAGGGACTTGAATATCCATTCTTTCCATATATATATATATATAAAGAATATCAGGACAAGAAAGAAAGTTTTTACTGAACCTTTTACATTTTTGGTAAAATAGGTGTGCAACTTCAAAGCCTAGCTCATGCTGCATCTGGATATCATAGAGTTTTTGAGGAAAATCGAAAACTATACAATCAAGTTCAAGATCTCAAGGGTAATGCATTATCAATCTATAGAAATTCATGTATAGAGTTAACCGTTGTTACAATGTTTATGATATGTTCATTTTGAGCAGGAAGCATAAGAGTTTACTGTCGAGTAAGACCATTTTTATCCGCACAATCAAACAATTTGAGCTCTGTAGATTCCATAGAAGATGGAAATATTACAATTAACACCCCTTCCAAGTATGGGAAAGGCCAAAAATCCTTCACCTTCAATAGAGTCTTTGGGCCCTCCGCATCGCAAGGTTTGTATGTTCAGATTTTGTTTATTTGGAAAATAAAATTATATTTATGGAAAAAATTAATGTTTTTACATTTTTGTATTGAAGCGGACGTTTTCTCTGACATGCAACCCTTAATTCGTTCTGTTCTTGATGGGTACAATATTTGCATGTTCGCATATGGCCAAACAGGATCAGGAAAAACATTTACTATGGTACGAAGAAAAAATAATTTTATATGAATCGTTCAAATCAAGTACAAGTTCTAACTTTATACTTTTTCATGGAATCAAGACCGGACCTCGAGAGCTTACTGAGAAAAGCCAAGGTGTGAATTATAGAACATTGGGAGATTTGTTTCGCATGGCTGATCAACGAAAGGACACTTTCCACTATGATGTTTCTATCCAAATGATTGAGATTTACAATGAACAAGTAAGAGATCTTCTAGTGAGTGATGGAAGTACCAAAAGATATCCTTCTTCAAGTTTGTAGATTTATTCCATCGAGTCATAATGGTGGGTAACTTTGAAAATCTCCATCTATCTTGAATTGGAGTAATAAATAATTTGAACATTCTTTATTTAATTTAAGCTGTTTATCGACATGAATATTTTTTCTTAATTAGTCCTTACATTAGAAATACGCACTAGTCCTCAAAATGGATTGAATGTCCCAGATGCTAATTTAATACCTGTGTCCTCAACATCTGATGTCATTGATATGATGAATCTCGGACAAAGAAATCGTGCAGTTGGAGCAACGGCTCTTAATGATCGAAGTAGTCGATCCCATAGGTAAAGTTACAAATGTCTCTATTCACATGTGATTACACAGCTTGTGCATAATTTAATGGGCATGAAATTACTATAATTTGAACCACTTTGCAGTTGCTTGACTGTTCATGTTCAAGGGAGAGATTTGACATCTGGGTCTACTCTTCGCGGGTGTATGCATCTAGTAGATCTTGCAGGGAGTGAAAGGGTTGATAAATCAGAGGTTACTGGAGATAGACTGAAAGAGGCACAGCATATCAATAAATCTCTATCAGCTTTAGGTGATGTTATTGCTTCCCTTGCCCAGAAGAATCCACATATTCCCTATAGAAACAGCAAACTAACACAACTACTTCAAGATTCACTGGGTAGGTTTAAACTTCAATACACTCTCTCTCTTTGTATCACTCTCTCTCTCTCTCCCTCCTTAATTTTCCTATAATAATTTCAGGCGGCCAGGCCAAAACATTGATGTTTGTTCACATAAGCCCCGAGCCTGATGCTACGGGAGAAACAATAAGTACACTTAAATTTGCCGAAAGAGTTGCCACGGTTGAATTAGGAGCTGCTCGAGTAAACAAAGATAATGGTGATGTTAAAGAGCTAAAAGAGCAGGTTTTCACATTTCTCCTTTCCTGCATTGTTCATCCTGGTAGATAACATTTGAATTTCTGAAATTCTCATTTTCTGCGTTCAGATTGCCAGTCTAAAGGCAGCATTAGCAAGGAAGGATGGAGCACCAAAAAGCCTGGAACGTTCTATTTCTGACAGCTCTGAAAACTGCAGGACAAAAGCAAGTGAGATATCACCTCTTCATTCTAACCATCACAGTATAATTGCTTCCCTTCACAATGGCAGTCGGCAGCCAATGGGAGATGTTGGAAATGTGGAGGTAAGTTTTGTTTTCTCCTGATTATTTTTGCTCATAAATCCAAAAGACAAATGGCCTGCATTCTCTCGTAATTGACAAACTAATTCATTTTCTGATGGTTTTTGTTTTTGTCATCGAAACTTAGTTAGAATTCCTGATTTGCTGTAGCTTCCAAGCAATTCTGCATTGAAGAAGAAGACACAAAGCTTTGATCTAGATGAGCTATTAGTGAATTCTCCTCCATGGCCTCCGGTTATGTATCCTGCAAAAAACTATGGGGAAGAGATGGGATCTGGTGAGTGGGTTGATAAGGTAATGGTAAACAAGCAAGATGCAAACCCGGGATGGGAAACCAAAAATGACCATTTAAATGATGTCTTCTACCAGAAATATCTACAGGACTCTTTCAAAATCTACCCTGAACAAGCACCCAATGTGTTTTTGGCAAGCAATCAATTCAAAATTACAGACGAAATAGACGATCTTGATGCTGAAACAAGTGATTCTTCAGAGCGAGATTTGCTTTGGCAATTCAATCACTCTCAAATAACAAGCATGGCAAATGGAATTGGATCAAAGACCAAGAAACTTAACAAAAAACCAATAAAGAGCCCGGAATTAAGGTAATCCAGCCACCTTCTTTTGCTACATTTTAAATACAACTCTACTAAAAATGGCTTCTATAACAAGTTTTTCTCCATTTTGCAGCAAGATTTTGAATCATTCATCTCGTCCTTCCCCTTCACAGAAACTATCAAGTGGGTTTGGCCCTCTGAGCAGGAATGTCAGACAAGCAGCTCCAGCCGATGCAAAACGCAGAGCTGGTAATAGAAAGTGATCGATCGGGTAACAAGTACATGGACTTGGATCTTTTTTTTTTTTGGTGTATTTTCGATTCTTTTTTTATCCATTTTTTAAGTTGTAACTAAATTGAGCAATAATTCCAGTTGCTTGAGTTTGTATGTTTTTTAAGAGAATTATAAAAAGCTCAGCTGTCTAATCTCATGTTTTATGTACTTTGTTTTTTGTAGAGAGAATGTAAAAAAGCCTTTGACAGATGAGAAATCCTGATCTTCTCTTAAATCTGATAAATCTTCTTCCTTCTCAACCTCCTTGCATGCTTGCGTGAATGTTTGCCAGCTATTTCTCAATTACAGAGCACACATTTAGTCTGGAAATTCGCAAGTTTCTTTCAAAGCTTTTCGATTCAGCCATGATAGACTCATACCGTATTTCTTCGTTTAATCATGATCTTGACTTGCGATGAGGCTAGCAAGAATATGTAATGAATATATTAGGGGAGGTGATTCAGTAAAGTGCAGATACATTAGAGTCAATTTAATTATTGTAATTACTTCAGTTTATTATAAATAGACAGGAGGACAGTGTGTTGGATTATCATTGAATATTGTTCAAAAAATTTCTCTACAAGAAGAGTCTCTTTTCTTAGTGATCACTCGAGGTATTTCTTGGTCGGTGTTTCGCTGGAGTTTTATTTTGTGTTTTGATTGTTCTATTTTAGAATTTTTTACATGGCAAATCCTGAATTATAAGGTCGTTAACGATATAAATCTTAAACTATTTTTGTCAACAAATCAAATCATAAAATTATAAAAAATCTAACAAAACAAACCTCATCAAAATTTTGTTCCCAAGAACGGGCTCTCGTTCTCCTGTTTAATTTCTAAAAAATGGGTTCTCGAAAACGAGAGCTCGTTCTCGAGAACGGAAGTCTGTTTTTGAGAAAAATCTCTAAAATATAAGTATTTTTTTTTTCAGAAAATATACCAAACGATAGTAGATTTTTTTTAAATTTTTACTACATGTTCAATATATCATAGGAATAAATTCTAAAAATTTTTATAATTTTTTAACACTTTCATGATTTATCTCAATTATTTACGTCTTTTTTACAAAATAGTTTATTAAAATTACATATGTTATATAAAAATTATGAAACTTTTCGTATGATCTTTTTATGATATGACGAACATGTGAGAAATATTTTAAGAAAATTCAAAAATTGTTTGATATATTTTTTGAGATATCCATTAATATTTTAGAGATCCTTTAGTAGGCAACCCATTCTCGTGAATAGGCTCCCGTTCTCGAGCGTTCCAAATAAAGTGCTCGAGAACGAGAGCCCGTTCCGAAGAGAATTTTCAAAATATATTAATGGTTATCTTATAAAATATACTAAACGATATCAAATTTTTGCTGCATATTCACCATATTATGGAAATACAATTCTATAAATATTTGTGAGTTTTTAACCCTTCTACTATTTATCATAATTGTTTATATTTTTTTAATAAAATAATTTATTAAAATTATGTATACCGTTAAAAAATTATGAAGTTTTTCAAATAGACTCTACTTATACTGACAATTAAAGTAAAAAAAAAAAACCTAAGAAAAAGAAGCTAACGTGCATTTATCCAAAAATTATCCTCATTTTTTGTTAAAGAAAAGTCTATTGTAAAAGTTTCATAATTTTGGATAAATGCATGTTAGTTTTTTTTTTTCTAGTCATTTTGTAACTCAGATTGGGAGTATAACAGTGTATTGTAAAAGTTTCATAATATTTGGATGACAAACGTACTTTTAATGAATTATTTTGTAAACAATTATGATAAATAGTAAAAATATTAAAAAATCACGAAACTTTTCAGAGTTTATACCTATAATATGGTGAATACGTGGTAAAACTTTCAGAAAAATCCAATATCGGTTGATATATTTTCTAAGATAAATGTTAATATTTTGGAGATTCTCCTCGAGAACGGGGCTATTTTCGAGAGCCCATTTTTTAAAAATTAAACAGAAGAACTGGAGCCCGTTCTCCAAAATGGATCCTGTTAAGGTTTGTTTTGTCAGATTTTGATAGTTTAAAGTTTAATTTGTGAACAAAAATAATTCAATATTTGTTTCGCAAATGACCTCTTATAGAGATGTTAAACGAGCAAGTTGGCTCGTTGGCTCGGGCCACATTGATGGGTCGAGTCGAGGTCAGCCATCCAGGCTCGCAAGCCCGTCGATGATCGGGCTCCACGAGCTGGCTCGATCAAACCTAGCTCAGGGTCTGCTCCGTCGTCAATGACTCACTCGTCCCGTCCCTGATTCTGGTATTCTCTGCTTCGGAACTCGGAAGCATGGAAAGCTTTGGCCGCGCCAATTAGCCAGGTGAAGGAGATCGCAAACGCACTCAAAGTCGTTTTGGGGTCGTCGTGGTATTCCTCTGCCCTCTTTGTGGTCGCTCTGGCAACCACTTCCGAAGTTCAGCAAACCTCCCTCAGCGCCTTAACTATCTCCAAAGTTCCCTCGACTCCAAACCTCTAACTACTCAGACTCGAATGCGGTGTTGTAGGCAGGTCATAGAGAGAGCGATCATCGGAACGACCGACTTCATGCCCCTACTTGAAATTTGAAAGAGCGATCAATGGGGGATGTCACAGCCTTGCTGGGGCATTATATTGCCTAGTGGGGCTTGTGTTGCCTCACTCACAAAATGTGGGGCGATATCACGCCCCAGCAGGGGTGTTAGATCGCCCCTGCACAATGAAGGCTATAGGAGGAACTGAGGAAGACGATGAACAGTGAAATAATGATGAACTGAAGGGGGAAAAGAATGAAAAGTGGAAAACTGAGGCTTGAGACCCTCTCTCTCTCTCTCTCCCTCCCTCCCTCCCTCCCTCCCTCCCGTTGATGTGCAGGCTGCAGCTGCAGTAGCAGCATAAACGTTGCTCTGCTTCCTTCAACAGGCCTGGCCAATGGCTAGCAACGCTGCAAGTTGCAGCCTGCAACGGTCTTATAACTGTTGCCCAGCCCAGTGAGCCCACCCCCACCCCACAATCCACCCCTTCTTCTTCTCCTATAAATTTTCTTTCACCCTCTCTATTTTTTTCACCAATCACTCTCAATCTCTTGAATTCATTCTTCACTTTGCTCTTAATCTCTTTGGTGATCTCAATTTATTCTTCAATTTGCTTCAACAAAGTAAAATTTAATTTTTTTTTTACATATACTTACATAATTTTTAATTATATTTGTAGTTATATTAACTAAATTTTTTTACATTAATTTTTTTGTAGGCTTCGTATACGTGGAGTTGATCAATTTACACCACCTACAAGCTTTTGTTGGACATTAATTTTGTGGTATCATTTTCTTATTTGAAATTTATTTTTATTAGTTATGGATCCACGTAATTATAATATTGATGATTATATTTAGGAAATTAGATAAATAAGTCATGCATTTTCAGTAGAGCAATCATCTACATAAGCATCCACTTCATCACCTAAAAAAAAAAGAAACAAAACGTCTGAAATATGAAAATATTTTGTAATGAAAGAAATTAAAATTAGTAAAAAAGTAGAATCTAGAGTTCAATGCAACTATTGTATTAAAAATTATGCATATATTTCTGGTAGTTCAACTAACACACTCTGTAGGCATTATAAAAAATATCACTAAAACGAGCAAGTTGAAGACCTTACACAAATATTATTGAATGCTAGTGGTAATGGAACTTTTTTGTATTCACAAAATAAAATGAGAGAATAAATAGCAAAACTTGTAGCATAATGTGAGTTGCTTTTAACGTTCACTGATAGTGATGAATTTGAAAATTTTATGAAAGAATATGTTACTCTTAATTTTAAACTTGTTCCTAGAAGTACAACTAGAACTGATATAATTAAAATATTTAATAATATGAAAAATGAACTAATTTTATTTTTTTCAGGTACCCCTTCAATGTTTATTTGTATAACTTCTGATTTATGGAGTGTACGTAATTCTATAGGCTATGTTGTTGTAACTTTTCATTTTACTGATGACCCTTGGCAATTAAATAAAATAATTTTAGAATTTCGTAATTGTGAATATCCTCACACTGATATTACAATTTACAGATATATTGTAACGATATTACAAGAATATTATATTCGAGATAGAATATTTAGCATAACACTTGATAATACTAGTGCTAACGATGCTGTTATTTATCATTTTAAAAATTATTTTCAATTAGTTACTACTCACGATTTTCTTTTTCATATGAGATGTGTTTATCATATTTTAAATTTAGTTGTTAAAGATGGTGTGGCATAAATTTCGCCTCATATTGAATTAATTAGATCTGCAATTTCTTATATAATTAGACCTAATTCGAGACAACAAGAATATAAGATTTTTGTAAAGCTGCCCAACTTAGACAACGAAAATTAAAAACTGATGTAGATAATAGGTGGAATTCTGCTTATTTAATGTTAGAAAATGCTATGCCATATTGGTAATTTATTTGTGCTTTTATTAATGAGAAAACACCAAATATTAATCTTGATAAATCTAGTTGCAATACAGCTAATATATTTCTTGATTTTTTGAAACTATTTTATGATGCTATAAATGAATGTTTGACAATTTATTATCCTACTTCTCATCTTGTTCTTCCAGTTTTTATAAATTTAACGGGTAATTTTGCACAATATCGACAAATAGATGAATTTAAAGATATACTTAATAAAATAAAAACAAAATTTAAAAATATTAGATTGACAATACTCCTATTTTTTGTTATAAGTGTATAATAGATCCTAGATATAAAGTAAGAGTAGTATGTCTCATGATTAATAAAATTTCTAATAATTTACAAACTATTTCTTTACTTTCTACTGATCAAATAACTAATGAAATTGTTAGTTTACATTCTTCTTATGAATCTAAATATTTTAATGTTAGTCGTTTACGTGTTTCTTCATATGCTAGTTCAAGTAGTAGTGGTAGAAATATTGTAGGTTCAACTCTAGTTCTATGCGAAATGAACTAAAAATTTATTTTGACACCCGATATCAATTTTCTCGCAAAAAAAATTTTGATATTTTAGATCGGTGGAAAATGTTTTCCACCACATATTCTATTCTTTCTATAATGGCACGTGATCTATTAACATCTCTGGTCTCTACTGTAGCATCGGAGTATGCTTTTAGTGCAGGTGGACTTGTGTACGATGAACACCGATGACGACTTGCACCCAATTTCGTGGAGGCATTCATTTGCATGAAAGATTGGAACGACGCCATTACGAGAAACCAACAACGAGATGGAGAAATACTTGAAGACTTTAAAATTTTGGATGTTGACAATTAAAATTGTAATTTAAATTTTAAAATATTTTTTCAACTTGTAATTTTTTTTTATATTTTGCACATGTTGACAATTAGATGGGTGCCAACCTAGTTGACATGCATCTAATTTGTAGTGATGCAAATGTCAAATTTATAATGAATGTTATATTTTTTATATATTAAATTTTCTTCTATTTTTTATAATTAAATGTCATTTTTGTATTAATTAAAGATTTCTATTATGTACACGACTAAGTATCTATTATATTTTATCATTACCATAATAAATATTTATTATAGTTTTAATAAATAAAAGATTAATGAAATATATAATATATTTATATAAATTAATTTTATTTATGTAAACTCGGTTTGCTAAGCTCGACTCGTTAGGCTCGTGACTCGCAAACCAGTTTGGGTTGAAAATTTTTTGGGGTTAACTTGTTAGGTTCGGCAAATTAAATGAGCCGAGTCGGTTCATTTATTATCTCTAACCTCATAGTTCAAGGCTTACTGTGTAAAAAGCCCTTCTTTTTACAGGAATATTACAAGAGTATTTTAATTCCCATAAGAATTTCTCTATCTCGAAAAAAAAAAAAACTGTCTTTTAATTCTTTGATTCTATTTGAGTAGTTATCATTTTACTATCTTTTTCAATACCAATGTAAAGGATGGATCTACTGGAAGTATTAACAGATTTAAACAAGTGAAAGCAATGAGAAAATAGAGGCATACTCTTCTGCATTACCAAAACTTTTAGTTTACACTCGTGTATAAAGAAAATAACACTTTTTGCATCTCGGAAAAAAAATCCATTACCGTTTTCGAAAGAACCACTCTGCACACTCAAAAAGCTGCGCGACGAAAAGAATCTAAGTCTTTATTTTGCTGCAAAATCAATCAATCTCTTCATTTGAAAACGAAAAAAAGTATATAAAGTATTCTTATTCTTCGAGTGATGAAGATGTAGTTGACGATGATCATAAAACTGCAATATGATCATATTGATGGAATGAGAGCACAATGATGACGAATTTGAGAACGAAGCCGATAGATTATAAACATCAGAGCATACCAATGAGACGGAGGATTTCAAGCAAATGGAAACGAAGACGTTCCGAAGACATATTGACAAGAAAGGAGATTCATAAATTTCTCTAAATTTACCCGCAACTTCGATATTTTTGCCCACAACGTTCTCAAAGGTGATGTTGTTAACGATCGGTTGTGCATTCGGATTGTACTTTTCATGAGAATGGGCCCCGTGTTGACCCTTTGCTAGGATAGCCAATTGAAGATTTTCCATTTGTACATTAGAGATAAAGATTTCTTTCATATAACCTCCTCTTCCTCTTGTCGTCTTGAATTCGATGCTGACCAATGAGTTTTTTTATATTAAGCTTCTCTACGTGTACAACGAATATGCCTCTGGATATCTCAGAATTGAAAGTCAATGTCGATCCTAAAGAAGATTGTCGTTTAACCCTTTTGATATGGACATTCGAAGAAGATTTTCCAAATGAAATTGCATACTTGTCCCAACCACTCTTGAGTACGATCTCATCGTTTCCCATGTTGATGTTGTAGCTCTCAATGCATATGGACTTTGAAGAATTAGAAAAGTCCCCATAAGTTACTCGATTTTCAAAAATACAATTCTTATACAAGCAAACCACACATAAAGAAGAAATTTTGATACGATAGATACGAAAAATTATAAGCAACCTGGAACTATGCCACAAGTCGAAAGAGATTCTGGTGGAGAATAGGCTATTATATTTTCAACCTATACATTACTAGATAATAGTCATGTAAAAGCAATGAATCAACAGATTTATCAAATGGAGTCACCAGCTAGCAATTAGAACGAATAAACAAGATAGTCATGGATACCTGCAATATACTGGATGAATAGTCTAGGCAATGGGATTCAAGAAAATTAAATTTGAAACAATTATACCATTAGAGTCAATAAATTCCATGAGATGGGGTCGGCTGTAATTTAAGGAATGAGATTTGAACTGCTCCCACCATACTGAACCATAACCATCGATAGTTCCATTATCACCTAAGTGAGAGATAGGAAGCTAGTCAAAGGACTAAAATGCATAGTTGAATTTTTCGAAACTTTAAGGAAAAAGCTTGCCGGCCAGTTATCACTACATCGCTTAAGTTTTTTTTTCCATTGATTAAGCCACCATATCTTGCACTTGGCAATTCGATACCTTAGCCGTTGGAGGCCAGAGGTTCGACTACATCCCAGTGACTTAATTCTTACAAAAATAAAGAAAATTTGACCGAACACATTTTTGTGTTCATCTCTTTGTAAAGAAATTTCTAATCTTCCACTTTATGGCTAAACTCTCTCATCCGAGGCTCCACGTGTAACCTACGATTTTCATTAAATAATACGACATTATCTGCTTTGTGCTTAAAACTCCATACTTCTATTCTTGAGCCTTTATATTATAAAGTTATACAAAACAATTTGTTTAATAAGCATTGCAATGAAAATTCAGAAAAACAAGCACCTGAAATCCGAGAATGGTAGCTCCTCTTTCAAGGAATAGAGTGAGATGGCTGGTGAGATTGAAACTTCCGGTGAGCCAATTGCCGGTTGGAACAAAAAGCTGAGCACCACCCTTGTCAGCAAATGACTTAATGTAGAAAATGACATTTTGGAAAGCAATCGTATTCAATGTTTTTCGTCTCCAATCGCCCCAAACTCCAAAATCAACATGCTGTGAGGCCTCAGATATAGAATTATCTTATTATCGCATAGTCGATTTCTTCTCTCTGTTATATCCTCAAATGCACTAGCTAAGACCAGAAGTAGAAATAGACAAACCTGAAACGGAAAGAACCAAAATCGAAGTCGTTGTAATTCAAAAAAGAAAAGACAAAGATCTTATTGAATAATCAAAAGTAATACAAATTAAAAGTGTTATATAGCTAGGGTTACTAAACAAGTAAAGTAAAGTACTAAAAAGACTTTGAAGCTAATACATATAATCTAATATCCTCCCTCAAACTCACGATGCTACAGCTAGAAGTATTGAGATTTTGTCAGACAAGAAATGGAAGCGCGAAGCGGAATAACCTTTAGTAAACATCTCAGTTATCTGCAGCAAGGAAGGAACGAAAGACAGTGTGATAGTGCCAAGTTATAGATGATGATGAGTGAAATGAAAATCAATCTCAATATGCTTCGTTCTCTTATGAAAGACTGAATTACGTGCAATGTGGATGACATTCTGATTATCACAATGGAGAGCAGTAGGTTGACGAAGAAGAATACTCATATCTCCAAGTAAACAACGTAGCCAAATAATCTTACAAGTGGTGATAGTCATGACACGATACTCAACTTCTGTGGAAGACCTAGATGTAACACCCCGAGAACCCACACGTCCCCGGTGCGCTACAGTGCATCTACACACTACACACACACACACTAACACTTGACACAACTAACTCAATTCAATACCCCTTTCGTTTTCAAATCATTTTCAAAAGCACATTTGTGAGTATGAAAATTTTTCGACTCGATTCAAAAAAACAACTCGCGTCCCGAAGAGGAAACACGACGTCCTCAACATAAAACTACGCAGCGAAAAAGAAAACCATTTAAAACAATTTGAGATAAAACGGTAAGACTTGAAATCCTAGGAAAGAACCCCGCGCTCCCCACGAACTACCCAGTCCGGTCCCAAGCACTCACGTCCCCACTCCGACACCCCGCGTACACCACCGCGGTGCCACAGGTGCCAACCCAACGTCGCTGTATCTCGCGCACGCTCACAGCGCCGCGTGCCCCACGCACCCTGCCTCTGTACAGCACGTCCGCGCGCACGCCCTCACCCGGCGCCGCATGACCCGTGTGCACCCACAGGGCCGCGTGCCCCGCGCACCTGCGATCACGCCGTACATCCACACTCATATGAACTCCTCTAGCATTCATCATACACATACCTTGACCTATTTCGTATCCTCTCGAACCTCAACCCTTCTCCCGAAATTTCGGCAGAGTACCGCCTAAAAACTGGCTACCCCAAAATTTAACCCTGCACACAATTCACCAAAATCCAACAATATTTACCTATCCATCATCCAGAGAAATCATTCCAACCCAAATCAGAGTAGAAGGCGACGAAAATCCGTCAAATACAAATGAAGAAAGTCTCCAGTATAGAGAAATAACTTACTCTAAGATGGAAAATATCCGCGTACGTTACCAAAATCACACGCACTCCATATACACCTATACACTGACGCATATACAACAATCAATCCCATCCTCCGTACATAACCACCGCAAAAGAAAGAAAACCCACAAACCGACCAGGTCACAACCTACCATATCCACGGGTCGGGTCGCCCTAACAAAAGTCCGCCATCCGGTGCCGCAGTCGCACGCCGCCAACTATCCTACGCCTCAGGACTAGGCACTCGAGGCTCACCAGCGGTATCGTCAGCACCTACACCACAGAACACACAACATAAGCCTAACGCTCAGTAAGTAATGCGATATGAAAGTAAAAGCCGACAATGCAATCCTATCACATGCAGTCTCTACACTCACACTCATGTTGTCACATCTGTGACGCGTAGTGCAGCCGCACCAGGGTAAGGAGGAACCTCACGCCACCCTACACCCTGACACGTCGCCACCGTCCCGGACTCCCCAGCAACGAGGCCCACAAGCTACACCCACGCATCACCACACGGCAACCACATCAGGGTAAGGGTGTACCTCGCGCCACTCTACACCCTGACACGTCGCCCCCGTCCCAGCCTCCCCAGCACGGGGCCACAGTTGCCACACACACACGTTTCGCGACAGCCCAGCCGGCCCACCCCTCGAGTAGGATCCGCGACTGGTGTTGCACCGGCCCACACACTAGTAGGATCCGCGGTACCACTGCCCATATCCTCACCGTCAACACTTTCACGCCGCATGACGGCCCAGCCGGCCCACCCCTCGAGTAGGATCCGCGACTGGTGAAGCACCGGCCCGCACACTAGCGGGATCCGCGGTACCACCGCCACACGTCTCACCTCATACATCAAAGCATGCTAAAAATCATTTTCGTTCCCGTTTTAAAAAAAATATGATGCATGTCACACAATACGCACACACACCGCAATCAATCACATAAACACTAAAATTCTACAGTGTAGGCCCACTTGGGCAAAACACATGCATGCACTACTTACCTGGCGTCCTAAGCTCGCTCGATACACAGTTTCGCCAACATGAAGCCTCAACCTAAAACACAACCAATTTCTCATCAGTATTTCTCCCAACATTTACCAATTAGCTAAAAATAACCTTATCTAACTACACTCATTAAATTCCAACTAAAACGGTCCATTGGTTTGGTTTGGCCGAATACCAGCTCAACGTTCGGATGCGCATAACTTTTGCGTCCGTCAACGGAATCAAACGATTCAAGTGGCTAAACGTTCCCTTAGGAACCTAGTTTAACATCCCAAGACAGATTTTAAATCGGTAGGCCGCAGATAGGCGAAAAACGCCAATAACCGAATCTGCCATTTTATTAAAATTTCACATTTTCACTTCCCTTCAACCAAAACTCACTCCCAACTAGTTATATGCATCAAAATGGCTATGATACACTCACACGTCAAATTTCCATGAATAACGCTCGCAAATTTGACTTGGACCAAAATTCGGCCTAAACTTCCGACGCGCATAACGTTTGCGTCGGATATCGGAATCGAACGATTCCAGTGGCCACACGTTCCTCTAACAATCTATTTTTAACCCACAAAACAGAATTTAAAATGATCAACCTAATCCTAGCCAAAACAGCCAAAAACAGAATCTGTTTTTATACAAAAGGTAGCCGAAATTCATCTTTGATCCAAATCTCGCAAATTCTTTCACCAAACAATCACATTTCGATCTACCAATGCACACATCAACAATTTGGAGAGTTCCTACTCAGAAGACAGCATGACAAAACCAACAACTTCACGGTTTTCTCCCCAAAAACCGAGGATTTCCAATCGGTCCATTGAACCAGGCACCGCCTCCCTCCTTCCTTCTAATTTTGTCCCCTACTCCCTTGAAATGTAGAGGGTAACATGACCCCACACTTGACCATCAGAGCAGGACAAAAACCGAAGGGGAAACCCCCTGTTTCTGGTCGGATTTTGTCGCGGAAGAGCCGAGCCACCCACCGGCTCCAGCGCCCGCACACATTACACCCTAATGCTCTGCCGACCGAGTCCTACTGTCGGAAAATCGAAGAATAACCGAGGCCCCCGCGCTCGGTCAACAGAACAAACGAAAACAGGGAGAACTCACCTTCGATTTTTCCCAGCGTAGGAAGGCGTAGCTCCTCACTTCAGCCCACCGGAGTATCCTGAGCACCGGCGTCTTTTCCTCGGCGGTCGGTCGTCGACGATTCCTCCTCCCCGGCCTCTCTCTCGCTCTCGCTCTCGGCCGTGCGACACTCGGTGGAATGGCTTCCACCCGAAGCCATTCCACCACATATCCTTTTTTTTTTTTTTAAATAAAAATTACAAATTACAAAACTGCCCTCACGTGCTTTAACCCTTCATAATTTTCGTTAATTTTCCGACCTCCCGACTTTAAATTATGAAAACCATCGCAAAAGTAGGCTCCGAGTCTTACATTTTAAATTTTTCCCGTTGAAACATTTCTCAAAATTCCGACCGGGATTAAACCAAAATTCTGGAAATTAAAAGTTAAAATTTGAAATTTTCGGGTTATTACACTATAGATAACATCTTGTTTCTTACTCTTCCAAGAGATAAAGAGAATCTCCAAGAAAAATACAGAAGTCAGTGATCGACTTATGCTCCGTAGGATCACCCCCCCAACCCCCCACCCAATCAGCATTAGAGTATGCACGCAGTTCTAATGAAGAAGAAGAGGAGAACAAGAGACTCTAAAACTGAGTTCCTCGAAGATATCGCAGAATGCGAAGAACAGCAGCCCAATAAATTGTAGTCGGTGCAGTGACAAATTGACTAACCACTTGTATAGCATGTGCAATATATGGACGAGTTACAATAAGTAAACTAAGCTTCCCACAACCGTACGGTAAAGACAAGGATCAGGCAAAGGAGAACCATCTGATGGAGAGTACTGAACATTAGTCTCAAGCAAAGTATCTACTACTTTGTTGTCAGTGAGACGTGCACGCTCAAATAGATCAGTTCTATACTTTGACTGAGACAATAGATAATCTTTTGGCAAAGTCATAACCTCGATGCTTACAAAGTAGCGCAGCAAACTTAAGTCTTTCACAGTAAAGCAACAAGCAAAGTCATACTTAGAGATGGTTAACGCCAGCCCGCCCACTCGACTCGCTACAGTAACAAGTTGAATCCAAGAATCGGACTCGCGAGCCCGCCAAAAACAGACCCAAATGAGCCAGCCCTTGTTGGCTCGGTTGGCCAAGCTCACCCGCCAGCCCGTCTGCTCAACCCCCAGTCTCCAGCCTCCCCTCCGTGATTTTCGAACGGTTAAACGAGATTTTAGGCAAAAACCCTAAACATTCAACAAAAAATTGGCGAATAATAATTAACTAACCTTCGAGATTTCTTAACAAAAAAGGTAGAACATCTTGAGAAGAACGCAATGAAACTAGTTTTATCAAAAACAGAAGTCGAATGATAAAAAATCTCTCTACCCTCCCTCGCGTCGCAGCTCTCTCTCCTCACCCCCTCTCGTGACGTTGCCCAGAAAAATAGAAACAGGAAGAAGGGTAGCCCTTCTTCTGTTATGTTTTTTTTACTTATTAACTTAATATATTATATTATATAATATATTAAATTATTAATTTTACTCTTTCGTTTTGTTTTGTTTTTTTTAAATTTATTATATTATATAATATATTATTTTTTTAATTAATTCTCTCTTTTTGTATTTTTTAAATGTGTAATTTTTTTTGAATTAATAATTTTTTTAAATTTTAATTTCTTTTTATATGTCCAAATATTTTTAATAATATTTATGTGATACTTTTTATTGGATAGTTTTAAATAATTTTTTTTATTAATACATTCAATTTAATATACATTAACATAACTAATTTTTAAATTAAAAGAGTAAATATCGTTGACATATAATTTTGAATACTTATTATAATTTTAAATATAAATTTTAAAAAAACTTATATTATAACTGTCGATGAGGGCGAAGGGGCCACGCATCGCATCGCCCAAATGGGCAATTGAACTCTTGACTAGTACTGTTCACGTGAACAGTGTGTGAATAGTGCCAAACACTGCTCATGAATAGTAAAAAAAATATTTTATTTTTTTTCTTTCTCGTTTGAATTTTAATTTTAAGGGATAATTTAAACAAATGATTATTTATCGAATATAAACGTTTCCGCTACGAATTTAAATAATTTCAAAAATGTCTAAGCATTTCAAAACGTTTTCAATTGATTTGAAGATAAGAATCTATATAGAAGTCAGTGAGTCTCAGTTCGAGGACTTTATGGTTTTTGATTTGTAACAAATTTTGCTGAGAAAACATGTTTTTTTGCTATAAAACACCACATTGCTTGTTGCTTGGATTAACTTACTCTGAGATTGAATCAAGTGATCTTATTCATTGTTTCTTTTATTTGGTTGTTTTTGCTATATCATTGTGAAAATTCGATATTTGATAGCTTTTCAAAGTTTTACCCAGTTTTGATTTTTCCTATAACTGGTTCTGGTGTTAGTGTTAGTGTTCGAAAGAAAAGAGCAAAAACATATGATGTTTGGAATTATTTTAATATTGTTCAAGATGACGATGATAAAAATTCTAGAGCTAAATGTAATCACTGTGGAAATTAGTGAATAGTGAGAACATTTAATTTTTTTAGTGTATGTTCGATTGTTTTCTATTTCAATTTTTATTTAATTACATTGTGTCACGTAGTATTTTTTTTTTTTTATCTTTTTTTGTAGTTTTGACTTTGATATTTTACATATATCTTGTTATGCATTACAAAAAAAAAAATTTTTAAGTAATAATTTGTAGACAAGTTTAGAGAGAGAGAAGAAGAAAAAAAACGGGAGGACCAGAACCGAGACTAAAAATCTGGTCCGGTTCTGAAAAATTTTGGGCTTATTGGTGCAAAAATTTAAAAACCAAATTTTAGTGGTCCGATCCTAATTTCTCTAAAAATCAGACCATCCCGGACCACGATCACCCCTAAGAATTAGCGACTCGGACAATCCGAGTGGCCTTTATCATTCATCAATAGTAAAATATTTGAAAAATTTATATTATATTAATATAATTTGAAAATATTTATATACACTCAGCTTATTAGTCTCGGCTCGTTAAGCTTGTTGAGCCAGGTCGGCTCGTTAGATTTGTAACTCGTGAGCTGGCTCGAGTTGAAAATTTTTTTGGATCAGCTTGTTAGGTGCGGCTCGGCAGGTTTGACTCGTTAGGCTCGGCAGGCTCGATGAGCCAAGTCTTTCCAGGCTCTGCTCGGCTTGGCTGGCTCGTTTAACATCTCTAGTCATATTTCAACGTTTCAATTCCATCATAATCATCACAAGTAATTATCATGTCATCCATATATAAAGACAAAAGTATACGACCTGCACCTGTACACTTGACAAATAAAGCATAATCATGATTGGTAGGACGAAAACCAAACGAGGTAATCACAATAGAGAACTTTTCAAACCAAGCACATGTTGCTTGTTTGAGTCTATAGAGAGCTTTGCAAAGTTTAAAGGTCGGTGAGCAACTCCAGCAGCAGGCACCGTATATACTTCTTTAAGATCACCATTTAAGAATGCATTCTTGACATCCATCTGAGATATTTTCCATTGACAAATAGAGGAAACAACAATTATCATTTGAACAGTGATCATTTTAGCAACAAAAGCAAAAGTTTCCTCGTAATCCATGTAATACTCTTAAGAGTAATATTTAGCAACAAGACGAGCTTTGTACCGTTCGATAGAACCATCAAATTTTGTTTTGATCTTAAAAACCCAACGATATCCAATAGCGCGTTTTCCAGGTGATAGCGGTACCTTATTCCAAGTATGAATATGATGTAGAGCAGTTAATTCCTCAGTCATAGCATTAAAGAGGGTTACCAACAGCTCCTTTATAGGACAAAGGCTTAAAAAGATGATAAATATATATAACAAAATAGGCAAAACAACTGTAATAACAAGAATAAGCAACATCAGGTAGTTTAGTTGACTTACGAGGACGAGTACACTAAAGAATAGTATTGTCCACGATCTCTTGAAAAGATGGAGCAGTCCCAGGAGAAGGAGGAGTCGCAGATGTCCTAGGAATCAAGTTACTAGATTCAGTGGAGCTGATAAGTGTAGAAATAGCTGTGGGGGAGACTTCGTCATTGTCGGTACTGAAGGGATCAATGCGTATAAGATCTGCATGAATGATGTTATGCTAGGAAGAGGGTACGGAGAATAAAGGAATATACTTAAGAAATACAATATGACAAGAGACATACAACTTTTGGGTGACTAGATCAAAACAACTATATCTCTTTTGACCAACAATATAACCAAAAAAGACACATAAAACAAATCAAAAGGACAATTTATCACATTCAATGTGTGGTTAGAGAACAAAACAAGTACAAACAAAAATACGTTAGGAGGAATTGTCAAAAGCACGACCATATAATTTTTAAATAGAAGACAAACCTGAATTGTGAGAAGTTTGTATTATATTGATCACGTGAGTGGCAGTAAGGACAGACACTAGGAACATCCACAGATAATAAAAAAGAGCAGGCAGTCTCAACAAGATGTCTATGTTTTCTCTCTACAACCCCATTTTGTTGAAGTGTTTCTCAACACGAGGTTTGATGAATAATACTTCAGAAGCAAGAAACGGGAAAAAAATATTGGAAGTGTACTCACTCCCCAGATCACAACGAAAATACTTGATAACAGTCGACTGCTGAGTTTTGACAAGAGCTTTAGAGTGATTGAAAATGGTAAGATAATCTGATCTGTGTTTCATAAGATAAATTCAAGTATAACGATTGCAATAATCAATAAAAGATGCATTATATCATGAGCCTCCTTTGTAGTAGTAGGAGAATACCCTACACATCAGAATAAACAATATCAAAAGGATTATGAGAAAAAGATAGACTTTTATTGAAAGGTAACGCAGAGAATTTTACCAGTTTACAACCACTGCAATTAGAAATATCATAACTTTTAAAGTTCCTAATGCTCTAGATGAAGCTAAGAATTGTAATCATGACGTTAAAACATGACATAAATGAGTATGTCATCTGTAAAAATTAGAAGACAAACGACTTAAACGAAATGATGACAAATCGACACTAGAAGCTGCAACATCAGGTAGTTGGAACTGATCTGAGACATAAAGACAATCTTTCCTATGGCCTGTCTCAATCACTTTCTGAGACCGCAGGTCCTGCACACAATAATTGGATAAATAAAAAGAGATTAAATAGTCAGATTCACACAATTAACTAACAGAAACAAGGTTGATTGTAAGATTAAGAATATAATAGACATCAGGAAGTGACAAACAAAATATATTAGTAGAACATACACCTACTAATAGCATTGGAGTACCATCAGCAGTCACAACAGATAAAGATATATCATGAAACAAAGAGACAAAAGATGACAAGTCTAGTGACATATGATGAGAGGCTCCATAATCTAAGATCCACAAGAATGAAGATATACTTGATGTACCAGAGAATAAAAACCTATATGAGAAGAAGCTGAGATAGCATGAGACTTGGAGGAGAGGAATTGTTGAAACTGTTCAAGTAACGATGAATCCAAGGACGGAGTAGTCACTACATTGCTAGACTGAGGAGGTCGATATGTCCATTGTTACGTTGAATTACTAGATTTTTCCGAAGTATTCTTAGCCTTCTGAGGCTGCTGCGATTTTGTTTGCTGGACATTGAGTCTTCCAATCACACTTCTTCTTGCAAAAAGCAAATTCATCATGAAAAATCTTCAAGTTCGTCCTGTTTTGGTTATTAGCCTAAGGTCGTTGAGATACCGCAGCAGATGAAGTATTCGGTGTGATAGCTCCCTTATCAGCTTGAGACTTGAGCCGAATCTCCTCGGCTAACAACTCGTTGACCACCGAATCAACTAAAGATAATGGACTATGATGGAGTATAGTCCCATGCAACCTCTTAAAGTTATTGAAAAGTGCCATAAAAAATTGAACCAAACATTGTTCTTCTCTATGGGCGACATACGACAGGAATACTCGTAGCTCAGAGGACTCTGTTAATGCCAATTGATCCCACAAATGCCGGCATGGAAGAATAAAAATCTTGAACACTCATATCCCTCTGTTAAAGCGCACAAATTTTGGTTTCTAATTGATATTATTTTACATAATTAGATTGCGTGTTCAAACGAGGCAAATGATCCCAAACCTCCTTCATAGTCTCATATTTCGCCAACTAAATTCTGATTGAGTGTGCCACAGAGTTATTTATCCACATAATTATCTTTAAATTATCAGCCTCTCAAATATCAAGAGAATTGACATAGTCTTTGGGTCTGAAGACTGAACACGAGCATCAGTAACATATCCCCACATCGATTTGCCCCACAAGAAACTTTTCATAACATAGCTCTAATACGAATAGTTTTTCCTATTCAATCGAACACTAATCGACTGAAGAGAATCATCTTTGCAACTAGCCATGATTACAAACTAAATCGTTCTCCCAAAAACAAAGCCCAAATTGCAATCTCAGTTTCCCTAACCGGATAGCATTGAAAAGCACAAAAAATGATGTCCACCATTCAGAATATACCTCTATATATTGTAAATCAAATATCAAAATTTTCAAGATGATCCAAAGGCGAAAACTCGAGAAATTACAATTCTCGACTTGCTGCTTTTGAAAATCCAAAAATCCTTTTTTGCCTCTTCTCTCTTCCTTTTCTTTTCAAATATGAGAAACACAGTTCAATCCACGATAACTATGAAAAGAATTAACAGTCCCTTAAAATATCAAATAAATTTATAAGGTGACTCTGATACCATGTTTAAATTAAAAAAAGAGAAGACAAAAATCTTATTAAATAATCAAAAGTAATACAACCTTAAAGTGTTATATAACGAATGTTAATAAACAAGTAAAGTAAATTACTAAAAAAATCTTAAAGCCAATACATATAATATAACAATAATCATTGTAAAAATAACGCTATCAACTCCATGAACTAGGAAGAATCTCCAACCATTTTGAAGAAATCAATAAAATAAACATGAGCCACAGGATATGCAATGCAATGAATCTCAAAAAATAATTTGTATAATTAACAAAAATAGACACCCAAATACAGTATGCAAATCAAACATACAGCTAATTCTAAAGAATCAATCTTTAACACTACGTACCCACATCAGAAGAAGGTTTTTCAAAGACCAAAGCAAACAATCGAAGCAAAAGAAAGACAACAAAACAAACGTACTTACTAGTCTCTACATCAGTCTCTCCCTTTTCCCTTAAATTCCAACAAAAGAAAGAGAGTAGGCTTTGCAATGATTGATGTCAATGAACAGAAATAGGAAAGAGATGAACCAGCTCCTTGTTGCAAGCAAGATTATTGACCAACACTCTCAGAATTCGAAAAGACAGTAGCAATCTTGTCGCAAAACCCAGATTTAATGATTTATAGCCGACAAATACCTGGCATTGAAACCTCAATCACAATAGAAATTGGTCGAGTATCTTAGCATGCTACAACAATGATCTTGAAGGGCCAAAAGAGAAAACGGTAGTTAGAGACTACATTTTATTATAAAAAAATCAATCAGACAAATCTCTATAAGTTAATTTATGGAAGTTTTACCGTGACCATACTTTAATTTTACATTTGATGTATAAATAATTAAAATAATAAATTATTTATATCTAAAATTAAGGTCTGAACTTCATATTTGATGCGGGTGATTAATTGTGTGTGAGTGTGTAGGATATAAGTGTGATGGCGCAGGAGAAAGGAGGGAGAGCCAAGTCAATCAAGTGTCCGATTGTTGGCAAATCACAGGTTCGACCAACTGCTTTTGATGCCTAAATGTGGGCCCATCCAGCCTCTTTTGTTGGTCTCTGTCTATCCCTTGTGTTCTACCCTTTTAGACTAAATGAGTTGAGCCTAAAAACAAACCTGAGTCATCGAGTTTAGCGAGTCTAAGTTGAATTCTATATATTATTTACATTAATTTTTAAATTTTTTATTTAACTTGAACAATTTTATTAAAATTTATATGTTTTTGTTGTCTTGAATCAGATTCAATGATATAAAAAATTACGAATCTTATTAATTTAATATGAAGCGAAATATATGTCATATCATTTTTAACAACTAAATTCAAAATATGACATACATATCTCATGTAGAAAAGAGAACTATGAATAGTATGTAATTGAAAATTATTTTTAAAATGAAAAATAGCAATATCGTTAGTACTAATATTATCAATAGTTATGCTAAATATTTTATCTTTAATAAAATATTTTTATAATATTACTACAATATATCGATAAATAGTAATACTATTGTGAGGATATTTACAATTACGAAATTTTAAAATTCTTTTATTTAATTGCCAAGACTTATCAATAAAATGAGAAATTACAACAACATAGTCAATAACATTACGTGCACTCAATAAATTTTTCAAATTCATACTATTGATTAATATTAAAGACAACTAGCATTGTGTTATAAGGTTTTTGTTATTCTTTATTTCGTTTTATTGTGTGAATATGAATATAAAAAAATGTTATTACTATAGCATTCAATAATCTTTGTGTTGTGTCCTCTATTTGTTTGTTTAAGTAACATTTTTTATGATAATTATTGAGTGTGGTAATTGAAATACCAGAAATATATGCATAATTTTTAATACAATAGTTGTATTGAGCTCTATATTGTAATTTTCTACCAATTTTGATTTCTCTCATTATAAAATATTTTCATATTTCAGATGTTTTGTTCTTTTTTTTTTATGTGAAAAAGTACATGTTTGTGCAGATGATTGTTCTATTAAAAATACATGGTTTACTTCCTTAATTTTCTCAATATCATTATTAATATTCTCAATATCATAATCACGTAGATTCATATTTATTAAAAATAAATTTAAAATAAAAAATTGATGACGTCTACGTATACGAAACTGAAAAAAATTCATAAAAAAGATTAAATCATACAACTAAAATTAATAACAATATAAAACTTCATTAAATAAATGAATTGTAATATATACATTAATGAATAAATGGAAAAAATGTGAAAATTGGTAAGAACTAAAGAGACCCATTGAACACCAAAATTTAAAAGTATAGAGAATGAGAGATTGAGAGAAATTTTGATGAAAAATATTGAATAGAAGGAAGTATATTTATAAAGGAGGGGAGAGGGGAGGCCGCAAGCTCGACAAGCCTATCATGCCTTTTGTATACGACATGTTAGACCAACTGAAACGACGGGACAGGGAGATGTAACAGTCCAATTGACTGTTGCCTGCTGCAGGCACGCAATAGTCGCTTGACTGTTGTTGCCTTACGAACCAAGGATGGGCTTTTTTTAAGGGGGGCCCTATATCGGCCTTTTGGGTCCGAGCAGCCAGTCTGGCTCGCCAGCCCACCTGTTTAACACATTTACTATCATGCCTCTTGCGTTCAAAGTGTTAGACCAACTGAAATGATGGGTTCACCCTTCACTTGACATTATGACGAAACTACCCTCATTAAGAACATAGCTCTCCCAATACTTTGGCAAAACACACAATTTATGGAAATATAATAATAATACGGGTTTATTTAAATTAAATTAAAAATGGGTAAAAGCAGAAAATGTCAAAGGATTCGTCAAAAATGCTGGCAAGCTTTTCAAACTTTGTCCAACCTTGATGTGCCTTTTAACCCAATAGTTTGTGTTCCCAGAATCAATGCTCTTTTTCTTTTGAGCTGGCTAATAGGTTTAGGCCCAGCTCAGTTCCTAAGTTCCACAATAATAAACCAATCCCTTATTTGAGCAAGTTCCTGATGGCCCAGGAATGGATGGTTACACAATCCAATTCGCTTATGAAATCTACTGTAGAGTGGCAGAAGGAAATTAATGGTATCAAAGATGAATTACAAAGGAGTCCAATACGAGGAGATTGATAATATTATATCTATGATCGAACAAAGTATGGCACTTTCAAATGGCTAACCAGAAGCCATAACAAGAGCCAGAATCTCAAAACATTCATACTCAAACTGAAGACATCATCTTCCAAGAAAGTTGGAGTAGCTGGTCGACAGCGCAGGCCAGAAAGGTCGACTATTTCCCTGGCAGAAGTATTTCAACGTTAAGAAATTGAATGAGGCAGAGAAGATGGAGGCTGGAGTTGAGTGCCTTGAATGACCCGCATTGCTTGGTATCAATGAAATCAAGCTTTACACTTAGCAACTATTGAGAAGGTTACAACAAGATCGATTTTGACATTCTGGCAAAGAACCGTGCTGTTACAAGTTAATGGCATAATAACAAAATGCAACCAATGAAGTACATAAATCACAGTTTTTGAAATGATTATCTCCAATCCGGTGGGACTTCCAGAAAAAGACTTAAATGGAGCAAAGCTATCAAAATCCATTTGCCAAAAAAAAAAAAAAAAAAAAAAAAAGCCTAACGCAGAAAATGAATTGTCAAAATGAATAAACGAGAGTAACTGAGGAAAAACAAATAAACTGAGAATTCATACTCTAATACATCAGTGCTCTTCAGAAAATTCTCACTTCTTTGATTTCTTGGCAACCCTGCATGAAGAGGTGAAGAAAGTTACAACTAAAATCAACTATATACGACGACCCTTAACAGAGAAGACATGAATAAATTATACTCACTGAGCTGGTTGTGATGCCACAGGCTGTCCTGAAGCAGGGGGAACAAGTTTTTCTCCTGGACCCTACACAGACAACAGTAAATGATTTTTCAAACATCTGTTTGAATACATTATTAAAAAATGATTGAACTAACAAACAGTTACACATCCCATGTAACTCAAGAGTGTTTTGTATTAGAGCGCCCATTTGTAAACAGATACAATCGAAAAACAAAGTGAGGTTCAACACTATACATACCTGAGTGAAACGCTCTTCCCTCTTAGCAAGTTTCCTTTCCCTGCTAGCTTTGTTCTTTGCTCTCTTTGCCTCAAACTGATCAGACAAAGTCTTCTCACGAGCCTTCTCAGCCTTTGATTTGTGTATGCTCTCCATAAGGACTCGTTTATTCTTGAAAACATTACCCTTAACCTTCATGTACATGTCATGGTACATATGTTTGTCAATCTTCTTCGCCTCTCGGTACTTGCGAAGCAATCGCCTAAGGACTCGCATCCTCCTCATCCATAGAATCTTGGTTGGAAGTCTAGCTTCTCTTGTACCCTTACGTTTACCTAAAGCAAGAGAAAAATTATACACAAACAAAAAAATTCGTTAGGTAACTAACATATCTTCTTCATAAATGATTTCTCCGTAATGGTGATGAACAATTCCTCTTGAAGTGGCTTGGCTTAGCCTATCCTATTACTTCATAATCAACTTGAACAATTAACATTTGACATGATTTTAGACGTGGTTTGTTTCTAGCCATGCATAAATTTTCGCACATAAACTATCCAAACTTAATTCTTGTGAATGTTTAGTCACAATAATTATGACAGAAAATACCAAGTCAATTTGAATCTATTCAAAACCATGTTACTACACACATTAGAATTCTAAATCTTCTCAATTTCATCCATTAAATAATATTTGATGATATAATAATATGTAATATCAAACTCAATAACGTCAAGTATCTTCTACTGATGGGATACTATCAAAATTACCATATCCAGAGTGACGCCCCTTCATTTTGGCCTCCTTCATACGGCGTGCACGAGAACGAGAGTGGATTTTGGTCGGCTTCCTTATAATGAAACCATCTTTGACTAACTTCCTCACGTTTTGGCCTGTTCAAACAATCATCAAACATCAATCAACATCAAAGCAAAATATCCATCCATAACAAGTCGCCTATTCCGATACTAAACAGTACGAATACATTGCACATAAAGGAACTACAGATAAAGTATTGAATAAACATAAAACCGGATGCAAATCGTGAATTGTGTCAATGTGCGCATGTATGAGAACAGAGAAGAGATTAAACATACGAGAGTTTGCCATGGAGATTTCATTAACTTCATTGGGGTCAAGCCAGACCTTGCCTTTGCCGCATTTGAGGACGCTAGCGGCTAGGCGCTTCTGGAGCTTAAGCGAAACCATACCTACGTGCTAGGGCCCCCTTCTCTACACAGCTGCAGAAGAAGCAAAGAAAATGAAGACGGGGAAAAAGAGCCCTTATATACCCTGAAGCTTGCGTCTCGACTATTAAACCTAAGGTTTTTAATCGCAGGGTCTTATTTAGCTAATAATTATAATAAGCCCACGATTGTGGTCCACGGCCTATCATGTAAGGTCTAGTTCAAAACCACCTCTACTCCAGGAATGGGTGCAATCCGGTCTAATTTTGGGACAAAACAGCAACCGGATCGGTCCTTTCTAAACAATTTTTTTGGTGCCGAAACCGACTCCGGGAGGAACCGGTATCGAACTGAAATTTTCGATCCAGTTCTGGTTCAGTATAGTCATGTTAAACGAGCCGGCCGAGCCGAGCCGAGCCTGTCGAGCCTAACGAGCCGAGCCTAACGAGCCGACCCAAAAAAATTTTCAACCCGAGCCGACTCACGAGCCACGAGCTCAACGAGCCGAGCCGAGCTCAACTAGCAAAAATTATATAAATAAAATTATTTTATATAAATATATTATATATTTTGTTAATTTCTAACCGAAATAAATCATAAATTTATTCAAAATTTAAATAATAGACGCATTTAAGAATTTAGTCCTACCAAATACAACAAAATATAGCGAAAATAGGTGAAAAATAACATACCTCACGTCGCAGGCCGATCATTGTCATCACCCTCTCGTGGATCACCCTCTCGTGGATAAGTGTCTCGTTGAGGTTCACATGATTTCAATAGATGGTCTGGAAAGATTGGTAATGCTGGATTCAAATTGTCATAATGATTATTTACAGCTCTCACATATCGTGCAAAGAAGGCTGTCTGCTCAAGCGAATGATTTTGCATATTCCTCAACCAATGTTCGATGCGATTCTGTTCACGTGATAACTGTGATTGTTGATTGGAAATATTTTCTAACCTTTGTTTTACATCGTCTTCGAAACTGGTTTGTTGAGCAGTCAGATTGGTAAACATTCGATTTTGTTCGATAGTGAAATTTTCCAGCATCCGTCCTATATCGTTGGTTGAATAAGAGCGAGGTGGCACGGCAGATGAAGAAGCGCCTTGATCAGCTAGCATGGTTGATTGACTTTCGTATCGCCGTTTTCGGCGAGCTTCGGCACGTTCTCTTTTTGTCTGCACTAGGCTACTTTGCGCACCTGTCATAATACCATCTTTGCTGCGTCGGATACGAGGCAACGGCATTAGTTGAGCAGGAATCTCAACATTAACATCATGCTCAATAAATCTCAGTCCATTGTGTCTATCGATGCCATACGGCCACTTAGCAATTCTTGAAATATTTGTGGAGCTATAAATTTTTTGCTGTATCCAAGTCTCATCAGTTGATCTCATAGGTACATTCTGTGCAGCGCATAGATGTGTGATGAGTACAGGGTGAATATGCCCAGCAGTAGTGGAACCTTTGCTATATGCACTGATATTATTGTGAATAATTCAGCCAACGTTTATGGATCGATCAGTGAGAATGCAATATAAGAGCACTGCTCGCTCTTTGGTTAGCTTAGAATTTTGAGACGTAGGCATTAAGTTTCCTCTTAAGAACTTACACCAAGCTTGAGCATAACAATTGAGACAATTTATAATCAAATATAAAGGTTGAGTTGCATTGACTACCGAGTAAACCCATTGTGAACCTCGGTGTCCCATTTCTTGTATAATCATTTCATAATTAGGACCATCTCCCATCATTGTATGATAATCGTCTTCATTTAAGTTTTCCAAACCAAACTTGGCATTAATGATCTCCGCTGAAAACTTTACCATCTTGTTGCGAACTTGAACGATATCATCTGAATTTGATGCCCTCAAGTTTGCATAGAATTCCCGAACAATATTCACATTTGCATCACCATCTAATACAGCAACATTTTCCCATTTTCTTTGCTTGACAATATCTAAAATATCTCCATCTGACTCAGAAGGTTGAAATTGAATTTCACATATAATAGGTTTATTTTTTGCCATGAAATCCATAAAGTATTTCCTTGCTTCAGAGTTGACGAAGGAGTGATCGATTTGTCTTCCTGAAGCTGAGCTTGAAGAAGCTTTTAAACGTTTTGGCGGTTTTGGCGGCATTTTCAGTCTGTAAGCCATAATGTACAACCGACAGTTTAGAATTGAGCCATAAAAATCAAACAATGCTTTTTAGAATTCAGCCAATTCAATAATTCCACAACAATGCAATAATTCCACAAAATCATTCAACTAGGTGTAACATCCACAATTCAAACCAACCTCAACATACAAGTCAATTCAATCAAACCAACTCAGCAATAAAAATCACACAATTGAAACCAAAATTCAGCAATAAAAATCAAATAATGCATTCAGCACAAAACAAATTCATCAACATGCGTAGAGCCGAACGATCGCACCCTCTAGGGTGCCAGTCGACTAGGGCACTCAGCTGTCATCGATCAGCCGATCGATCGTGCCTTGGCGTGCGATCGATCGGCTCCCCCCTCCCGCGTACACAGCAGGCCAGTGTGCGTGTCGGCGCGCCCTATCGAGCAAGTGGTGCATGACCTAGCAGGAATTGGCGCGTGACCTAGCGGGAATTCACTAGCCCAAGTGCCCGACAACCGAACTAAAAAAATTTCAAATTGTGGAAGAAAATAGAAATATATAACCTGTGGCTCTGCTCTGTGGTCGAAAGGATCGTCTGAGGGTGTACTCGATACTCAGGAGCGATTCGGGAGCGATTTGAGGTTTTCAGATTTGGGGATCGACTGAAGACATTTATCTAAAATTTTAGATAGCCGATCACTCGCCCCTTAAGGTGATTGATCGGCTATCATTCTGTTAAATTATAGAACGAGAGTGAGTGAGAGTGGGCCGACTGATCGCGTAATGAGACGATGTATCGGCTCACTCTCCATGAATGTCGATTGGTCGATTGTCACTACCGAGTGACAGCCGATCCATCGCCCCGTCAGGGCGAGTGATCGGCTTTTGTAATGAAAAAAACACTCTAAACAATACAGATTGAGAGCCGATCACTCGCCCCGCGGCGTAATGAGACGATGTATCGGCTCACTCTTCATGAAGGTCGAATGGTCGATTGTCACTACCGAGTGACAGCCGATCCATCGCCCTATCAGGGCGAGTGATCGGCTATTGTAATGAAAAAAACACTCTAAAAAATACAGACTGAGAGCCGATCACTCGCCCCGCTTGTATTTTTTTTTAGAGTGACAGCCGATCGAGCCAGAAATATTTTGGTTCACCGAGACTAACGAGTTAAACGAACCAAGTCTAACGAGCTGAGCACTACGAGGCAGTCTGAAAAAATTTCAACATGAGCCGGCTCACGAGGTACGAGTTAAACGAGCTGAGCTGGTTCAACAAACCTAATAATTTTTAACAAGTCGAGCGTATATAAATATTTTCAACTTATATTAATATAATATAAATTTTTTAAAAAAATTTTATTATATTAATAATTATATTCATTTAATTAAAATAATTTAATATATTAAATTAAAAAAATAATAATAAGAAATAAACAAAAAAAAAAAAAAAGAAGGGAAAAAAAATCATCCTTCTTAGTGTGCTGCGAAGAGAGACTCTACCTCAAAATTTTTCTACCCCAACCAACAACGACTTTTCCTCAATAACCAAACAGAATCGAAATCCAATTATGCCCCTTTTGCAAATCGTATTCGTTGAATAGCTCCCGCCTCTAATTGCCTCAACTCGTCGCCTCCATTTCTCTTTATTCTTGGTTTTAGGGTATCGACGGAGTGTTGGCGATGACGGTATCCACTAGCTTTTGAGGTGCTAAATTAGAGGTTCATTTATTGAGATCTGTATCCACATCATCGCATTCGTCCCAATCGCTTGTTTTTTTCAAACCAATTCAGAGTAAAAGATGCCTCATACAGAAAAGAAGGGCATCTTAATCAGGCGAGGTGCAAAGTTGCTATTTTTGATGTTGTGGTTCACAATGGTGTGGATGTATTTTCAAATACTCATGTCTACTGCTGTGGCAATAGGTGCGTGATTTGGTAATACACTAATTTGTCCATTATTCATAGATAAAATAATTTCTTTCACTTCTAAATCCCAAACAATTTGATTCGGGGTCAGTACACAAAGATTTAAGGTCATGTTTTTAATTTACTCTCTATTTCTAAGTTCATAGTTTTCGCAGTAGATTCTTCAATGTTAAATATCAAATAAAAAGCTTGTTCAGGAAGACCATTTAATTCTCTACAAAGGATTAATTTAAAGTTTTTAATTGTTTTAATTAGACCAACATATTTTTCAGGGAAACCAGTAAATACTTCTGCTACGAAAAAATATTATGATAAGAAATGCTCAATTTTTCGTGCTCTTGCTACGGTTAATCGATAATATTCAAATAATTCATTTAACCCAAGGATAACTATAATGTGATGAAGTTCTTTGTGACTGGACTCGACTCGGTTCACCTTGCGAGATTGAGCCAGACTAGGTCTGACTGGTCCGCTACACATCTCTATATTCAAGTAGAATTAAAGTTTACGATTTGACTAGTTTGTTCCATTATTTTATGTTGAGATAAATAAATATAACTCCATCAACAATTCTATTAGGGTACGTTAAATTAATTAATCTCAAATCAATCTTCATCTTCTATATTTATCCTTTGGTCAACCTTTGACGGTTAGTGGATTGCTCAATCTACGTGCCGCCCGCCAAATCTCCCAAAACCAGATGCTGCACTACCCACTGGTTTACTCACCCATTATCTATGTAACGTCCCATTTTATAAAATATGATGACAAATTCATATTTTTTTAAGGTTAATTGGACGTTCCCATCTGATAATAGATTGTATTTTACTTGAATTTGCTTATTATATTGAACAATTGCCATTAACAACTATGAAAATTACAAAAAAAAAAAAAGCCCTGAAAATTAGAACAAAAACAGAGGAATGCCGATTGAGAAAATGGGCAATTATTTATGGAACAATTTCATCAATGGTCGCCATTGGTGGTGTCTTCGAAGCTCCAAAGATCTCCAATTTCGCTTTCATTTGTAGGATTTGCAGCCACTGACTGGCCATCTAAGTACGGTATGTTGTAGAAGTTCATGTACTCCTCGTACGCCATTAGCTCTTTTGACAGCTTCTGAATCTCTGTCTCTTCCTCCGCGCCTTCAATGGCGGCGACCTTCTTTTCCTGCTTTTGATCTCCTCCTACACACGAAGCTTTAGAAGACGAAAAACCGAGACATTGATTTTTTGCTTCTGGTAAATGGAGTGGTTCCTGGTGATCTGGGATGCTGATGATGTCTTCGTCTTCGTCGTAGAAGTTGAGTTTAGCTTTCTTTCCACGAATTTTTCGAGCAGCGCTGTCGTAAGCTCGAGCGGCTTCAGCCGCTGTGTTGAAAGTGCCCAGCCAAACACGAATGCCTTTTCTCGGATCGCGAATCTCCGCCGCCCATTTCCCCCATGGACGGTGGCGAATTCCTCGGTAGAAATTCTTCCTCTCCCTCTTCACAGGCTTCTCTACCTCTTCATAAACTGCCAAAAAAAAAGTCTCCGAAGCTTAAATTACAAAGCACTTAAAGAAATGGAGGAAGCTGGGTGAGAATACGTAACTTTCAGCAAACAGAGGCATCGAGAAATACCTGGAGACAGTTCAGATCTTTTCAAAGAGCGCCCATTGGAGGGTGGAGAAAAGCCGGAGCAAGGGAAACCATCGAATTTGGAATCAGGAAGAGGAGAGAATGGCCAGTTGTCAACGGCGGAGGGACGACGGCCGTTAACGCGACTGGGGGGGACGATGTCGGGGATGACAGCACCGCGGCACATGCTTTCAGGAACTATATATGAGAAAGAAAGTTGAAATGGGGTTTCGAATGGAGAGTTGGAGAAGGGTTTTACAGAGAGGAATGGTTGGAAGGAAGACGATGGGTTGAGAAGAAGAGAGACGAAGGCTTTTTGTAGAAGTGGGTAGGTGAGTTACAGCCATGTAAGGAGGAAAGAAACTCTAGAAAATTCCTGGCAACAAATATAAAAATGTTACCCACATCTTAAACAAAATTACTATTTATTATAATTATATTTTATATACAAATACAATGTTAACCCACAACATTTACAATTAGGGAGTAATTATCCATAAAAATCTTAAATTATAAAATCAAAAACAAATAGTAATTTTGAACAAATTATAAAATAATATAAATTTTATTTTATTAATAAATATAATTTAAAATTTATTTTATTATTGATTCTATAATTTAATATTTTTACCTTATATATTTTTCTAAAATTAATTTTATCAATAAAAAAGACATCAAGACATATATCGATATTTTAAAAGCTCACCATTTTCATTATTAATTTTATATAAAAATATATAAGATGTATTCTAATTAGTCATATACTTGGAAAGTTAAACAGATCAATCTAGAAGTGTTTAAATTCCTTCTTCTGAGCATATCCATTACGCATCAGTTTTAACAATTATTAAAAAACATTGAACACAACCATATTTGAGAATACATTTACATGTTGAAGCTCATCATTTGTTTTTAATGATCATTCCGTGATAAAGAAAGAAAATTGGTAAAGGATTGATACAAAAGTTGGTAGATAAAATATTACGGGGTTGACAGAGACTATTTTTGTCCAATTTTATGGTCAGAGTGAACCCATTCGAATAATGAACTAATAGTTCTTAAATTTTACAACTAAACGAGAAATGTAAATATTTTGAATCATCATATATTGTCAGTGTTGTTAAACGGGTGGGCTGCCTCGCCAATCCGCCCGCTCGACTCATCTCGGCTCGCTATAATAATGAACGGGTTTGACTCGAGCCGCACAGACGAGCCGAATCGAGCTCGACAATCTGTACTCGTAAGCCCGATAAACCTGCTCGCGAGCAGGCTCGGTCGTGCCCAGCTCGAGACTGAGCTTTTCGACGATGGGTGAAGTTGGGCGATCATCGCCCTGCAACGATGGGCGAAGCTGGGCGAAACTTTCTGACGTCTCCGATGGAAGCGCAGCGTCCAGAAGTTTGGGCCCTCGAACATCTTCGTTCGTGGTCGGGGTCGGGATAGCTGGCAATCGATCGTCCAATCGCTGGGCGATCATCGCCCTGCGACGATGGGCAAAACTGGGCGAGCTTTCCAATGTCTCCGATGAAAGCGCAACGTTCAAAAGCTCGGCTCCTCGAACATCTTTGATCGTCGTCGGGTTCAAGAGAGCTGGGCGATCGATTGCCTAGCTCTATAGTCACTGGGCGATCGATCGTCCGACCGCTGGGCGATCTAGTCATTGGGCGATCGATCGCCCATCGTCGCTTAGCGATCGTTAGTAGTCTTCTTCTCCTCGATTTTTTTTCTTCTCTTACACTAAACATTAAAGAGTCAAAGAACGGTGATGACCGTTGTTGAGAATTAGACCGCTCAGCAACGCAACGGCTCGTTGAGCCGGTTCGGCTCAGCTCGGCTCAGCTCGGCTCGGCTCGTTGGACCCGTGGCTCGCGAGCCGGCTCGGGTTAGAAATTTTTTAGGGTCAGCTCATTAGGCTCGGCTCGTTAAGCTCGGCAGACTCATTAAGTTCGGCTCGTTAGACTTGGTAAGCTCGGTGAGCCAGATCTTTTTCGACTCGGCTTGACTCGCTCGTTTAACATTTTTATATATTGTCACGTTAACAAATAAAAATAAAAATTATTTGATTAAAATATATAAATTATGGTTGAGTTTAGGTTGATTTTTTTGGATTGGGCCTGAATCACATGTGAATTTTTAATTTGAATCAAATTTTGTCATCTGCGATTCAATTCGTATTAATTATTTTGTATTTAAAATTTGAGACAATTCTTTCATGTTAAGAACAAACACGATTCTAAAAAAGATAAGAGTTGAATAGAACTGAGATTGAACAAATGATATCGATTCTATTTAAGGTTAATATCAAGTTCTAATCTTCATTAGCGAATCAAGTCTGGTCAAGTTAAATTGGTCCTAACCGGTCAACTCATTTATGGGTGATCCAATGTGAGACCCTTTGACCTTGGACCATCGGGCCAACCTACTATCTTTCCTTCAATGTTACGACATTCTTTAATAAAAACAAAATCCGGCTTCGCCTTGAGTTGGGTCCAAGCACTTGCTGACCGACCACAAGTCATTAGATGATCGGGATTAAGTTCTATCCATCTCTACTGTATTATTGTGTTTTCCATTTATCATTGGATACCAATCATTTCCATTATTTATTTTGAAGACATGTTTATTATCCTCATCTGAGTATGCAATATCCATGAAATCTATCTAATGATTCTTCCATATAGAAATTATCCCAATCAAAACATCTAGGATCTCTTCCCCCTCTCCTCTTCAAAATCGACAATAAACTTTTAAGATTCAAGTGTTCGCTCAAGTTTCTAGAAAATAATAATTGTATATGTGCGATCAAACCCAAAAAAAAATCTCTTCATTTCTCTTTTCTTGCATTGTTTTTTTTTTTTTGTTCAACTTCCGAGAGAAATTAACACTCATATTATAATTACTTAAGCACTTATTAGAGGTATTTTTCAGTATTTTTTTCGCATTTATAGCTTTTTCATTGTGATTTTCTCTAGAAAAAAAAAAAAGCTCAAACGATGGAAGTTAATCTTGAGATGGGGTACTTTGACAAATTTTTGAGTTACTTGGCTTTACCGCTGATGTTATATTCTTAAGATAAAGAGACAAGTATTGGTCTTTGATATATCATTAATTTGTTATTATATGGGCTTTGTATTTTAAGTTTTTCTTAAGAGTTTTTTTATTTATTTTAATTTGAGAAAAATTGCTCTAAACTAAATGTACTTTATTTGCTCTTTTTTTAGAGGAATTATGTAATTCTCTTCTGTCGTAATTTCATTTTCTCAATACACATCATTTTTAAATTTGAATCAAGTGTATAAGATAATTACAATTTCGATAAATACTCGATATGGAAAAATTGTGTAAGAATTCAAGGAGGATCAGTAAAGAGAAAAGGTTTATAAATGTGATCACCAATAAGGGAGTGACACATATCACATTTGAAATGTAAAAAAAAAAATTTGTTCAAATTTGATTATTTTTTATTAATTGAGATTAGTCTAATTAATTTGCATTACCTTAAATCAAATTATATTAAGTTGATATGGATTAAATATTATAATTTGTACCGAGCAGTATCTTAAACTGTTTTAATAGTTGAAGGGCAAAAAAGCTTTTGAGCTTAATTACGGACAATAAATTATAAATTTTTCATGAAGAACTCTATAAGACTTCCTCCTTATACGAAGATGGTGACAAAATTCGTGCTCGTTAGCGAGAAACATAGAGAAGTGAGAGAGAGAAAAGGAAGAGAAAATGAGAAATTAAAAAAAAAAAAGAATATGTCCCCTTCTCCCTCAACATTATGTAAAAATATTTATTTCCTATATGAATTTATGTACCATACCTTATAAATTTCTTTTGATTCTTCTATTTATTTTCATCACTATAATGGGAATATAACTATAAATACAATATTATGTTTATATATATTAATTTCTCATAATAAATGTGTTAAAAGTTTGAATGATTCGATTTTGTTTAAACATTTTTTTTATTTCTATTTTTTCAATTATACTTTAAAATATAAATAATAATATATTTTGTCATGATTATTTTTTGTTTTTATGAAATTTTATTTTTTATAACATAATTATATATTAAGTAATTTAAAGAATATTATAATAAAATGCATTACTATAACTTATTACTTATTTTAAGTATTTTCGTGTTTTTTGTTTTACGTTACTATATATTATATTTAATATATTTTGTCATGAGATTTTTTGTTTTTATCAAAATTTTTTATTAAATATTTATTTATTAATTAATTTAAGAATATGATGATAAAATATTTTAGATTTTTTGTTTCTATTAATTTTATTTTTTTATTACATATTTATCTAATTAAAAATTGAATATGTAATTTTTTGTATTTACATATGTCATATGGTTAGCTTATTTTACCGTATTTATGAAGAGGACTTTTTATTTTATTTCAGTATTTTATAATGACATGTGTTATAATTATATTTTTGTAATATTTTTTGAATAATAAAAATTATTTATTTTATATAATTTATTGTAATAACATGTGTCGAATAATACGAACTCTCACGTGAAACCTCTAGTCTATATACCTATATATAGAATATATTATAAAATTAAAGATGTTTGCAAGTTATCCTAACATTAAAATAAATAACAAAAAAATTAAAATGTTGTCAGTTATCATTTTAACCATTTATTAAATATTTTTTTATACTTTAAATTTAAATTATTAATATTTTTTTATTTTATCTCTATTTTATAGATATTTTTATAATCCTTTGAATCTATTTTATTTTTTAAGTCTATCTTACTAGAACATAATACAACTGTTCTATGCTTTTAATTTTTTTTTTTTTTTATAATTTAGTTTACAACATACTTAATTTATTTGGGAGTTTTCATATTTAATCTAAAAAAATCTTAAAAAATTGAGCAATAAATTAAAGAAATTCACGTATTTTATTTAAAATAATTGAATAATCATGTAATCATTTGAATTAATTTGCAATAGATAAATATAAACTAATTAAAAAAAGACAACTGTCCTAATCTCATATCCCCAACCGCACAACGAAAATGTAAAAATAAATTAAATAAACCAAAAATAAATTAAATTGATGGTGCATTTGATTTTGTATTCTTAGTGACTTTTTATAGTCTCTCTTGTTCGTAAAGTACATTATTTTGTTTTTTCATTTTGATTTTATCTTCTCAGTGACTTTTTATATTTTGTCTTTTGTTATTGTATATGATTTATTTTATTTTTTATTTTTATTTATTTATTTATTTATTTATTCTTTAAGTCTAAGAAAATAGAACTGCAAAGTTTCAAAGTTTTCTAAATAATTTATACTATTATTGTTTTATTAATTTTAATTTAAATTTTTTCGTCTTCTCCATGTTTTGGAAACTGAACCGCATCACCATGCAATCTCATCTTGTCGATGCAAACGTCTAATTGTCATCTTATCAATCATTTCATTTTCAAGATAAAAATAATTTCTCCTAATTATTAAAATAAACAAAATTGCCTTTTCACGTTCTCTCTTGTTCTGTAAAGTACATTATTTTGCTTTTACATTTTGATTTATCTTCTCACTGACTTTTCATATTGTGTCTCTTGTTATTTAATATGATTTATTTTATTTTCAATTTTTATTTATTTTTTCGACCTCCATGTTTAAAAATATAGAACCCTAAATTCAAAGGTCTTCTATCTAATTTATATTTTTTTTCTTTTAATTTCACACGTATGAGTTTTTTTAAAACTAAATTCTAAACTATCAATTGTATTAATCCAAACTTTAAACTATCAAAAACTTAACAAATCAAATCCTGAAGACAACTGTTCACCGTTCGTTCCCTTAAAACGGATAACTAATGTAAAAAGTACGGTCGTTCGTTCTAGACACGTCGAATCAGTCACACGAATAGAGGGTGGAAACCGTATGTTTCTCGTGCGGTGCATGGGACAGTGGAACGGACGGCCGTCCGTTCAACCAAATAATTAAGTCACGATCCAGACTGTATGGAAGAACGAACCGTCCGTTCAACCAAATAATTAAGTCACGATCCAGACTGTATGGAAGAACGAACGACTGTTCTGGAGTAACGGTCATCCGTTCCAACAAATAATTGAGTCACGGGTCGAACTGTATGGAAAAATGGACAGTCGTTCTAGTGGAACAGACGACCGTTCCGCCAAATAATTAAGTCATAGGTTGGACTGTATGGAAGAACAGACAGTGAGTTATGAGCTCGACTGTATGGAAGAACGGACAGCCATTCCCCATAGAATGGCTGTCCGTTCCACTAAATAATTGAGTCATGAGTGATTGTACGAGAGAAAGGACCACCGTTCCCCCCAGAACTGCCGTTCGTTCTCTCATACTATATAAAGTGATGACTCTTAATGTTGAAATCATAGATTTTGAAAACTCTTAAGCTTCTACTGATATCATATTTCTAGCAACGTTTTCATTTTCTCTTTATTAGCGACGGGCCGATGAATCCTTATTCAAGTAGATAGTTGATATTGACGAAACGATGAATCAAGTTACCGATATAGACTGCTATTCAGACGACACGCCCGGGTACGGTGATCTTCGAACATTCGATCACTCAGAAGGTGATGGAGAAATAGAGGTGCATTCAACCTCCCAAACCCTAGACGAGAAGCTTCAAACACTGGTCAAGTCAGAAGATGAGGCGGAAAGCATACCGGTAAGGGAAGAAATTTCTATGAGTTTTTTTTTTGGTAAAAAATATATTTCTTTATAGGCCTTTAGAGAAGAAATAATCGAATATGCTTCAAACAATAGATATAACATCAAATTCATTAAAAGTGAAACTCGACAACTCACGACAGTGTGTGAAGAAGGATGTGAGTGGGCAACTGCATGCTTTGATCTTGTGAAATGAGCTGACATTCCAAATAAAGAGTTATATCGATTCTCACAGCTGTGCAAGGAAAATTGAGAATCGTCACGCTACTGTAAAATTTGTGGACAACCATTATTTGGATAGGTTCAAAAGTCATCATACATGAGAAATTTCTTTTATTATCAAGATGGTGGGGTATGATTTTATGTAAACATTACACACAGTCTTGCTAGAAAAGCAAGAAGCGATGCTCGAAAACTAAATGAGGAAATGGGCGACGAACAATTTAAACTATTACATTTGTACGTAGCAGAAATATTTAAATCAAATATGAGTAGCACAATGATATTACTTGGTTACCTGGTGGGCTCCGGTCAGGACAAATTATTCGTATTTGAAAGACTGTACATTTGTACGACTGCTTGCAAGATAGGTTTACTGTTGCGAGACAAACCTATTATTTATTTGGATGACTGTCATATGAAGAGCTCTTGTCTCGGCCAACTACTCATAGTCGTCAGTATTGATGACGACGATGATATATATCCTGTTGCTGTTGTCAATGTGGAGTCGGAGTGCACAGATTCGTGGAAGTAGTTTTTGCAAATTTTGAAGGAAGACCTAAACATTCACGATGGACAATTGCGTCAGATCGACAAAAGGTACAATTTTGTCGTATCACATTTGATATTGTTTCTCGTAATGCTTATTTAGTGATGTAATTGTACTGCGTAAGAAAATTCTGTATAGGAGGCTGAATTTTAAGTGAGACCATTTTGGCGATAAGGAGGCTCTGGTTTCAAATTTTTTGCCGATTGAGAGACCTGGTTTCAGGTTTTCTATAGTGGAGCCTTGGGTTTGGGTTCTCGACGATGAGGCTTTGGATTTTGGGCAGCGACGGCTGAGATTTAAGGATTTTTAGGTACAAAAATCACGAATTTTTCTCTCGATTTCAGACGAAAAGGGATGAACAAGGGGCAAATGTTATATATACTAACGGGTGATCGGCCCCTCGTTTGAGGGAGAACGCCGCCTGTTATCAACACAAGGGGTTGAGCTAAAATGCATGGCCCCCCATGTTGTTTCCACATCGCGGGGAGTTCTACACCCCAACATAGACCCCCAGATAGAACGAGGGGTCATTCTATTTAGATTGCTTTCCCGTGCTGCACGTGCAACGCACGTGCGCAGGAATTCTACAGCCTGCATCGACCACCTGACAGAATGGGGAGCTGCACTTAAAGAACGACCGCCCGTTCTCTTTGAAAAATGTAGAATGGGAAGCTATCGGGCCTTCTCTCCTTCACGGCCAACCCCTCGGTTTTTCGCGTCTAGCTCTTCAATTTCTTTCCTCTCTTTTCTTATCTCGTCGATAATTCTCTGCGTTTAGGTGCCAGGTAGAAAAAGTTTTTATTTATTTTTTGTTTTATCATTTATTCTAGATATAAAAAAAATTCATGTACGAGGATTCAAACCGAATTAAATTTGTTATGACGTAATATTTATACGCTGTATTTTGATTTAAAAATTTATAGTAAAATTCTAAAAATATGAATTTTTTATGTTATGTTTATTTATTTAAATATATCTAATATTTTTCTCTCGACTACTAACGACTATTTTGCTGCTCCGACGATATTTCTCCGCGTACACCTGACAGGTACGAATAAGTTTTATAAATTTTAGCATTTACTTCAGAAATTTAAATAAAAACTCAATGTTAAGATATTTTAATCATTATTTTGTAAAGATAGTCATTATGAAAAAAAAAATTTTAAGATATTTTATTATTATTATTATTTTTTTAGTAAATTTATTATGACGTAGTATTTATGCACTGTATTTTGATTTAAAAATTTATAGCAAAATTCTGAAAGTATAAATATTTTATGTTATGTCTATTTATTTAAATATTTCTAATACTTTTTTCTCTACTACGGACGACTATTTTTTTGCTCCGACGATATTTCTCCACGTGCAGCTCACAGGTATGAATGATTTTTTTTTTTTAATTTTAGCATTTATTTTAGACATTCAAATAAAAACTCAATTTTAACATATTTTAATCATTATTTTGTAAAGATAGTCATTATGAAAAAAAAAAACCTTTTAAGATATTTTATTATTAGTATTTTTTTAGTAAATTTATTATTACGTATTATTTATGCACTGTATTTTAATTTTAAAGTTTATAGTAAAATTATGAAAGTATGAATATTTTATGTTATGTTTATTTATTTAAATATTTCTAATACATTGTCAATGATAACTAAAGTTTGGTAATTTTTTAAAAATACACCGATACTTTGGTTTATATTATATTGTGTAGTTGAATTTATTTTCAAATTTTCTATTGAAATCCTAACTAATGTAAAAATTTATGTTATTTTTATTTAATCAATGAAATTATTTTATTTATAATGTAATAATTTTTGTATAACTTATGAAATTATGGTTGTAAGTGAAATTGACAGGATATTTCAACGGAATTTTTGAATAAAAATTGCCAGAGAAAGTTTGTGCACAATTCGCAAAAACATTCACTTACACATTGCATGACTGTAGACTTCAGAGGTTGAGAGTCAATGGGCATCAAAGAAATGTTTGAGAACATCGGCCTACGCGAGATCAATATATTGACGGGCGAAACCTGTGAGAGAATAATTCACTTGTTCTACGCGAACTTGAGATCGTTCGGGGAAGATGGAGTTTTCATTGGTTGAAGGACGTACATCCTCGGTAGAGAGTTTATGGTACGACAAGAACAAGTGAATGAAATGTTAGGTTTTGACATACAAGGGGCGGAGTGATATTACAATGCTTCTCGAGACTACCTTTTTTTTTCACTGCCTGAGGGAGTGGATTTTCTACGAAGAATTCACCGCAATGCCAACATTGGGGTGTTCACGAAGCCACAATCGAACGAATTGAATGTCAGAGGTCTGGTTCTCCGCAACCTGCTAGCCCACACCCTTCTGCCGTAAGATGGACATCGAAATCATGTGAGCTGCATAGATTTATATGTCATAGAAAAGTTGTGCAACGGAAAGCTTTTTGACCATAGCTTCTTGATTTTGAGTCACATGCGTGAGGCTGGATGGGCACCCAAGACGAATCTCCTATTTGGGGCACTGATTATGAAGATCATCGGGCGAGCTGGGATTCGGCTACCGGTTGGAGAGCAGATAATACCTCATAGATCCACCGACGTATTTGACATGACCCAGTTGACACGGATGAGCATTGTGGAAGCCGATGGCGCCTGGGTGCTGAAGAAAAATCAGAGGGTATTTACCTCTCAGGCAGTGCCGATGAATAAGACTATATCGTTGCCATTAGCCTCCCAAGAGGATGAGAGAAGTGGATGGGACACGAGGCAGTATTTGCAACAGCTATATCAGATACAACAGACGCATCAACAGGAGATGTATGAGATGCAACAGACACACCATCAGTATCTGCAGCAATTGCTTGAGACACAGTAGAGCCAGCAACGTGATATCCAGCTATTCAAAGGAAGAGTCGATGAGCTCGCCATAGGACAGCGTGGGGTGATCGCTTCTCAGAGAGAGTTGACTCAATCACAACATTATCTTGATGAGTCTTATAAAGAGATGCACGAGATGTTGCATACTTGGTGGAGAACCACGTGACCACTGACGAAGACGATGATGACTCTCCAGCGTAGTATATGTTAGTTTTTCAATGTAAAGTTAATGTTGTACTTTAATTTTGTATGTAATTTAAATTTTTGTGATTTTCTAACACTTGCACGATTTGTTATAATTTAACATTAAAATAATTACTTAAAAATACAATAATTTTCTAACACTTGCACGATTTGTTGTAATTTACATTATCTTCCATAATTTGTTCTACTTATGGAATACTTTTCGTGATTTAATAATACTTGTATAATTTATTGTAATTTTAGTTAATTATTTTTAAAGTTAAAATTAAAATTTTTTAAATAAAATTAGAGAAGAGGGTCTCCTCACCCGATGTTCAAATTGCTTATTTTTTTTATGAATAATAAACTTTAATGATTTTTTTTCAAAAAAATCAATCATTTATGATTTATTTTAAAAAAAATTAGTCATTTATAGTTTATTTTAAAAAAAATCATAAATCAATTAAACTAATAATTACAGAATTACAAACAAAAGAATAAGAGTCTCTGCTAACAAAAAAACGTCAACAATTTCTGACATGACCGCTTGTAGAAGATTCCTGCGTCCCGTGAAATATGTTGAAGCCCATAAATGTGTCTTGCGAAGTAGCGTCTGAAGTTGATCCTCGGTTAGGACATGTGCGAGTATTATGTCTTTCCTGCCGACATATACTGCACCGCATAGTGGAGTTCCTCTTGCTAAGTCTCGAGCTTGACGGCTCATCAGCATCTCGAACTCTTGTCTTCTTCGGCCTATCAGGTTGACGCTTTCTTCTAGGTGGGAGGATTTCGTTCATACCTTCAACGGGTGACCGCATTACTTGTCCGCTAATTGGGCGAATGTAGTGTGAGTACATTTACAGGTATATTGCCCTGTGATAGCATGCATGCACGTAATTTTCTGGCACTACTCTCATCCAATACATGCAAGAAATATAATGCACACATGAGATTCCTGTCAGCTCCCACCTTATACAGTTGCACACACCCAAATTTATGCCTACAACGAATTGTTCGTATTTGTTGCTGACCTGAAATCGTCTAGCTCCTGCACGTGTTGCACTCTAATTTCCAGACGCGCTTATTAGCTTATCAAGCTTTTTCCTTATCTGGAGACGCATGAGGTCAGTTGATTCCATCACCTTCTCAAATTCTGCACGATGCGAGTCATCAAGTACTTTCAGATCATCTCAAACATGGTCAGGATCAGTTTGTCCCTGACCGGCAAAAGAAGTGTGTTGAATGACTCGCACAAATTATTCAATTCCAGTTCGCACTTGGGAATCGAAGAGAATGCATGACTAGCTCAAAATTTAGGCTCTTCTGCTCGCAGCCATGCGTAGGCATCTGGATTAAGCCAATATAATTTTCGCATCTCGTGCTCGAAATGACTCTTCGTGGGTGCCATTGTCGCACTCCACATTGCATCCATGTATGCTCTGCCCCGAAATTGATTTTTAAAATTCGCATACATATGCCGGAGACAAAAGTGGTGTTCAACATGTTCAAATTCTTCGCGAACAGCTCTCTGCAGCCCCTGATATTTGCACGAAAAATAGGGTAATTAAAATAATATTACTATCACGACACCCGAAAATTTGACATAACATAAAAAAATACATTATACCTTTTGTCGATCTGAAATAAGTGTCCAGCCGCGGCTCGATTTAGTGCTTAGATCTTGCTTTAGTATTTGTAAAAACCATGTCCATGAGTCTACACACTCAGATTCGACGTTGACAACAACAACATGATATATTCTATCGTTGTCATCAATACTGACGGCCATGAGTAATTGCCCAGGACACGACTCATTGAGATGACAGTCATCCAAACAGATAATTGGTTTACCACAATGCAGCAACCTTTCCTTGCAAACAGTCATGCACATATAAAATCTCTGGAATTGCAATGAATTAGGCTCCACTGGGTTACCATAAATTTTGACTGTACTACCCGAATTTGATTTAAATATCTCAGCTGCGTAGGACCACAGTTGCCTGTACTGTTCGTCGGACTTCCCTTTGTTTATGTTTCGAGCTACGGTTATTGCTCTTGTAGCAAGATTGAGTGAAATGTCAACAGTGAGGTTTTTTCTCACTGTTTCGATAATAGAAGGAATCTCTCAGGTATGGTGACTTTTGAACTTGTCCAGTTAATGATTCCCCATTCATTTTGCTGAAGCATGCATGTTCTCAACTATTCTCGAACAGCTGTGAGAGTTGATCAAACTCTTTATCTGAAACGTATGCTCGTTTTGCTTCTTTGAAGCATGCAGTCGCCACCCACATCTATTTTTACACTCAGCCGTGAGTTGCCTTGCTTCACTTTTAGAGAATTTTATAGCATACCCGTTTTTCACAGAATATTCGCATATTTCTTCTTTAATTTATTCTAAACAACCATATTTTCTACCCAAAAAGAAGTTCATTGTAATTTGTTTTCTTACCAGTCTACTTTCCACCTCCTCCTCATCCGAGCCGACCGGTATTCGAAGTTCATCGTCTAGAGTTTTGGAGGTTGAATACACGAACATTTCTTCATTTTCCTCTGCGTGATCAAATGATCATACGTCACCATATGCAAGTGTGTCATCCAAATACCAATCTATTTAGGCATCACCAGTTAATCTCTTATTACATCATCTGATCTAGTTGAATCAGAATTCATCGTCGTTCCTACTATTAAAAAAAATGACAATAAAATATACTAAGAAAACAAATATTTTAAAAGTTTTTTTTCATAGTGATTATCTTTTACAAAATAATGATTAAAATATTTTAAGATTGAGTTTTTATTTGAATGTCGAAAGTAAATGTTAAAATTAAAAAAAAAAGAAAAAATTATTCGTATCTGTTAGTTGCATGCAGAAAAATATTGTCAGAGCAGGAAAATAGTCGTCTGTATTCGAGAGAAAAGTATTAGAAATATCTAAATAAATAAATATAACATAAAATATTTATACTTTCAGAATTTTGCTATAAACTTTTAAATCAAAATACAACGCATAAATACTACGTCATAACAAATTTAATTCAGTTTGACAACTCGTACATGAATTTTTTTTTATGCTAGAATAAATGTTAAAATTAAAAAAAAAAAAAAATCCTTTGGACCTGGCACTTGAACACGGAGAATTATCAACGAGATAAGAAAAAAGAGGAAAAAAATTGAAGAGCTAGACGTGAAAAACCGAGGCGTTGGCCATGAAGGAGAGAATGATCGGAGGTGAGAATTGAGAAACTAGGCGGAGATTCCTAAATAGGGGCACCGAGTACAGCTGATCCAGTTGGACCGGCCGTCCTCGGTGGGGAATCGCTCGTTGCTTTGGTCACGAGTGATGTCTTCTAGTTGGCAAGGACAGACCCATGACTAAAATCACTGGACCGATCGTACTCTGCGGGGAAAAAACAAAACCTGTGACAAAACTCACAGGTTTTGGCCATGGAGAGTACGGCCAGTCCACGGACCAGCCGACCTCTCCCATTGAACCGGTCGTCTTTTCTCTTAAAAATTAAAAAACAAATCACGGAACGGTCGGTCTAACTGGACCGACCGTCCTCTCTGGGGAAGACGGCCTCCTCACCACTCCTCTGAGATTAAAACTAATTGTTTATCAAATGTTAAAGTTTTTTACGATAAATAGTAAATTTTAAGATTTAAAAAAAAATCAAACATTAAGGGTTTTAAAAAAAAAAAGAACCCAATAGTTTTTACAATAATAAATTCCTTCTGGCCTGCCACATGGAAATATGCTGCTGACGTGGAAACATAAACTTCTCCGAGAAACCTGGTTTTCGGTGTCTCTGAATTCTAAAACAACAGACGTCTCTGGTTTTGCAATGTCATGCCAAAAGCCAGAATTAGAATTAAAAAACATCAAAACCAGTCCTGGTTTTGAAAAATCGCATCCTGTTTTTCTGTTGTGTAATTAAATATCCAAACTCATTCTCTCTTTTGAAATGCTCTCTCTTCTGAAAATACACATATATAATGTCTCTATATGTCTTTTTCAGAAATGATCAAGTTTTCTTCTCTCATTTGCAGAGTGGTTTTCACTACGCATTTGAAGCTTTGGAAACTCAACAATGGCGAATCCTAAGTTGAGTCGAAACCTAAGCGTTAAAGAGAGGTTGGAGGACACTCTCTCCGCTTACCCGAATGAGCTCGTCGCTCTCCTCTCCAGGTTCACTTCTTTTTTTCCTGGAAAATCCTCGAACTTTATTCATCTTCGTAGTTCAAATTTCTGGGCTACCAGGAGTTTTCCCATTTCCAGTTCGTTGATTGCTTTGTTTCGAATCATTTGAAGGTACGTGTGTCAGGGTAAAGGGGTTTTACGGCCGCATAATTTAATTGATGACCTTGAATATATAATCGGCGATGATCAAGGGAAGAAGCAAATTGCAGAAGGTCATTTTGGCAGGGTTCTTAAATCTGCTCAGGTATAGAAAACATTCCAATTTTTTGTTGCTAAATTCAATCAGATTCAAAACATGTCAAATAACAGAATTCAAAGAATATATTTTTTGGGTGTTAGGAAGCTGTAATTCTGCCTCCATTTGTGGCTATAGCAGTTCGTCTAAGACCTGGTGTTTGGGAATACGCCCGAGTCAATGTCCATGAACTCAATGTTGAACAATTGAGTGTATCTGAGTATCTTTGCTTTAAGGAAAAACTTGTACATGAAGAGTAAATGCTTTCACTTTTTCACTAAAACTTCGATTTTAATATCTATTGATCTAAACTTTCAAGTTTCTCTTCTGTTGGTTTGATATGCAACAGTTTGGATGATAATCTTGTTCTTGAACTTGATTTTGAGCCTTTCAATGCAAACATTCCTCGCCCCAATAGGTCTTCGTCGATTGGTAATGGGGTTCAATTTCTCAATCGCCACCTTTCTTCGAATATGTTCCACAACAAGGACTCTTTGAAGCCATTGCTTGATTTTCTTCGAGCGCATAAATATAACGGACATGTAAGCTGAAGGAATATTAGATGTTCTTCGGAAAGGAAATTACTAATATCTCATGATTCGCATTTTTGCAGGCATTAATGGTAAATGATCGAATTTGTAGCATATCTGAACTTCGATCTGTGTTGTCAAAGGCGGAGGGTTATCTTTCCAAGCTCCCATCTGATGCACCCTATTCCAAATTCGAATACGGGTAAGTTACCATGCATAAAATTTTATGTGTTGAAAAAGTTAACTTTTCGATTTCTCATTCTTTCCCTTTTATTATCCTACTTTGATGAAGGTTACAAGAAATGGGTTTTGAAAAGGGTTGGGGTGACACAACGAAAACGGTTTTGGAGACCATGCATCTTCTTTCCGACATCCTTCAAGCCCCCGATCCTTTGACGTTAGAAGCATTTCTAGGACGATTACCAATGGTGTTCAAGGTTGTTATCTTGTCTATCCATGGATACTTTGGTCAGGCCAACGTGTTGGGCCTGCCTGACACCGGAGGACAGGTAAACTGCATAATATTCGAATGATAATTAGTTGAATTATTTTTTTCCATCGCTGAGACATTGGAAGCGAACACTTCTTCAGTTTCTTTTTTTTTTTTGTTTTTTCTTTTTTTGCAGGTCGTCTACATTTTGGATCAAGTGCGTGCAATGGAGAATGAAATGCTTCTTCGAATAAAGAAGCAAGGGTTGGACATCAAACCGAGAATTCTGATTGTATGTCAATTTTATCTTTAGTTTATACATATATTAAACGTGAAGCTATTATTTCTAACAAATTAAGGATATCTATCATAGATTACCAGATTAATACCTGATTCCAAGGGAACTACATGCAATCAGCGACTGGAACGAATAAGTGGAACTTTGTATTCACATATTTTGCGAGTTCCCTTCCGATCAGATAATAAGGGCGTTCTGCAAAAATGGATCTCGAGGTTTGAGGTGTGGCCTTATTTAGAGAAATTTGCAGAGGTAAACTACATTCGCCTCATTGACAGTTGCTAGTTTCATCAGCATGGTATATGTCATGAGCATTAACTCTATCAACATTATTCGCAAATTGAGGTTCTTACCATTTTTTATTTCTAATTATGGATTATCGAGTGCATAAGAACTGTTGAATCCTGCATTAAATTTCTCATATGTCAATTTTGTACTGATATAACCATCTCTTTTTCTAATCTTCACGGGTTAAAGGTCTGAAAAGGCAAATTGCGATTTAGCCGTTGAGTTTTATGCAATTTTTTGAACTTGTTGTTCTGCAGGATGCGGCGAGTGAAATCATGGCCGAGTTGCAGGGTATTCCAGATTTCATCATCGGGAATTACAGTGATGGAAATCTAGTTGCATCTTTGTTAGCTCATAAAATGGGTGTTACTCAGGTATACAGTTCGTGTTACTAAATTATGTTCTGTTCCTTGGACCATAATGTTAATGCTAAAAAATTTGGAACATGCAGTGTAACATAGCCCATGCATTAGAAAAAACAAAATATACGAATTCCGACGTATACTGGAGAAGCTTCGATGAGCAATACCACTTCTCTTGCCAATTCGCGGCCGATCTAATCGCTATGAATAATGCAGATTTCATTATAACCAGTACATATCAAGAGATTGCCGGAACGTAAGTCTTCTTACTCAAGAAATTCATATTAGAAAAATGGTCCATTCAAGAATTTTCTTTCATATGTCGTTTTCTCCTGCAGGAGTGATACTGTCGGTCAGTACGAGAGCCACTCTAGTTTCACCTTGCCGGAGTTGTACAGGGTTGTTCACGGAATTGATGTTTTCGACCCGAAGTTCAACATCGTCTCTCCTGGGGCTGATCCGAGCATTTACTTTTCCTTCTTTGAAAAGCAAAAAAGACTCACATCTCTACATGATTCGTTAGAAAAATTGTTGTACGATCCGGAACAGAACGCCGAACACATGTTAGTGAAGGAAGGAAACAATAATTTACATTAAAACCCTGATTATAACGATGTTTTTCTTTTTTCTTTTTGTAGTGGCACATTAAATGACAGGTCGAAACCGTTGATTTTTACGATGGCGAGGCTTGACCGTGTGAAGAATATTACGGGGTTGGTCGAAATGTACGGGAAGAGCACGAAATTGAGGGAACTCGTTAACATTGTTGTCATAGGAGGTTACTTCGATGTGAACAAGTCCAAAGACAGAGAAGAAATTGGAGAAATCGAGAAGATGCATGATCTTATTAAGAAATACAGCTTAGGAGGTCAATTTCGATGGATATCAGCTCAACTGAATCGCGCATGTAATGGCGAACTATATCGATATATTGCAGACACTAGAGGTGCTTTTGTTCAGGTCAGTAATTGTCGATATCTTTATGTATTCTTCAGTTTGTTCGTTATTCATTTCAATTTCAGCCGGCTTTCTATGAAGCATTTGGACTCACGGTTGTTGAAGCCATGACTTGTGGCCTACCGACATTTGCTACCTGTCATGGCGGTCCATCCGAGATCATTGAACATGGAATATCAGGCTTTCACATCGATCCATATCATCCTAACCAAGCCTCGAATCTGATGGTGGATTTCTTCGAGAAGAGTAAGAATGATCCTATGCACTGGAACTACATATCCGAAGCCGGGCTCCAAAGAATTCAAGAAAGGTATGGAATCCTAAAGTTCTTGCCATGTTTCACGAGTCAATTGTTATTCTGAGGTCTGTATTTTGCTTTTGTAGATTTACATGGAAGATTTATTCCGACCGGTTAATGACATTGGCTGGCGTCTATAGTTTCTGGAAGTATGTTTCAAAACTTCACAGGCGAGAGACGCGCAGATATTTGGAGATGTTTTACTTTCTGAAGTTTCGTAGTTTGGTGAGTGTTTCTTCTATTTAGACTTTGCTGTTTGTTAGCCAACTTCAGAGCACAAATTCAAGTGTTATTATCTTGTCATCATTTCAGGCTAAATCTGTTCCCTTAGCAAGCGACGAAGACGATCAATCGACGGACTCGTAAGGACGAAATCTGCCTGCAACTTTGTGGTGATGACTAACAAAATCAAGTTTTTTCGTGTGTAAATTAGAATCAATCCACTTTCTTCAACGCGATGTCCTATAAATTTATAAGATGAAATGCTAGTCTTGCCCACCATTCTGTTTTCGGAATGTCCGTTTAATCTTTTGACGAAGCATCTGACGCAATAATTTGGTAAGAACTCAAAATTTTTTTATAAAAAATATCACCATAACCTACCAGATCTGATGCTGGGAATTTTAGGATTTATTTCACAAGAAATTTGATGTGAATATCTGAAGAACATATATCATAAACGAAACCCATAACATATGATGTAGAGTCGAGGTCGAAGATTTGAGAGTGGATCAAAATCACTGTCGACCCAAAAGGGCAGTGAGGGAGATTGCCATTTTGCACAACTGGACAAACACTTGATTATTCTGGCTCATCACTGAAGGACTCACACCAAACGACGACTCGCACGTCTGGGCATTCGTCACGGCAACGTCGACCCAAGTTTTCACATCCCCATACGCGTTTGCGAGCAGTGCGGCGATCGAGCTATCGAGTTGCTGCGATGCATCGACGTAGAGATCATAACAATCGTAGAGGCTCTGTTGATATTCGGACTCTGCCAGTTTCGGGTCGTTTTTTAATATCTTGAGATGTTCCGATATGTCGGAGGCGTTTGCAGAGGCTTTCTTGAGAGCCACCAAGGCCAGTCCGGTGAGGTCGGATTGGTAGCTTATCGGGTCAGATCGGAGGGTCGATATACATAGTTCTTTGTTCTCCGTTTGCTCACAAGCTTTTGGAATAGCTCCAACGGCGTAGGTTAGATCTGCAACTATTTGACGTGATATGATGCAGAGGGCGAAGAGGAAGATGAAACAAGTAAAGGGCTTCATTTCTTCTTCTTCTTCTTCCTGTGATTCTGATGATTCTACGAGGATGAAAATAGATTTAATGAAATGTAGGCGTTGGCAAAAGGGCTTCTTCATTTACAGCCACTCTTGCGATTATTTTATGCTGCTTAAATTAGTAAACTGGTTTGTGTAAATGACGTAAAAATAGAACGAATCTGTTGGGTGAACGAGGTACGAGAAGGACAATGCTTTAGCTATTAAATCTTTGAGCTTTGATTTTAGGATCGTTGTTCTTTGCAACTGTCTCTTTCATTTGTTCTGTACCTATCTGCTAATTCTTAAAATTTGGAGTAAATCCAATTCTAATAGGTTCGCCTGGTTCGGTTATCTCGTAGATTAATATTAAGATTTTATAATTTTTTTGTTTATTGATAATTAAGTTGCAAAATTCGTTGTATCAATTTTGATATCAGTGATTTTTTCATCTGTCAATAATTTTTTCTCGTTTAAAATTTTTACGTAAAATTTGATGTGTATTATTTTTTTTTTTTATTGCTCATTCATATTTTAACAATTGATATAAAAAATGTAAGTTGAATGTTTCTGAAAATCAGGTTTTGGTTTCTCGAACGTGCAACTAAAGAATTCTTTTTTAGGTTTGCAATTTGGGAATTTGAAATTGCAATTTTTGGAGGGAAAAGAAAAGGAAAAAAAAAAGAAAAAAAAAGGAAAACTTTTCGCTGTTGCTGCGTAGAACAGATAACTTTTTCCTTCTCTAGTCCTGTTCTTCTTAAACAGCGAAGAACAGAGGAATTTCTTCCTCTGTTGCGTGGGTTTTTCCTTCAGCAAAGGAAGAAGAAAATCCCGAACTGCCACCGCGAAGAAGCGTGCGCCGTCCGCCGCCCATCCGAGAGGAAGAGAACAGAAGCCCTAGAGAGGGCTGCCACCGTGAAGAAGAAACAGAGAGAAGTAGGGCTCGCTGTCCGCCGTCGCACACACAGAAACCATCGGCCGACGAGTTTTTCGGCCACCTCTCTGAGCCCAGTCTTCCGCCGTCAACCCGTTCGCAGTCCGCCGTCGCCTAAGAGAGGAAGACGTCGCCGCGGTCTGTTGATTTCGCACATAGCTGTGCGAACATAACTGCTGTTCAGTGAGTTCTGATCACCGTCACCGCCAGTCCGCAGAACCTGTTCATCGTTGCTCAGGTGCGAATTGCCGGAGTTTTATTCAGAAAGCTTCAATTTTTCTGAAAGTTTCAGACTGTTCGCCGGAGAAGAAGTTGCCCCTTGTTGATCCACTGTCCAACCGCCTTTGTTTGTTCAATCTGGAGTGGAAGCAATCCAATTTATCATTATACGAATCTGTTGTTTTCCTACACAGATTCGTGGGATTAAACTGGGTTGGAATTGAGATTTGAAAATTTTGAAATTGAGTTTTGGAAAATTCAATTTTTGATAATTGTTGATCAAGAGGAATTTCGGTGCTGAGATATTATTAGGAACTATTTGTTGGTAGGGTGATTTATTGTTGGTTTGGAATATTTGGACGGATTTATTTTGTGGGAGCTATTATTTGGATTATGGAAAGTAACTCGAGTAGAATGGTCATGTTAAACGACTATAACTATCATGTGTGAAAAGAGAAAAATGAAGATTTTTTCTGTGTGAAAGATTATTATTTAGCTGTGTTTGTTGGTGTGAAGTCGGTGGCTAAATCTGACATCGAATGATACTTGTGTTATCGTCAAGTGTGCGGTTATATTCGACTGTGAGTAGATGACAATGTCTTCAACCATGTTAGTGAAGAAAAAATTGCTAAGAGTTTGTGAAAAAAACTTGAGAAGTTATATGTTCGGAAGACTGGCAACAACAAATTGTTTTTGATTAAGCAACTTTTATAGTTGAACTACCAGAAGTGAAAAGCTATGACTGACCACTTGAATATATTTTAGTGATTTATCAATCAGCTGGTTGAAATAAAAATCAAGTTTGATGAAAATGTTCATGAGTTGATGCTTCTTGGGATTTTATCGGACTCGTGCGAGACATTTAGAATATCATTGTCCAACTCTTGGATGGTGTTCGGGGTATGGATTTAGTCAATAGTAGTGTTCTGAATGAGAAGATGAAAAGAAAGTTAACAGGTTCTTCTTCAGAGTCAGATATCCTAGTCACTCAAAATAGGAGTAGAAGTCAAAACAAAGGTTCGGGCAACAAAAACAAAAGTAAGAGCAAGTCAAGAAAATACGCCAACTTTGAGTGTTATCATTGTGGCAAGAAGGGGCATATCAAGAGATTCTATCAAAAGCTTTTCCAGGAGAATTCGAATGCTAAGGGAAAGGAAAAGAAGTCTGAAGAGGATGACACAAGCGAGGAGATAACCACAGCCACTAAGGAGTTCTTTAGTATGTACGATGGAGATATCGTAAATTTCGCTTACCAAGATACGAGTTAGGTGATAGATAGGAGCGCTACGACACATGCCATATTAGGGAGAAATTTCTTCATATCCTACACTTTGGGTGACTTTGGAAGTGTGAGGATGATAAATGGTGGCGTTGCAAATGTCATTGGTACGGGAGATGTGCGTTTGGAGACCAACATCGGTAACACCCTAGTTTTGAGAGGTGTGAAGCACATCCCCGACATTCGCAAGAATTTGATTTCGACCGAAAATCTTGACGACGAAGGATTTTGCAACACCTTTCGTGATGGAAATGGAAGCTCGTCAAAGGCTCTTTAATTGTAGCGAGGGGGGAAAAATGTTCCTCATTGTATGTACTATAGGGTTTTACAGTGACGAGTAATAAGGTTACGAGATTTGTGAATTCACCGTATAAGAGAAAAGTTGAAAAGACTAGGAAGAAGTTAGGTTCTCAGGTAAAGTTCAGGTTGATATCTAAGGGTATATCAGAGCTAGAGAGTCAGGCTATTACAGATATTTAGTCACTAGTTTGAGTTTTACGTCAGAGTGGCATCGTCAAAGGCAGAACTACGTGAAAGGTTAAAGTTCCGGGACAATATGATGAAATTGAGGATTATGGGTCGAAAGTGCACACAAGTGAGAATTGTTCAGATATGTTGACGAAGGATTTGTCGAAGGAGAAGATCGAGGTTTGTCGGCGAAGAGCGAGCTTATTGCAGCCCACCACTTGAGCTAGCCCAACAGGGGCTTTTGTGGCAAAGAATGTTATTTTAATAGGGTTTTACAGATTTATTTCCTTGCATTGGAATTTCTTTGAAGGTGGAGATTGTCAGAATTTAGTGTTCTGTATTCGTTTTGGGTTGTGCCAAGTACCCCTTGGATCTCTTGTGTGGAATTGGTGTTAATGTGGAGATTGTTAAGATTTGATGTGATCCGAATTTTAATTGGGTCGGGTCAGACTCGTATATTGATATTAAGGGTTTACGTTTTCTCTATTTATTAATGTTTAAGTCGCAAAACTCGTTGTACCAATTTTGATATTAGTGATTCTCTCTTATGCTCGTGGTTTTTTCCATTATAAGGTTTTCACGTAAAATTTGGTGTCCATTATTTTCTACATTTTCTTTTTCGTTTTTTGTTCATATTTTAACACTAATATCCACCGAAAAAATAATTATAATTTTGTTTAAATGTTTTTGTTCTGGTTGGAGTTTTTTTGACCCCGTTTAGTCAAAAATTGACACATAATTCTAATAATGAATAAAAAATTATAGATGACAAACGAATCAGCCGAATATAGTTGAGTTTGAAAAAACCTGGCTCACTGAGTTTATCGAATCAAATGAGCAACCCCAACGAGTCTAGCGAGACTAACGAGTCCGTCCAAAACACTTTTTTAACTCTAGTAAACTCGTAAGTTAAAATTAAACTAGTCGAACGAAGCTAGAACTTTATTCGATTAATTGTTTTTGATCTGGACTTACACCCAATGATTGTGAACAAATTGTATAGATTCTGCTTAGTCTTGGTGAAAGAGAAACTATCATGCCTAATAATTTCTGAAAAATGATACTTTGCTTGTGAGATATTCGGTGTTGCCTGAATTTTAATTAAATCAATTCAATTCGGTTTGCGTTAAGAGTTTCGTTTTGATTAGAATTAAAATTATAGTTTAATGCGTAAATATACATTTTAGTTGCAAAACTTAGTGTACTTTCCAATAAGTGATTTCTCTTCTCTACTCATGATTTTTTTCTCGTCTAAGATTTCTTAAGTAAATCTCGCTATCTATTATTTTGTTGTTTTTTCTCGATTTTTCATTCGGTTTTCAATTGTTTGTATTTTCATATATTTAAATTATTGAACTAAAGTAACTTGAAAGATTAAAGCATGAAATTGAGAAGTAAATATGAGATTTGCCAAGCAAATATTTAAGGTTAAAATAAATTAAAAACTTTACCAAATCAAAATTTAAATTATTTCAAATGTAATCAAAACTTAAACTATTCTAAAGGTAACAAATCAAATCATCTCAGAGTGTGATGACTCTCGATCATCTCTCGTTTTTTGTTCACGCCGAGAACAGGAGTTGATCTCAAATGAACGGCGGCCATTCGTTTGCTATTTAGCACGTGTTTATTTTTTATTTTATAAAATAATTAAAAAAATACCAAACGATATTGAATTTACTTGAAAATTTTACAATATGTTCACTGCGTTATGGGAAGATAATTGAAAAACTTTTGTGATTTTCTAACATTTGTATGATTTATTATAATTATTTTACGTCTGTTTTATAAAATAATTTATTAAAATTATTAAATTATACAAGTGTTATAAAATCACAAATTTTTTTAGATTATCTTTGTCGAGAAAGAATATGTAATAAAATTTTCAAATAAATTTTTTATAATTTAATGTTTTTTTAAAATTAATTATAAAATAAAAAATAAATAAGTGATAAATAAGTAACGATACGATCATTTGAGATCGCCGCCATTCTCGGGCGTGAACAAAGCACGGCAGGTGATTTGCTACATTTCGATTAAAATAAAAAGTTTGGGTTGAAATTGGTTTTACCAAATGTTTATATTACATTGAATATCTGAATTTGTTGGAGTGTGTGCGCTGCTGCTTCATCTACACACTCCATATCCTCTTCAAAGATAAAACTCCATTACGAGGAGATTTGTACTCTTCATTTCTGACTGAACCGCTACCTCTACCCATTTCCTCTAGACCTCTCAAACTCTTTCCTCTCACCGGAATCTCCACCGTTATACTCACCAGCTCCTCCGGCTTCCTCCCGCACCACACCGGAACCACTTCATCCTGCTGCGAAACCTCCGAGTTACCCGTTTGACTATTGGCCGGTTCACCCACTACGACCACCGTTTCAAAAGAATTCCGGGGTTGTCTGATTTGAATGTCCGATTTCTCCACTGGAGCTCTACAAAGCGGGCAGTTTGAATGAGATTTAAACCACATATCGATGCAGTCAACGTGAAAAGCGTGGTTGCACTTCGGCAAAAGACGGCCTCGCTCGCCGGATTCGAACTCCGACAAGCAAACCGCGCAATCCAGCAGAGGTTGATGTGTGGCTGGATAGACGAAGGTGGGGAGGCTTTTGAAGAGAGAAAGGCCGAGACCTTGGTTTCCGGAGATGGAACCGTTGGTGGTAGCAGGTAGGATCGTTTGATTGGGTGGAGAAAAAAACCGGTGAACTCTATTCCGGCGGCAGAACCACCAGCGGGCGTAGCTGTGGAAGTAAGCGATGAGGACAACAACGAGGAAGAGAATGATGACTGAACACAACATTATCTTGCCGTTGAGAGCATAGTTGTTGGGCTTTCCATGGCTGAGACTGAGACCGACCGTCAAGTTGTAAGCCATATCAGACGAGAGAGAGAGAGAGAGAGAGAGAGAGAGAGAGAGAGAAATGAAACTGGGGGTAGGAGGAGGCGGATGATACATGCAGCCGACTTTAATGGGGCTTCGTCTTTTATATAATATAATAATATTATACTATTTGCTACCTAAAACAACTATAATTAATTGTACCCACAATATTTGTAAAACAACTATAATGAAAAGGTTTAATCTCAAATCCGTGTTACATCTACATTATGATTTTATGCAACCCTATCAAATGACCAAACTTAAACAGGGGCAATGCCTGAAATGTGAAACAAACATTAAGAGCATAGAGAATATCATTGTTTTTAATGTTAAAATAGTAAGATTTAGGAAGGAGGGAAGAAGAGAGAGAGAGAGAGAGAGAGAGAGAGAGAGAGAGAGAGAGAGAGATAGGGCTGAATCTTGTGACATTCCTTTGCTCAAGTTGTTGGAGGAACAAAGACAATGACAGGTTATTGTGTCGTGTTTGGGAAGCTGTGGGAAGCCCCCAAGCACGATACAAACATATCCTTACCAAGAAAGTACAAAAACCAACTTCAACTTGCATTTGTCGATCAAGTTACATATAATAATATTTCATACCTTTAAATTATATGATACATGTGTGAGCCTTTCTTGTGAAAAAAAAAAGATACAACTAATTTCGGCTAACTGGGAGGGTGACCAATGCACACTAGAGAAATTGTACAATTTTACTTTGATCGACGGAAATATAAATAAATAATTTTTAAGTAGAATTCTCTTTTCAATCTAGTACGACTCAAGATCTATAAATATAGTTTCAATTTTTATAACTTGGTTGGAGTTTGATAAAAACCTATTACTCAGTTGTTAAATTGGCTTAGAGGTCAGATCGAAAGTTAATGTCCCATGGATTCACTCCTGTCTCATCCTAGTAGGTTGAGCCTGATCAGACTTGACTTCAACAAGTCGAGTCGGTTCAGTATAATCCGTTAAAGAGACTAACTTATTATAATGTATTTTGAGTGAAAGTTGAAAACAAAATGATAAAATTTTAACTCAAAATAAATAATATTATTTTAAAAAAGAAGTCTACTTTTGCTATTGCTATTACCATTCTCCAAGTGTCTGCAATTTATAAAAGAACACGAGACAAGGCAAAACAGTCAACATTATCCCATCACAACTTAAAAAGATTCTGTCAACGGAAGGAATCTTCAAAAGAAATTGAACCAAGAAACCCATTCTAGACCACGCCCAAGACTAATGCATTACTCTGGCTATTTGATGCATAAAATTAGTTGTATTATCTCTAATGGGGTCAAGGGAAGTGTGGGAAAGGAGAATATGAGAACAAAGTGGAAGAAGAAAAGGGTCCATCCAGGAAATATCTGATAGTAAAAAAGTAGTGGAGGACCAGTTCATCTCCATTGCTACCTCCCAAGTTGAATGCTATATATTCCATCCAATCCAAACCAAATTCAATTGACATACTCAAAGTTTGGCAGAAGAAAGAGGTCATTTGCAAGTCCATCGAACCTTCCTCTAAAAGTATGAAAAAAATAACTTTTTTCCTGGATCATAATCTAAAAAAAAATCTTTCTCCGTATTGCAGTTTAAGCTAGAAGTACGAGTGAATTATGAGTTTATACGGAGAAGATTGAGCATTTGGATAACCGAGTACTCGGATTAGAGAACGGTTTCCGTTCGGCAATGTTCGGCCAAGCTGTAGGTGTGAGATTAGGAATTGGATTACACTGCTAAGAATTACACGTCCTCAGGAGTCCGAAACATTTAAAATCGTCCAAATTGGACGAGTATTGAATAAGTTATGCATTTCTGAAGGTTGGATGTGAGATTAGGAATTGGATTACACCGTTAAGAATTAGACGTCCTCAGGAGTCCGAAGCATTTGGAATCGTCCAAATCAGATGAATATTGGATAAGTTATGCATTTCTGAAGGTTGGTCGAAAATTAAGTTAGAATTCCAGTTTAGATAGATTGGATGTTAAATTGTTATTTCCTTTAAAGTTTTACGAATTGAAGGAAATACATAGCAAATATATGTGTGGTTTTATAGGTTTTCCTAGTTAGTGTACGAAGTTATGAAGTATTAGTTGTTAAGGACGCTAGGTAAATAGTGTGAGTAGTGCAGTAGGTGTTTTACTTTCGGGCTTACATCACAGTTCGTTAGGATGCATGCATGTCTATTTTATGTTACGCTTTCGTGATTATGCATCATGGTTTTAAAATACGATAACGAAAATGAATTTTCATGTTTTTACAAAATGAAACAGTAGGATGAGATGAGATGAACAAAACGAGAAGATACGTAAGAAAATAATGAGGGTGAGGTTGAGTAGTCTTGTCCCCAAAGGTGGACTGCGAGGTGTATCACTTTTTCCTCCGCTTTACGTGGTGACTTTATCCCGAGAGGTAGACCGCGAGGTGTGTCACTTTACTAGATCGAGGTTTGCCTTGTCCCGAGAAGTGGACCGCGAGGTGTGTCACCTTGATCTAGCATGTAAAGAAGAACCCAGTAGTAAGAAGATAAATAAGATGTAAGAAAGAGACGAAAACGAAAGTAGAGACGAAACTGCATATGTTAGGATGTGTTTGTTTACAGTGGTATGTTTTTATGCATTACTTACTTAGCATTAGGCTAATAAATGAGTTATGTGATGTAGGTGACGACGCTATAGCTGGTGAGTACTCAGAGCGTGCCGAGGACTAGGAGGCGATTGGAGGAATGCGCTCGTGGACGACCCTGTCGACTGTTAGGGCGTTTTGACCATGGTGGGCGTAGGTACAGGTTTTGGAGTGTAGACGAAATAGTTTTGAGTCGTTTTAAATTGTTTTGAGTCATTTGGATGTATAGACAGATTTCAAACTTTAGTAGTTGCTTTGTTTAGGTAAATAATGATTTTGAGCTGATGGAAAAGTGTATGTGTATTGTTTTTAGCGTTGAGTCAAAGTTCGATCATTTTTGGGAAGTTTTAAGGTTTTTAGGCAGAATTCTGTGAAAGAAGTGTCGACCGATAAGCTGAGTGGTCGACCAAGCTTAGTAAGTGTTGACCAGTATATAGAAGGTGTCGACTCCTTAGTGGAAAAATGCGTACAGAGTGTCGACCTGCACGTAAGGGGGTTGACCAAACTTTGTAGGTGTCGACTGCTTGGGTCAACCTACGCGGCCAGTGAGAAACGAAGTGTCGATTGGTGCATGCAAGTGTCGACCGGTAGTGTAAATTAAACGGAAGTGTCGACCTCATAGATCAACCGACGTGGACAAAAAGAAATAAAATGTCGACAGGTGCACGCAAGCGTCAACCGGTAGTGTAAAATAAACGAGGGTGTCAACCGTAAAGATCGATCGACGTGGGTAGAGAGAAATGAAGTGTCAACCGTTATTAAGAAGTGTCGACCGGTCAGTGTATTGAGTGAAGAAGTGTCAACCGATAGTGTTGACCGAAAATGATTTTTATGTTTTAGAAAACTTGAATTTTATTTAAATAGATTTTAAACCAAAGTCTTCCGCTGCGACAATTTTAAACGTTTTCAAAGGTGTTGTTTTAAATTGAGAAACAAAGTTTTAAATTCTTACACGAATTTTATCCGAGAGTGTGTGTATGAGTAGTAGTAGAGGGAAAGCGGACCGTAAATCGGTGAGTCAGTTTTCGGGTCACTACAATGGTAGTTCTAACATCATTAAAGCAATGAGAAGTTAGTAAATGCCAAGAGTAAATCACAAAAGAGTTCCAAAAGATTAGGGGAGAAAAAGAAAAAGAAAGTGGTAAAAAGAAATTAGTTGAAAAAGGGCCGAAAAAAAGAATGTGGAAAAAGAAAAATAGTTGAAAAGAGCACAAAAAGAGATGAAAAATTGAGGGAGAAAGAGAGAAAATTAATCGAGAAAAACCGAGGGAGAGAAAGAAAAAAAATTCAGTGAAAAACAAATTGCGATGTTCAACAAAAGTGAGACGATATTTATTTATCATCTAACGACTTACCAAGTTTTCTTCCAAGTGTTGTTTCTTTTCTTTTGCAGAATAATAAACATAAAATTCCCGAGGAATTGCAAAGAGAAATTTTTCTGTTGATAGAGATTGAGAAGCAAAAAGATCTCGTACCAAGTACGTTAATTTCAAGTCGACTGGAAACATTAAATAGGTTTAAGTGATTGGTAAAACCATATGATTTATATATTGTACCTATTATATATATAAGGTTGATAAACAATATGCCGAAATATTTTATTAGAAAATTTGTCGTTGAATACTTTGAATACAACTTTGTTTAGAACAAAAATATGGATATACATTTTGAGAACTTCAAAGCGGATTTTATAGTTTTAAAAGATTTTAATTCATTAGATATTATTCACTGTTTGATATTATTGATGATTTTAATTTATTCAATCTGTTAAATTTATTAACTATGTTTACTAATAAGTTTGCTCTTGAGTATAAAAGGAAAAATGATGAATTTGCTAAGAAACTTCATGCAATGGTAAGATTTATTTTTGAGCCCGGAGATGGAGTTTGACTATATCTTTGAAAAGAGAAGTTTTCAAATCAACGGAAAAGCAAGATGCATCTACGAAGAGATGAACCATTTCAAGTCCTTGAACACAATGCCTACAAGATCGACTTATCTAAGGAATATAGTAATGTTAGTGGATCTTTTAATTTTAGTGACTTATCCTTATATGATGCAGTCGAGGATGAATGTTTTCGAAGGGGGAGAGAATGATGTGAACTGAGAAGCGATAAATTTCAAGGTTAAGGACCATGATCTATTAGAAGATAAAGGAGGTCTAATGAACAAAGATTCACATGATTTAGTGGTGGAAACCCAAGAGAAAGAGTCATAACAACATGAGTAAATGACTATGAAAATAAAGAGTTTTCTAGCATGGAAGTGGGCCTTACGAAATTGACAAAAGAAGAACTACGATGCACGAAGTTAGGCCACACAAATCCTAATGGATTGGAGAGGGAATGGTAAAGATCCACGCAAACTATGAAGAGATAAAGATTCATGTGGATTGAAAAGAGATAAAGATTCAAATGAGTTAGTTGATGATGTGACCCAAGTTGAGACCAAGTCAAAGCCCATGAGTAAGGATCCAATTGAAGATACGGTTGACCGAACGACTAGAGCAAGAAGCTGAAGATACATGAAGATTTAGAAAGGGTGCGATACACATGCACATGTAAAAATTAAAAAACACACATGTCATTGACATGTACATGTAAGAATTAAAAAGAACACGCGTCAAGCACATGCTCACATGAGAATTAAAAGTCACATGCACAAGCACATGCAAGTGCATACAAATCTTGTAGAAAAGATCTTATCTGGTTAAATGTACAAAAATCAATTCAAATCATGTTCAAACAAAGTTTAAATATGAGAAGACATCTTATCATGCAAAGGATCTTCATCCCATGATTTTATTAGTTATTTTATCTTAATTTTTTTTATTTTAGCATTTAATTTAATTTTAATGTGTAGCTATTTAATAGCAAAACACTTTTAATTTAATGAAAAAAATGTTTGAATTAAAAATTGAGTTTTTTTAGAGAGGATTTCTCATTGGTTTTTTGCGAAGAACAACGATTTTCTTCAAGTTATGTTTAAAGAATCTCACTTGATAACTTTGATTCTTACCAACGAGTTTGGTTTAGGTCAATCTCCTGTTTTGATAACTTTGGTTTAGCCAACAAGTGGCTCGAGTCAAGATTATTTTTTGATAACTACAGTTCCATCGAATTCTTCGATTGAGGTCTAAATTCCTTACTTTATTCTTGAATCGAAAAGGTGTTTCTTTGGACTATTCTTTTTGTTGAAGGGCCTCAAATCTCCTAATATCAAGGGTTCACATAAATTATGTTTGGAAAACAGCTTTGTTTGTGACTCTTGCCATAACATTTTCCAAGACGAGCTATGTTTCGTTGTTATGGATGCGATTTCTACCTCGATGTAAAATGTGCATTGATGTGTGAGATAGACATAGAAGGTCAAGAATTCATCCGACATTTCTCTCGTCGAGAGGCATTGATAATGCACAGAAAACATGGTTAGACTCTTGAAGACGCTCTGCCTTTATGAAACAATTCCCTGATTTGATATGTGATCTCATTCGTCGTTTATCTTTTCTTTACAAGCCCTCTTAGAACTTGTTAAACCGTTGGCGTATGCATCCAATACTTGGTATTAATCTTGAATATAACTATTGTTTTTGCAATTTTTGCAATATGCACACTCGGAAGTTCAGATTTTGTTTTAATATTTGTTAATTTTTTGTGTAGGCATCGTATCTTTTTAAATCCGCTTCTTGCAATGAACAAGACTTGCAATCGCAATCATCTGTCAATTCCAAGTATGTCATCAACCAATCATATGTTCAATTTCTCAAAAAGATTAAACACTAGTTCCATTCTCATAAGTCTCTTCAATTTTTCGTAAATCTTTTTGGTGTGATTCATGTCATAAGTGGTTTTAAACAATTATACTATGGTTGTGAGGAGTGTAACTTCCAAATGGATGTTAGATGTACTCTAATACCAAGTATTTCATATGATGAGAGCTATGATCAAAGTTAATCATCCTTACCTCATTATTTAGACCATCAACATCCTTTGCAACTAATTAGAGAGGTATATGACATTAATTGCTCTGCTTGCCAAACAACTCAGCCATCTCCTATTTATGGCTGCACTCGATCTAAATACGTTCTTCATGAGTCTTGCATTAAACTCCCAACTAAGATAAAACACCTTATCTATGATGCCCACATGTTATTCCTATGACCTTTTAGTAGTAATAGTTGTGATGTCTGCTTAAGGTCATACGTAGGCCTCTTTTTCAAATGCATTGAGTCTATTGGGATTGAATGTGCATTTGGACTCAGACCAAGTGTAACGTATCAATATCATGATCACCTTTTTTGTTTGGTTGAAAAAATGAAAGATTATTGTAGATGTGATGATGAATACACATTTTATCAAGTCTCAAAGTCCTCGTTACTTGAATCAAAACATACTAAATCGTAGTTTCTTTGATGTGTGGAATGCAACTATAATCTTCATCATTTATGTGGTCATTTGCCTTGTACCATCAAACATAAGGGTCATGTTCATGGTATGACACTAGTGGATTCTATAGTTGAAGATGCTTATGGTGAATATTACTGTGATATTTGCGAGGAAGCAAGAGATCCACGGTTATGTGTGTATTATTGCAAAGAAGGTAACTTCATATTTCATGTTCACTGCGTCATCCTTGAGGTAACATCTTTTGTATTATATTCTTCTTTGTTTATTCGGGTGAATCATCAGCACATAAAATTAGATTCTTTAATTGATCGTAATAATACTTTGGTTTTTTTGTGTTTATGGTTTATTAGGTGATAAAAGCATTAAAAGAAGACCTGGGAGAAGTGAGGAGGACAATTGTGGGTGAGACAAGCATGGTCACAGGATTCATACATTGGACTTTGAATCTGAGTCCTTGGGACATATGACTTTAGACAGTGTACTTGATTCATTATCTCCTCTGGATGTCGATTATATAGAGCAGTGTTTCAATAATGTAAGCTCAGTTGAGGATAATTGGCAAGATTACAAAAAACAATCAACATATGGTATCACTTCGTCCCAAAACAAATTTTTGACGATGGCAATGTGATCTTCAACATTGGATTAGACTCTAGAGACTACAAAATCAAGGAATTGAAATGTGATGATTCTGACCTCATTCAACATATCTCGTTTTATGATGATAATGTGATGGGAAGGCTAATAGATAAGATGTCTTCATTCAGAATAAAAACAAAACATTGATACAACTCGATGAACAAAGGGACGAAATTGTTCGAATAGGAGGTCACATGATTACTTCAAATTATTTTGAGGTCCTCTTGAATTTGTTTAAGAAATATGGAGACTTGAGCGTCGAATTATCATCGTCACAAGATGTAAAGTCGGTCATCTTCTATCTTATGTGTTGTGTTTTGAGCCACATGATTAGCATCCAAATCACCGATACTGCTGAACAACAACTCCAGGGATGGAACTATTACTTGGTAGGGGTTAAAAGAGCAAGATTCAAAATGGATTTTGTTGCAGACGCTATGCATAGAATTATGATTATCTATGTTGGAGTTGAAGCAATGGAATTTGAAAGAATGTTGCATGACAGGTTGGAAAAAGAGATGGCTGAGGCTAATGAAAGAATCGCCAAGCTAACACAAAAATTGAAAGAATCAACCAAATATGGAGATGGTAATGGTATGATATCACAAAATTCAAAAGTCATGGCAGAATGCATTCGTGAAGCCAAGATACTACAATGGAACACTTGTAAGGATTTTTTTAGGAAAGCACTTAGTAAGTGGAGAATTGTTTTCTTGTCTACAAATTGAATATTTATTCTTATATATCGAATGTTGTTTCATACATTGACAATTAAAATATTTAAATGGTGTTGGCCTTATGCTACTTGCTATTTTTCAGAAATAGAAACAGAATATTGAAGAAACTACTTTGTATTCAAGTCCCTTTTGACGGTTGTTGTAATGATTAAAGATTTTGGAGAAAGAAAAATAAAGTATAGAGGAGAGAGCCTAGAAAACTTTAGTTCTTCAAATTGATTTTGGCTATTACTTGATTCAAAGTGCCTATACTCATCTCTTATGTATAAGATTATTTGGTGCATGTATAAAATAATACATGAACCACTTAATTATTTTAATAAATGTACTAACACATAATGAATTACCTAAATATATGAACTACTTATCAATAACTCATATAAGTATATGTACCAATATACATACACATACATAAATCTCAATTTTTTGGGTGACTCTTCACAAGTATATGGACTTTGTCCAAAACTAGATTAAAAGTATATATTAACCAATACAAATTACGTGAATTAAATTTATGTTTTCAATATCCTTCCTTAAACTTAATTCTTTGTAACTGCAAACATCATTATTAACTTGCTGAAATTGTCATACAGCATGACAAACAATCATATGTGTGCTAATAGAGCAAATTTATGGAGATCAATAACTTGGTGACAATATTAGCAATATTTCGAGATAATTTCAAAGTTCAAATCAAAGGCAAAAGTGCAATTTTAATTTATATGAAAAATGATTGTTAGCAACTTCTTAGCAATGTTTACTATGTTTAGACTATAAAGAGAAATATTTGAGCTTGAGACAACTCTTAGGAGAAATATTACAAGGTTCACATGAAGTCCCTCAGTTTAAGATGATAAAAGAAATGTGATCGTAAATATATTGATGACCAAAAATAGAATATTTTTGCTAGATATTAAAGCTGAAGTTACTAAATGCCTGAAGGCTTACGTGAATGACACTTCATTGCTTTTGCACTTGAGAATTAACCATCTTAATTTTGGTTGCTTGAAGCTATTGGACCAGAAAAGAATGTTGAAGTGTTTGTCATTTATAAACCAACTGAGCTAGATTTGCGAATGATGTTTTGTTAACAAACAATTTTGAAAGAGTTTTTATAAAGAGACGACATCAAGAGCAATTAAACCACTTCAACTATTTCTTTGTATGTATACTAATTAAGACTCTCTCATTTGGTAAAAAATGGTACATTTTTCTTTACATTGATGATTTAGTAGAAAAACTTGGGTTTATTTTTTGAAGGAGAAATTTTGAAGCTTTTGACTCTTTTATAAAATTTAAAGCATATGCCGAAAGACAAAGTGAATATTCCATTAAACTTTTAAAATCATATAAAGGAGGTGAGTTTAAATCTAACGAGTTTAATGAGTTATACAAAGCAAATGCTATCTAGTGATTTCTGATAATTCCAATATCTCATCAACGAAATAGCATAGTTGAAAAAAAGTATCGGACCATTCTTAATATGGCAAAAAGTATGTTGAAAACCATGAAGATCCTGTGTTGTATACCTACCAATTAAGTGTATGACGAGAAGTTTGTGGAAAAAAGAACGTCAAGAAACATGGACTCGAGGAAAACCAAGTGCTTTTCATTTGAGAGTTTTTGAAAGCATCAAATATGTGTAGGTCTTTGATCAAGAGAGGTCAAAACTTGATTGTAAAAGTAAGAAATACATCTTTATTGGTTATGATCAATACTCCAGAGGCTACAGGGTCTATGACTGAAGTATTGAGAAGAAAATTATTAACAGAGATGTGGAATTTGACGAAGAAGATTCTTGGGATTGGAGTGATAAAGACAAAAATATGTATGAATTCTTTCTTTTCTTTGATAAGAGTAAGCAAAGTAGAGAAGTTCAAGAGCCCGTGACAGCTCCAAGATCACAAACATTTCTTCATCTCTAGTGGAAGTTCAAGTGAAATAGAGCCTCATATGTGTAACGCCCCAGAAAATCCACCTCGATTCCCGATTTGCTACCTACTACTAGTCGTAACCATCACTCATATCCTTTAATAAAACTCTTTAAAATTGTTAAAATTTATTTTTCAACTTAAAACAACCATTTTAAAATCGATTAAAGACTTCGCAGCGGAAGACTTTTAATTAAATTCGATTTAAGTAAAATTCAAGTTTCTAAACACACAAAACTCATTCTCGGTCGACCTCTTTTTATCCTGGTTGACACTTCATTCGCCTCTGTCGGCGCAGGTCGACCCTTGCTTTTCACTTCTCAAACCGGTTGACATCTTTCTTTGGCGGTCGACACCTAGACCCTCTTTGTCTGCGTCGATCGATTCTCGAGGTCGACACTTCTGCTTGCTTTACGTTACCAGTCGACACTTGCATGTGTTGGTCGACACTTTATTGTTCTCTATCCGAGTAGGTCGACCCACGCGGTCGACACATATGGGATTTGATCGACCCCGTTACGTGCAGGTCGACACCCCGCACTCGTCCATACACTGAGAGGTCGACACCTACAGTCATAGGTCGACATTTCATTCGACTCTGCCCGAGCAGGTCAACCCCCGTGGTCGACACTTGCCGGGTTTGGTCGACCACTAGGCCTATCGCTCGACACTCGCTTCGCAGAAAGTGGACAGAAATCGAACTAAACAATCACAGTTTCGACTGAATGTTTAAAACCCCATCTCTACTCTTCAAAACAACTATAGTTCCTGCTATATACCTCGAATCATCCCCTAAAAGTTTAAAATTCTGGTTTTACATCAAAACGATTCTATTTGACTCAAAACACCTCACCACCCATACCTACACTCACCCTGGTCAAAACGCCCCAACAGCCGGCTAAATCGTCCCAAGAGCGTCCTTCTCCAACTGTCTCATAGTCCTAGACATGCTCGGGATACTCACTCGCAGTTACGTCGTCACCTACATCACAAAAATCAACTATTAGTCTAATGCTAAGTAAGTAATGCATAAAAACAAAACACTGTAAACAAACACATCCTAACATATGCAATTTCTACAGTTTCGTTTCTACTTTCGTTTTCGTCTCTTTCTTACATCTTCTTTATCTTCTTATTACTGAGTTCTTCTTTACGTACTAGATCGAGATGACACACCTCGTGGTCCACCTCACTGGACAAGGTCAAACTCGATATAGTAAAGTGATACACCTCGCGGTTCACCTCACTGGGCAAGGTCACCACGTAAAGCAGAGGAACAGTGATACACCTCGCAGTCCACCTCACTGGACAAAACCACTCAACCTCACCTTTATTATCTTCTTATGTATCTTCTCATTTCATTCGTCTCCTCATATCCTACTGCTTCACTTCGTAAAACATGGAAATTCATTTTCGTTTCGTCTCGTAATTTAAAACCATGATGCATATCACAAAGTATAACATAAAATAAACGTGCAATGCATCCTACTGAACTGTGATGTAGGCCTGAAAGCAAAACTCCTACTACATTACTTACCTGGCGTACTAGAAATTCCTCCTACTTTGTAACTTTGTACGCTAACTGGAAAAACTTATAAAATAACATATCTATTAGCTCTACTTTCCATTAAATTCATAAAACTCTAAAGGAAACAACAACTGAGCCCCCACTCGGCCTAAATCGAAATCCTAACTCAATTTTCGACTAACCTTCGAAAATTTATAACTCCTCAAATACTCGTCTGAATTGGATGATTCGAACTGCTACGGATTCCTCATGACGTCTAGTTTCTAATGGTCTCATCCATTTCCTAATTCAACACCTATAGTTTGGCCGGACGTGACCAAGCGAAAACCGTTCCCCAATTTGAGCATTCAGCTATCCAAACGCTCAATTTTCTCCATACAAACCTATAACCTACCAATGCTTCCAGTTTAAGCACCAATATACGAATAAAAATTAACTATAACAATGAAATCACATTCCTTCAACTTAGGTTTTACCATAAAGTCCAATAATTGCTCTAACTCCACTTTTACCGTTCGAAACAACTACAACATTAACTATCTATTATAAACTTACCTTAGATTTAAAGAACAGAAAGAGGAACGAAGGAGAAATCGACTGAGCGTTGTAGGAAGAGAAAATCGTCGAAGGGAGGAGAAAGGGAAAGAGTTTTCTCTGCGCGGGGGAAGAGAAGAAATAGGGGAGGCGATCGCTGGGGAGAAAACACCATTGAGGTATTTTGTTTTCATTTTTATAATAATAATAATAATAATAATAATCTTAAGTACTATTTGACCTTTAACCCTTAACCGTTTAATAAATCTGTTATACGGTCCGATTCCGGTTGGATTTTTAAATTTTTCTTTTCTTCATTAACCTCAAAATAGTCTTTTACTTAAAGGTAAAAATTCTTCGTTCTCAATTCTGACAAAAACTCCGCCGATCATAATTACGTAAGTCCGAAATTAGTTTAAACGGAAAAATCTGGGTGTTATATTTCACCCTTCTAACAAAAAATTTGTGCTCAAAATTTGCTATCTAAACAACTCAGGATATCGGCTCCTCATATCCTGTTGCCGCTTCCAGGTTGCTTCTTTTACGTTATGGTTGCGCCATAATAATAATAATAATAATCATCATCATCATCTTAATTACTATTTCACCTTTAACCCTTAACCGTTTAATAAATTTGTTATACGGTCCGATTCCAGTTGGATTTTTAAATTTTTTCTCTTCTCCATTAACCTCAAAATAGTCTTTTACTTAAGGGTAAAAATTCTCCGCTTTCAATTCTGACAAAATCTCCGTCGATCATAATTACGTAAATCCGAAATTAGTTTAAACAGAAAAATCTAGTTGTTACATTTCACCCTCCTTACAAAAAATTTGTCTTCAAAATTTGCTACCTAAACAACTCAGGATATCGGCTCCTCATGTCCTGTTGCCGCTCTCAGGTTACTTCTTCTACGTTATGGTTGCGCCATAATACTTTCACCAGTGAAATCTCCTTGTTGCGTAAAATCTTCACTGCATAATCTAGAATCTCCACTGGCTTCTTCTCATACGTCAATATGGGTTGAACCTCTATATCCTGTTGCTCCACGACGTGAGAGGGATCTCGTATACACTTCTTCAGCATAGATATGTGAAATACATTGTGGATCCCATCCATCGAGGTTGATAGTTATGCTGGTAAGCTGTTTTTCCTATTCTCTTCGAAATAGGAAATGGTCTAACAAATCTTGGGTTCAACTTGCATCTTTTTTCGAATCTCATAACTCCTTTGAATGGCGAAACCTTCAGGAAGACTTCATCACCCACCTCAAATTCTAACTCTCTTCTCCAACAATCTGCATAACTCTTCTGTCGGCTTTGAGCAGTTAAAATTAATTGCTGAATAAATGCAATTTTCTCTACTGTGTGTAGCAAAATATCCGGGCCAACCAATCTTGCTCGCCAACTTCATCCCAATATATTGGAGATCTGCACTTCCTGCCGTAAAGAGTCTTGTAAGGAGTCATACCTATCGTAGTCTGAAAGCTGTGTTATACGAAAACTCCACCAATGGTAGGTATCTGCTCCATGAACCCTAGAATTCCAGTACACAAGCTCGAAACATATCCTCCAGGGTCTGAGTGGTCCTCTCAGATTGACCGTCCGTCTGAGGATGAAATGCCATACTAAAATTAAGCAGCATACCCATAGCCTTGTGCAGACTCTTTCAGAACTTCGACGTAAACCTCGGGTCTCTGTCTGATACGATCGTAGTCGGAACTCCGTGCAACCGTACGACCTCCTGAACATACACTTCAGCGAACTGGTCCATAGAGTACGTCATTTTCACTGGCAGGAAATGGACTAACTTGGTTAATCGATCCACAATCACCCATATGCCATCATAGCCTTTTGTTGTCCGAGACAATCCGACAACAAAATCTATCGATATCTGCTCCCACTTTCACTAAGGAATAGACAATGGTTGTAGCTTTCCTGCTGGCCTCTGGTGTTCAGCCTTAATCTGCTGATAAATTAAGTACGTCTCCATATACTTTGCCACAATCTTCTTCATATCTGGCCACCAATAATGCTGCTTAAGATCTCTGTATATCTTAGTGCTTCTTGGATGCACCGAAAATCTCGAATAGTGGGTTTCAGCCAGTATTTTTCTCTGTAGTTCTTCATTACTTGGAACGAACCACCTATTTTGAAACTTAAGAATTTCGTCGTCTGAATAACTGAACTCCGACCTGTCGTTGGAAGCCATGCTTGATTTAATTTCTTCGCATTCAGCGTCGTCCTTCTAAGTCTGCTTAATCTTCTCCAGAATCGTAGGCTGTAAGGACATAGCCGATAACATGGCCGAGACACTCGACACTATTTCCAAGTTGAACTTCTAGAATTCTGCGTCCAAGATCAGTGGCATAGCTGAATCCATCGCTGACGTGGATGTCGTCACTCTGCTCAATGCATCAGCCACCGCATTTGTCTTGCCGGGGTGATATTTAACCTTAACATCGTAGTCCTTCACGAATTCCAACCACTGCCGCTGGCTCATATTCAACTCCTTCTGAGAAAAGATATACTTCAAACTCTTGTGATCCGAATATATTTCACACGGCTGTCCATGCAGATAATGTCTCCAAATTTTTAGTGCGAAGACTACCGCGGCTAACTCTAGGTCGTGCGTCGGATAATTCTGCTAATAATGCTTCAGCTGCCTAGAAGCGTAGGTTATCACCTTTCCTTCCTGCATCAGTACACATCCAAGACTTACCTTGGAAGCATCACAATAAATGCTAAATTTCCTGTCTTCGGTAGGAAGCGTCAAGATTGGAGCAGTAGTCAATCTTTGCTTCAACGTCTGGAAACTGTATTCGCAATCTCCAAACCACAGATACTTTACGCTTTTCCTCGTCAACAAGGTTAGAGGCTCTGCTATCTTTGAAAATCCTTCAATGAACCTGCTGTAATAACCTGCTAACTCGAGTAAACTCCGTATCTCTATGACATTCTTCGGCTGTGGCCACTCCTTGCTAGATCCACCGATATTCCATCACTTGAGATGCCATGCCCCAGAAACTAAATCATATCCAGGCAAAACTCGCACTTAGAAACTTGGCATAAAGTTGGTTTTGCTTCAAAGTCTTCAACACCAATCTCAAGTGCTCCTTATGTTCCTCCTCGCTCCGAGAGTACACCAAAATATCATCGATAAAAACTATGACGAATTTATCGAGATAATCATGGAACACTCTATTCAGCAGGTCCAAAAAGGCGACGGGAACATTCGTCAGTCCAAATGACATCACTAGAAACTTGTAATGTCCATACTGCGTCCGAAAAGCTGTATTCGGAATGTCTTCCGGCCTGACCTTCAACCGATAATAACCCGATCTTAGGTCAATCTTTGAAAACACGCGTGCATCTTGGAATTGATCAAATAAATCGTCTATTCTTGGTAGAGGGTACTTATTCTTAATCATGAGCTTATTTAACTCCCTGTAATCGATGCACATTCGTAACGACCCGTTCTTCTTTTTAACAAAGGATCGGCGCGCCCCACGGCAAGACGCTAGGGCGTATAAATCATTTCTTCACAAATTCTTCTAATTGCTTCTTCAACTCTTTCAGCTCCGTTGGCGCCAGTCTGTAGGGATTCTTTGATACCGGGTTAGCTCCTGGATATATATCTATAGCGAACTCTATTTTCCGATCCGGAGACAAGCCAAGTAAGTCATCTAGGAAAACTTCAGAGAAGTTTTGAACAATTAAAACATCCTGCGGCCTCGAATCCCTGGGAATTTGCATATCTATAATATTGGCGAGAAAACCATAATACTCACAAATCAAAACTTGACGAGCATTAACAGGCGCCAACACAGATATTCTTCTGGCATTCTTCATGGCTTGAAAGATGTGTTCTCCACCACCTGGGGGTTTAAATCTCACTGTCCCTGAACTGCAGTCGATCGTAGCGTAGTATTTGAATAGCCAATCTATTCCCAATATTATGGCGTATCCCGTTATATTCATAATGATGAGATCAGCTAATAAATTTCTGCTTTCCACAGACACCACACTATCTCGCACAACCTGATTCGAGTGCATCGTCCCACCAGAAGGTAGCATCACTTTGTAGCTACAATTCGTCGATATAGGCAATATGTCTAACTTCATCGCGAATGTGGTTGCAATAAATGAATGTGTAGCACCAGAGTCAATCAAGGTATAAGCAGGTACAAAATTTACTAGTATGGTACCTGACACCACGACTGGCTGATACTCGTCGCCCGAATCAATCATCGCAAATACCCTCGGTGTTGTGCGTGTAGAACCCCTTTTCAAGGCTGGACAATCTCTGCTAATGTGGCCCACCTCGTTGTAATTGAAACACCAGACAACCTTGGGCTTCAAGTAGTCTCTGGCCAACTGTCCAGCTTCATTACGGTTATAGCACTTTCCGGAATTCCATCTGCGTTCAAAAAAATAATTGAATTATGAATTAATTAGCATCATGTTGTACTAATTAGTGATTAAAAATCATCAAATTAATATTTAATTAGTAATAAGATTATTGAAATGTGTTAATTAGTGATTCAATTTATAGATTATACTTAATTAGCAAGTATATCATTGAATTATACTAATTAATGATTAAATTATTAGATTATTATTAAATTAGTAATTTGATTATTTGATGAATTAATTTGTGATTGCTTTGTATTATTAAAAAATAAATGGATTAATAAATTAATTAAGTTATTCAATTGAATTGCTTAATCATTATTTAAATTATTTATTTAGTTTGATATTTTATTAGACTAATAGTTTAATAATTTTGTATTTTGAAAATATTACTCTGTTTTAAAAAAAATTGGAACCAAATCGAAATTGAATCAGAATCGAAAGGAAAATTTTTGTTCGGTTCTGGTTAGATTTCCCACCTTAAATGGTTCGGTTTTTGTTCTATTTTTTATAAACTGAAAAAATCATTTCGGTTTCAGTTTGACTCTAAAATCGCTGACTCTTAATCTGAAAACTGCATCGCTTATATTCCCATTCATTAATCAGAGAAAATGTGTTGCTTGGATTCCTTTCTCCAACTAAAACCCATTTCTCTGATTGCTTTCTTCTCTATCGTAATTATTATTTTCCTTCTCCTCTTTGCCGCCTTAGTTTCCGGCGATAGCTCTTCTCTATGTACGAAGTGTTGAACCGTATCACAAAATCGGGTTCATAGAAATTGTTACAAATTCTGTTAAATTTAAATTTTCTCTTTCTATAATTTTTTTCTTCATGTTTCCCGTATTTATCTTTTTTGTCTTTTTTATTGGAAAGCTTCAGGCTTATAAAAGCCACAGAACAACTCTTCTTAAGGGTTAAGAAAGAGAAATATAATACAATTCAAATTACTATTCCTTACCATTCTTGTTCATATTCTTCTGATATGGTATCAGAGCTATAAACGGCTCTTTACTCCCTTCTGTATTTTTGTTTTAAATGATGGCCTCCTTAGAGATTACGACAGACGTACCGTCATCGTCTTCCTCTTAATCTATCCTCGCTTCCTCATCTTCCCTCAGTAAATCAACCTTTAAATATCAAACTTGACGATTCAAATTTTCTTATCTAGAAGAACCAGCTACTAAATATAGTCATTGCCAACGGTCGGGAGGATATCCTCATTGGATCTCGTCCCTGTCCTAAAAAAGACGACGAATCTAATCAATATATCATAAACCCAGATTTCTCTCCTGGGAAAGATACAATCACCTTATAATGAATTAGATCTATGCTTCTGATTATGAACAAATGCTAAGATAGCTAGTAGGCTATTCCTCAGCTTTCAAAATTTGGGAAGCTCTCGAGCAACTTTACTTTGCTTTGCCTTTTACTCAGATCTCGGAGCTTCACACAAGTTTACAAGCATTTCGCAAAGATGGTCTTAGGGCTATGAACTATGTCCAGAAATTTCAGAGTCTCTGCAACACACTAGCTGCAATCGTGAACCTGTTAACTACAAGGATCAGCTTCTGTATTTATTAAATGGCTTAGGAGCTGAATACAACTCTTTGGTCACTTCTATGTCCACTCGCACTTATCGGCCATCTGTTGAAGAACTAAATAGCTTGTTGTTAAGCTATGTTGCCCGTCTTGAAAGTTAGAATGATGCCGCTTCCCAGAGCTCCTTTCAAGTCAACTATACTAACATCTCAGATAATTCAATTAAACCTAAATTTTCTTCCCCATCTGAACTCATTCCCATTTCTCCTTTACATCAAACAGACCACGAGGTCCTCAACCATCCTTCTCAACTTCCTCTCTACTTCCCACTCTTCCCTATCGTCCTTCTTCACCTTCCTTTCCTCAAAATCAATCACAATTTTGACCTCGGTGTTAAATCTGTCTTAAACCCGGACATTGTGCTAACTTTTGCTATCACAGAACTAACCTCCAATATCAACCCACCTTGTAATTTATCAGCAGGTCTTCCCTCTCTTTATGTAAGACCAGTTATGGCTACTACACCTCTTGGTACATGGATTATGGTGCCTCTAACCATTTCACTCTAAATTTGAACATGTTAGACTCGGCTACCCCATATTCAGGTGATGCTAAAATAACACTCGGTAATGGTAAAGTTTCTCCTATCTCTCATATTGGTAATGCAACTCTTCATACTCATTGTTCTCCTTTAAATTTGTGAACTGTTTATCATTTTCCTTTTCTTCAAAAAAACCTCCTTAGTGTCTCGCAATTATGTCTTGATAACAGAGCATATATTGAATTTTATCCTTATTTCTTTGTTGTCAAGGATCAGGTTTCCTACAAAATTCTCCTCCAGGGAATCCTTGATAACTGTTTATATTGAGTCGGTCTTTATCTGCTTAACCTCTTACAGTCTCCACCAATCCTTTAAATCTGTTGCATTTTAGATTGGGACATCCTTCATCAATTTTAGTTCAATTTGTTTTATCTAGTTTTAATATTTCGGTTTCATCTCACTGTATGAACTTCTGTTCTATTATCAATTAGAAAAATCTTATAGATTACCATTTCCACTCTGTGTTTCTTACGCTACTACTAAATTTGAGTTAATTCATACTAACTTATGGGCTTCTTCCCTAGTTTCATCAGTCACCGGTGCTAAGTATTTCATAATCTTTATTGATGATTTTTTTAAATTTACCTGGTTTTATTCTTTTCATTTGAAGGATGAGACTTATAATGCTTTGCACACTTTCCAAAAACTGATTCATACTCAGTTTAATAGTACCATTAAACATGTAAGATTAGATTGGGGTGGTGAATTCACGTCATTATCAAAATTTTTTACAACTCATGGAATTATTCATGAGATTTTATCATGTCTCTACTCCTTGCAACAAAACGGACGAGTTGAGCGTAAAAACTGAGATATCGTTGAAGCAGGTTTAACTCTATTCGTTCATGCCTCTATGCCTTTACAGTATTGGCCCTGCGCTTTTGGTACTGCAATATACTTAATTAATCGCCTCCCATCAAAAGTTTTAAAAAGTTAAATCCCCTTTCCAGACACTATACAACAAAATTTCCTTTTATATTTATCTTCACATTTTTTGGGTGCGAATGTTTTCCTTTTCTACGCCCGTATAATTCCCATAAACTGGAGTTTAGGTCAAGTCATTGTGTATTTCTCGGGTACAACTGTAATGGTTTAAATTTTTAACAATGTATCTGTGGATATTTATATACGAATGATATGTAAATATGAAATAATACATCAAAAGACAAAAATTGGACATTTTTGGAAGAAAAACCCAAAACAGGACCAATCGATCACCATTTTTAATATTTTGGAACTCAAAATAGAAAGTGTGTAACAACCTCTTTTTCTCAGTAAGATATTGTCTACTTTGGAGATTGGACTGTATCCCAATATCCTCCCCTCACGAATTAGTTTGGCGAGAACTTCCCAGTCGGTCACCCAACGTGGTACTGCTCTTACTGGAGCACTTTTAATTTCAGAGTTCTTATGGGATCCGTTGTCAATTGTGCTTCAAAACGCATCTTGTTATCTTATGAGGGTTTCTTTATATATGTTTTATTTTCATATACCTCCCCAAGCGATGTGAGATTGTGATGACCCGAATGTGTACATATGAGTACGGCTATAAGGCAAACCTCGGGACTGTGATGACTCGAATGTGTACGTATGAGTACGGTTGCGGGGCAAACCTCGAGACGTAAATCGAGTGTAGGCAAATCCCAAACTCGAGCATAGGCAAATCTTCTAGTCGTGGAAAAGGGGGTCGTCACAATCCCACATCGCTTGACGAAGTATATAGAAATGAAACATATGTAACGAAACCCTCCCAAGATAGTAAAATGTGTTTTGGAGTACAATTGTCAACGGATCCCATAAGAACTCCAAAGTTAAGAGTGCTCCGGCAAGAGCAGTACCATATTGGGTGACCGACTGGAAAGTCTTCACCAAACAAATCAGTGAGGCCCCAAAGCGGACAATATCTTACTAGAAAAAAGGGTCGTTGCAGAGGGTGTTGATCGATCGCCCCTTTGAAAAAAAAACCATTTTGTTGGAACATGATTCATTGTGAGTGTAACAACCTTTTCTGTGATAATTGGATGATTATGAAATTTTACAGTCTTAACCTAGACATGTAGAGGAAAATAGTGGCTTTCGAATGAAAGCATTTGGATGTATGTAGTAAAAGTTTTTTTAAGATTTTAATGGGATGAATGCAGTTTACGCTTTAAACTACGTTGTTTTGAAAAATGATTTTAAACTACATCTTAGAGTGAAAATTTAATGAAGGTTATTGAAGAAAAAATGTTTCTAACATCTTATAATATGTGGCCATGTAATTAGTTGGATAGCCAATGGAGTGGTGCCACATGTCACTCAAGAATTAGTGACTAATAATGTCATTAAGGTGTAATTAGTGAGTAATTAAGATTAACTAATTGTGATTAATTAAGTTAATCTTTATAATTAGCTTAGAACTTATCTAAATGGGTTAGTTTAACCTTGATTAAGATTTAATTAATCATGGTATTTTAATAATAAAACATGTAATGGAGGGTAAAATAGTCATTTTAAAAGGATAAGCAAGGCAAAATGGTAATTTGCCCTTGGAAACCTTCTAGAAGGTGGGGTACTTGGCTGAAAATTAGTGATTCTACGTTAGAAAACCAAGGATAAGAAAGAAAGAAGAGGGAAAAAAGAAAGGAAAAGAGAAAGAGAAATAGAGGAAGAAAATGAGGAAAAAAGGGAAGAAAAGTTGGGATTTTTGAGTCAATTCTCAAGAAAAAGTTGTTCATCTCGGTAAGGTGATTCGTTTGGAGTAAAAATTGGTCCATTTGGTGGAAATTTTGTGTGAAGTGGAGGAACCTACGATAGGTAAGTAGTAAATCTATCGTTTAAAATGATTAATTTATACTTTATTGCATTATTAGGTAGAGATAGATTTAATTTCTGCTTTGGTTCTGGTTAGGTTTAGAAATTCATTGTGATTGATTGAGATTAAATGGATTGAAGTGATAATGAATATTACTTTTGATGCGAATTGGAAGTAGTTTTCATGAAAAGTATGTTTGTAAATTGTATAGTATTGTTAAAGAAGAATGTTTTGAAAATGATGATTTACGTTAAATTGGACATGTTGGATTTAAAAAATTATTGCATAGGTGAGTTGCGTTGTTTTAAACGTGCATGACATTGAGTTTATAAACGTTTTAAAGCATGCATTTTAGGAAGGAGAAAGTTAAAAATCTTGGTAACACAAGAACCCAATGAATTGGACTTGTCTCTTCGTCTGTAATGAGTATAATTATAAAATTGAGCAGAAGATTAACTTAATGTTCTCTTTGGGTTGAAAATCCCTAAACCTTGAAAGACAACAATGCAAGAGGGGTTTTACAGCCTTACCAAAGAAAGATAGAATTTTGTAGGAGTGTGTGATGGTCATAAATGATGGGTTTAGAGTGTGGTGCATTTTTAATATAAACAATAGAATGTTAAAAAGATTGCATTTGAATTTTGTGAAAAGATAGTTTTAAATCATGCAAAGTTTATTATATTTGAATTGGATTTATTTATTCGTTGAAATTGACTTCAAACAATAGTTGATTGATTTTAAAAGGATTGATTTTGAGCATGCATAATTTTAAATGCATTTGCATGGCTTTCAGCCGAACTTGATTTTAATTGATTTAAAAAAGAATCACTATTAGGTGGAGGATGAAGAATGGTCTCAGATAGTGTAGATAGAGTATGAATTAGTTAGTCTACTTGCTAGACTTATTTACTGGGCTAAAAACTTATTGTATTGATAATCTATATTTTTCAGATAACGAGAACGTTCACTGAGAGGGTAAAATAAAGCCAATATAAGGTTGATAAAGAGGCATATGTGAACCATCGAGGTAGATGATCTTCTTTTTGTATTGGGACATTGATTTAATTTTGTATGTATAAACCCCTTTTTAACAGTCACGTGTGGTGACCTACGTTCTTAATCGCTTCTGTGTACTCTAAGATGTAAAAATATTAAATATTTGAAAGTATGAAATGTATCTTGTTTTCGGGAGCATCCTAATTTAGGATATTAGGTTGAAGGAATAGATTTTATTATATTAATATCAATCCATGGATGTGTGTTCAAACTCCTTTCCACTTCGGGAATTGTCTAGAGCCAAATGGGGTCCGGTTGTGGAGACAATCGAGTCCTGACAACAACAGTCATCATAAAGGTTACATTTGCCTTCATTCAACCAATGGTCATATCTATGTGTCACAACATGTGGTTTTCAATGAAGATAACTTTCCATTTCTTACCACCTCTCCGTCCACAGTTAAAAAGGATGTAATTCCCATCATTACTTTCTTGCCTTTTTCACCAACCACTGAACCCTGTACTTCTTCTATTAGTTGACCTGTCATTTCTTCTATTATAATCTCTATCTTTTCTCACTCTCCCGCCTTGAATTCTCCTCTTCCGCATGATCTAGTTGAGAGCTCACCAGAACCATTGATTATAAATGAGTATTTTATGGTTACACGGTCGAAGTTTGTATCTTCAAATCTCGGGTATTTTTCAGTGTCGTTGGTAACATACTTTGTGAACCCTCCTCTTATAGCGAAGCTTCAAGACTTGATGAGTGGTGTACGACTATGCAAATGGAGTTCAATGCTCTTCAGTCTCAAGGGACGTGGTCCCTGGTTCCAAAACCTAGTCGCTCTCGAATCATTGGGTCTAAATTGGTCTATAGAATCAAACTCCGCTCAGATGGATCGATTGATCATTTCAAAGCACGCTTTGTTTGCAAAGGTTTTCAACAAACACCAGGTCTCGACTTTCACAAAACGTTCTGCTCGATTATCAAACCAACAACAATCAAACTTATTCTTAGCATTGCAACCTCTCGGAAGTGGCCTATTAAGCAATTAGATGTTCAAAATGCTTTTCTTCACAGTGATCTCCTAGAAGATGTTTATATGCAACAACCTCAAGGCTTTATCGACTCCACTCGACCCGATTATGTCTGTAAGGTACATCTCTCGCTCTATGGCCTCAAAAAGTCACCCCAAACTTGATTTCTCAAACTTAGTATGACTCTTATTAATTAGGGTTTTTAAAGATGCTACTTCTATGTTCACATATCACATTGCCTCTGATATTCTTGTGATTTTAGTTTATGTAGATGATATTATAATGACTGACTCGTCTTCAACACTAATTTTAGAGTTGATTAATCACCTGTATCAATTGTTTGATATCAAGAATCTCGACTTGTTACATTTTTTTTTGGTGTTGAAGTTCAGAAGCACTCCATTGAATTACATCTGAGCCAAACGAAGTACATTCGGGATTTATTGACAAAAAGGGGAATGCTTGGATCTAAACCTCAATCCACTCCTCTTGCTCTACCTCCACTATTGATCCATGATGGCACATCGCTGTCAGACTTAACAGAATATTGCAGCATTCTTGGAGCTCTTCAGTACTGCACAATCACAAGGCCGAATATATCTTATGCTATCAACAAGCTTTGTCAGTTCATGCATGCACTTATTGGTATTCATATGCAAGCTGTCAATCGTATTCTTTAGTACTTACGAGGTATTGCTCACTTGGGATTCATTCTTCAACTTAGCTTAGATCATACTCTTTATTACTATACAGATACTGATTGAGCATCGTATCCCGATGATCCTCGTAGCACAAGTGCTTATTGAGTATGCTTTGGCCATCACTTAATTTCCTAGACGAGAGCGGCCTCCCGGTCAAGTACAGAGTCAAAATATCGTGCTCTTGCGAATGAAACTACTGAATTGTTATGTATCCAATACTTAATCATAGAACTGCGCCTTCCTACATATTCATCTCCATTAATATACTTTGATAATATCAGCACTCTCAGCCTTGCGTCAAATCTTGTTATTTATGCTCGGTCCAAATATGTAAAAATTGATCAACATTTTGTTCATAAAAAGGTAGCAAATGGATCGCTATGACTTGCCTACGCACCCTTTACAGATTAAATTGCTGATTGCCCAACAAAATCGTGGGTGACTACACGCTTTCAAGAACTTCACGCCAAATTCACATTTCTTCCTAGACCCATGTGTTTGTGTGGAGATATAGAATGATATCACTAAATCAGATTCTTAAAAATTGTTACAAATTCTGTTAAATCTAGTTTCAAGTGTTTATCTTTTTTGTCTTTTTTTGTGGGGAGAGCTTCGGGCTTACAAAAATCACTTAACAACTCTCCATAATTTAAATACAATACAATTCGAATTACTATTCCCTACCTTTCTTCTTGGTATCCTTCTGACACGAAGCTCTTCAGGATTTTGATTTCTCTGTTGGGATTCTTCCAAAAGGAGTTGCAAGCTACGAATTGGACAATGGAAGAGGAAAGTTCGTCGCTCGTCTGAATAAAACGGGTAAGTTCACTATCGATTCGTATGAATTAGAGTAAAAAACAACCACTACTGGAGTTATAAAGAATGATAAGCTTACCATTACTGGAGTTATAAAGAATGATAAGCTTCATAAATTGGAGGGCGTCAGTGTTAAGGTCTTCTTTCTATGGCTGAATATTGTGGAAGTGATTTGCAATGAAGACGAACTGGATTTCTCTGTGGGCATTGCTTCTGCAAATTTCGGAGTACATAATTTCTATGAGTCTCCGCATTGTGGTTGGGCATTTCACTTTGATGATTTTGGTGATTTGGTGTCGTCATCTTAGGTAAGCTGGTTGAGTTTAGGGAGGAATTAGTTTTGATTTTTTTTTTGTCTAGTTTCTGATCTATAAGATAGAATTTGGCTTTCTGTATATTGAAATAAATGATCAATCCAATAAGCAATCTAATTATAGGAATCCACTTTTTCTCTGATCATTCCTTCTTGCTTACAAAATCTGCTTACAAAATCTAAGTCAAAAGGAAAGATCTACCAGGAAAGCAAAGAGAAAAAAAAAAAAAAGGAACGATAAATGGGAGATAAAAAAGTTACGTGGATAATGTCAAAGGTGGCGACGTCGATTGCACTGACGTCCTTTAAGGAAAACTGGTCGAATCCCCTGAATAATGTCAAAGGTGGCGACATCAAATTTTACTTTTCAAGTCAATTCTGACAAAAACTGTTTCTAAAATCCCTTGAATAAGCCTTGATAAGCTTCTTTAGTTTGGTTTTCTGATCAGAACTGCGCATCTATTTTAATGATTCTAGAATGTATAGTTGATACTGTATAGAAAACCTTGTATAGAAAGGGTATGTGTTTTAAAAGACTGGGAGAGAAACCTTCTAGCTAGAACTATTCACAGAGAACAGATGGTAAAATTGTGAATTTGTTGGTATAATTATTGAGGTTACAATCAAGAAGTGTAGATCTTTCATTTGTACGTGTTTTACTCTTTGATAAAAAAAGAAGTATCACATTAGCTTTACAAAGCTTAAAATTCTCGAGTTCTTTAGCCTACGCATAGCGGAATAAAAAATCATTCAACTTTCGAGCATTGTTGAAGCATAAAGCCGTAGATCTTTAGGCAATCCATCTGTTCCTGGTGCAAATTTAGTAGGTTACACATCTCAGTGACCATCTTCAACTGAGTGGTAAAAGGGGAGTTTTCTTATTCTTCGTTTCCTATTTTGCAAGCAATACTTCAGCTCTTGGAAGACCCTTGCTTGTGATTTTGGTTTGACTGATGTTATGCTTTTGGTCTTTCTTTAGCTAGCTAGTCAGGCCATTATGAGTATTATCACAAGAGGTCTCTATACGAGTCTGTTTAGTTCTCAGCTACGACTTTTCTCTTCCTCCTCCTCTCTGATAGGAACATACAGAAATAATATATTATTCTAAGGGTATATTAAAAAGTATTTGTAGATAGTTTTTATTTTAAACTAAAGGTAGTTTTTATTTTAAATTAATGATAATTTATAGTTTGAATTAGAGATTAAATAAGGGATGTGAAGAAATGAGAAGGGGAGTTGAATTATTTGTGAATTCCGGTGAAGAGATCGAAGGAACGCAGAACTTAGAATTTCTGAGAAGGAAGAATAGCAGGACCTCAAATTTCTAGTAAAGTATTGTATTTTACGTGTTAATAAAAATATAAGTGTTTGTGTGCATTGTTATTGCAAATTCTTATCACTCTTATTCGTGTTTCGTTTGAGTGAATATATATAATCTACAATGCCTGTCTGATTTTGAGAATAAATGTAGAGTCACTCTTGGATTTACACACTCGATATACATAAATTCAATATTTTGTTGGACTTTCTATGTATAAATAAATTATAGACGAAATGAAATGAAGCGGCACATCACGACAGCATTTGTGAGGAAAAATTAGAATATGAACCAGGTATTGTTTCAATTCAATCAAAGCATTTGATTTGCATTATGGACAAATGTTTCTAATTTTGTGAATTCTGCATGTTTATTTAGTATATGGGTGTTCCCTTTTACAGGCTACAGCATACAGAAGGATCATCTAACTTTTTTGACCTCATCCACCATACTTCCTTATTGCCATTAAACCTCAACCTTTCGTCCGACCAAACAGTCAAACTTCACCCAACATTCAGAGGAAATGTACTAGATAAGAAACATGCTTCACGTTCTTGGCAAAGTCAATGTCTCCAATGTCTATTTTCTTTCCATTGCTGTTCTTATTACTCTCCTCAGTCCCTTTTTCTCATCAGAAGAAAACTGCCTATAAAGTTCTCGAGGAATACGATTTCCCAGTTGGTCTTCTTCCCACAGGAGTCGAAGGGTATTCGTTAAACAAATCGACAGGTGATTTCTCTGTGTATTTTAAAGGATCTTGTTCTTTCTCTGTTGATAGTTATAAGCTCAAGTATAAGTCAACCATAACTGGTACCATATCCACCGACAAGCTCTCTGGCTTGAGTGGAATTAAGGTTAAAATCTGGTTTTTTTGGCTGAACATCGATATGATCACGCGAGACGATGATTTGCTCAAGTTCACTGTCGGAATCAAAACTGCAGATTTCTCGGTCAGTAATTTTGATGAGAGTCCGAGCTGTGGATGCGGATTTGATTGCGAAAATGTGGGCGGAAGAAAGATCAAGCCTGAGTTTTTAGTTTCTTCATCTTGAGTTTTGATCTAAGATCAAGCTGTTTTGAGATTTTAGAATCAATGGAAGTTGCTTGATTTGCGCATTGAGATGGGGAGGTGTATACGTTTGTTGACTTGCAGCTGGAACTGTGAGTCCCATTTTCATCCTTCATCTTCTTTCAAATAAAATAACTTTTCTATTTCTTAGTTCGGGATTTGAAATTGGTGACGTGGGAAGTCTTTAAATTTTAGAGGTTTGTTAATCTTGTAGAGTTGCTTGATTAAGTAATCTACAATATCTGACCAAACCCAAAACATATGAATGTGTATAAAACCAAGGGTTTATTATGTCATTTGTGTTGATTTGGGTGCCACCAAAATGGATAAAAATTCTATTTTTCAATTACGTGGTAATGCAACCTGCTGCCTTTTCTAGTTACATTGGATGTCTACTCCTCTAATTTTACTTAGAGACATGCTTTCATCGCACATTATAAGTGCTTAGAATAATGAACTACTTGCATGAATGAAGTAATGACGAATAAAATAATTTAGATTCTTCAAATTTTGGCTGATTTGCAAATTATATTTATTTGTTCATTGTTACTATCTATTTTTTAATTATCAGTAATTTAAATAATATTATTAATTTATCGTTAAATTCAATATAAAGTATATTATATTTTTTATTTAATCTGATGTTTCAATTTGATTTTTAACACTTTTGCGAGATATTTACGAATAAATTGACCGGTAGATATAATTTGTTGATAGTTAAAAGGGAGAAACATGTAAAGTTTTAAAAAATAATATAAAATTTGTTGTAACATAACAAGATGGAATGAAACTAGGAGAGATTATTCCAAATCCTGTTAGTTTTAGCAATTATAGGAACCATTGGAACATATGTTATGTGATCATTTCTGATACATCAGAATTAATCTAATTACTCATTATACTAATAATCACACTGTGCTTTCATATATAAAAAGATATATATTCAGGAGTAAAAGTGAGAGACAGAGCAGAGCTGTCGCAGTTAAAGAACAGGGCAAGTCGTGGAGAACCCAAGGACGTGTCACATCCAAAGGTTGTCGTGTCGCCTCCCCACCGTCTTGCGCTCTCCGAGTGTCGACTAGATTTTCCCGGGACATTTACCCAAACAATACCTCTGCCGATCGAACAAGGAAAAGGGATTAAACCCATTTTTCATACTCCGTCTTTGTCGAAAAGCTAAAACAAAATCTATGTCTCTCCTTGAGATTTTCTCCCTCTTCATGCTCCTCTCTCTCTCCTTCCAATCGGCCATCTCCGCGGAAGCTGATGCTCGGACGGCGTATGATGTCATCCAAGACTACCGTTTTCCGATTGGCATTCTTCCGAAAGGCGCATTGGGCTATGAGCTGGACCGAACCACTGGTAAATTCAATGCCTTTTTTAATGGTTCGTGCGGTTTCTCTCTCGAGGGTTCGTACGCATTGAAGTATAAATCTACAATCAGTGGCTACATATCCGAAAACAAGCTTACCGGTCTGACCGGGGTGAGCGTGAAGATCCTTTTTTTATGGCTAGATATAGTGGAAGTTGTGAGAAATCGGGAGAATCTTGAGTTTTCTGTGGGGATTGCTTCTGCGTCTTTTCCGATTGATAATTTCTACGAGTGTCCGCAGTGTGGGTGTGGATTGGATTGCAATAATTTGCAGGTAACTAGTCTTAGAACCAATCCTCTTGCCTTGTCATTTTGATTTAGATTGATCGGATTGGAGAATTTGACTGAGTTATGTGACATGGGTTTTGATTGAATAATGTGGATGGTGAAGGTGTTTTGATTAATTTGGTTGAATTTGATTGTTGTGTTTTGGGTTTTTTCATATAGATTAATTCTCTATAGCCAATGGCAAAATGACCTGCTGCAATGTCTGATGAGGAATTGCATGGATTTCATTTGAGAATTCTTCAAACTCCAGATTTAGTGAGAGGAATAAAGTCATAATCTTGTCTAATGGGGAACAAATAACATAAACACGACTAACCAGACTAACCTTTCTCCCTGGCTTTTGCTTTTTAATTCATTAGAGAAAAGAACTGTGGATAAAAAGTAGACTTCGCATATGTTAGACTGCTCATATTCTTAGTCAATGCTTTCCCTGTTTTTGGGCAGAGTTTGGATAAAGCAAGAGGGTCATAGTGGATACTTTAAGTTTAAGTCTCTCTTTTCAAGTTGAATTGAAATTGTATCAAATCCCGACTAGTCCACTCCATTTGATTTGTCTCTCTAAAGCCGAAAATTAGAGTGGCACTAGGATGAGGTTTTGAAGAAGGAACAAATTTTCTTGCGACGGACTCCATCATCATCACTGTAATTTGTTTTTTTTTGAAGTTTGATTAGTTGGAAGGAGACTGGCCTAGTAGACTCGAGGTAGGCTTGACCATTGTTTTTCGAGTATTTAAAGTCGGAGTCGACCCAAAACAGGAGTGTGATCAATTTGAATTCCTTAATGGAATTAGAAAATAACAGGTTGTTGAAGGTGGAAGAAGCTTAGTGAGAGCATTAGGTAAGACATGAGCTTTCTCCCCACCCTACGCCCTTTTCCTCCTCCTCACCCATCAGTTCTATGGGTGTCGGGTTCTCGGCTGCCAAAACTAGCTCGTTCGGTCTATGTTGACCCGACGGAATGATTGTGTTTGTGCCCATAATTTAATTTAAAAATGGTTTTAGAAGTTCTTATTTTTCTTTAGTTCTGTGATGAAAACAGTTTCTGAACACGTTTCTAATGAAAAGGTAAGCCGTTTCTTCGAAAATGTTTTCCTCTATTAGCAAAAGCCAAAATCAAAAGTGATATTTAAACTTCAATAATCAAACTTCGTCAGAAGAAAAAAATTAATAATCATTTTGATTATTTCATTTGCAAACTATATAAATGCATTCCGGGTTCATGCGAGCGACCAACAAATTTGAGTCCTCCAAGAAATTGAACTCCCCAAACAATCCAAACGGATTCAAAAGGAAAACTTGCATCCAAGTTATATAAATTGAAAACAAAGATGGAAGACGTAGACATGGATGAGAAAGAAAATCACAACTGTCATTTAAATGTTACAAGGAAAAAATTTTGATAAGTTCAGACAACTTGTATAGTTCTTTCACAAACTAAAGTTAATTCATCCCGCTGTTTGTTTTCATTATTAGAGTTATTGTAAAAGCTGTTATTTTTATGTTATTATTATTTTTTGCGTAATTTTTGCACGATAAAGATTGTCAACGTATTATGGATTAACTTATTTTGTTGTATTGCAGTCACGATTGATTTATGGGTCCATTGGTCAAAATTGGTAATTAGAGAAATGATGTAATTTTGTTAAGGACTTGGAAACCCTTTGGTGGGGGCATTACCCTTTGCGCATGAGGGAGGGAGGGAGGGAGACGTGGTTCTTGGATATGTAAATTGTTGCGATTGAAGGCTGAAATCACGTTAGAAAGACTTCTAGCAACAATATTTGTGAAGGAACTTCGAGGAGTTAATTTCTCCTCTCCGTTTTAGCTATGAAGTTTTGAGTTCTGTTGGGTTTGAATTCGAGCTTAGAAACTCGAATCCATGAATTATTTTTGAGTTATCTGAGTAAATTTAAGTTTTATGTAAGATATTTAGTTGATTAGAAGTGAAAAATGGTGAAGGGGGGCGATTTTCGCAACTTCTCGTAGCTGGAAATCGCTATGTCAACTGGGGAGGGTGACTGATCAACACTTTAAACCCTACTATTAGATACAGAGGCATTGAGATTAAGAAATCTGATATTTAAATCGTACCATCTAAATTAATTAAAAGATTGTTTGCTATAACGCTTTAGCCAAACTTGATCGAGCAAATAAATGATAAACAACATGTTGATGCATTGATTTGTAAGATGAAGGTCAAATAGAATTTGGAAAAATATCTGAATTCTCCATATCTAATAATGAGATTATCAAGTTCAAAAAGAGATGACATATACTAAACGATGTTTGGATTATAGAGTTCCATATTAGGAGAAGCACATTCAACCACATACTCGGTTCATCTCGGTGTAACCAAAAGTATATCGAGATTTAAAGCAACATTATTGGTCGAGTGGATTGAAAGTGGACGTAGTTAAATTCGTTGAAATATGTCTTACCTTTTCAGCAAATCAAGCGGAACATCAACGACCTGTTGGTACATTACAATCGCTTACGATGCTTCAATGGACATGGGAGCATATAGCTATGGATTTTGTAATGGAACTTCTAAAGACTGTTAAGGGTCACGACTTCATTTTGGATTGTAGTGGATTGCCTGACCAAATTGGCTCACTTTCCCCTAATAAGGACTACGTATATTATGGATTAGTATGATCAATTTTATATTTAAGAAATTATCAAACTTTATAGTACAGCTATCTTTATTGTGTATGATTGGGATATTCGTTTTACATCAAAGTTCTCTAGGAGTATGTAGAAAGCAATCAACACTCAATTGAATTTTAGTACTGCTTTCCACCTTCATATCGATGTGCAATTTGTAAGAATGATTTAAATCCTAGAGCATATGTTAAGGGCTTGTGCTATTGATTTTCAATAAAATTTGAGTAAAAATCTACTATTCGTGGAGTTCATCTACAATAATAATTATCAAGGTTCAACTCAAATGATATCTTATGAAGTTTTATATGGAAAAAAATATCAATTTTCAGTGCACTGAGATGAAGTTAGTGAAGAAATACTTGTTGGGGCTGATATTATGATACAAACTATTAAGATTGTTGCCTTAATCTAGAAAAGGATCCTCACATCCTAGAGTAAACAAAAAGTTATGTTAATCAGAGTACAAGGAAATTAGAATTTGCAATAGGGGATGAAGTACTTTCTAAAATTGTCTAATAATGGGTGTGATGCGGTTTGGTGAGAAGGGAAAATTGAATCTGAGATTCATGGACCTGTTTCATTAGTTTGAGAAGTTGTATATCAGCTGAATTTGTCAGAGTTACTCAAGCATGTGCACAATATAATCCATATTTTGACGTTGAAGAATTCTATTCCAAATTTCTTGCATATTTTACCAATCAAATTTCTTGACTTTGCAATCAATCTTGGTCTATCTTATGAAGAAAGACCTATTCAAATTTTGGATTAAAAAAAAAAGAGAATTGAGTAATAAGAAGGTGAAACCGAAACATAGAAGAAGCAACTTGAAAAAGAGAAGAAAAATTGAAAAAAGCCTTTCCATAACTGTTCAGGTAAAATTTCAATTTTGAAGATGAAAATTCTTTCAAGTAGAGGAGATTATGACAATGGTTAGAAATTTGATCATGAGACTGGTTAGAAATTTTGAGAATGTGTTGTTGCAACTTTCACTTATCCCGAAGTGGAAATTTTATAAAATTATTACAGATCATGAGATCGGTTTGGCGACAATGGTTAGAAATTTGATATAGTATGGATGATAGTTGATAAATAGAAAATATCTGAACATTTTATACCAGTTAGAATGAATTTCTCTTTAACAAAGTTGAACAAGTTATATATAGATAATATTATTCGTCTTCACGGTGTTTTCTTGAGTATAGAGTTAGACAGAGATCAAAGGTTCACCTCTAAGTCTTGAAAAACTTTTTAGAGAGCTTTGAACACTAAGTTAAATTTGAGCACGACACATTATGTATCAAAGCATATTCATATACGAAATACACGTTAATTAGAAATGTCTAGATAATTTTGTAAAACAAAAACTATGTGATGTGTGTGCACATGAATGGATCATATTTGCTGAAAAAGAAGTTAAGGTTGTGAAGACATAATCATCAATGTATGATTAGATGTAATATTAATTCAATTTGGTTAATTTTATATTAGTATTCTTGCTGAGTTATAAAACTTAATGTGATTTCCTTCGGTCTTTTAGGACAAGTGAAAACAGCTCAAGAGGAAAAAAATAAAAGACAAATTGGATTGATGAGCTTGACACAAGCTAGGCCCAAAAGAGTGTATTATGGTAAATTTTAAATAAATATAGATAAAGTCTTGTATATAAAAAGACTTACAAATTAGTTGTAGGGTGAACTTCATATTTTTATGTGGCCCAGTTAAATGTATAGTTAGATGTCTTCCTAATTCGGGTATCTAGATGTCAAGACTCGTCGAGATGGGCACATATACCATCTTCATAGAGCATTTTACAAAATATGTTTGGCTTTATCCCCTCAAATGCAAACTGATGTGCATGATGTTTTTGTTCGTTTCAAAGCCCTTGTTGAAAACTTTCTTAAAATGAAAATTATCACGTTCTACTCTGATAATGGGAGAGAGTATAACACTCTCACCTCATTTGACCACTCCCCCTTAGACGTTCGAATACAATGGTTACTCTGAGTGTCGTCATCTTCATATTATTGAAGTAAGTTTATTGTTACTTTCTCATGCATCATACCCTTGTCATATTGGTTTTATGCTTCTGTCACAATTATCTTTTTATTAATCATTTTACCGCGTCTGCACAATCTTTTCTTTCTCTGTAATGTCAATTTTTTTGGTCATTCTCCTAACTTTTGTAAAAGGCAATTGGATGTCTCTATTACCGGTTGCTTTGCTCTTACAGTTCTCATAAATTTGCACTTCGTTCTTCTCCCTGTTTGTTCATTGGTTATTCAACTACCCAAAGTGCATATCTATATATTGATTCCACTTCTTCTTGCATTTGCACTTCATGTCATGTTGAATAATTTTTCCATTCATATCTCTCTAATAATGCCAGAGCGTTCATCTGGTGACGCAGTGTCACGTTAGTCCCCTTTAGTATTACTCTTACTGATCAATGAATTTTCTCCCGTTTACATCTAAAAGCACTATACAACCTAAAACGTCTTCTTCTAACGCCATAGAGCCCCAATCATATGTTCTCTCTTCGTCAACCCAAGAGCATGTTAGTGTTGTGCCTCGCACCAAGAACCACAACACCCAACCATTGACATCACCTTCCCCTTTACTGACCAGTATCAATCCCAACTGCCATCATTACTCAATCCAAAATAAACATTTTTAAGCCTAACACCAAACTCAATATCATAGCTCAACTCTCTCGTTCCAGTGACCTTGAATCCACAAACCTGTTTCAAGCCATCAACGATCCAAAGTAGCATCAGGTCAATGCCCGTTAAATTTGATGCTCTAGTCTAAACAGGACATGAGAATTAATTCCACCAAAGACCATGCAAAATGTAGTTGGTTGCAAATTAGTTTGTATTGAATGTTTACTTGATTGTTTGGTCGATATGTATAAAGCTCATTTAGTTACCAAAAGATTTTCACCAACGTCCAAGAGTTGACTATCATGACATCTTCAGTCTAGCAATAAAAATCACAATTGCTTGTCTCGTTGTGCCTTATGAGAGACACGAGACAAAATGAGGAATGACCAGTCCAAAAGCCGCCCAACTTTAAACTTTAATTTATTACTAATACAACAAAAATCTTAAAAACAAACTATAGTCAAGGCCAACACAATTGGGCTAATGCAAAGGTACAACAATGATATCAAGATTAGCATGATAGTTAATTTCACTATAAGGAAATAAAATGTTGAACCTACTCTTGTGCGCCGACAAATAATGATTTTCCTGATTTAAACCTAAAATGGAATAATCATTTGAGATGAGTCGATTAAATTTAATAGAGATAAAGTTTTATATTCAGCGAGTTAGTTACAATAATGAATAAGCATGCTAAATATAAAATATTTTATAAAACTTATTCGAAAAACATACAATAGTTCAACTGGTATTTACATAAAATAGACTCATGTTGTTCAATATGAAAAATCTCAGTCAAAATGGAGCCACTTACGAGCTCTAGACACATTATGTCATAGACATATACAATTATAATTGAAATACTTGACAATCATAAAAATCACGAACAACCCTCATTAGGTTTAGGATTTTGTACCAAAAAATACGACACATACAATTGTTTTATTACTCTAGTTAACGGCAAATATGTTTAACAAAAATAAGACTCTCACATGGGTCGATCAAACTTGGTTCACATTATCAAGTTTAAAAATCGAACTTGGTTCACTTTATAAAGTTTAAAAATATGTCCAATGAAAATATACATATAAGATAAAAATGGACAAGGCAAAACGTGCTATAAAACATAAGAACATTTGATAAAAAAAGTTTCAAAGAAAATATACAATGTAGAACATAATATCATACCACTGACTCACAAGGCCTACCAAATCAAAGTTCAAATATCCAAAAACTCAGGAAGTCCAAATGTTAGACTAAAACTTACAACCTCTACACACACACAAACACACACGGTGTATTTTTCTAGATCTTCAAAAGATTGTTGAAACTCCTAACCGGAATAGGAACCAACTTGGGACCTTACATAAATAATTCCATAAAAAGTCGATCTTAAAACAAGCTCAGGTCGATCTTAAAAGTGCCTGTTGACCAAGAAATAGGCAACTAGACCAAAGTCGACCTGACCCCTCGAAGGAGAGATCAGCTAGTCCTCAATCATAAAAAGACCAATCCTCAACCGTCGACAACTAGTCGACTGGACTTACACGTCGGTTGACCGCTACATCCAAGAAACACTCTGGAACCACAAAAAATTCTGACTTTCTCTTACCCATCTAACTTAAATCAACCCAAAATGTACCAATACATAATTTAACTTAATTCTGTTAATAAATCTAACTAGTTTCATCAATAAATTTTGTAACTTTTCAATATAAATCAAACTTCTAAACATAATTTAATCTTATTCCTTCTCAAATGTGTTAAGAATATAAGAAATTATTTGCTAAAATTCTAGGTTTTCCATAGAAAACATTAAACCTATAACACGCAAAACTTACTAGTAAAAGGAGAAGCAATTTGACACCGATGAAAGACGGGAATTGTATAAATTGTTTTTTGAGATTCCTCCTCTCTTCTGGGGCATTTTTCCTTCATTTAAAATAAAGAAGTTTTGAAAAGGATATAATTCCCTACTATTTACACATATTGTTACTGTTCATTTATTGTTTAGTTAAGTTTGTATTTTAATTTGTTGTCTTGCCAAACATTCATCATTTTCTCTTCCTAATGTATACATGTAGTCGATTTCCAAAGTAATAGAATATAGAAGAAATCATTCCGTCTTTCGCCTGCCTTTTTTGCTACTTCTCCGTCGTCTACAACCTCTTTTGGCCATTCAAAATCTCAACTTGGTAGCAGAGCTAGAAGATGGCAGCGTATAGCTCCAATATTCCCTCCTCCTCCCCATCACCTTCTATTGCTTCTCCGGCTTCTTCTTTACCCTTGTTCCCCTCTGTTAACCAAACTCTCACAATCAAGTTAAACAACAACAACTACCTCGTCTAGAAAGTTCAACTCCTAAATGGGGTCATCACAAATAGCATAGAAAATCTTTTGGACGACTCTGCTCACCTTCCCCTCAATATCTGGTCTCCCTCTCCTCTTAATTCAATCCAAAGCATGTTGTATGCCAGTGATACAATCGGCTCATTATGAGCTGGATTTTTGCTTCACTGTCAGAGGATCTCCTCCCACAGATTGTTTCCCATGCCATCGTCAGTGGTGTCTGGTCAACTCTTGCACGGATGTTCACTTCATCCACTCTAGCAATAATGACGGACTTGTAGAGTCAGCTTCACTCTCTATCAAAAGATGGCCTCTTGGCTACAAGCTATATTCAAAGCATCCCAACAATCTACAATACTCTGGACACAATCTGGGACTAAATCATTTACTTTCTTGCTGGTCTTGGGAGTGAGTATAATGCCTTTGTCACGTCTATCACAAACCTTGCCAATCAACCACCACTAGAAGATATCCAAAATCTTCTCCAAAGTTTTGATTTTTGCCTGTAGAAACAAAACTCAGTTGTTTATCTTCTGATACTGCACTCGATTCAGGCGAATGGTATCTCTCATCGCCCTTTCCGACAAAGTTGGACTCCTCCGCAGAACGCTCCTCTTCGCCTTAGTTTTCACTTCGATCCACAACAGATGCCCTGGTTTATTTCTCTCTGCTAACCTGTGGCGACCGTGTAACGCCTCGAGAACCCACACGTTCCCGGTGCGCTACAGTACGTCTACACACCATGACATATAGTGACTTGACGCGAATTCATTAAATCTTATACCACTTTCATTTTCAAATCATATTCCAAAGAACATTTGTAAGTATAAAAAAATTTTCGACTCGATTCGAAAACAACTCGCGCCCCGAAAAGGGATCACGAAATCCTTAATGTAAAATACGTAGCGGAAAAGACAATTTAAAGTAGTTTTAAGGATAAAGCAACAAAACTTGAAATTTCTAAGACGAAGTCCATCACACACACTGAACTACACAATTTCGGTGCCACGAGTCCACGTCCCCACTCCAGCACCCAAGCGTACCCTCTCGGTGCCGCGCGCGCCAACTCAACATCACCGCGTGACGCGCACGCTCGCAGCGCCGCGTGCCTCACACACCCTGCCTCCCTACAGCCTGTGCGCACCCACGCCCTCACCCGACGCCGCATGACCCGTGCGCACCCGCAGGGTCGCGAGCCCTGCGCACTTGCGATCACGCCACACTCCCGCGCTCATCCACACTCCTCTAGTACCTCACTGTACACACCCCGACCTATTCCATACCATCTCGACTCCCAACCTTTCTACTGAAATTTTGGCAGAGTAACACCTAAAAAATGGCTATCCTAAAAATTTAAACCCTGCACGCAATTCACCAGAAACTAACAATATTTATCCATTAACCATCCAGAAAATCTAAATAACAAAAATAATCGAAGTTTAAAGACAACAAAAATCCATCAACTTCAAATGAGGAAAGTCCACAGTATAGAGCAATATCATACTCTAACATATAAAAATACATACGCGTCCCCAAAACACTACAACCACTCTATACAATCCTGTACAACTAACGTCTAATATACGAATTCCTCTATCCGCATAAATGTCTCGACACAAAACAACAACTCAAACGCATCTCACCATCACCTACCATCTCCACGGGTCGGGTCGGCCTAACAATCCGCAGTCTGGTGCCTCGGGCGCACGCCGCTAACTGTCTTACACCTCAAGACTAGGCTCTCGGGGCTCTCCAGCAATATCGTCAACACCTACACCATAGAACACACATAATAAGCCTAACGCTCAGTAAGTAGTACAATATGAAAATAAAAGCCGATAATGCAATCCTATCACATGCAGTCTTTACACTCATACTCATATTGCCACATCTGTGACGCGTAGTGTAGCCGCACCAGGGTAAGGAGCAACCTAGCGCTACTTTACACCCTGACACGTCGCCACCGTCCCGGACTCCCCAGCAACGAGGCCCACAAGCTACACAAACGCATCACCACACAAAAACCACATCAGGGTGAAGGTCAACCACATCAGGGTGAGGGTGTACCTCGCGCCACACTACTCCTTGACACGTCGCCCCTGTCCCAGCCTTCCAAGTAACGGGGCCACAGTTGCCATACACACGTTTCGGGACAGTCCAGCCGGTCCACTTCTCGAACAAAATTCGCGACTGGTGTTGCACCGGCCCACACACTAGTAGGATCTGCGGTACCACTGCCCATCATCCTCACCGTCAACACATACACGCCGCGTGATGTCCCAGCCCGCCCACTGCTCGAGCGAAATCCGCAGTCGGTTACGTATCGGCCCACACACTAGTAGGATCCGCAGTACCACCTCTACACGTCTCACCACTTACTCAAAATATGTTCAAAACCATTTTCGTTCTTTTTTTTTTTAAAAAAAATGATGTCAAACAATACGCACGCACACCACAATCAATAACATAAATCCTAAAGTTCTACAGTGTAGGCTCACTTGGGCAAAATACATACATGCTAAGTTCACTCGACGTACAGCTTCGCAAAAAAAATGCTTCAACTTAAAACACAAACAATCATTCATCAATTTTCGCTTCAAAATTCACCAAATAAGCTAAAATAATATCCCTTAACTAAACCCATGAAATTCCAACCAAAATGAGTCGTTAATTCGGTTCGGCCAAAAACTAGTCTAAACTTCGGATGCGCATAACTTTTGCGTCCTTTATCGGAATCGAACGATTCAAGAAGGTAAACGTTCCCTTAGGAACCTAGTCTAATATACTAAAACGGATTTTAAAACGGTAAGCCGTAGATAGGTGAAAAACACCAAAAACCAAATCTGCCCTTTTTATCCAAATTTCACATTTTCGTTTTATTCAGCCAAAACTCACTCAAAACTAGTTTTACGCATTAAAAACAGCCATGCAAATATTATGCTCACAATTATATGAATAATGCTCACTAATTTGATTCGGTTCAAAATTTGACATAAACTTCCGATGCGCATAACATTTGCGTCGGATATCGGAATCGAACGATTCCAGCGGCCAAACATTTCTCTAACAACCTATTTTAACCCACAAAAATAGAATTGAAAACGATCAACCGAAGCCATGCCAAAACGGCCAAAAACAGAATCTGCTCTTACACAAAACAAAAATGCGATTTTGATTTCAATTCAAATTCCAAAATTTCTATATACAGTCAGCCACATTCCACATCAATTCAGCATAATCTGAACTAAAATCAGAAAATTTGATCTTGAACTCAAATTCCAGCTCAACTTATACTCGACCCTTTTTCCTCCCCCACCACACACTCATTGTCCATTCTATAAGCACTCACATTCACAGCCTAAATCGACCCCTATACCGAACCAAACCCTCGGTAAAACTGGAAAGACTCGAGCTCTCACGCTCGGTTGACAAGAGCCGAAATAGGGGAGTAGTTACCTGTGGTTTTCAGCTCGGGAAGAACCGCACCCGCGCCTCCACTTCAGTTCGCCGGAACACTCCGGGTACCGGCGTCTCACCCTCGGCGATCGATGATCAAAAACTCCCTCCCGGTCGCTCTCTCTCTCTCTCTCTCTCTCTCTCTCTCGTGTCTCCCTCTGCACTCGGGCGTAAAAGTGTAACAGCCGAATGGCTTTCCGAAGCCATTCGGTTGTTACATTTATTTTTTTATAATAATAAAAAAATTACCAAATTACCCTCACGTGTTTTTATCGTCCGTAACTTCGTTAAATTCTCATCCTTCCGACTTTAAAATTTCGAAAACCATCACAAAAGTAGACTCCGAGTTTTATAAATTAAATTACCCGTTAAAATATTTCCTGAAACTCCAACCGAGATTAAATTAAAAATTTCAGAAATTAGATTTAAAATCTGAAGTTGTTCGGGTTATTACAGACCGAATCGGCGCAAACCTTAATGCCAAATCTACCACAAAACGGGACACTCGGCCCCAACTTGTTACCACCGCCTGAACCTCGCTTCTTGCCCACCTGCCCCAACAACTCATTTTAACCCGGCCCTAACTTACCCTGCAGCCCAACCCCAAGCTTACTTAAGCAGCCTACCCCACTCCCAAGCCCACAGCCAACTCCCCTCACCGGAATTTCCCTTCATCTTCCCTACCACCTCCAACCAGAGTGTTGGTCTCCTGCCTACGTCGGTTCCCTCTACGTCGGCCGCTCCTTGGCTCCTTTGATTTTGGTGCGACGCACCACTTCACGCCATAATCATCCATTCTCAACAATCTCAAGCCTTACGTTGGTCCTTCCCAAGTCACAACCGCCGACAGTAATTCTCTATCCATATTTCAAATTGGTTCCTCTGTTATTCTGACCTCTAGTCGAACACTAAATCTACACATTGTCTGTCACACTCCAAATATTTCTCACAATCTATTGAATGTCACTCAATTGTGTCGTGAAAATTCTGTGTTTTTGGAATTTCATTCAAATTAGTTCCTTGTCAAGGATAAAAAATCTCACCGTATTCTGCTCCAGGGTACCCTCACTGATGGTATCTATCGGCTTCCGTCAACCAGCTCGGTTCTGTCCTTTGCTGCACAGCTGCCGGTTCAAGTCATTGCCCTTTCAAGCTTTTGACACCTTCGTTTAGGTCCTCAGTCTTCATTCGTTTTGCAACAAATATTAGACTTTTACAATGTTAAATGTACAAAATCTGATTTGGAAAAATTTTGTATCCCCTATCAAATGAGTAAAACTCATAGGTTACCTTTTGGAATTTCTAAATCACATGCTTGTTTTCCTTTTGATATTGTACATACTGATGTTTAGGGACTGTCTCCTATTCAATCTAATGCTGGTGCACGATATTTTGTCTTATTAGTTGGTGACTTTACTCGGTTCACTTGGTTTTTTCCCTTAAAAGTAAAAAGTGAAATTCACACTACAGTTGTGCATTTTCATCAACTAGTTTCCACGCAATTTGGAGTCAAGATCAAAGTCGTCCAATCGAACTGGGGTGGAGAATTATAATCTTTAACCCCATTGTTTAAATCTCTTAGTATTCATTATTGAACCTCGTGTCCATGCACCCCAAATTAAAATGATAGAGTAGAGTGAAAAAATCATCACGTTGTCGAAACTGGTCTTGCTTTTCTTTTTCATTCATTTGTTCCTCAACATTTCTGGACCTATACTTTTACCACAACCACTAACCTGATAAATTTCCTACTAACTCCTGTACTAAATTACAAGTCTCCTTTTGAATGTCTATTCAAATCTATTCTAGATTATTCTTCGTTGCGTGTCTTTGGCTGCCTTTGTTTTCCCTTTATTCGACCATTCAACAAACATAAATTACAGCCTCATTCTTTTCCTTGTGTTTTCTTAGTAAAAAACTCTCATTACAAGGGTTTCCTTTGCTTAGAACCTCATTCAAATAAAATACACATTTCTCGTTATGTCACATTTGTTGATTCTAGTTTTCCTTTTTCCTCATTTAACTAGTTTATCACATATCCACCCATATTTTCTCTCCTAACAGCTTATGTCCCCTTCCCATTTAACTAGTCTACTAGTCGGCACCACCTCCTTCATCTTTCCCCACATTAGCCACCCTCTCCACGCCTATCGACCACCCTGTATCCACTTCTCCACCCGCTCCTAATCCTATTCACCAATCTTCCCCTACTATCTCACCTATACATGTTTCACCTCAGCCGCTTATTCCATCTATCCTTAATGTCCATTCTATGAAGACAAGAGGTAAATGTGGTATTTTAAAGCCAAAAGCCTTTGTCATTGACTGCAACGATCCGACCTTACCCTTGAGGTTCTACGGATCGTACGGTTAGGCCCCATCCTCGAGAATCCACGAACCGCTAGCCTGACCCTATTAGTGAGATCCACATGCTGTGCTCATGACCTTCTCCCTTTGTCAAAGGAGTTTTTGCCTTCACAGTTACTCGAACCCTGGACCTAACATGCTTAAATACTAAGGACAAGAGTAGCTGGTTTTATATGAAATCTCAACTCCTACTACACACAATAATAAAGGAGACATGTCCTAAGAGGAGGATAATTCCATCAATAAATAAATAAAATTATGTCTCAGGTTTTCTAGGAGCCCTCTTAAATCCTTCAGATTGGTCAATCCAGTCGAGAAGAGCAACTTCTGTCAAAAGGAGCTTAACAAGTTGAGAGCAGTCATCTTTTGTGCAAGGAAAGAGAGAGACTGACGACAAAGAGTTGAGACATTGAGAGAGAGAGAGAGAGAGAGAGAGAGAGAGAGAGAGAGGGGAGACGATTTTTTATCAGAGAGCCTTGGTAAGAAGGAGGTAGATAGATTCCAATTTATAAAATAAAAACCATACGAGGATGGCAAAGACGACAACCTTAACTGCATTCATTTAAAAAAAATTATTTTTTCAATTACTAAATACTAATTTACATTAAAATTATTTCAAAATCATTTAAAACTTCTAAAATAAATTCCAAACATATTCTCACTTGCCTTATGGATAAAAGATCACATTCCTCGTTATAAGGATTGTGCATAACACATGCTCCTACAAGTATCTACTGGTCTTCCTATGGTTGGATCTCCAAGTTTTTTGAATGATTCTAATTTTGGATCAATACTAGGAAAGATATCTTTAAACACATTTCTACCACATCATCAAATGTGTTTCCAGAATAAGAGTTACGTAATCAAAGCGTGACCAAAAGTAAGTAAACCAACTTAATAGAGATTAGAGACATAAAATAATTTCAAAAGATCCATTCACAATTTACAAGAGAGCAATGAGTGTGTGATAAAGATAAAAAGATGCAATTGACAACAAATGATCTTCTACAAGATTCTTAGAACAAGACTCATGTTGATCGAAGGTGGGAGGGAGAAAAATGTTCACATCCAAGATTGAAGAACAATATGCTACATTGCCACTTTGGACTTCATGTGTCTTTTAAAGCACTTTGAGACACGTGGAAAGATGGAAGTATTTTAGGGACTTTTATTTTAATATTCTCTTTATTTGAGATGGTTATTACAATTATTTTAGCCATTGAGTTTGTTTAGTTTCATTTAAATTTGTATAAAACTGTATCTTTTACTAAGACCTAATCTTTATATTTTTTTAAGGGTTCATTAATTTGGTCCATTATAATACAAAGTTAATGGTGTATAATTGTCATGATCCAAAGGTGGGCCTAATGTCGGGTCAGACAACCCGATTCTTGGAAATTATTCAATTTGCGGTTCGCAACAGAAGATTTGAACATAAATCAAAGCACAAAATTGACATAGTGATCACATATATAATAGTGAAATTATTAAAGAACAGTTTGATAAGAAACTAAGTTTCAAAGTTCAATTTCAAATATCTTATACATGCCTAATATAAAACGAGTCATCACTAGAAAGTTATAAATACTCAAATACATAAAGAAATAAATAGAAAGTTATCATTGAATCCTAGCTATGGGTTGCTCTTATCTTTACGTGAAAAGGGAAGAGATTATTTGAGGTGAGTGATTAACTCTGTAGAAATGTTATACTAAATACAAATGCAGGTAAAACGTTTTTTTTTACCTTTCAGCTCAATCATAGAAGGAAATGAATGGTTTTCAAACATCGTTATATGAAAACTTATTTCTAACTTTTTAAGAAAACATGTTTCGTAATAAATCAAATTTTGTTGTATACATAGATAACTATACTAACATAAGTAATCATCGTACTTTTCATATAAAAATCACAAAAATAAAAAAAGAGGGTCACACGAGAACCCCTCTGGCATATTAACAAATAAAGGTGGCGATACAAAGATCTATCAACGTCTCATAGAAGAAAGTGGAAAGTAATGGCAATCAAAAGATCCATCTAACCTGATTGGCTGGCGAACCAGTCAGTGACGACCACCAGTAACCAAAATAAATAAACATACCTTAATTAGGTTTAGGGATTTGAAACCAAAAATTGCATAATCACCACCTTATTATCCATTTTCTCAAGCGTGCAAACAAGAAAAACTTCACACAATAGAAGATGTACTAGAATAGCTTCGTAATGCTTTGACACTAATCCAATGAAATGCATCAATGGTAAATGTATAAAACCAATCGTACATATACGTAAAAAAATTGACGTGCTAGCGACTAGGACGTGTTAGGTTTTCGTGTGTACTCACCCAAATAAGGTTTTCATAAAAACAATGCAATAAAATAAAAAAAGTATAAAATCTCTACATTAACGAAATCGGCTTTTTCTACGCACAAGAGCGACAACTTCTGGTATTAGCTTGTAGTCCACAAACGTGTTTAAGTGTAAGACAAACAAATATTACGAATATCTCACTCAACAATAAGGGAAAACATACATGGGTTCTATACCAAAACTACGAATCTAAACTAGAAACACTATAAATGGCTGCAAACTTCGTCGAGGTGACAAAATTTTTCAATAAGTGTAATACTCTGCATCATAAAAACCCTACAGAGGTCAACACTTAAGAGCAAGGGTGGACACCTGTTCACTTCTATTCAAACATGGGTCAATCGCCTGGTCGTCACTCAGTGCAACGATCCGACCCCACCCTCGAGGATCCGCGAATCGTACGGTTCGGGCCACACACTAGTGAGATCTACAAACCGCTAGTCCCGGCCCACACACTAATGAAATCTGCGAGCTATGTTCATGACCTTTTCTCCCCTAGATGAGGGAGTTTTATGTCTTCCCCAGCTCTCAAACCCTAGACCTCTAAGTACTTGTACCAAGGGTTACAAGAGCTGGTACCACTTAAGGCCCACTTCCACGCTACGAATCTCTTCATTTTCATAGCATTTTTGTTCATGTTGTGATGACTATTTTTCTCCGGTTTCCATGACTAAACCATGTGAAGCTTTGCTCTTTAGACCTCATTTATCTTCTAATAGATTATGGTACTTGACTTTGAGATTTATCGCTACTCGATTCGCATAATTCCCTTTCCATTCAAAAAAACTCGTCCTCGAATCTCCTACATCATATATGAACAAGTTAGTAAAATTAAAAGATGTGTTTACATTACTGTATTTATTCGGTAGATCGATCTTGTAAGCGATGTCATTGATGCGCTTTACGACTTTGGAAGGTCCATCTCTTCGAGGTTGTAACTTCTTCTATCTGTTTGAAAATCTTTCTTTTTGTAGACGTAGCCAAATCCAATCTCCAGGTTCAAAAATAACTCTTATTATTGCATGAAATTTCTTAATAAATTCAACATTTTTACTTTCATGCACAAGAGCAAACTTATTAGTAAACAAAGATAATAAATTTAACGGATTTAATGAATTTAAATTATCAATAATATCAAAGAGTGAATAATATCTAATAGAATTAAAATCCTTTAAAACGCTAAAATCAGATTTGAAGTTCTCAAAATGTGTATCTAAAATTTTTTCACAAACCAAGTTGTGTGCAAAGTAATCAATAACAAATTTTCTAATAAAATATTTCGACATATTATTTATCAACTTTATAAATATAATAGGTGAAATATATAAGTTATATGGCCTTACCAACCACTCAAACCTATTTATTATTTGTAGTCGACTTGGAGCTAAGGTACTTGGTATACAATTTTTTTGCTTCTCAATCTCTCTTAATGGAGAAATTTTCTTTTCGGAACTTTATGAGAATTTTATGTTTATTTTTCTATAAAAGAAAAGAAATAACATTTGAAAGGAAACTTGGTAAGTCGTTAGATGATAAATAAACATATTTATATAAAAGCAAAATCATCTCTCGCTTATCCTCGCTTTTGTTCATCAATACGATTTGTTTCTCACTTGACTTTTGTTCTCTCTTTCCCTCAAATTTTTTCTTTTTTTCCTCGATTTTTCTCTCTTTCTCCCTTGGGTTTTCATCGTTCTTTTTACTCTTTTCAACTATTTTTCTTTCTCTACTTTTTTTTATCTTTTTCGGCCTCCTTTTCAACTAATTTATTTTCACTACCTTCCTTTTCTTTTTCGACCCTAATCTTTTGGAATTCCTTTGCGATCCTTTCTTGGTTTATAATTGCCTCCCATGGCTTTAATAGTGTAAGGATCACAGTTTTTTCATTATAAATAAAAAAATACTCATTCTTTTAACCATTATGTTTAACGTTGCAGTCAAATTGCCAAGGCCTCTCCAAAAGTATGTGTGTAGCTTGCATCGGCACTACTTCACATAAGACTTTATCTTGGTACTTTCCAATTGATAAAGAAACTTCACTTGTTTGGTCACCTTGATTTCTCTACAGTTGTTTAACCATTGCAACTTGTATGACTTTGGATGTTGCTCGGTTTTCAAGTTCAACTTTTAGACTAGTAATGTTCTTGTTACACTGGTTCAACTCCCACTATCAATGATCAAACTACAAACTTTGTTGTGCACATGACATCTTGTATGGAATATATGTTCACGTTCTACCTTCTCTCCATCTTCCTTAGTATGCACATTCAATACTCGCCTTGGGACTAAATGATCTTCTTTTACTAGTTCGTCCACGTCAACGTGACTACAATCCTCAAGTGGTGGCATCTCATAATTACTCAAACTCACACTCTCCACATCGTCATTGTCTCTCAAAATCATAGCTATTTTATTTGGACAATTTGAAGCTATGTGCTTAAACCTTTGGCACCGAAAACATTTATTCTTTCGGGTTCTAATTGGATTTGAAGTCTCGACCTTAGCTTTTTGTGGTAGCACTTGATTGTTGGCCTCGATTTTTCTCTTAGAATCCTCTCTCGGTTTTGGCTTCTCATTTTTCCAATTTGTTTGCCAGTTGATGTTGTACCAACCCTAGTACTTCTCTTAACTTTTAGTTGTCTCTCAATTTTGATTGACTGGTGTAGTAACTTCTCCATGTCGATGTAGTGTTGTAGATCAACCACGTTTGCAATTTCTCAATTCAATCGCCAACAAAACGAACCATGGTTGCATCTTTACCTTCTTCCACATTATCCCTTAACATGACTACCTCCATCTGTTTGTCGTATTCCTGCACACTTTTGAAACATTGTGTCAAATTTTGGAGCTTTTGACACACGTCTCTATAGTAGTATGATGGAACATACTTTTTTTTCGTGTTGGCCTTCAAGTCTTCCCATGTGCAGATTTGTGTTTCACCATTCCTCCTCTGATTTTTAACTAATTGATCTCACCAAATACTAACGTAGTCCCTGAACTCCATGGTGATCAACTTAAGCTTCTTATCCTCTGAATAATTTTGAAACTCAAATACTAAGTCTACTTTTTGTTACCAATCCAAATATCTCTCGGGGTTGTTCTTCCCTTGTAAAAGTGGAATATTTATCTTGATATTTCGTAAATCGTTGTCATCTTGGTTTGTCCTCTTATTTCTTTTTTTTTGGGTAATAACCACTATACTCCTCGAATTGTCTATCAAAATTTCTATTTTATCATGCATGGTTAGAAGTCAGAGTTTCCAATCGTTCCATTCTCTGGTTTAGAGTCGTGTATTGATCTTGCATGGCTATCATGAACAATTTTAAATCAATGTTGTTGTGCCCTTCACTTATAGTTTTTGGCAAAAAAAAATCAAATAAAGAAAAAGTGTTAGTAAATAAATCAACTTTATAGACCTCACACTCTCCCTCACGTGTTTACACATTATAGATGTCACTGCACTCATGTTTCACACAAAATATTGCTTTTGTAAAATAATCTCTCGCTCTTATCTTTTACCTTTCGATCTCGCTTTTAGTTATTTACGTAAGAATTTGATCGGTGGTAAAAATTCAACAAGGCAAAGAATTGAAAAAAAATTAAAAATAATACGAAAGAAATTGACAAAGAATAGATCTTTTTGTACTTTTTAAATTTCAAAAAGAGAAATTCGCAAGAAGAAACAATTAAAAATAAAAATTGAGACATGATAATACGAAAGGAAAAAAAATTAATTTTTTTTGTGCTTTTTTAGTACTAGGACGAATAGAATAAAATGAAGAAAAGACTGAAAACAAAATTGAAAGATAGCACCTTAAATCGGCGGAGCCAAAGCTCTGATACCAATTGATGTAAACCTCAGATCGAAAGGACCTGCGAGCCGACAACAACGCAAAATAGTTCATAGGAATACCTTTCTGATTCAAGAATAAAGAAATAACTAAAACCACAATCGAAGACTTCGATGGAACTGTAGTTATCAAAACAAGAGGTTGACCCGAGCCACACATGCTGGTTGAACCGAAGCTATCAAATAGGAGTTTGACCAAGACCAAACTCGTTGGTAAGAACCGAAGCTATCAAGCGAGATTCTTCAAGCGTGACTTGAAGAAGATCGTTGTTATTCGCAAAGAGCCAAAGAGAAATCCTCTAAAAAAAACTCAATTTTTTTAATTCAAACTTCCTACTAAATCAAAATAGTTCTGCCATAAATAGGTTATACATTAAAATTAAATTAAATTAAAATAAATATAGATAAAATAACTAATAAAATTATGGGATAAAGATCCTTTGTCTGATCAGATGACATCTCATTATTAAATTCCATTTGAACATGATTTGAGTAGATTCGGTCAGATAAGATCTCTCTTACGTGATTTGCTTGCTTTTGCATGTAACTTTTTAATTCTCGTATGGGCATGTGCTCAGTGCATATCTTTTTAATTATTATATGCGCATCTGCATCGCATGTGCTTTTCTTGCATATGCATGTGTGTCACACCCTCCCTTTTAATTATTACGTGTGCATGTGCGTTACATTCTCTCCAAATTTCACGTATCTTTGGTGATACACTTACGAGACCAATGACATGGTCTCAAGGCAAAGTTCATAACTTTACCAATCTTTTTATTCATTATTTTAATATTTTTGCATGTGAAGGCCTAATGGATTTTTGTAAATGCTATAAAAACTGCCTTAAAAAAGAAGATGGAAAATACCGCATCATAGATGAGTATCTCTTCAAAGGAAATAAGTTATGCATTTCCTAACTTGGATTAAGACAATGTTTGATCAAATATGCCCATAGTGGAGGATTAACCACTCATTTTGGGGAAGATAGGACCTTGAAATTGGTTAAAAAATATTTCTTTTGGCACCACTTCATTTGAGACGTGCATTGATTAATAGAACAATGCTTAATATGTAAAAAGGCCAAGAGCAAAATACTGCCTCAAGGTCTATATCTACCTCTGCCTGTACCAACCCATCCATGGGTAGATATTAGCCTAGACTTCGTTTTAGGCCTTCCATGTACTGCAAGAGCTAAATATTCCATTATGGTGGTGGACAGGTTTTCCAAGATGGCTCACTCTGTGGCATGTAACAAGACTGATGACGCACAGGACACTGCCAATCTTTTTTTTTAAAGAAGTAGTTAGACTTCACAGGATACCTCATACTACAGCATCTGACAGAGATACTAAATTCCTCAGTGTTTTTTGGAGGGCCTTGTGGTATAGAATTGGAACAAAGTTATTATATATCACTTCTTTTCATCCACATACAGACGGACAGACTGAGGTTGTAACACTCAGAATTTTTCTGTTTAGTTAAATTTCGGAAGTACGTGATTGTTATCGGTGGAGTAATGGTTGGAATTGTGGGCGAAAAAATTTCTACTCTTAAGTAAAAGATTATTTTGATGCTAATGCAACAAAGAAAATTTTGCATTCGGAATCGGACCGTATAACAGATTTATTAAACGCTTAAGGGTTGAGGGCGAAATAGTAATTAAAATTAATTATATTAAATATTAAAAAAAAAAAGAATATAATAAACAGAGGGGAGGAATGGATTCCCGCCTCCCCCCCACCACCGTTCGGCTCTTTCACCCCTCCCCAGCACAAGAAAAACCTTCATACTCTCGACGTTCTTCCGATCAGCCATTTTCCTTCGCAAATCTTCAAATCTCCGGTAAGTTTCGGGTAGCTTTAGTATATAGTTAAGGTTCTAGTTGTTATGAGTGTTTGTATTTGAGTTGGTAAGGATAATAGATAGTTTTGGTAAAAACTTAGAAGAGTAATGTAAGAAGTTGAGTATAGAGTTGAATTTCATCTGCATATTGGTGCTTAGGATAGAAATAGAAGTGGATTACGAGAATTGGTGGGAAAGATTTGGGTGATTGATTGGCCGAGTATGTAAATTTTTAGAACGGTGTCCGTTCGGCCACGTTCGGTCGAGCTGTGGACATCCGAATGGGATATGGATGAAACCATAGGAAACTAGACATGCTAAAGAACCTGTAGTACTTGTATCGTCCAATTTGGACCAATATTGTAGAAGTTGTGAATTTCTGAATTTGGGCGGAAATGGTGCGAGATTTTAGGTTTAGTGGGGAGTTTCAGTTTTGGTATCAATTATGACTTTCATGATAAGGATTACGAATTTAATGAGGTAGAATTAACGGATGCATAATTTTATAGATTTTCCAGTTAGCGTACGAAATTTGGATTACGAGTGCTAAAGACGCCAGGTAAATAATGTAGTATAAGTTTTGCCCTCGGGCCTACATCACAGTACAGTAGGTTGCATTGCACATTTATTTTATGTTATGGTTTATTGATTGTGTATCATGGTTTTAATTTACGAGACGAAACAAAAATGAATTTTCATATTTTTACAAAGTGAAATAGTATGATGAGATGAAACTAATGAAATGAGAAGATACGTAAGAAGATAATAAAGATGAGGTTGAGTGGTCTTGTCTTGTGAGGTAGACCGCGAGTTGTATCACTATTCCTACACTTTACGTGGTGACCTTGTCCGGAGAGCTGTACCGCGAGGTGTGTCAATTTACTAGATTGAGGTTGCCATTTTCCCGAGAGGTGGACCGCGAGGTGTGTCACCTTGATCTAGCACGTAAATAAGAATCCAGTAGTAATAAGATAAAGAAGATGTAAGAAAAAGACAAAAATGAAAGTAGAGACGAAACTGTAGAAACTGCATATGTTAGGATGCGAATGTTTTTTTTTGTGTTTAAGTTTATATGCATTACTTACTTAGCATGACGCTAATAGTTGAGTTCTGTGATGTAGGTGACGACGCAGCAGCTAGTGAGTATCTCGAGCATGCCTAGTACTAGAAGAAAATTAGAGGAGAACGCTCGTGGGACAACTGGGTCAACTGTTTAGGCGTTTTGACTATGGCGGGTGTAAATATGGGTGGTGAGGTATCTTGAGTCGTACTTAGTTATTTTAATGTAAAATAGAGATTTGAATTTGGGTTGAGTATTTTGGCGAGCGTAACAGGTTGTAAATTAAGTCGAGAAGTGGATTTATGGTTTTCAAACGTTTAGTCAAAATTCGTGTTTTTTTGTTGAATTCTGTTAAAGTTTCTAGGTGAAAAGTGTCGACCGAATACCATAGGTGTCGATCAGTCAGTGTAAAATAGAGGGTGAGTGTCGACCGCGAGTCTCGACCTGTGCAGGGAGTCAAAGTAGGTGTCGACCGCTGGTTACAAGTGTCGACCGGTCCGTGTAAAATTGGCAGCGGTGTCGATCGCGAGGGTCGACCTATGCGGACAGAGAGGATTAAGGTGTCGACCTGCGACAGCGGGTGTCGACCTCTCTCTAAAATAGGTGTAGAAGTGTCGACCGATGAAAAGACCGTAGAGAAATGTAGTGTTGACCGGTGTTTGTCAGTGTCGACCGATGAAAACCCGAGACAACTTAAGTGTCGACCGGCTCTTGCAGGTTTCGACCGGTCTCTTTAATTTTTATGTTTTAAAAGTGAAGTTACTTAAATTGATTTTAAACGAGTTTCCGCTGCGGCATTTATATGCATTTCTTTTGGAAGTTGTTTTGAGTAAAAAAAAAAAAAGGAGTCGTTTTGAGTCGAAAAACAAAGCTTTCCAATTTCTAAGAAATATTTAGTAGAAAACATGAAGGATGGTGACGAGTAGTAGTTGGTAGTGAATCGAGAATTATGGAAGATTTTCGGGGCATTACAGAGGTGGTCAATAGAACTTTAGGGACACTTCTTAGAAGTGTAATGGGAAAGAAAATTGGAGAATGAGATGTTCAACTCGCTTACATAGAATTCGCTTATAACAGGAGTGTACATTCTACAACTCAACAGACAACTTTTAAAGTGTTATATGGTTTCAATCCAACTACACCTTTGTACCTACTACCATTACCCATGAAGGACCTACCAAATCAGTTGGAGTAGAAAAGGCAGCCCAAGCAAAACAAATGCATGAACAAGTCAAAAATACTATTCAAGGAAAGAATGAAACATATACAAAGAGAGCAAACAAATGAAGCAAAGAAATGATATTTAAAGAAGGATATTTAGTATGACTTCGTTTAAGGAAGGAACGATTTCCTAACCAGAGAAAGTCCAAACTTCTCCCTAGGGCGGATGACTCGTTCAAGATAGTTCAATGCATTAATGACAATGCGTATAAGTTGGATCTGCGAGGAGAATGCAGTGTATCAACGACATTCAATGTTCAAGATCTCTCTTCTTACATTGAAGATAAATATGACAATGAGGAGATTAAGACACAAGATTTGAGTTCAAATCCTCCCTCACCCAAAGAGAATGATACACTTAGGAGACCAATGACACGGTGTCAAGGCAAAGTTCATAACTTCACTAATATTTTTATTGATTATTGTAACGTTTTGCAAGTGAATGCCTAATGGATTGTCTAGCATACAAACTAACATCTGAAGACATGGACAAGCCAACCAACATGCTGATATGGAATACACATGAAGGAGCATCTCAAGTTCAAACGGGAATTTGTCTTCCTGGTATTAAATCTATGTAACTTTCAATTATTGCATTTATGAAGCAAACGATAACCTTGTTGTTATTATTCTATATAAGCATGCATTAGATTGTGTGGTTAGGGGTAGTTGAATGTTAGGATAGTGGTGGAAAATGTATGATAAACGAGGCCTTGAAGACCAAGGATCAAGAAGGTTTGGCCCACACAAAGTTTCATTCATACTCAACCGTGTACGCGCTTAAAAAAGGGAGCAACCGAAATGGGTTGACCTATTTACCTTGAAGGTATTTCTTCCACCAGCTTGTGAAGAAGGACTACATCACTTAAAGGGCCTTAGTACACTCAAAGAGAAGGAACAATCCATTCATCTTGATTCAAGGAAGAAGGGCACCCAAATTAGCCCAACGAGGAGACAATTTGAAGCATGCCCAAATCTAATGATCAAGCTCATAAGATAACGTTTTAAATTTCAAATTTGAAACATCCATCAGCTGAATACATGTTTCAAGGGATTGGAGAGCAAGTTGATGAAGAAGGGATCATCTCCACGTTTGAATGGATAGAGAAGAATCCACACATGCACGGCTAGGTTGCAACCACCTCACAAGGACGATCCTCATGTATCAAATTACCATTTCCACCTTAAGAATTTAGTTTAAGAGCATGGCTATTAGAGTTTGTGAATTTTTAACTTGATTTTAATGAGCAAGCACTGAAACGTTTCTCTAGACCTCGAATCACATTCATTATATTTTCCAAAGATTAGTCCTCAGATTGTTCACAATTCGGGTGGAGATTGAGCCTCCATTGTTGCCAAGTCCATGGTTGTTTGGTGACTCTTATTTCCTCTCCTTCTCTATTTCTTAACTAAGACCTTAGTTAGGAAAGAAAATTTTAGCCAACCGAGCCTTGTGCCGTTGTGGTTTTCTTTGGAAGATCACATATACCCGAGAGTGCAAAGATACACTCGGGCTAGTTACAGGTTGTCTTGTTTAATTTTATTTGTTTGATCGTATTCTTGCATGAAATTTACACAACTTGTTCATATCTTATTAGTTAACATCTCCTTGAAATTTTGTTGCATTTGGTTCTCATTTGGTTGATTTTTTGATTGCAAACTTAGAGGTGTTCTTGGGTTTAGCCGAGAACCCCTTTGAGTGAATTGTGTGTATAACGTTGGTTTTGTAGGAACCAAAGGTTATCATTTGGTCTCCCTTGTTTCAACTTGATTATCTTCAATCCTCGATACATTCAATAGTTTGAGATCAAGTTGACATGACTCCCCTCTCTCTTGGATCTCTAAAATCAATCATTGCAAGGCCTCATGCATCTTCTTAGCTTTGGACCTTGTCATTGGGTCACAAATGTCCTCAATTGGATCATCTCTCTTGCTCTTAGGCTTGTGTTTGGGTTTGACTTCAACTTAGATCACATCATCAACCAACTCATGTGGATCTTTATCTCTTTCAAATTCACGTGAATATTTATCTCTTTCTAGTTTGCGTGGATCTTTACCTTTCTCTCTCCAATCCATGAAGATTTGTGGAGCCCAACTTCATGGCTTATAGCTCTTCTTTTGCCAATTTCGTGGGGCCCACTTCCATGCTACGAATCTCTTCATTTTCATAGCATTTTTCTCATGTTGTGATTACTCTTTTTCTCTGGTTTCCACGACTAAACCATGTGAAACTTTGTTCGTTAGATCTCTTTTATCTTTTAATAGATCATAGTCCTTAACTTTGAAATTTATTGTTCCTCGGTGCACATCAAAATGTCATCTTGAACGCATCTTCCTCCTTAATTATTAGATGGTAGTAACTTGATCTATGTTCTCTCTTTGAGAAAACCGTTGCTCCTTGTAATTGATCAAATAAATTATCAATCATTGATAGTGGATACTTGTTCTTTATAATAACTTTTTTGATATCTCGATGATCAATACACATTCTCATAGATCCATCCTTCTTTTTCACAAATAACATTTGTTCTACCAAGGGCAAAAAACTCGGTGGAATTAATTCTTTCTCTAGCAATTCATCAAGTTGAACTTTTAACTCCTTTGATTCGTTTGGTATCATTCTATACGGAGCTTTAGATATCAGTGTCATTCGAGATAAAATATCTATGCAACATTTCACTTACCTCACAGGTGATAAATTTGTCAAGTCATTTGGAAAGATAACTAAAAAATCACAAACTATTGGTACCTATCCAAGGTCATGACTCATTCAAATTGAAAACATATAGCACTTACTCGAAATCCAATACATCAAGAATTCAATAAGTTTTTAGCTCTCATGGTTGATAACATTGAAATTTCTCGAACATTTCATGTTTTTGTAGAAAAAGAATGGCTCTACACCGTGTAATTAAATCTCGCTATCTTTTTGCAACAATCAATAGTTGCATAATGCTTGGTTAGCCAATCCATTCGAAAAATAACATCATAATCGTGCACCACCAAAATAATTAGCTCCGCCTAGGTGTGGAATCGGTTTGCTTCGGTTTGGATTGGAACGGAAGTCGGCTTGGTTTTGGGTGAATAAAACTGAAACCTAATCGAAGAGAACCTTAGTTTTTGGTTCGATTTTTTATCGTTTTAGTTCTCTTTAGTTTGATTTCGGTTCTGTCCCGGGCTGAATTTTGCCTTAGTTTGGGCATCGATTTAGGCTCAGATTCTTTTTTATTATTTTGTGTTAGTTCGCTCTTGGTTTCTTTTTAGTTTTTGTCGATTTTTCAACAATTTTTTAGCTGCAAATTTAGCTATTTTTGCCTCGATTTGCAGCCCCTTTTGGCTCAATTTTCTCATCCAAATAATTCTAAAAAACACCATTTTTTCAATGTACATAATTTTTAATAGACTAATCAACAATTAATAATCGAATCATCAAATATTTTTGCCTGTGATTTTCTCTCATAATTCTTACCCCCTTTTGTACAAATCTATTCAACTTGATACCTTTAATTAGGGTTCATATGGACCTTACTCCCTGAAGTATAGAATATAAAAGAAGAATTCGTTTACTTGAGTGTGAAAAACATAAGTGAGCGAATGAGCAACAGCCAAACCTACGTACACTCTTTCTTGTTTTTATTGAAATGGAAGGAACGTACTTTTACAAACTTATAAGGCGAAACTAGAACATAAAAGCAAGGAAAAAGAAAAAAAAAAATATATTCCAATAGACATTAGTCTCCTCTCACAATAAGACAAACACAAAGCCCAAAAAAAAAAAGAAAAAAAGGTTTTTAATGGTTTAGAGTGTATTTATATGTTAAAATAAACACCTTTAAGGAATGAAAAATTGCGGTAAAAAAGGCATTGAAATTGGAAGAAAAATGCAAGCTGGGTGTACAACAGAGAAGTTCTGTAACAGTACTCGCATTACGTATCCGTCCCTCACATTCCAAACAACATGGACAACAGTACAACACCATAACGTAGCACAAAAAAATTACAATCTACATTCTATAGAGTAACTACAATGAAAAATTAAGATAACATGGTAAACGAAAATGAAATACAATCACTAAAATTACCTTTTAATTTTTATGCGAGAATTTCTATGCAATGGTGAAAGAGAATCAACTGAGCTCTCTCCGACGATAGTCGATCTTCACGTGAGGAAGAAGAAGAAGAGTTCTCTCTAGCAATATTCGATCTGTCGGGTCAATAGGTATCTCTCTCTCTCTCTCTCTCTATGAAAACTAAAATAATCAAAGCATAATGTACAGTTAGGGTTAACTTATCTGTAATCTTTTATTCTATTAGGTTTTACTTTCATTTTTTGAAGTAAAATTGAGAACTGAACTGAAGATTGTCAGTTCTGTCAGTTCAGTTCACCAATCATTTTTAAACTTATAGAAACTGAACTGAACTAAAATCTTTGGTTTGGTTAGGTTACCCAATTCGAACCGGATCGAGTCCCACCTCTAGTTCTGCCTCCAAATGGTTCTCTTCAATATGAATATCGCACTTTTGACTAATATAATTAGTAGACATAACGTTGCTCCAAGGTGTAACTACTATTAACTTATGCTCTAGAGATTGTACTTTCTTTTCTAATTTCTTATAATATTCAAGGGATATAAAAAAAATGAGTTGCTCTAAAATCAATTAATATGTAAGAAGATATGTCAGAAATCAAAAGAAAACTTGTCACCACATATGGATTCCCTTCAACCTCCTCTTTAGTTATAGCGAAAACTCTAGCATCTATCTTGATCTGCTCCCTAAAATTCTTTCGACAATCTTTAATAAAATGTATTTTTTGACTGCACTTAAAATAAGTAATTGTCTTTGTGCGACATTCTCCATAATGTTGTTTCTTGCATGTGGGACACGTGAGCGCAATAGGCAACATCACGGGTTTTTTCTTAATATACTTAGAAGGTCATTCGATAGGTCTACTGATCATCAGTTTCTTAGAACCAACCAATTGTTGTTGCGGAAGTTTATTCCTTACCATTTGATTTGCATAACTAATTCTTCTTCTATATTCCTAGGCTTTGATGATTTTCTGGTACTCTATCTCTGCACTTAAAGCAAACATAGTATTCTTTGAAGTGATAAGATTGGTGTGCCCTCAATTCTTAGATGAATCACTTTACCTTCAAAACCTCGTACCAGCTATGTGAGGGGTACATTAGGAAAATTGCACAAACTTGTGCAAATAGTCAATCACACTTAATGTGTGCTTTAAAGCCATAAATTATTACATCTTTGTATCTGTCATAAAGTTGGTAAAATACTTCTCATTGTAACATTCTCGAAATTGTTGTCAAGTCATGGTGGCGACTGGATGCATCACCTTCACCGAGTCTCACCAATAATGTGTCTCCCTTCTGAACCTAAAGGACGAGCAATCTACTTTATCTAGCTCTGCAATTCGGCATGCTACAAAATCTTGTTCATGGTCTTGATCCAATTATCAGTAATTGTCATATCTACCGATCTTCAAAAAAATTTAAAATCGATGTTAACTAGTCGAGGCCTATTTGGAATTTGGGTTTGCATATTAGTTGCTTAAACTGTGAAAATAGCCACTGGGCCATTGCAGTGGTTGCGTGCGATAGCTGTTTGATTTGTCTTGCTTGCATCACCATCATATGCACCACTCGATTGAGAATAACATTTTGTTTAATACTATTTCTCTTACTATTGGTCATAAGTTTACATCACAAAGATATATTTTCTTAAGAAAAAATTATTTTTATACCCTTACTTAAAAATATATTACAAAATTATCAAACACATTCGTATCAAAGTATAAATTTAATAAATACTTATTTGTTGATCGATAATCTTCTAGGTGTATATGAGTATACCGATAAGTTTACAGAACCATTATAATCTAGTGCTCTGATACCAAACCCTAATCCCCCAAAAATTTAAAAACCATTTTTCCCCCAATTTGAAAATCCTAGAATTTTCACCCAAATTGATTATCAAATTAGGTTTAAAAATAATCGTTATAAACCTTTGAATATTAATAAAATCATTAAATACAAGGAAGCTTTTAAAACAACAATTTATGTTTATTACGAAAATGCAATGTTAATCAATCATTAAATAGTTTCCTCACAATTCGAAATAAATACAAAGTTTATAAATGTTCATCAGTTTAAAAATAATTCATGAAAATTTATGAACAAAAATGTCAATATAATTATTAAAATCCCAACAAAAATAAAAATACGAAAAATATCTGTGAATAAAACTAAAACATACAAAATTAAATTTATTTCTCTTGCACAAAAGTATTTTCTTCTTCTGTATGCTCGTCTGACTCTTGAATGTTATCGATTACAGTCATTTTATCTAAGATAAAAATTCATCTATATCATAAAATTACAAACTATAAAATAAGTCTAGTAAGTAAAAATACGTGCATTTGTAAATTAACTTTATACGTTACTGAATACGTGCTTAAGGATTACATACTAGATGAAACTTATTCTTCAACATTCATTTAGGGTTTCATTAGTCATGTCATATATTGAGGCTTTTATTAGTTATCTCATGTTCAGATTTTCATTAGTCATCTCAATGCGTTCAAACTTTTGTAAGTTATCACATATTTTCTAACAATTCTATCATATTCATATATTCATATCAGCATACAATATGTCAGGTCATTTTATCTTTATGCATTTATATGTCAATGTCTAAACATGCGTGTTTAAATATAAAAAATAATAATAAAATAAATATAAAGAAAATAACAATATAGGGCCAACGGTCAAAACATCGAAAACCCTTGTGTTTACACTTACCTGAATTTCGAGAGGATATAATTATGAAGATTTTTCAAGATTTCAAATAATATCCTTCCTAAATAAAATAGTTGAGATTAAATTTTCAATTAAATAAATCATTTTCACAAAAATTTAAGCAAAAACTCCTTACATTTATATTATTAGGTCGATAGGGTCAAATTATAATCAAATCAAACAGCTTTCAGGTCAATTTTGATCAATTTGATCTTATCTAAACTGTTTTTGGTTCAATCTGAGTCGAGTGTAGTCAAGCTAGACCAGTTCAGTTTTGTTGGGCCAGTTTAGTTTTGGTTGGGTTTGTTTGGTTTAAGTGAAGAATGTTTGGTTAAAAGAAAAACCCCAACAAATTAGCCAAGTTAGGGTTGAATGACTCAATCATCATATTCATAAATACAGCTGGTGAGTTAGTCTTTCCAAATAAAAGCACAAAAAACTCAAAGTGACCGTAACGAGTTTGACATTTCATTTTAGGGATGTCCCGTCATAAATCTTCAACCGGTGATAGCCAAATCTCAAGTTGATTTTTGAGAAACTATCATAACTGATCAAATAGGTCATCAATCCTTCGCAACAAATATTATTCTTAATAGTCATCTAATTCATGTTCATGTAATCAATGCATAACCGAAACAAACCATATTGTTTCTTTGCAATTAAAACTAGTGCACCCCAATACGAAAAAATCCTTTTTGCAGCAGATTAATCAATTGAGTTCTCAACTCCATCAATTCAACAAGAGCAATGTGATAAAGAGGAATCGAATTAGAAAATCAATCACAACCTTGATCTTGAGGAGAGTGGTAATTCAAACAGATTCTCAAGAAAAACATCGGAGAAATCTCAAACCATCAATAATACTAGATCCTATTTGACCGAATCAAGGTTACCGCTAATAGCAAAAACACTCTCGTATTGCCCCAATTTTCTTGACCACTCAAACATACTCGCAAAACTAGATCCATAAAGAACATAATGAGTATTGCATGGATGCACTAGAACTCATTTGTTCTGTAGCGTAAGAACCAAATTTCTCCAATGATAGTCAATCTTTTGAAGTGAGGCTAGATGCAAACCTCTATTGGTACCTAGTAGAACTCTTAAAACCCGTATCAGTAGGCTAATACTGATGTTGATACAACAACTTATAAACCGCTGAGTGAGAATGAGTGAATGTTTCTGATTCAAAATAGGTGCATTGACCCTAACAAACAAAATCTCTACCAACTCCAAAACCAAGAGTAGAGTGAGTCGTTTATGTCGATACCAAATTAGTTTGTGCAGGTCTCTCATTCATTTGGTATTTTCTACTCAAATGTCCATGTTGATCATAAGTGTAACAAACATAAGGGCCTGTACTCTCACCAGTATAAGATTCACTACTGGACTGTCCACTGCCACCACTTTGTGTGTGTCCACCTCTATTATGTCCATTTTGCTGGTCCTTTCTAATAATATTACCACCCAGGCTGCTATATCTTTACTTTATCCTTGTATTCACCAAAGAGTTCATCTAGATCCAGCTCAACTCGCTGAACTCGCTGAGCAGCAACAACCTGATTAATGATATAACTAAACTCCATGGCTGATAACTGATGACAGATCTTGGGCTTTAGATTCTTCCTAAGCTTCACCATCTTTTCTTCTAGATTCATTTTCTTGATATATTGAGATAATTCCATAAGAACTATAAGACTCTTCTACTCTAGATCGTGATAAGCACTAATCATAGTCTAACGATGCCTAGCATTGCAATTGTTGTCCTTGAAGATAATTTCAAACTGACTCCAAGTCATCATCTCCACTGGGTAGTCCAATTTCAACAACTTTCACTAGACGTTAGCCATTTTCTCAAAGTAAAAAAGTAGCAAACCCAACCCAATACTCTGTCAAAACTCCAATAGCAAACAAATTCTTCTACATCACCATCAACTAATTTTCAGCAATCAAAAGGTCTTCTCTTTCCACAAGCACAGGCGTATTCATATGACTAAGCACTCGAAAGAAATTCATTTCGTCGGTCTCAGACCCTGAACCCTGTTATATCTAGACAAGCTTTGTGGCACATTCCTCAAGGCTACAAGATGATCTGTTGGCTATGAGTCGGCTGCCTGCACTGTAGGTGCTGCAAGAGCATGCTTTGTAGGAGCTTTTCTTAGAGATATTTTCAAAAATCTTTAAAATTTATGGTACAAGTTAGAACATATCTGTTAGCATAGTAATTGCAAATCTCTTGTATATTATCACTCTATCTTATTGATGTCATTTTCAAAATGGTGACCTCACTTTGATATAAAAAATTGTCATGCCCCTCAAGGTACTAAAAAAAAAACGAGTAGCAACCTGACCCAAAAAGAAACTGAACTGTCTGACTCTTCACTTAAATTATTTCATGTAGTAGCGAAAGTCTTGAGTATAATTAAAAGTCAAGCTCAATAAAACTGAAATCCAATGGTGAGAACAAGATAATATGAAATAAAGGTCCAATAACTATGCAAAAATAGAATAAAACAAAAGTCTAATGTAAGTAAATCTTTAACGATATTCTAACCTCACTATATAAAACTCTCTAAAAGGAGAATAGCAAAGAAAATGAAAATCAAGCCTACTCATGCTCTGACTGAATATTTACCTGACTAAAATCTGGAGCAATCATTAAGGGGAGTGGACTAAAACTAATAGAAATAAAATTTTACATTCAAATAAAGAGTTAAGAAAGTAAAAGAGCAGCTAAATATAAGACAATTTTTGAAAACCCAAGTATAAAACATTTAGAAGGGCAAGGTTCAAAACATTCAACTATAACTTAGTACCTACTTAAAATGGGTTTCGACTGAATAATATGAAAGTCTCAGTGAAAATAGAGGCACTTACGAACTCCAAGCCTACCATCTCATATGTATTTATAATATTGTAATACTCGGTGATCACAAAACCATGAACGACCCTGCCCAGTTTTAATGATTTATGTTCAAGAACACGATACGTTCAACTATCTTATTACTATAGTTAACAATAAAAATATCTTCTCAATGATCGAATGTGCATAATTAAATAGGACTCATATGAATTGGTCAAATTTATTTCGCTTGCCAAATTGATCATAAAAATAAATGTGCATGCTCAGATAAAAATTGTTCGATGAAAAATATATAATATAAAAAAAATAGACCTATCATAAAATATGGGAGAATGTCACATTGACACTTAATAGACTATTTTAGTAGCTAATAATTTAGAATTCAATTAATTCATAAAATTGTTTAATGTTCAAATTGTCCAGATTCTATATTTTAGGGTTAAAAATAGACGTTAAATTTGAAAAATTGATTATAATATATTAATTTTTTTATCCTCTAAGATTTTAAATAATTACACATGTAGTTTTTTCTAAAATCTTCCTTTTTTTTCTCTCTCTCTCTAACATTCTCCTTATTCTTTTTAAATTTTATTTATTTTTTAGTATCAATATATATTTAGTTTATTAAATGAATTTTTATTTGGTTGAAAAGTTTTAGTTATTTTATTTCACTATTAATAATAAGTTAAAATATAATCATATACTTCTATGTTAATCGAAGTTTAAATCAATCAACTATTATAATTTATCAAATACTTAATTATATACAATAATTTTTCAAATAATAGTTTACCGATCAATTTCTTGATTTTTTGAATAACACTACTTTAATAGCCAAATTAATGGTTGCTTGTGATATATGAATTAAACTACGACTATGTCATTGATGTCATTAAATATGTCATACTTTTAAATTTTATTTATTTATTTTTAAACTACAACTATGAACAAAGAAAAGAAAGTTAAATCAATTATTTATTTATTTTTTTTTAAAAAAATAATATGACAAGATATTGAAACTGTAGTACCAAAATTGATTATTTTCTAATCTTTCAATAAATGGTAAAAACAATTCCTATTTTTTCTTGTTGAGAAGCGACGCGCGCAGTTCCGCCACGTCGACTTCATTGCCCTGATTTTCGGGCCGGTAATATCCGGTGACTGGATCAGGGACCCACGAGACATTTTCGGCTGACCCCACAATCTCCTCTTCCGTCTTCCTCGTCGCGTTGCTGCTTCTAACAGCCGCTGCCGCCGCCACTCCTCCCGACGCTGCTACGTATCCACGTCTGTCCAAGGAGTAACAAATTTATTATTCATTACTGCTCCAAATTTCTCAAATAAACATTCTCAGGCGGTATAACCAAACAGACCCAGGGAAAATTAATGCTCTCCTTCGGACTTTTTTTAATGCTTATCAAAAAACTCGCCAAATTTCGCAGTGCACGATCGCAATCAGTAGGTTTTATTCATGAACCCTTTCGGGATCCGAAAAAAATAGAGAAAAACTATGAACAGTCAAATGCTCTTTTTTTAAAAAAGAGTTTTGAGAATACCATTACCTAACGAGAGAAGATGAGAAGCGATCCATGACTGTAACAGAAAGAAGCTTAGCGTTGGAGAATGAGCGAGCCATTGATGGAGACTTGGTATCCAAATTAAAATTCTGACGCAGGAAAATGGCGAAAATATCTACTTCCTCTTTTCTTTCTCTCCCTCGCAGGAACAGGAAGCTTGAAAGAACGAGGGTGGAGAAGAAGAGAGGTCGTGCGGATGCTTTAAAAGGGCAGGAGGTATGTGAGCTTATCCGACGAATTAGCTAGCCCGTCAAACTCGACGGAATTATCTTGACGACCCGTTTCTTGCGCCAAGTCAAATTGGGTCGACGGAAATCATGGCCCATTGAGTCTATCGTGGACTTTCAATTAGGGGAGGGTAACGCAGACCCTCATGCATGTGGTGACCGGTTTTTTATTTAAAAGATTAGTCTCACAGTTAAGTTCAAAATTGGTTCAAATTAAACGTAAACACAAATCTGACCCAAATCTGGGTCTAACGCTATCCAACTCCAAAATTAACATGTGATTCTAGTTAAACCCAACAAATATTGTCCAAATATAACCCTGGAATTTATAAATTTTAACTCTTATTGTTATTTTTTAATTTAACGTATTTCACAATTTAAAGTGATGGTTCGCTTCCTAGTATTTACAATATCAGTTTCATAACCTAATAACCATTAGATCATAGTTTGATTCAATTTGTCTTTGAAACCAAACATATCCAAGTATATCTGTCCTTAGAACACAAGAAGGGAAATAGATTCAGTTAGACAATATATGATTGGTAATAAGGATTTATTTTTTGGTATGATAGAAAACAAACTGTCAAATATTCAAACGATTCCATAAGATGCAATGTTGTTTTAATAATGTAGATTTGGGTTAATTAAAAAGATTTTTTAATCAATCTAGAAATCATTCTTTGCAATACTTAATTCAGAATAAGGATAGGGAAGATCACTCGTCAATAAATAAAAGATTAATTGCTATCATTCTTTAATGGTACAAACTTAGATGGAAATAAAAGGTGTATCTCCCTTGTGGTTTTTGATGGAAAGGGGCGGAGGAGGGAGATTTCAAACTTTCCAACCTGCCCTCTAACTTAATCCGGCTGATGAGGGTAGGACCAAGTAGTCCTGACTCTTGTAATTCGGTATATGAATTCTCCTACCTTCACTTTGGAATCAGGAACAGAAAGACAATTGCTTGTTTGTAGTTGCACGCTCGTCCCCTCAAGCGATGCATTTTCCCTGGCATTCGTAGGTCAATCAATTACTTAACAAGAACAAGCCATTATGTAACAGAACTCTCACCCTATTGGTGGGCGCTTTCATCGACCAAAGGAAAATATCAACCTTCTTCAAAATGAAAAAATTCTTGAAATTCAAAGAGGCATTTGAAAAACTTCTCATATATTGCGTCGGTAATCAAGTTAAAAAGTCGACGCAGGATCGGTAAAACAGTCCCAGAACCTGATTGCAAACAAATACTTCCTTCTTATTTATGTCCATTGACTTGATTACTCAGATAGAGAAAGAAAGGTCAACTAGAGCTATGACTATAATTCGCATCTACTAGACAAAATCTGAAGCATCTAGAGCAAGACCTCCTTTTTCAAGGATAAGAGGGGATTCGAGTTCGAGTGCAGTTCCTTCTATGCCTAGTGTAGTGACTTTGGAAAGGCATACCTTGACTTTTCGAAGACAATGCATTTTTAGTTCTCTTACAGTGTCTTTTCAATTCTCTATATGCTTTTCTTTGATGTGGTAGACTTTACTAGTTACTACAACTTTTATAATTTATTTTTTCAAAAAAAATTAATCTATGATCACATATTTGCGAATATTTACTCATTTGATCTATTTATTACTTCAACATGTATAGTCATATAGCAACCCTTCAGTGTTGCAGTTTGATGATTAACGTGATCAATATAAAGCAAGCAATGAGAAATATGTAGCAATTTGCAAATTTGGGCCCAATAATCAAGGTGTTGTAGTTTGTTCATTTCTTGAATGTCTTAATATGACGAGAGACATATCAAAGTTTTTTTCAACGCAAAGTCATGGATGATCGAGAGATGTTACATAAAAACAAACCAATCATAACCATAAGAAACGGAAAAACTTCATGTAAAACAAGAAACCAAACACACAAAAGACCAAGTTTGAATTTGTTCTCCGAATCACTTGTGTGTTTGTGTGAGAGAAGTGGATCATCATAGGTAGAAAGAAATGAAATTACTTTTAAGTAAATACACATTGATTTGATACTCGAAATTGCTATGGCAAAATCATTCTATTATGAAGAATTTACAAAATAATCGATCCATCCTAGAGTTGTCTATGACACAAGAAAATATTACACCTTTTAGTCAACTCGATTTCACCTACAACTTTAACTGGTAATAATAATTTGACGAGATAAATTGAAATTCATCATAAGAAACATAACTGAAACTTCAGTTACATGTGATAGACTTAATTCAATAACCTAATTTCATAAACCCAAAGAACCATATTCATCCCATTAGAATCGCCCAGAAGAAATAGTTACAGAAGAACCATATTCATCACCTAAGAGCGAGTTTTCTTCAAAAAAACCCGTAACATTAGTCTCTGTATTTTTTCATTAAATAGGAGACCGAGAGAGAGAGAGATGACTAGTCACTTGACTTAGGGAGCATAATCCTAAATTTATATGTGGTGGGCAAGGTTAAGTTTGACTCATCATTAAACTTAAACTTTACTATTAGTACTAAACAACTGAACTCAAACTTTAATTGAACACTAAAACTCATCTTTATTCGATCACTTAACAGTATGATAGACATTGACATATATTTTACCGATCCAACAATCTCTCACTTAGATTATATATTTTGATTATAATCGTATATCACAAAAATCCTTTTGTGCACATGCGTTTCTATTATTACCAAATCATTTCCAAACAATTCTCCTCCATCAAACATACTAAGATAGGATAAAACAAACTTTTGTTAGACTTATTGGTAACTAAAACCATCAATGGTCGTGTATACCAATATAACCAAATGACATAAATCAACCATAAGTGAGTTAAGTGAGTCGCAAGGAAATTAAATGCTATATGATCATAAAATACTAATTTCTTATTGGTCCAATCTTATTACTTATGAGATCAATCATAATTAATAATTTAAACTAAAACCAAAGAAACCAAAAGCTTTAATATGCAAATAAAATTTAAACAATAGTGTTTATGAGCCAAACATCTAAAATATGCAAAACTAAATGAAAACAACAAACTATCAATTAATCAATATATTCTCAACTAATTTAATGCCCATACGAGTAGTGTGCTCATAAATGATCTTTGGTGGTAAATCCTTAGTCAGCAAATTTGCAATCATATAATTTGTAATAATATGTTCAATAGACAAATACCATTCTAAGATCTTTGTATAACAATTAGGAGTTTGATGTGTTTATATTTCAACTTAATCAAATTATTGTAACAAAATGTTCATGGTCTATAAATTCTTTTCAAATTCTGTCGTAGCTATATTTTATCATTAGATGTCTTAGTTGAAGATACAAATTGTGCTGCCATAGTTGAAGAAACTATAAGTCCTACCTTAACACTTATTTTTGAAAATAATTTCTCTAACTATTCAATACAACTATGGTAAATATATCATAATGTCTTTTCTAACTACATTAACATCTAACAAAATTGAAACCACAGATCCTTAACATGCATTAAGCTAATTGTTTTGATGATTGACATAATTGATCAAATACTAATTCACAGTTAATAATAATTGTTTGTTGATGAATTTTGTCATATATGTTTACACTCTTCTTGAAAATAGATGAATTTAGTCATATATCTTTACACTCTTATTGAAAATACTCTTGTAAATGAGTATTTGAAGTTTTTAGTGTGTTTACTTGAGTGATGTGCTTCGGGTCGGAAATTTGTGTGCCAACATAATTACTAGTTTTTCCTCGGATATCTAACTGACAATCACTAAAAAATAGTAGATTTTTAACAAGCACGAGTAATGAAATTCTTGTCCAAAAGGTATGAAATTTTAACAGATGATTACTTAATGGATGAATGAGAACCTCAAAATTTCAAATCCAAACTCGTTGAGACCGAAAAGCCATGCTTGAAACAAAATAGAAAACCAGTTATCGGATGAAGTAGATTGTGGTCCGAAAATTACTCAATTTCCAAAAATTGTAACTTTTGGTTGGCTGAACCAAATGCGTTGAAATTTTAAAAGTTCTTGTTCTAAGAGAGGAGGAAATACCCTTAAATTTTCGGAGTTTAAATCTCAGCAAAATATGAGATATGATGGCGGAGGGATTATCGGTATGAGGAAGTGATAAGAGGTACTTCTCGACTTTAAAATTCTTCTAATTGAAGAACAATCCAACTTTTGCCAAAAGGGACATGGGTTTCTACTTCTTTTCTTGAATTTCTCTCTATGAGGAAGACAGAAAAAGGAGTAGCAATAAGAGCTCCTAATTCAATCACAAAATTAGAAATAATTACTCAATACTCTTCATGTATATGACATACCCTGTGGGAACCAAAAAGAGAGTCAAAGTGCTCCAAAAGAAATAGAAGAAAACTTCAAGTTTTTTATTAAAAAATGATCCCTAATAACAGCCATAGAAGAGGATGTGTGCGCCAGCTTGGTGTCCATCTTCTTTTTCCAATTTGCATTGTCATCAACCTTTATTTCCTCCAAGTTGTAGCTCTCTTCATTCATCAATCATTTAGAAACTCATAAAAAAAACAAACATAAAAATGATAACGTTTTCTAGAAAGAAAGTTGACTCAGATTGGCCTTGGGATTGACCCTTTTTTTATGAGAAAAAGTGACGTACTTTAGGTCAGTAACTTCTATGCCAACACGATTACTAGTTTTTCTTTAGATATCTAACTGACAATCACCAGACAATACTAAATCTTTAACAAGCATGAGTAACAAAATTTTTGTCCAAAGAGTATGAAATTTTAATAAGAGCTTACTCAATGGATGAACGAGAACCCTCAAAATTTCAGTTTCAAACTCGTTGAAATCGAAAAGTTGTCCTTGAAACAAAATAGAAAATCTATTCACAGATGAAGCAGATTTTTGTTTAAAAATTATTCAACGTCCAAATACCGTGACTTTTGATTAGCTGAACCAAATATGCTGAAATTTTAGAAAGATCTTGCTCCAAGAATAGACGAAATCATCTTAAATTTTCAGAGTCTAAATCGTGGCAGAAGATAAGATATGATGGAGGAGACGTTGTTGGTTCGAGAAAGTGATAGGAGGACTCCTCGACTTTAGGATTCTTCTAATTGAAGAACACTCCAACTTTTGCCAAAATGGTCATAGATTTCTACTCTTTTTTTTTAATTTCTATCTATGAGAAAGATAAAGAAAGAAGTAGCAATAAGAGTCCCTATTCAATCACAAAATTGGAAACAAATTATTCAATACTATTCACGGATGTGACACACCGAGTGGGAATTGAAAAGGGACTCAAAGAGCTATGAAAGAAATAAAAGAAAACTTCTAGTTTTTTATTCAAAAATCCTCCCAATAACAATCATAGGAGGAGATTAAATACCCTACAATTAGTTCAAAATGTTTAAACAAAAGGAAATAACAATAAAAGGAAAAGATTGACTATTTTCTTAAGGCCGAACGGTCACTTGTGCATGCTAACTTAGTGTCCATCTTCTCTCTCCAATTTCCATTGTCATCCACCCTTATTCTCTCCAAGTTGTAGCCCTCTTCATTCATCAATCATTTAGAAACTCATAAAATAAAATAAACATAAAAATGTTAACATTTTCTAGAAAAGAGGTTGAACTCAGATTGGCCTTGAGTTTGAGCCTTTTTTTGCGAGAAAAATTTCTCTGTAATTGATTCAGTTGACGAAGCAAATGACTTCCAAATATCTTGATCTTGCTCATTCTGGAAACCTTGTGATGTAAGCTACATTCTTTATAAAGCACATATACTATAATAATGTCGGCAATGAGGTCAAATATGTCAATTAATCTTCAGATGTCAGTTTCACGACAGTTTCTTTTTTTTTGGAAAGTCTAATATTTTTTTGACATGTGCTTGATCATCCCTTTGAGCTTCATCTTCCATCTATTCTTCATAGAAATCATATTTGCCAAGCTTTGTCCATATAATTTCATGTTTTTGATGGATTCATCATATGATCTTTTTACAAAATAGAAACTAGAACATATGTTAGAAATTATCCATCAAATGTTTGAGAAATAGCAGATTTGTGGCACATTAAAAAGTCTCTTTGTAATTAATTTGTTTGACAAGGCAAACAACGTCCAAATATCTTGATCCAGTCCATTTTAGAAACCTTGAGATGTCAGCTGCATTTTTTACAAAGCACACTTGTTGTAATAATGTTGTAAAGGGTCACATATGTCAATTAATCCTCATATATCAGTTTCACGATAGTTTTTTTTTTTTAAGGTCTAATATTCTTTGAACATGTATTTAATCATCCTTTTGAGCTTTATCTTCCATCTATACTTCACAAAGATCATATCCACCAAGCATTGTCCACATGATTTCATGTTTTTGATGGATTCATCATATGATTCTCCTACAAAATATAAATTAGAAAACATGTTAGAAATAATTCATCCAATGTTTGAGAAATAGTGGATCTGTGGCACATCATTGAGTCTCTGCAACTTGAGAATTTTGAAGAGAACTATAAATAGAAACTCACTCTACTGTGAAAATACATTAGATTTTCACGCTAAAGTGCTACAAAATTTTCTTGAGATTTTATAGTCTCTATTCTTGAGTGATTTCCTAACTCTTTTATTTTCAAAGTTGAGATTTCATCTTTGTTAGAGTTAGGTTTTGCGTGAAAAACCTTTACACTTTATTTTTTAGAGAAAGATCAAAGCGTAACGACAAGGAGAGTCAATGTAAAACTTGAATATAATAATATATAAAATTGATTAATTTCAAAAAACTATGGCTTTTAATATGAATAGTTCACATGTTGAGGGACAATCCATCACTAGACATGCTTATTTTGATGGAAATGATTATTTATATTAACAATCTGGAATAAGAATTTTTGTCCAATCTATAGATTATGATTTATAAAATATTATTGAAATGAACCATATACACCTAAGAATGGTATAAATGTTCCAAAATTACCATTTGAGTATGATGAAAATGCATAAGTAGATTATCTCTAAATGTTAAGACAATTGACATGTTTTATTGTGTATTTAATAGAGATAATTTTAATAGAGTGAAAGGTTGTTATAATGCATATAAATTTTGCAATTAGTCAAAGTCTCACAAAAGGCACAAACCAAGTATACGTAAGTAAGATGAGCTGACGTATACATATATGAATTGTTTGTCATGGATAAAGAGAAAATCATTAGTCAAATGTTTACTTATTTTACTAACATTATTTGGTTTTAAACTTTTGGTAGAATTTATCCCAAAGAAAAGTTAGTTAGAAAAATTCGTAAGTGACTGTTGAGATCGTGGCAGTAAAAAGTGATAGCATATCAAGAAGCAAAAAATCTTAAAGTACTCAAGATGGAGGAGCTCATTAGATCTCTCATGATACATGAGATCATGATGAAACTACTAAAAAGGAAGAGGAAAAGGAGAAAGAAATCTTTAAAAAGAATGACATTGTTTTCAAAGCCTCATCAAACAATCAAGTTGAATAAAATAAAGAAAAAGATGATGAGAAAATAACATTCATGCTCGAAAATTCAACAAGTTTGTCTTATGAAAAGAGGTCGATATCAAAAAGAGAAGGAAGTCACATGCTTTGAGAGTAAAAAGTTTGGACACTACAAAGTCGATTGCTCAAAAGCCAAGAAGAAACTAAAAGTCTTCAAGAAGAAAGCAATGAAGGTCAAATGGGATGATAGCGAAGAAGATTCATCATGTGAATATAAAAGGTGGCTAACATGTGCTTCATGGCTAAGAAGAATAAGATACATGACTCTTTTAATGATTTGGATGATAAACTCGATGAAGATAGATTGATGGATGTTTTTAATGAATTATTTGAATAATTTAAATTTACTTAAATCTAAATATAAGGTGTTGAAAAAAGAAAATACTGGATTAGTGATAAAACATGTTAGTATTGTTTTATCTTTTGAGAAATAGATTATCAATTTGAAAAATAAGAAGAATGACTTGAATAACATTTTCCTTAAATTCATAAATGGTAGCAAGAATTTGAATATGTTATTAGAGTAATAAAGAGTAACATATGCTAAAGTAGAATGAGGATATGAACTGTTTGAAAAGAAAAATTTTTATAAGAATTTATCTGTTCGTCCATCTATTTATCATGCATGCAATAAAATAGGTTATAAATTATTTTCTTATCTATTGAAGACTGAGAATGAGAAATCATCTACTAAAATGACATAAGTTTCGAAAGGAACCAAAAATAATGCTCAAGGATCCAAAAATATTTGGGTATTGAATATAAGCACATAATTTTGTTAGTAGGTTGGAGATTCTCCCATGAAAGATGAGTGGTACATTTATAGCAGATGCCAAAGATATATGATAGTAGACTTCTTAAAGTTTGTTTCCATCACTAAAAAAAGTCACAATCAAAAGGGTAAAATTATTGGTACTGACAATATATGTAATTTTTCAAACCCTATCATTGAAAATGCTTATTAGTTGATGGTTTAAGTATAACCTACTAATTACTAGTCAACTATGCAATAGAGGTTATAAATGGGATTTGAATAAAGAATTTAATTGATTGAGGATAGTTAAAATGAAAAGATTTATTTTTGGGATATAGAAATAAAATCATCTACACTATTTATTTGAATAATGTATTTTGCTTTGATGAAAATTGTTTTAGCGTAAATTCTTCTTTCAATTGTTAGCTATCACAAAGTAGACTAGAAAATATAACAATTGATATCTTTGCTAAGATCTATAAAAAGAATCTCTTTTGAGAAAGATAAAAATTTGTGACGCTGGTCAAATTAAAAAGTAAATAAAGAGTTCATCTGCTTCTAAAGTTATTGTTCTCTACTAAACCCTTTTAACTTCTTCTCATGGATCTCTTTGGTTCTTCAAAGACTGCAACCTTAGAAGAAAAGTATTATGCCTATGTTTTCATAGATGACTTTTCTAAATTTACATTAATTTTCTTCCAAAAGATAAAAAATGAAACCATTAAAACATTCTTCAACTTTAGGAAGAAAGTGAAAAATAATTTTTTAATTGTTGTTATCCGTATTGGTCATGATAAAAAATTTGAAAATTGAAAATGAAAGCTTTGAACTCTTTTTTCATGAGTATGATATCTGTTTATCAAAAAAATCTATACAAAAATGAAATTGTTAAAAGAAAGAACAGATTAAAACAATGTTATATGAAAATAGTGTTACCAAAGAGCTTACCGTTGGCGAGTCACCCCAAGTCATGTCTGGAAGACAAACATTTAAGGAGAAAGTTGCATTAACACTGGGACTTCTAACTTCAACCCTTTGGCTCAACCTTAGACCACCTTTGAAAGTTGGGACGGGTCAAGTCCAATCAACCTGACCTGTTTTCAACCCTAATGATTACGCCAATTTTTGCGGAACATGACGAGTACTCATGTAGGGACATTAAATTTAAAATAAATTTAAAATCAACATGTTGACTACATTAAATCACATTTATTTACTAATATAATAGTGATTTACAGCGATAACTATTTTTTTTAACGCAATATAATATTTATTAATGTGTAAATGATATAGCTTCTAATATATGAATGTATGTTAGAGTATACTATCAAAAGGAAAAATTAGATTGCATCTGTCATTTAAATAATAGACTTATCTACACTTATGGGTCTCCTATTGCACTGTGGAAGTTGTAAATCACTTACGAGATAAATTAGGCAAACAATATAAATGTTAGTAAATCATGTTTAGTAACTAATAACCAATAAATTATTATAATTAATGGGATAACTGCTAAATGAATAGAGTAATATAAGGAAAGAAAATATGAAAAAATTAATGGGAATTATTCTTTCCCTGTTTTTTGTGGCTTTTACGGAGCAAAGAATGAAACTTTCCTTAATCCATTGGGCAGTCCCTTCAATTGTTATCTTCTCATTCACTAGCCAACAACCTAAATTATTATCTTCTCATTCACCTAGCCAACAACTCTCTCTCTCTCTCTCTCTGTGAAAATTTCCTCCATGGCAACTCTCTCTCTCTCGGCAATTCTCTCTTAAGGCATTAAACTCAATTTTCTGCTTTTGGTTGAAGGTGAGGCTCGGGTTTAGTTCAGAGAAGGGTGTGACAAACCTCAATGGCTACCAAAATCACCAGTTAGCGTACGAGATTTGGATTACGAGTGTTAAGTACGCCAGGTAAGTAATCTAGTAGAAATTTTGCCCTCAGGTCTACATCACAGTACAGTAGGATGCATTGCACGTTTATTTTATGTTATACTTTATTGATTGTACATCATGGTTTTAATTTATGAGACGAGACGAAACGAAACGAAAATGAATTTCCATGTTTTTACAAAGTGAAACAGTAGTATGAAATGAAACGAGAACATACGTAAGAAGATAATAAA
>CM039519.1:24119439-24134293 GCA_022433055.1 Begonia peltatifolia | reverse complement strand
TCCTTGTTTTTTATATGTTGTGATTTAATGGTTTGGTTCAACTTGATCACCTCAACTGGTTTAATATACATATTCTTTTCTAGCAATTTTAATTTAAAATAAGGGGAGAAGTTTCTGTGGAGGGAAGGAGAAAGAGAAGAGAGAGATTTAGGGCAAGAGGTGAAGCGATGCGTGGAATGGAGAAGACAATTCAAAATGTGATTGAGAAAGGCTGTTACCTATTATATTTTCTATATTGTTTTAGTTTTCAGATTCGTTGTTTTCTTGTTTTAGATAAGATGATTCTCTATTGTAAAAGGATTTTAGATTTCTCTCGTTATTATAATATAAATGTTCAGAGGTTCTATCTGTGGCCGTAGGACATCAATGTTTGAACCACGTTAAAAAGATTGTATTTTGTTTTTAACTATTGATCTGTTTTTGGTTGAATATCTCTGATAAATTTAACTTCAATATCAAACTATCAACGTGCAAAGGACACTAACCAAAATCTATTGGAGATGATTACTCTGGCAATGAATGGGTTCTTGACAATAGGATAGAGATCATGACACTTTATTTTTTTATAATGCAATTATCAATTTTTCCATAATAAAGTAACAATTGGTCTCCATCCATGTTTTTACACAGCTGGGTTCATATTATACTCTACGTCCAAAATATTAAAATCTATTTTGTGGATGTGAGAACATTACAACTCTAGTAAGTACAGTCAATTCATTCATTGCTCGACTATTTTGAAAATGTAATAATTGGTCACTTTCATTTGTTACGTTCATGTTTGATATCATGACCAATTATTACTTTTGGTAAAATTACAAAGTGCCTTTATTATATTCCTCTTATTAATCATAAAGTTGATCACCCAAAAGAATGAGATCACAAAATAAAAACCTCTCTTATTGATGGAGCTTGATACTAGCACTACATCCGTTCGGGAGCCGTTGATGAGGAACGGGCTACCAAGAAGGTTCGTCAGAAAGATCGAGTGGAGGCTAATGTAGTGGATGAGTTTTCTTTTAAGAAAGTCTTAATGGGTGATGAAGAAGGGAGTGGGGAGATTGTCATTAAAGATTTTGATGTGGAGATTGTTCGCGAGGGAGAGCTTTCCAACATTTTGTTCTTTGACTGTGCGCAAAAACTGATGGCAAACTCGATGTAGAACTCGGTGGTGTTCGGATTCTCTCTACCAGACTATCTCAAGCCTCTTCTGTAAGGACCATGGTGTCATTTTTGGCCATTATCTAGTTGTTCAATCTTAGAACCTCTCCTTTGACACTTTGGATGCCAACATTAGATCGTTTCCCAGGAATGCCCATTCAATGTTACAAAAAAAGTACTCTATGTGCCATAACAGGTCTTATCGGAGAATTCAAAGAAGTGGACTATAATACAAAGGATGTTTAGAGAGGAAAATTTGCAAGGTTATCTATTGAAATTGATTTTCACAAACCTCTCTCCTCACAATTTCTAATTAACGAGCAAATACAGAATGTTGAATATGAGTACTTACTGACGGTCTGCTATTACTGTGGCAAAATTGGATATTTGAAGGACAACTTCTAAAGCAACGCGTTGGCCTTGGCACAAAAGGTTTATGTTGACTCTACTAAGCCTACTCAATCAACTAATCCTCTGTTGCAGAGACTTGAAGTGGTCATTGAAATGGAGACTGTTAAGGATCGCCTTGGTCTATGGATACACGCGCCGAGAAGGGGCTGTTCTCAAAGCGTTGAATGGGACGGGATCAAGATTTGATACTATTAAAGATTTTTCAAAGTCAACCCTGAACTCTCAAAGCAAATAAATAATTTCGAAGGAAATTAACTTAATCCTTCCTTATGGGGCATTGCTTAAAGAAATCTAGCGGGGCCTTTCAAATTAGGTCCCAAAACAAAGCTTTCTAATAAGCCCAACCACCAAGCCCATAAACGTAACAAACCAAATGTCTTGCAGGTTTGTCTTCAAACCTTGAACCTTCCAAAGGGAAGATTGGTGAATATCGGACACCGCCTGTTGCGGCAATGATCTCTCTGGTGGACAACTTTCCTTTTCAGTCAAAGCCGTGATGCGCAATGTGCGTCCCTAACTCTGGGGTCCATTGTGGATTCAAAATCGATTATTGTCTGAATTAGATTATTGAATCTAAAGAATACCAAAAATCTAATTCTCAAAGTCTTCTATGTTAGAAAACCTACAAGCAAATCAATAAAGTGAAAAACACGTACCCGGATCTATTGTCTGAATGTAAAATATCGTAAATCGGGTACGTGGATCTTCTAAATTCGACAATCGCCTTCTGTAATACTCTCTAGAATGATGGCTATTCTAAAGAGGCAAAGGGTTTGATTATGAATTGGGGACCATAACTCTTCAGTTAAATTGATTGGGTAATTTACCATTTTACCCATCACAAATTGGTAAATTATCCCTAATGTCTCTACACATATAATATGACTATATTATATTCCATATACTTCAAAGTCCTTTAAACTATATTAAATCACTTTAATATGGAGTTAAACCCGATGATAACATAATAAATAATTTATAGTTTTACAATTTAAATCTAAATAGAATTATAAATCCTTATAATTTCAACAATCTCCCACTTGTATCAAATTATAAACCAATCAATTACACATTATAACTTTATCCTTATGATATCAAATTTTGCTATCATCAAAACTGAGTATAATCTATCAATCTTGTCCATTAATTACATCAAATGTAGGATCAAAGCGGCTTTCGTTATATTTATCATAACTAAACCTATCAATGATCACAGACACCAACATAACAAATGACACAGATCAAATATGGACGTGTAGCATAGAAATTACATATAATGTGATTTAACATGCTTATTTCCAACTGGTTCAACAAAAACTTTATTGAAATCATTAAATCTTAAATGTTAGAGTGAATTAAATGAATACCTTATAAAACGAATACTGCAGTAACCAAAATATTTATTACAAATGTCTATAAAATAAAATCATATAAAATATACAGACTCCCACTAAACCTCAATGTCTCTAAGAGATACAACCCCCATATGAGCGACATGCTCATGAAAGACCTTGGGTCGTAATCCCTTGGTGAGCGGATCCACTACCATAAAGTCTGTTCTAATGTGATATATAGATTTTGACCACTCTGCACTCTTTCCTTCACAACAAGGAACTTGATGTCTACGAACTTAGACTTTGAGAAGCTCCTATTGTTATTGGAAAATATCCCAGCTGACTGGTTGTCACATAAAATCTGAAGTGATTTTTCAATACCATTCGAGATTTGTAATTCCGTGACAAAGTTACTCAGCCATAATGGCAGATTGGATGCTTCATAACATATTATAAACTCAGCTGCCATAGTAGAAGATGCCGTAATACTCTGCTTGGCACTCTTTCAGGAGATAGCTCCTCTAGCTAAAAGAAAAATATAGGCCAACGTTGACTTCAAGTCATCTTGGCATCCAACAAAATCAGAGTCAGTGTACCCAATGATCTCGAGCAGATCTGATTTCTTGTATGTGAGCATGTACTCTTTGGTTCTCTGTAAGTATCTGAGTACCCTTTTTACACTTTTCCAATGATCCAATCTAGGATTACTCAAGTATCTACCTAAGATGCCAACTATGTACGCAATATCTGTACGCGTGCATACTTGAGCATACATTAAGCTTCTCACAGCCGAAGCATAAAGAATTTTTTGCATTTCTTTGACTTCAAAGTCACTTAATGGGTATTGACTTTTATTTATTTTGTCTCCTTTGGCAACATGAGTATCTCCTGGTTTGCATTCTTGTATGCCAAATTTTTCCAAAACTTTCTCGATATAGCTCTTTTGTGATAATCCAAGTATACTTTGACAACGATCTCGGTGTATCTGGATTCCTAATACAAAAGAGGTGTCACCAAGATCTTTTATTTCAAATTTCTTTAAAAGAAATTTTTTGGTGTCGTGCAACAAGCCTATATCGTTGCATGCCAGTAATATGTTATCGACATATAAAACCTGAAACATAATTTTATCCCCACTAAATTTGTGGTATACATAATCATCAACTTTATTTGCCTCAAAACCATATGAGGTGACTGCTTGATGAAATTTGTAATACCATTGACGGGAAGCTTATTTTAGCCTGTAGATGGATTTCTTTAGTTTGCAAACTAAGTTCTTTGATTTGTCCAAATCAAAGAACTCGGATTGCACCATATAGATTGTTTCACCAATATCAACATTGAGAAATGCCGTCTTTACATCCATCTGATGTAACTCTAGATCAAAATGAGCTACTCGTGCCATTATACTTCTAAAGGAATCTTTTGTAGATACCGGAGAGAAAGTTTCCTTATAGTCGATGTCTTTTCTTTGAATAAAACCCTTAGCAACAAGATGTGCTTTGAATCTCTTAATGTTACATTTTGAATCCCTTTTGGATTTAAAAATCCATTTACAACTAACGGGTTTTGAACCAGCAGGTAACAGGACGAGATCCCAAACGTCCTTGTCCTTTATGGACTTTAACTCTTCATTCATGACATCAGTACACTTTTGAGAATCAGAACTGTTAATGGCTTGATGGAAAGTGACAGGTTATCTTCCACCTCGCCGAATTCTTCATGTTCTTGTAGAAATACGATGTAATCATTCAAAATTGTACTCCTTCTCTCTCTAGTGGACCTCCGTAATGACATAGTTTCTTGAGAGTGTTGAGTTTGTTCATCAGGAATGACTTACTGAAGAAGTTCAAGAAGTGATTCAACATTGTCTTTATCATTATCCACTTGATCGAAATCAAAGGAAACCAAAGGAAAAGGAACAACTTCCTCTTTAAAGACAATATTTTACTTATCTCCCTCACAAACTCTACATCCTCAAAACACTGAGCAATTCGCATTTCAAAAAATGTCTTTACAGTGGGATCGTAAAATTTATACCACCTTAACCATTCAGGATACCCTACAAAATAACAACTAACAGTCATAGAGTCCAGTTTCTTTTCATATGGCCTATGAGGCCTTGCCTCAACTGGACACCCCCATACGTGCAAATGTTTTAGAACGAGTTTTCGACTCGTTCAATACTCGTATGAGGTTTTATTAGTCGTCACCTTAGTAGATACCCTGTTAAGGATATAAGCTGCCGTCTTTAATGTTTCACCCCAGAGGGATTCAGGTAAGGTCGAATGAGCAATCATGCTTCTTATTATGTTTTTAAGTGTTCTGTTCCGTCTTTCAGCGACACCATTCATGTTGGGTGAACCCGTCATGGTGTACTAAGGAACAATACCACACTCCTCTAGATATTTAACAAATGGTCCTGGACATTGTTCACTTGACCCGTCATACCGACCATAGTATTCACCACCATGATTAGATTTAACGACCTTAATCTTTTTATCAAGCTGCTTTTCAACCTCAGCTTTAAAGGCTTTGAACACGTCTAAAGATTGAGACTTCTAATGAATGAGATATAGGTAGCCATAACACAAGTAATCGTCAATGAATGATATAAAATAATGTTGACCATGCCAAGATGTCGTAGGAAAAGGTCCACAAATATTCGTATATATATCAATTCAAGGACTTCTGAAGCTCGGTTAACTTTCAATCTCCTTACAATTGTTTGTTTCCCTTTAATACAACTAATACAAACCTTGAAGTCAGTTATATCAAGAGGGCCCAAAATCTTGTCTGACACTAGTTTTTCAATTCTCTTTTGAGAGATGTGATCTAAGCGTTTGTGCCATAACGAAGCTGAATCATCAGAAGTTAATTTACGTTTTGTACCTCTTGAATCAATATGCAAGGTTTCATTAAATGAAATTAGGGATTCAAGCAAATATAGATTATCATAAGCAGATAAAAAATCGAAACCCAATATATTTGAATTTAATGATAAACTGAATTTTTCATTTCCAAATGAACAAGAATAACCAGATTTGTCCAATGCAGAATTTGAAATTAAATTTCGTCTAAAAGACGGTACAACAAATGTATCATTCAAATTCAAAAATTGTCCAGATTTTAGTAACAATCTAAAATCTCCGATAGCTTCAACTTCAACCCTGCATCGACATACTGATGTAAGTAGTAGGACCCGAATCTAACCACCACGTATGTCTTGATACAGAAACTAAATTAATCTCAGAACAAACAAGGCTGAGAAGCGTACCCTTCTTCACGTGCCATGCACGATACTTGACACAATCTTTCTTTTAGTGCCCTTCTCCATTACAGAAGAAACAGCTGAAGTCCTTAGACTTCTTTTGTTTCGACTGAGAAGGAGCACCGACAACGTCCTTCTTCCTTTTCTTTCCTTTGTCCTTGGAAGACGACACCAAATGAGCAGTTTCGGTCTGATCATGCTTAATCCTCTCTTCCTTATGAGAGATTAGTTCATTAAGCGTCCACTTATCCTTTTGGCAGTTATAACTGATCTTAAACTGCCCAAACTGAGCAGGAAGAGAAATCAAGACTAAGTGAACAGAGAGATTAGTTTATTAAGCGTCCACTTACCCTTCTGGCAGTTATAACTGATCTTAAACTGCCTAAACTGAGGAGGAAGAGAAATCAAGACTAAGTGAACAAGCATATCTTCTGACAGCTCTAACTTAAGTTCCTTTAGTCTTGAAGCAAGATGAGACATTTCCATTATGTACTCCCTGATATTCCACTTTCCATTATACTTGAGTGAGACAAGTTTAGCTAAAAGCGTGCTTGTCTCAACCTTATCATTTTTTCTCAAAACGTTTCTCAAGTTCTTCGAGGAATGTTTTGGCATCAGTGTCTTCCGACATGTTGCCCCGAAATGCTTCTGGAATGGTGCGCTTCATGATCATCAGATTTACAAGATTCGAACGCTCCTACTTTTCCAGCTCCCTTTTATCATCAAGGGTACTTAATGCTGAAAGAGGTAAGAATCGTGTCATTATAAGTGCAATGTCTAGATCCATGCACCTGAAAACAATCATAGCGTTCTCTCTCTAGACTTTATAATTGGTCTCGTTAAGCATAGGAACTGCATTAACGTTATCCATTATACTTGAGATGTTAACTGTAACAATAGAGAAAATGAAACAATATTAGCTCACAAAATAATATGTATATAGATGGCAAGAATATAACTCAAAATATAATGCATGCATCAACAAGAAATCGATACAACATTAACACTTAGTCTTTTGACTAAAAATGTTAACTTGTAAGTGATAACTTGGTCCAGTATATAAACATTGACAATAAGATCTGTCAAACAATGAAATTATCTTTGGACAAGTTCAATGTTCATATGACAGCTTGATAATTATCCCATATTTTTAATATTGCTAACAAGCCATGCAACTGTACAAACGTCAACCTTCCTTTGAGCCGGTTGATATTCATATAATATCATGTCTCATGCCCAACATATAAAAATAGGATGATTAAAGTAAGAGGGGCTAATTTTATAGCATGTTACCCAATCATCCTATTTTACAATGCAAGACTTCATAAAATTGAACTAAAAATAGTTAAGAAATATCATAGATATATATATTTAATAGCTAGGCAACCACAGTAGTCAATCAGTAAACCAAAAGATCAACCAACATAGAATAAAAGGTTCAAATCAGCCAAAACTGAGCAAAACATGGTGAATCGGGGCGAACCGAGCCCTGAATTGTCCTGAAACAGTAATTAAAAATACGCAAAATAGCCGAACTAAAGTGAACCGGGGCCCATTTGACCAAATGAGCCAACCTATTTTTTTTTTAATACCGAACCGAACCAGACTGGACCAAAATCAAATCGATTTGGGTTGAACCAACCAAAGAACTAGTCCGTGCCAAAACCGAACTCAATCGAACTGGTTTGGTCTGGCTAGGACCGAACGCAAATGGTTTGGTCCAATTTGGATCAAACCTAACCCAATCGGTCCAAACCGTCAGAGAGGGGCTGCAAACCAGCAACAAAAAATCATCAAAATCTCACCAATTTCGGCAAATTTTCACCCCAAAATTGTTCGATTTATCAAAATAATAATAGATCGAGCAATAATACTTAACATATATCACAAAAAATCAATTTTTCAGGCATCAAAACATGCATTCTAGCGGAATTAGATGCATAAAAAAAATAGCCCAAAAATTATTCCGACAATTAAAAAAAAAATTGATGCTGAATCCAATTTCAATCCAAAATCGATTACTTGTGGTCTAACGCGATTGCTCTAATACTAATTGTTAGATTCAAAATCGATTATTGTCCGAATTAAATTATTGAATATAAAGAATACCAAAAACCTAATTTTCAAAGTTTTCCACGTTAGAAAACCTACAAGCAAACTAATAAAGTGAAAAGGACGTACCCGAATCCATTGTCTGAATGTAAAATACCATAAATTGGGTACGCGGATCTTCCAAATTGGACAATTGCCCTTTTTAATACTATCTAGAATGATGGCTATTCCAAAGAGACAAAGGGTTTGATTATGAATTGAGTACCATAACACTTCAGTTAAACTGATTGGGTAATTTACTAGTTTGTCCATCACAAATTGGTAAATTACCCCTAATGTCTTTACACATATAATATGACCATATTATATTCCATATGCTCCAAAGTCTTTTAAACTATATTAAACCACTTTAATATGGATTTAAACCTGATGATAACATAATTAATAATTTATAGTCTTACAATCTATATCCAAATAGAATTATAAATCCTTATAATTCCAACACATTGTTCTGCAACCTTTGTCTAAAATATGGAGGGTCATTCTGCAGTGAGAATCCTTGATGGCAATACTCCCTCTTTAATGCTTGATCTTCTTAACCAGAAACTTGGCAGTTCCTTCTCCTCTCTTCGTAGAATAGGGAATTTGAGTAAACCTCCTGATGGCAAGATGTTAGTGGCGTCACGTAATAGATTTAAGGTCAAAATTTTGAGCAAGAAAAGTTATCGATTTCAGTTGTCTTGGGGAATAAAGAGAACACATCTGACAATTTTTGGAGGAGACTCTCGCTGAAGCTGGGCTTGACTCTTGCGATGTTGCAGCAGTTGTGGGTCAGTCGATGGAGTGTGTTAGTTTGAACTGCGTGATTTTCCATCTTTCTCCTTTTGATTATGACGTACAACTTTTTTGTTTAGAATTGCCAAGGTATTGGAAGCAATAACTTTCGCAGAATTATTAAATGCTTTATGAAGCAGTGTAAGCCTGAAATGTAAAATTGACAAAAATTTACTGAAAATAAATTTCGTATAAATTTTTCGCGAATTTGTAAGTGTAAATTAAAGTCGAGTGCTCGAATTTTCGAACTAACGACTTCCGAATTTTTGGTCATTTATGACTCGTATAAAAAAATTAAAAAACATTTTAAGTTAACGTTCGTACATTTCATACAAAATAAATTCATGGGTAAAGAACGTCAAAATTTATTGAAAGAAAATTTTTGGGAAAATTCAAAAATTGAAAAACCAAAAACGATGAGATGATTTTAATATAAAAATAAAATAAAATAAAATAAATAAAAATTTAAAACAATAAAGTTTTCTGAAAAACTTTATTGTTTTGTTTCTTCAACAGAAAATAACAGAGAGAGAACGTCTAGAGAGAGAGAGAGAGAGAGAGAGAGAGAGAGAGAGAGAGAGAACTCGTCGCCGGAAAACGACCTATGTTCGGAGCGATTTTCGTGTCAAACTCTTCGTCTCGAAGAGTAGATTATCGTTGGTGAAGAACGTTTTCGAAGGTGAGCTCTTGTTCGCCCCTATATATGAGTTTAAGGGGTTGAGTTTTCGGATTTGAGAAAAATCGAGACTTGAGGTTGTTTGTCTGTGTTTTTGGCAAGAAAGGACTGAATTTAAGGTAAGAAACACGTTGGGAGCATGATTTAGCGAAAAACGGAGTTAGAAATCGCGTTTTTCACAACCCCTAGTGTTTGTCAGCGATCAGCCGTCGGCGGTCGAGTTACTCGGACAATAGCGAGTTAACTCGGATGTGGGCTGAGTCAACACCGTCTCTGGGCCGAGTTGACTCTAGGCCAGAGACTGAGTTGGGCTTGGATCGGTCCAAGACCCAGCCCTTCGGGTCGGGTCCTACCCCAGCTAGTTGGGCCGGGTTTGTTCGGGCGGTGTCGGATTGACTCGACCCGAATCGGGTTTGATCCGCAGACCCAACTTGAGTGATCTGACCTGAACCGAACCGGATCCGACCGACCTGAATAGAGGGTCAAAGTCAACAGCAACTTTGACCGTTGAATGACGATTGACCAGTCAGCGTTGACCCGTTGACTTTTGGCCCTTTCGCTTTGCTCGTTAACTCGAGCCGTTTAAGACCATTTTTGCCCCGGCTCCACATTTATATCGTTTCTGACCCCTATTAGATTTTAATGGAGTTCCTCCTTTGTGTTAATTTCTAGATTCGGAGGAATTTGCTAAGTTCAATACGATTACTGAGGAGTCACCGACTGCCAATATTAGGAAAACTCGCCATAGGGGTATGAATTATTATACTTATTACGTTATACCTAGCCTATCATGCACATATATTATTTTTGGTGGGACACCACCAGTATTGACGTCGGCATTTTTACGAGCATGTGCATTTTACATTATTTAGTCATGTACACGTTTTGCTGGATTTATACTGCCTAGTTGAGTTTGGATCCCATGTTTTACTCACCCTTCCCGACGGGCTTGATTTGAGATTTACCGTGAGATTTGTTATGTTGCCATGCATATGTGTTTTATTCATGCATTGGTTTTCTCACGCACGCCATTGTTTTTTAATGTGCATTGGAGTTCGTTCTTGAGATAATCGTCTGACACTCTCAGCTGGGCCCATACGCTGAGAGTATCAAGGGATTTTGCCCAGACGCACTTGTGTTTGAAGGTTGCCGTGGTATTCCCCACACTTGTTTGGATATGGTACTCCCTCTAAGAATAGGAGAAGAACTCTGAGCTTCGCTAGTCCTGTGAAGTACTCCCCGCTAAAGAAGTGATGGACTCTGAGCTTGGCTAGCCCCATTACCCGACCTGACCACTGTCTGTTCGTTGTTACTCCTGGTGTATAAGTCCATTGTGCGATCCCCTTAGGCCCAGGATTGGGTGGTTGTGTTCCCCTAGTGTGCTCTAGTGCGTGTATCCGCGATGGCCCAAGGTATGTTGTGTTGTTAAGCCCCTCCTGGTTGGTTGACCTTTTTTCTTTTCCCTATGAGGCCCTGTTGGTGTTATCGCGGCCTTTCCTTATGGTGTGGTTCAGAAGATCTTTGAGTGACCTTCCTTTTTACTATTCACATAGTTTTATGTGATAGTATGGTTGATGCATATATATTTTTACTACACCTATCTTATTTTTTGAAACTAGTCCCATCAATTGTTTTAAAAATGAGAAGAGAATTTAATAACATTGAAATCAGTTTTGAATTATAAAACACGAGAATTTAATAACATTGAAATCAGTTTTGAATTATAAAACACGTGCATTGATTTTAAGCGGGCATAAATAATGAGATAAGTGGTAGGTATAACATCTAATACTGAGTTTGTCACTCACCCCGACTCTCCCATCTACAGGTAGAAGAAAGAAGAATATGAATTGAGATTGATCGGCTCTCGATGTCGTGGATTCTCCCTCAGATATTTTATTTTGATATTGGGTATTGTACTGGACATTGACATGTATTCTTTTCATTTTCTATGTTCTACTATTGCTTGTATTTTTACATTTTTTATTTCGAGAAGTTCTGAAATCGCTCACAAATATCTACTGCACTCAGCCTTAGCTTAGACAGTGGACCTTCCCGAGGTTGACCGTTTAACCTGGCGTTTCTATTAGCCCTTCTTTGGTTGTGACATCTTTGTTCTTTTTGAGCCCATGACAAATGACTCTAATGCTGACTTTTTTTGTGAAAAAATTGGACTTTGAGCGATCTTATCATGTTAGAGAAGAAGGATTCTTTGGCGGTATCTGAGTTCTTTTGCATAGTGGAATTTCTATCTCAATCATTCGTAATAATCGATAATTCATTCATCTGTGTGTGGAGGTCAAGAAGAATATTCTTTTCTTCTTCTCTGCTATCTACGGTAGCCGAACTCTCGTACTCAACAGTGATTGTGGAGTGATTTGGCTACTCTTGAAGATATTTCCCTTAGTCCTTGGCTTTTAATAGGCGATTTTAATGCTTTCTTGTCATGTGATGAGAAAAAAAGAGGATCTTTTGTTGGTTAGATTTTGTGCAAGAAATTCACGGAGTGGCTCTTGGAGTTGGAACGCAAGGACCTAGAATACAAAGGGCTTAGATTCACTTGGTATCGTGGTCTTGTTATGGAGAAACTGGATAGAGCTGTAGGTAGCAACACCTTGTTGGAAAACTTTCCTATTTCCCGTGTCATTCACCTTCTGAAACTGGGTTTTGACCATAGACCACCTAATTAATCAAATAGTGTGTGGCAAGACTAAAGCATCATTCTACCAGGTTCTTTAAGTTCCTTGCCACATGGATTACTCATCCTGACTGGGAGTGATTCTGGCGCTCCGATGTTCTTATTCACCAAGCAATCAACTTGTTTTTGGCGAAAGCTAGGGAGTGGAATAAAAATGTACGTGGTTATCTTGAACAAAGGAAAAAGAGAACTCTTGCCCATGTCTATGGTATTCAAAAGGCATTAGATACTCAGTAATATAATAATCTTGTGAGAATAGAAGAAGAGTTTCACTGAGACCTTTAGTTTATTTTGTTATAGGAGGAGTCGTTGTGGTGCCAAAAATCCTCTACGAACTTTGCTAATCTTGGTGACAGTAACACCAATTTTTTTCATGCAAAGTTTAAATCATGGCTTTGTAAGAATCGTATAGAAACTCTTCTGATTGATAACGTTGGGATCACAAATGAAGAGGATCTGAGACATATAGCTCAGGAGTTTTTCAAACAACTTTATATAGACGATGGCCCTTTGCAAAGACCTAGGCACGGCAACAACTTGACCTTCTCAAACCTCTCAAATTAGGACTTTGACAATCTACAAAAAGCGTTTTAATACGAGGAAATCAAAGAGGTTGTTTTTGACATGGGAGCTTTAAAATCTCCTAGTCTAGATCCCGCTTCTACAAGAACTAGTAGTCTATTGTAGGAAGCTCGCTTCTTGTTTTTGTCAATCATGCCCTTGATGGTATGCCTATCCCCGTGGACGTAAATGCCACCAATCTAGTTCTGATTCACAAAGTCGATAACCCAAGTTTGCTCAATCTCCTTCGCCCAATTAGTCTCTGTAGCGTCCAATATAAGGTTATGTCCAAGGTCATTACAAACATGCTGTAAAACATTATTGGTAGTTTGGTGAGCAATATGTATTTTAGCTTCGTCCTAAGTTGCTATATTACTGAAACATAGCCATTGCCCGAGAAGTCCTTCATTCCATACGCAGGAAAAGAGGAGTCACTGGATGGATGACCATTAAGGTAGATTCGGAGAAGGCTTGCGACAAGCTTTGTTGAGACTTTATTTACGATACTCTTCAATTGATTGATATATCTCTAAAGCTCCATATGATGATTATGAACTGTGTGTCATCTATTTCCATGCGCCGTCTGTGGAATGGTAGTCCGACTGATGCTTTTCTTCCTACGAGTGATGTTAGAGAAGAAGATTCTTTATCTCCCTATTTTTCGTTCTCTGTATGGAAATATTTGCATGCATGATTGACAATGCAGTCAAGCTTGATTAGTGGAAAGTCTTCTCCACTTCTCGGGTAGCTCCTGTGGTGTCTAGTCGGTTCTTTATAGATGATTTGGCCTTATTTGCCAAGGTTTCTATGGACCAAGTTGAGGTGATCAACAAGATCTTGCATTCCTTTGGTATGGATTCTGGTCAACGGGTTAACAAGGAAAAAAATCCTCATTGTCTTCTCCGATTAACACGCCAAACTCGCCTCAAGTCCGTATTTCTAACAAGTTCGGTTATAAATGTGCTGATAGCCTGGGTAAATACTTTGGAGTTCTAGTTATACATGGCAGGGGTAATGGAAGTAATTTTTCTTATCTCATGGATAGGGTATTCGATTGTTGAAATATCTTTTATCCTTCGTAGTTATCTATGGCTGGGCCCATCACTCTTGCAAAAACTGTCATTTGTGCCATCCCAAAGGATGTTTTGCAATCGACATCCATTCCTGGTTCCATCTGTAATCAAATTGATAATCTTTGCAGAGACTTTGTTTGGGGTTTGTTGTCTTCCAAACGTAAAGTTCATTTAGTAAATTATGTTAAAATATGAAGGCCTAAAGCTCAAGACAGTCTTGGCTTGCCAAAATTTTCTCTGGTTAACAAAACGTTTTTGATGAAAGTGGCGTGGGGTATCTACTCCAAGTCGAAGTAGTTCTGGGCTGATCTTCTTCGCTACAAGTATATGCCCAACAATAAGAGCCTCGACCGCTGACCTCATCTCTCTAAGTCTAATATCTAGAGAGGTGTGCACGGGGTCTGGAAGACTATGGTGGATGGGTCAATGTGGGCTATTGGGAATGGTATGAACACAAAATTTTGGAAGAATAGGTGGATTGCAAATCTTAATCCACTCTCAGCGTATGTTACCATTTCTATCCCTGATGATCTGCTTCATCTTCATATCAAAGCTTTCATACATTAATGGTAAATGGAATTGGGGTAGATTTGAGAGATTCTTACCTGCTTCAATCTTTTTCTAGAGCTTCTTTTTCGTAGTTGCACCATGACTAGTCCCTCCTTTCTTTAAAAAGAAAAAGAAGTATATATTCCGGTTATTATTACAGAAGATCTATAGAAAAGATTATGTTATCGAGTTTAGAATAGAAAAGATAGTATAGACTACGCTTAGTTTACGAAT
>CM039519.1:24100458-24118939 GCA_022433055.1 Begonia peltatifolia | reverse complement strand
ATACCTTAAATAATTTGAATATAATAATTTATTTATTAATTTATCTTATATTTTATATAATAATTAAATAGAAGTCATCAATTTGTTTAAATATATTAATTATATTAAATAATATTTATTTACTATATAATAATTTGAATACGTTAATTAATTAATTAATTTTATATTTTATTCTTTAATTAATTGAAAGTAATGAATTTGTTTGAATCTATTATTTATATTAAATAAATTGCATACAATATAATTAATTAATTATTTTATTTTATTTTGAAAAAAATTAAAAATTTGGACAGAGTCTCGTTTATTTTATACTCCTATATAATTATCTTCAAATAGTTCCTGCAAATTAAAATTACAAATATATACCCAACAAATAAATTACAGTACAAAAAAATAATGTCCAACACACTGGAATTAAAGCACATCAAATAAAATACAAAATATAAATTAAACTAAACTACTTCGGTGGTACATCGTCGTCATTGTTTCTGCCTGCCATCCAATTCGTTATCTTCTTAGTGACCTCTCTAATGAACTCACTCAGATAGTCCTGTGATTCACCCATCTTTTTCTTGCTCACGGTCAGCTCTTCGGCTTTGCCTATGAACACAATCCTCTGCTGCTGCTGCTGATGCATCTACTGCTACAGTTGATGCATCTGCTACCGCTCCAGATGCATCTATTGCTCCTCCCGATGCATCTGTTGCCGCTCCAGATGCATTTGCTCCTTTTGGCTACTGCCAACCTAAGGGGCAATTAGCGATTCCATCGTGGTGGTGGGGGCGTCCTCCTCCATCGGAGCATCCTGTGCTACAGAGTCTTCGGTCTCTCCCTTTAGAATCCAATACCCGGCGAATTTGACTAGGCCCATCTAAGATAAATGAAGTCTATCAAATACATACAAGGATCGAGGAGCTCTAATATGCTCTCTTACGGGCAGCTGAACTTCAGATCGCTGCACGATCCTCCAAATCAAAGTACTATACGACAGATTTTTGTTCCATATCCACCCGATCTCGTTCATGTGACGTAAAATCATGAACCCGGGGTTGAACATCGTAGAGCTGTGCATCTTCTCCATAATATAGAGATCCATCCAGTGCACCAAATCTCTATGGTCATCATTCAACAGCAGGGTATGGCTGATCAGGTTGTGAACAACCCTAGCTTTAACATTTAGGCACTTGGATTTCGGTTTGGTGAACTTTGCAACCCCTGAATTGCGGTAAATCTGTCTAAGAAACTGCAGTCCATCTGGTCTTCTAGCATAATCACACTTTCGGAAAGCGTGATAGTATTGTACCGCGGTATTTGAAGCAAATTCTAGCAACTTGTTCATTTGATTTGCATAAATCAAAATATCTTTACCAAATATATATGACTTCAAGATCCTTGCCCTCTTAGTATTAGTCGAGTTCGCGTAAAATAAGCGAACAATTTAGTAGCAAGTCTTTCTGCGCATGTTGTACACCCATGCAAGTCAATGTTATCAAACATCTTTTGGATTTGCAAACATTCCCAACCAATGAATTCAACAATCTTTCCATAGCTAATCGATCGGATTAACATATCCCAATCGAATTGCTTTTGACACTCCTCATTTCAAAAATCCATCAAGAAATAACTAGGCAGTGGTTGCGGCATTTCATCCGAAGGTCGGTTTGCTGGTGGCTGATTTGATGGATCAACTTTTGTCGTCGGGTTGGGACGTCTGAATGAATTTTCAACGCCATTTCAAAAATAGGCCTCAAATTCTCAGCAAGCCTCGGATTTGGGATGCGAGGCTCTTTGAGATTTTCGGGAATTAGAGGCTCGGATTTTGGGATTTTTGGCGATTAGGAAGGTCGGATTTGGGATTTTCAGTGATTAAAATGCTCGATTTTCTGATTTTCAGCAATTACGAAACTAGGTTTTCGAATTTTCTGCGCCTGAGCCTCGGTTTTCAGATTTTCAAAATTGTAGTTGGGGTTCTGGACGATGAGCTTTTGATTTTGAGCTTTCCAGCAACAAAGACTGCGATTTTGGCGACAAAAGAAAAATTTTGACCCTCTTTTTCTCCGTTGGCGGAAGGGGGGCCTATTTTTTTTATACTAAAGGGAATTCAACCCCTTGTGTTTTGAACTCGGGCCCCCTGCAAGTTCTAAATGCAGGGGGTCGATATCAAAGGAGCAGCCCCCCGCATTAAAATTTCTCTATGACGTGGGAGGTCGAGTAACATTTGTGGCCCCCCACGTTTTTGGCATGTTTAAAGCATATGCTGAGGGGGTGCAAGGCCCCCGAGTCGACCCCACGTCACACTAAGGGCCGATGTAACACTTAAAATTTTTTGCTAAATTAATTTTCAAATTTACGTGATTGTAATCGGCAGAGTTTTAATCAAAATTGATAGCGGAGAATTTCTACTATTGAGTGTAAGATTATTTTGAGGTTAATGTAGAAGAGAAAATTTTAAGTATCTAACTGGAGACGAACCGAATAACAGATTTATTCAACGATTATAGGTTGAAGGTGATTTAGTAATTAGGTTATTATTATTATTATAAATAAATAAAAACAAAACAACATAACCACCTTCAGTTCCTCTTCCTTGCGCAGTAAACCTCCCTCTTCTTTCTCCGTCGGCGAGTTCATCCTCTCCAGCGACGATTCTCTTCAGTTCTCCTCAGTTTTTTTTAAATCTAAGGTATGTTTTATTTAGTTTTTTATTAGATAGTTGGTTGCTTAGTTGATTTGAGAGACAAAAGTGAAGTTATAGAGAGTATTGGATAGTTTTGGTGAACCCCAGGTAGGAGATACGAGAATTTGAAGTTAGAGTTGATTTTTATCTGTATGTTAGGTAGGAGATACGAAAATTTGAAGTTATAGTTGATTTTTATCTGTATGTTGGTGTTTAAGTTTGAAGTATGAGTAGATTATGGGATTTTATGGAGAAAATTGAGCATTTGGATAGCCGAATACTCGGGTTACGGAACGGTTTTTGTTCGGTCACATTCAGCCAAGCTGTAGATGTAGGATTAGAAAATAGATGAGATTATTGGAAACTAGACGTCCTAAGAAAAAATCGTAGCATTTCGAATCGTCCAAATCGGACGAGTATTGAATAAGTTATGCATTTCCGAATTCGATCGAAAATTGTGTAGGATTTGGAGTTTAGCTAGAAATGGCAGTCTAGTAAGAGTTTATGACTTCTGTGTTAGAATTTTATAAGTTGGACGAAGTGGCATTAATTGATGTGTGGTTTTATAGATTGTCCAATTAGCGAGACATATACGAACGAGTTGCTAACGATGTCAGGTAAGTAGTGCAAGTAGGTGCAGTAGGTGTTTTGCCTTCGAGCCTACATTACAGTTCGGTATGATGCATTCACATTTATTTTATGTTATGCTTTAGTGATTATGCATCATGATTTTAAAGTATGAGAACAAAACGAAAATGAATTTTCATGTTTTTACAAAATAAAACAGTAGTATGAGATGTGATGAACGAAATGAGAAGATAATAAAGGTGGGGTTAAGGGGTCTTGTCCCGAGAGGTGGACCGCGAAATTGATCACTTCTTCCCCCGCTTTATGTGGTGGCCTTGTCCCGAGAGCTGCACCGCGAGGTGTGTCACTTTACTAGATCGAGTTTGGCCTTGTCTCGTGAGCTGGACCGTGAGATGTGTCACCTTAATCTAGCATGTAAAAATTAACCTAGTAGTAAAAAGATAAAAAAGATGTAAGAAAGTGACGAAAACAAAATCAGAGACAAAAATGTAAAAATTGCATATGTTAGGATATGTGTGTTTACAATCTTTATGTTTTTGTACGCATTACTTACTTAGCATTAGTCTAATAGATGAGTTATGTGATATAGGTGACGAAGCGATAGCTGGTGAGTATTGTCACGACTCGAAAATCCACCATGATTCTCGATTTGCTAACCACTACTACTCACTGCTCTTATTCATAATCCATTGATAAATTCATTTAAATATTTGAAACTTGTTTTTCAACTTGAAACAACACTTTTAAAATCGACTGAAAATCTCGCATCAGAATACTTTTGGTTAAAAATCATTTTAAATAGAGTATCAAGTCTTTAAAACATTAAAAGACATCTTCACTCGACCCTTGTCGTCATCGGTCGACACTTCGTTCGTCTCTACCGGCACAGGTTGACCCTTACGGTCGACCTCGTTCTACTCACCCTCAAATCGGTCGACACTTTTCTTTAGCAATCGACACTTCAATACTCTCTGTCTCCATCGGTCGACTCTCACGGTCGACACCTGTACCATGTCCTGCACTTCCAGTCGACACCTACAGCCGTAGGTTGACACCTTGATCCTCTCTGTTCGCGCAGGTCGATCCTCACGATCGACACCGTTGCCATTTTTCTCACTACCGGCCGACACCTACTACCATAGGTCGACACTTACTTTGGCTCTACCCGCGCAGGTCGACTCTCGCGGTTGACACTTGCAGGATCTGGTCGACCACTAAACCTACCAGTCGATACTTCCCTCCCAGAACCTCAATAAAATTTCAATTTTTCCCAATACGATCAATTTTAACTCAACGTTAAAAATAACAAAACCATCATTCTTACAATCAACTGAAAATTATTAAATACATTCAGATTACTACTGAACATTTGAAATGTATTTTCTTTACAAAATAACTCAAAACAACCCCGACTCGACCTCTACACCCGTACCTATGAATACCGCATCAAAAATTGCCATAACAGCCGGCCAGATCATCCACAAGCGTGCTCCTCCAACTACCTGCAAGTCATGGGCTCGCTGTGAGTACTCACCAGCTATCGCTTCGTCACCTACATCACAGAACTCAACTATTAGCCTAATGCTAAGTAAGTAATGTGCATAAACAAACACTAAATCAAACACCTCTTAACACATGCAGTTTCTACAGTTTCGTCTCTAATTTTATTTTCGTCTCTTTCTTACATCTTCTTTATCTTCTTACTACTTGTTTCTTTTTTACACGCTAGACCAAGGTAATTTATCTCACGGTCCCCCTTATAGGACAAAGTCAACATTGACCTAGTAAAGTCATACTCCTCGTAATCCCCCTCATAGTATCAGGGCCACCACGTAAAGCGAGGGAAGAAATGACATACCTCACGGCCCCTACACATAGGACCATGCCAATCAACCCCATATTCATTATCTACTTACGTATTTTCTCAATTTCGTTTTTCACTACTCACATCCTACTGTTTTCGTCTCATAAATACATGAAAATTTATTTTCGTCTCGTTCTCCTACTTTAAAACAATGATGCACAACCATGAAAGCATAACATAAAAGAAACGTGCAATGCATCTTACTGACTGTGATGTAGGCCCGAAGGCAAAACTCCTACTACATTACTTACCTGGCGTCCTTAGCAATTCATATGCCGAAACTAGTAATTCGCCTGCTAACTGGAATACCTATAAAATCACAAATCCATGAATTCTACTTCGTTCAACTCATAAATCTCTAGCTCGAAAGTCATAACTCGTACAAAACCAAAACTCTATACTAAACCCGAAATCCAACCCAATTTCTAACCAAACTTCGAAAATTCATAACTTCTCCAATACTCGTCAGAATTGAACGATCTAAAGTGCTACCGGCTCTTAAGGATGTCTAGTTTCTAATGGTTTCATCCATTTCTTAATTGGACATCCACAACTTAGTCGGATGTGGCCGAACAGAAACCATTCCGCAACCCGAGTTATCCAGTTATCTAAACTCTCCATTTTTTCCATAAAAACCTATAATCTACTCATTCTTTCAACTTAAACAGCAATACACGACTAATACTCGACTAAATCTTGAAATTTCATACCTACCACCTAGGATTTTACTAAAACTAACAAATACTCCCTCTAAGCTTAGTTTTACCACTCAAAATGACTAAATGGCTAATTATCTACTTAAAACTAACTAAACTTACCGTAAATATGAAGGTTGACGGAGAATCGGAGAGGATCGGCATCGGCTGGAAGGGAGAACACTGAATGGGAGCTCGCGAGTGGGGAGGAAGAACCAAAACTTGGGGGGAAAATTTCGTTCCTCCCATCTGTTTTGTTTTATTATTATTTTTTTAAAAAATAATAATAATAATAATTAACTAATTGCCTTTAAACCTAAATTATTTAACAATATTGTTATTCTATCTACTTGTGGTCGAAATCTTATAACTTTCTCCTGTCCATTGGCCTCAAATAATTTCTTTACATAATAGTATAAATTATACGCTCATAATTCTTACCGAAACTCTACCGATTACAATCCTGAAATCTGAAATTCATTTAACAAAAAACCGGGTGTTACATCTCACCTTCCTTAAAGAAATTTTGTCCTCAAAATTTGCTATTAGAACAATCCTTGATATCGGCTCATCATGTTCTGTTGCCGCTCACAGGTAACTTCTTCCACACTGTGGTTGCACCATGATACTTTCACCAGTGAAATTTCTTTGTTGTGTAAAATCTTCACTGCATAATCTAGGATCTCCACTGGTTTCTCCTCATACGTCAATGTAGGTTGAATCTCTATATCCTGCTGCTTCACGACATGGGAAGGATCTCGCATACACTTCATCAACATGGAAACGTGTACTATATTGTGAATTCCCTCCATCAAGGCTGGCAGCTGCAGTTGATAAGCTGTTTTTACTATTTTCTTACTAATAGGAAATGGTCCAATAAATCTTGGTTTCAATTTGGCTCTTTTTTTGAATCTTACAACTCCTTTGCATGGCAAAACTTTCAGGAATACTTCATCCCCCACCTAAAATTCTAACTCTCTTCTCTGTCGATCTGCATAACGCTTTTGTCGGCTTTAAGCTGTTAAAATACATCGCCAAATAAATGCAACTTTCTCTACTGTATGCTGCATAATATCCTGACCAATCAATGTTGACTTGTCAACTTCGTCCAATATATTAAAGATCTTCATTTCCTGCCGTAAAGAGCCTTATAAGTAGCCATACCTATCGTAACCTGAAAGCTGTTGTTATACGAAAACTCCACCAATGGCAAGTATTTGCTCCACGAACCCTGAAATTCCAGTACGCAAACCCGAAGCATATCCTCCAACGTCTAAATAGTCCTCTCAGTCTGTCCGTCAGTCTGAAGATGAAATATCGTACTAAAATTGAGCTGCATACCCATGACTTTGTGCAGACTCTTCAAGAACTTCGACGTAAATCTTAGGTCTTTGTCTGATACGATCGAAGTTAGAACTCTATGCAATCGTACGACCTCTTGAACATACAGTTCGGCAAACTGGTCCATAGAGTACGTCATCTTCACTGGCAAGAAATGGGCTGACTTGGTCACTCGATCCACAATCACCCATATGTCATCATAACCTTTTGTTGTCCGAGGCAATCCGGCAACAAAGTCCATCGATATCTGCTCCCACTTGCATTCGGGAATAAGCAATGGTTATAGCTTTCCGGCTGGCCTCTGGTGTTTAGCTTTAATCTGTTGACAAATTAAACACACCTTAACATACTTTGCCACAATCTTTTTCATATCGGGCAACCAATAATGCTGATTAAGATCTCTGTACATCTTGGTGCTTCCTGAGTGCACAGAAAACCTAGCAAAATGAGCTTCCGATAATATCTCCCTCTCTAGCTCCTCATTATTCAGAACGAACCATCTATTCTGAAACTTAATAATCCTGTCATCTGAATAATTGAATTCCGACCTGTCACTAGAAGCCATACTTGCTTTAATTTCATTGCACTTTGCGTCGTCCTTCTGTACCTGCTTAATCTTCTCCAGAATCGTAGGCTTTAAGGACATAGCTGATAATATGGCTAAGACATTCAACACTACCTCCAAGTTGAAGTTCTGAAATTCTGCATCCAAGGTTAGTGGCATAGCTGAATCAATCGCCGAATTGGATGCCGTCACCCTACTCAATGCATCAGCTACCACGTTTACCTTGCTGGGGTGGTATTTAATCTCAACATCATAGTCCTTCACGATATCCAACCATCGCCGCTGCCTCATATTCAACTCCTTATGAGAAAAGATATATTTCAAACTCTTGTGATCCGAATATATTTCACACGGCTGTCCATACACATAATGTTTCCAAATTTTTAGTGCGAAGACTACCGCGGCTAACTCCAGGTCGTGTATCGGATAATTCTGCTCGTAATTCTTCAGCTGCCTAGAAGCGTAGGCTATCATCTTCCCTTCCTGCATCAACACATATCCAAGACCTACCTTGAAAGTATCACAATAAATACTAAATTTTCTGTACTCGGTAGGGAGCGTCAGAATTGGAGCAGTAGTCAATCTTTGTTTCAATGTCTGGAAACTGTGCTCGCAATCCTCGGACCACAAATACTTCAGGCTTTTTCTCGTCAAACGGGTCAGAGGCGCCGCAATCTTCAAAAATCCTTCAATAAACCTCTTATAATAACCCGCTGGCCCAAGGAAACTCTGTATCTCTTTGACATTTTTTGGCTGTGGCAACTCCCTAACTGCCTGGATCTTTGCTGGATCAACAGATATGTCATCGCTCGAGATGACATATCATAGAAATTGTATCATTTCCAGCCAAAAGTCGCACTTAAAAAACTTTGCATAAAGTTGGTGTCGCTTTAAGGTCTCCAACACCAATCTCAATTGTTTTTTATGATCCTACTCACTACGAGAGTACACTAATATATCATCAATAAATACTATAATGAATTTATCGAGATAGTCACGAAACACTTTGTTCATTAGGTCCATAAAGGCGGCTAGAGCATTCGTCAACCCAAACAATATCACCAAGAACTCATAATGCCCGTACCGCATCCGAAAAGCCGTATTTGGAATATCCTCTGACCTGACCTTCAACTGGAAATATCCCGATCTCAGGTCAACTTTTGAAAACACTCGTGCACCTTGGAGTTAGTCAAACAGATTGTCTATCATTGGCAGAGGGTATTTATTCTTAACCGTCAGCTTGTTCAACTTCCTGTAGTCGATGCACATTCGTAACGACTCATCCTTCTTCTTGATAAAAAAGATCAGTGCACCCCACGGCGAAAAGCTAGGGAGTATAAACCCTTTTTTCCACCAACTCTCCTAATTGCTTCTTCAACTTCTTCAGCTCCGTTGATGCCAATATATAAGGATTCTTCGACACTGGCTCAGTTCCTAGGTACACATCTATAGCAAACTCTATTTCTCGGTCCGGAGGTAGACCAGGCAAATCATCTAGAAAAATCTCCAAGAAATCCTTAACAACGAGAATATCCTGAGGTCTTAACCAAAACTTGAACATCAATAATATCGGCGAGAAAACCAAAACACTCTCCGCTCAAAATTTAACGAGCACTAATAGGCGCCATGGCAGATATCCTCCTGGCATTTTTTGCAGCCTGAAAGGTATGCTTCTCACCATCAGGCGGTTGAAAACTCACTGCGCCCGCCCTAAAGTCAATTGTAGCGTAGTGCTTAAATAGCCAATTCATTATCGATAACATGTCATATCCCGTTATACCTATAATAATGAGATCGGCTGATAAATTCTTGCTTCCCACTGACACTATGCTATCTCGCACTATTTGATTTGAATGCATACGTCCACCAGAAGGCAACATTACCTCGTAACTACAATCCGTTGACACAGGCCATACATCCAACTTAACCACGAATGTAGTTGCAACAAACGAGTGCGTCGCACTAGAATAAATCAAAGTATATGTAGGTACAGAGTTTACCAATATTGTACCTGACACTACGGCTGGCTGGTCATCCTCGCCCAACTCGATCATGGCGAATACTCTTGGTGTTATATGCGTCGGACCCTTCTTTAGAGCTAGGCAATCTCTGCTAACATGGCTCATCTCGTTGCAATTCAAACATCGAGTAATTCTGGGCTTAGAGCAATCTCCTAAAAAATGTCTGGCTTCATTGCAGTTATAGCATCTTCCTGAACTCAACCTGCACTCGCCCGGATGATATCTCAAACACTTATGACACTGAGGATACCTCCCAGTCTCCTGTGTCCGTTTGCCTGTCCCCTAACTGCTCTGTCCACCACTAGCCTTCTTAGTGCCTCTCTGCTGTTGCTGCTGAAGGACACCTCTATTTTGTTAAGCAGTAATCTCACGGAAAAACCTACTCGGCGCTTCTCTTTACCTAACACACTTCATCTCGGCCTCTTCCACCTCAAGCGCTTTGGCCACCACCTCTGAGAAGGCAGGTTTCGTATACCAGCTATCTTCACTCCCTTGTATATTTCTGGCTTTAATCCCTGTACGAATTGTAACACCTTATCTTCGTTCTGGCTTACCAAATTACTGGCAAATCAGGACAAATACTCGAATTGCCAGTTGTACTCCGTCACTGAAGTAGTTTGCTTCAATTGCAAGAATTCCATCATCTTCGTCGCCTGAACTGTGCTGTTAAAATACTTGTCAGCGGTGGCCTCTATCGACTCCCACCAGAATCAGGCATCCTTCGCTAGGTGGAACGTGGCCAATGCAACCTTATCCTCTTCTTCCACCTTTGCTTATTTAAACATATTTTTCATGGTACGGGCCCCTCCTCTACAGCTGTCGTGTCTGTTGACTGTCTTTAAAACGTCGGTGGCCGTAACCTCCGAAATTTGTCACCTGACTGATCATCGCTGAATCTAGAGCCAGCACTGCCTTGTACTTCTCGATTCAGCAGAATCCCTAATTGCTGAAACTACTGATTTACTAACTCTATCAACTGTCCAATCGTGATTGAATCATCCTCACTACTTGCTTCGGTTGGCCCTCTCGGTGCTCGTGGCCGTCCTGGTCGTTTAGACATCTTAGCTAATTTCCTGAACAAAACCAATTACTTTCATAAACATTTAATAACTACAGTTAAACTTAAACACTTACAGTTGTCGAAGTACATCGTGTAACGATCGGCGCTGTTACGTAATCATTTGAACGGTTTGACTTACTGACTCTAACCTCCGTAACATCCCCTCCTACTACTGATTCACTATCCACTCTACTTTTTCCCAAGCGATGTGGGAATTGTGTCATACCCTCATGCCTTCACAATCCACCTCTCCTCATAGGGACCCGACGTTCTCGTCGGTCATACTTCCGATTGGGTAAAATCTCTAATACCATCTCTGTCACGACCCGAAAATCCACCACGATTTTCGATTCGCTAACCACTACTACTCACTGTTCTTATTCATGATCCACTAATAAATTGGTTTAAAAATTTGAAACCTGTTTTTCGACTTGAAACAACACTTTTAAAATTGACTGAAAATCTCGCAGCGGAAGACTTTTGGTTAAAAATCATTTTAAATAGAGTATCAAATCTTTAAAACATTAAAAGACATTTTCGGTCGACCTCTGTCGTCACCGATCGAAACTTCGTTCGTCTCTTCCGGCACAGGTCGATCCTCACAGTCGACCTCCTTCTACTTACCCTCAAATCAGTCGACACTTTTCTTTAAGGGTCAACACTTCAATCCTCTCTGTTTCCATCCGTCGACCCTCACAGTCGACACCTCCACCATCTCCTTCATTTCCAGTCGACAACTACAGCCGTAGGTCGACACCTTGATCCTCTCTGTCTGCGCAGGTCAACCCTTGCGGTCGACCCCGCTACCATTTTTCACATTACAGGTCGACACCTACTACTATAGGTCGACACTTACTTTGGCGCTGCCTGTGCAGGTCGACCCTCGCGATCAACACTTGCAAGATCTGGTCGACCACTAAGCCTACCGATCAACACTTTTCTCACAGAAACTCAATAAAACCTCAATTTTTCCCAATATGATCAATTTCAACTCGACGTTGAAAACAACAAAACCATCATTCTGACAATCAACTAAAAACCGTTAAATACATTCAGACTACTACTGAACATTTGAAATCTATTTTCTTTACAAAATGACTCAAAACAACCCCGACTCGACCTCTACACCCGTACCTATAAATACCGCGTCAAAAATTGCCCTAACAGCCAGCCAGATCATCCACGAGCGTGCTCCTCCAACTTCCTCCTAGTCCTAGGCTTACTCTGACTACTCATCAGCTATCGCTTTGTCACCTATATCACAGAACTCAAATATTAGTGTAAGTAATGCACATAAACACACACTAAATCAAACACCTCTTAGCACATGCAGTTTCTACAGTTTCGTATATACTTTCATTTTCGTCTCTTTCTTATATCTACTTTATCTTCTTACTACTAGGTTCTTCTTTACATGCTACACCAAGGTGACCTATCTCACGGTCTCCCTCATAGGACAAAGCCAACATTGGCCTAGTAAAGTCGTACTACTCGCAATCCCCCTCATAGAACCAGGGCCACCACGTAAAGCGAGGGAAGAAATGGCATACCTCACGGCCCCCACTCATAGGACAATATCAATCAACCCCACCTTCATTATCTACTTATGTGTCTTTTCAATTTCGTTCTTCACTACTCACATCCTACTATTTTTGTCTCACAAATACATGAAAATTCATTTTCGTCTCGTTCTCCTACTTTAAAATAATGATACACAACCATGAAAGCATAATATAAAATAAACGTACAATGTATCCTACTGAACTGTGATATAGGCCCGAAGACAAAACTTATACTACATTACTCACCTGGCATCTTTAGCAATTCATATGCCGAAACTAGTAGTTCATCCGCTAACTGGAATACCTATAAAATCACACATACATTAATTTTACTTCATTCAAATCCTAAATCTCTAGCTCGAAAGTCATAACTCATACAAAACCAAAACTCTGTACTAAACCCGAAATCCAACCCAATTTCTGACCAAACTTTGAAAATTCATAACTTTTCAATACTCGTCCGAATTGAATGATTCAAAGTGCTACGGGCTCCTCAGGATGTCTAGTTTCTAATGGTATCATCCATTTCCTAATTGAACATCCACAACTTAGCTGCATGTGTCCGAACGGAAACCGTTACGCAACCCGAGTTATCCGGCTATATAAACGGTTAATTTTCTCCATAAAAACCTATAATCTACTCATTCTTCCAACTTAAACACCAATACACGACTAATATTCAACTAAATCTTGACATTTCATACCTACAACCTAATGTTTTACTAAAACTAACAAATACTCCCTCTAACCTTAGTTTTATCGCTCAAAATGACTAAATGGCTAATTATCTACTCAAAACTAACTAAATTGATCGTAAATCTAAAGGTTGACAGAGAATCAGAGAGGATCGGCACCGGCTGGAAGGGAGAACACTGAAGGGGAGCTCGCGGGTGGGGAGGAAGAACCGAAACATGAGAGAAGAGGGGGAATTTTTTAATAATAATAATTATCTAACTGCCCTTCATCCTAAATCATTTAACAATATCGTTATTCCATCCACTTGCGGTCGAAATATTATAACTTTCTCCTGTCCATTAGTTTCAAATAATTTCTTTACATAAAAGTATAAATTCCTGTCCATTAGTTTCAAATAATTTCTTTACATAATAGTATAAATTCTCCGTTCATAATTCCGACCGAAACTCTACCGATTACAATACCGAAATCTAAAATTCATTTAACAAAAACCCGGGTGTTACAAGTACCTTGAGCAAGCCCAAGACTAGGAGGCGGTTGTAGTAGTACGCTCGTGGACGGTCCGGCCGACTGTTGGGGCATTTTGACCAGGGCAGGGGTATGTAAGAGACTTTAGTTAATTCAAGTTCAATCGAAATCGTTTTGAGTCGTTTTAAGTTGTTTTGAGTCAATTGGAGTCATGTGAATTTATAGATTGATTTCAAACTTTGGTAGTCTTTTCTCTATGTAAATAATGATTTTGAATTGATAGAAAAGTGTAAGTTGTGTTATTTACCGCTCAATGTAAAAACGAGTGCGGAGTGTCGACCTGCATGTACGGGGGTCGACCAAACTCTGTAGGTGTCGATCATTTTCATATCGGGGAGCCGCGATTTGATATCGGCTCCGAATTATTTTGAAAATGGTCATACGAGGGACCGCAATTTTTGATCGGCCCGCCACAGTACGTAAAAAGTTAGATTGGGGTGGAGGGGCTATTGGCCCTGTGCTGGGATTTTTTTAAATATTTTTTTATAATTTGAGGTTTTGACTGTACAGATTTTTTGTTCGAGAGTTTTTGTAAATTTTAACACCCGAGATTTCTGTAATTTAACTTTCAGAAATTCGTGTTAGTAAATGGAGGAGTTTTGGTTGGAATCGAAAGCAGAGAATTTGAACTAGTAGATAAAAAATTATTTCGAGGCTAATGGAGAATAGAAAATTTTATAAATCCGACCAGAAACGGACTGAATAACCATTTGACTAAAAGATTAAAGTGTCAGGGCGAGATAGTAATTAGGTTTATTATTATTATTATTATTATTTATAAAAAATGAATAATAAAAGAACCAGAGTGGCTTCAGCAGAAGCTACTCTCGTTCTTTCCCCTCGGCAGAAAAGAAGAGGAGAACCCCCCCTTCCCCCTCTTCCCTCCTGCCCATCCTCTTCCACGAAGGAGCTCTGGCGGTTTGGAGCTCGCCGTTTTCGTCTTCTGCTTCCGTCCACGTGCAAAACCCGGTCCCTCTTTCTCCCCAGTAATCTCTTCCTCTCTTCCCCTCTGTTGATCGATAATCTAGGGTTGAGTTTTGGTTTCAGTTTCTGAAGGTTTATGCTATAATTTAAAACGGTGGATGGGGGGATTAATGGTTTGGAGTGGGTGAGGTGAGTGAGTTCCGAAAATTGAAAAATATCCTAGAGAATGCACCGTGCAATTCGGGTTGCTGAATTCGAAATCTCCAACGGTAGTTAGATTATGTTTAATAGGTTAGAGTGTGTTGGACTGTTGAGGGATTGAGTGAGTTTTGTGGAGAAAACCGAGAATGGAAATTTTGAGCATTTTAGTGTGAAATCCGGTTATGTTTTTTGGAGTTTTAACATAGCTACAGTTAATTGTTTTAAATTCTATTTTGGTATGTTAAACTAGGTTATGAGTGGAGCATTTAGCCTCTAGAATCGAGCGATTCTGACAAACGATGCAAAAGTTATGCGTGTTGGAAGTTAGGTTGATTTTTAGCCAAAATTCGGGTTAGCAAGCCGTCTTAGTTAGGCTTTGGTAGAGTGAGTTAGTAGACATAATTTTAGTACGTGAAATGAGTTGTGAAATGAATTTTTAATGTGAATTGGTTATGTGATAGGTTGAGCCCGAGGAAGTGATAAAAACGAGCCCCACGAAAAGGTAGGATGCCAGGTAAGTAGTATAAGTAGTGTGCACATGTGCATTGCTCTTATGGGCCTACACCATGGGACGGTAGGGAGGTATTGTGTATTTTGCCTATTTGTGTTCAGTGATGCATCATGTTTTCAAAAGTGTAACGAAAATGAATATGAACATGGTTTTATGTGCGAATGTGAAGTGTGATGTGCAGCGGTGAGAATGATGTGTGTGGGCAGCTTTGGCCCCGTTGCTGAAGAAACTGGGACAGTGGTGACGTATGAGGGAGTGGTGTGGCGAGTGCGTCCAGCTTCGCCCTAAGATGGCTGCTGCGGTGTGTGTGTAGTGGTGGGCAACTACAGCCCCATTGCTGAAGGAACCGGGACGGTGGTCACGTGTCAAGGGGTGGTTTAGCGAATGCGTCCAGCCTCACCCTAGAATTGTTACGATATGTGGAGTGACGCATGTGTACGATTTGAGGGTCTCGTTGCTGGAGGAACTGAGACGATGGCAACGTGTCAGGGTGTGAGGTGGCAAGAAAGCCCAGATTCACCATGGTGGGGCTGTACCACACGGCACCAATTGTGACAACACGAACGAGAATGTAGAGACTGCATGTGATAGGATTGCATTGTTGGTTTTTACGCTTCATATTGCACTACTTACTGAGTGTTAAGATTATGTTGTGTGTTCTGTGATGTAGGTGCAGAGAGCCCTGCTGGTGAGTTACGAGGTCCAGGCAGGATGAGTAGGCGGTTGGCGGTGCGCTACCATGTACCGGTAGGTACAGTTTGTTAGGGTGACCCAACCCGCGTAGTGAGCCTGGATGGTAGGTTTTGAGGATTATATTTTGTGGAGTCCGTGTTAACTGTATAGGAAATTGGTGTATAGATTTTATGGTGTAAACGAATATTTCAAACGTCGATAGATATATTTTGAAACTATTTGGGAGATTTTAATTGAAAAATCCAGGTTTTTACTCGGTGGTTTTAATTGCGAGAGTTTTCGTCATTCGTTTTCTTTTGAACTGATGTTTTTCTTTAGGCTGCTGGTGCAAAGTGTCGACCGGAATGCGTAGGTGTCGACCGAACTAATCAAATGTCGACCGCAAAGGTCGACCTATGGGGTACAGAGAGAAAGAAAGTGTCAACCGATGTCTTTAAGTGTCAACCGGTTAGTGTAAAAATGGTGAGAGTATCGACAGCGGGGTTCGACCTGTGCCAGTAGAGAGGAGTAAAGTGTCGAGCAGTGTCTATAGGTGTCGATCACGGGGTTCGACCTGTGCGGGCAAAGAGAATTGAAGTGTCGACTGCCGAATGCAGGTGTCGACCGCGTCTTGTTATGTGCGTGGAAGTGTCGACCACGAAGATTAACCGGGGCGGGCAGAGAGAATTAAAGTGTCGACCGGCGTTTACAGGTGTCGACCGGTTTCTTTGTTTTATGTTTTAAAAAGTGAAGTTTTATTTAAACTTATTTTAATCAAGTCTTCCGCTGCGACTTTTTTAAACCTTTTCAAGAATGTTGTTTTACATCGAGTAACAAAAGTTTTAAATTTTATACGAATGTTTTTGAGGTGATGAGTAAGTGTACGATTGGCAACTCGGGTCCGGGAACGACTCGAGGACGCTGCAAAGGTTGTGATAGAGAAGAGTGAGCCGGAGACGGCGTAGGTTTTCGGGGTGTTACAGATATGTGACAGAGAAGAGTGAGCTGGAGACCGCGTGAATTTTTGGGGTGTTACAAAACTAACCTCATATGAAATTGAACTATTTCGTACATATTAAATTCTTCGCTTTTTGAAATAAATAAAGCAAATGAACTTTTTACAATGACAATTGATATCTTTATTACATTATTTAAAACTTATTTGTTATTGTTCATTTTTACAACAACAAGATGAACTTTACCAGAATGGATCAATTATTAAATTTTACCTGGAATTTTTTTTTTACCTACTTCTCTTGGTAATTTATTATTAACAAGTAATTACCTCAAATTGGACTTATCACTATCCAAATCACAATAATTCAAGGCCAATCTCCAAGGTCAAAAAATTTAATTTAATTCTTGGGTTCCTAATTAAAAAATCATAAATTTTCAAGAATAAAATTTATTCATTAAATTCTCAAGTCTCCTTTGTTTAAAATAATCCATTTTTAATTGGATAATTTTATCCATTAAATTTCTAATTTTCTTTTGCTTAAAATTATTAATTTAATTGGGGTAATTAACCTTTAAAATTAGAGTCAAAATGGGTTTAAAAGACGGATTTAAAAGTGCTGGAATGTGCCCCAAAACGAAGCTGGACCGTAGCCCATTAATCAAGCCCATAAGGATTGAATAGCGGTCCAAAAATAGCATTTGGACCGCAGCTCACTGTCTCGCAGCTGCATACGCAAAACAGCGGCTCGCAGACGAACAGCCAAATTTCATTTGCATTAACGCGCAGACTCGCCGGACTCCGTCCATGAGTCCGGCGTTTCCAAGGTCAGTAATCGAGCTTAAATCCTTTGGAGATTCAACAGCCAAATCAGAAACTTCAAGTTAAAACAGAGTCAAGAAAATTCAGATTTTTTGACCTACTGCCGAAACTTCCTCCGACAATCGAGAATCGAGATTACAGGGCAGAGGTTGTCTTTTTCCTCCCTTCTCGGAGCCGCACCGGAAACAACCCATCAACACCAAGGTCAGAAAACTCCTAACAGATGTTTTTGAAGAAAAAGAAAGGTCGATTTCATATACCTAAAACTCGATTTATGCCTCTGCGACCTACGGCGAGCACAAAAAAAAAACATCGGCACTTTCTCCTTTGAAAACACAATGCATGTCGCCAAGAAAAATCCTTCGTTGCGCAATAAGAATTTTGTGAATAATCGGGAATTTGCAGGAAAAAAGTCGAATGGTGAGGAGAAAATTGGCTTGCACACTGTCGATCTTTTCTCATTGCTCAAAGGAAAAATTGAAACTTGGTTGGCTCGAGGAAAGAATTTTCGTTTCCGCGAGACCAGAAAACCCACAAGGAAAGAAATCATTTCCTTTCGCAAATTGAGAGTTGCGGTTATTTCACATATATAGTATTGTACTAACGGTGTTTGTGTTGATCTTGCATTTGCTTTAGATGATCGATATCTAAAGAAAATATAGAAGTCCCTCGTTAAATAGAAATCTTAACCCTGAACAATAAAAGTGCAATTATCATTTGTTAATCACAAAATATATAAATTACAATCTTGTATTCGTAAACTAAGCGTAGTCTATACTATCTTTTCTATTCTAAACTC
>CM039519.1:24081177-24094743 GCA_022433055.1 Begonia peltatifolia | reverse complement strand
CTCTCTCTCTCTCTCTCTCTCTCTCTCTCTCTCTCTCTCTCTCTCTCGACGTTCTCTCTCTGTTATTTTCTGTTGAATGAAACAAAACAATAAAGTTTTTTAGAAAACTTGATTGTTTTAAATTTTTATTTATTTTATTTTATTTTATTTTTATATTAAAATCATCTAATCGTTTTTGGTTTTTCGATTTTTGAATTTTCCCAAAAATTTTCTTTCAATAAATTTTGACGTTCTTTACCCGTGAATTTATTTTGTATGAAACGTACGAACGTTAACTTAAAATGTTTTTTAATTTTTTTATACGAGTCATAAATGACCAAAAATTCGGAAGTCGTTAGTTTTTGGAAATTCGAGCACTCGAATTTAATTTACACTTACAAATTCGAGAAAAATTTATACGAAATTTATCTTCAGTAAATTTTTGTCGATTTTACATTTCAGGCTTACACTGCTTCATAAAGCATTTAATAATTCTGCGAAAGTTATTGCTTCCAATACCTTGGCAATTCTAAACAAAAAAGTTGTACGTCATAATCAAAAGGCAAAAGATGGAAAATCACGCAGTTCAAACTAACACACTCCATCGACTAACCCACAACTGCTGCAACATCGCAAGAGTCAAGCCCAGCTTCAGCGAGAGTCTCCTCCAAAAATTGTCAGATGTGTTCTCTTTGTTCCCCAAGACGACTGAAATCGATAACTTTTCTTGCTCGAAATTTTGACCTTAAATCTATTACGTGACGCCACTAACATCTTGCATCAGGAGGTTTACTCAAATTCCCTATTCTACGAAGAGAGGAGAAGGAACTGCCAAGTTTCTGGTTAAGAAGATCAAGCATTAAAGAGGGAGTATTGCCATCAAGGATTCTCACTGCAGAATGACCCTCCATATTTTAGACAAAGGTTGCAGAACAATGTGTTGGAATTATAAGGATTTATAATTCTATTTAGATATAGATTGTAAAACTATAAATTATTAATTATGTTATCATCAGGTTTAAATCCATGTTAAAGTGGTTTAATATAGTTTAAAAGACTTTGGAGCATATGGAATATAATATGGTCATATTATGTGTAAAGACATTAGGGGTAATTTACCAATTTGTGATGGACAAACTAGTAAATTACCCAATCAGTTTAACTGAAGTGTTATGATACTCAATTCATAATCGAACCCTTTGTCTCTTTGGAATAGCCATCATTCTAGAGAGTATTAAAAAGGGCGATTGTCCAATTTGGAAGATCCGCGTACCCAATTTATGGTATTTTACATTCAGACAATGGATTCGGGTACGTCATTTTCACTTTATTAGTTTGTTTGTAGGTTTTCTAACGTGGAAAACTTTGGAAATTAGGTTTTTGGTATTCTTTAGATTCAATAATTTAATTCAGACAATAATCGATTTTGAATCTAACAATTAGTATTAGAGCAATCGCGTTAGACTACAAGTAATCGATTTTGGATTGAAATTGGATTCAGCATCAATTTTTTTTTTAATTTTCGGAATAATTTTTGGGCTATTTTTTTTTATGCATCTAATTCTGCTAGAATGCATGTTTTGATGCCTGAAAAATTGATTTTTTGTGATGTATGTTAAGTATTATTGCTCGATCTATTATTATTTTGATAAATCGAACAATTTTGGGGTGAAAATTTGCCGAAATCGGTGAGATTTTGATGATTTTTTGTTGCTGGTTTGCAGCCCCTCTCTGACGGTTTGGACCGATTGGGTTAGGTTTGATCCAAATTGGACCAAACCATTTGCGTTCGGTCCTAGCCAGACCAAACCAGTTCGATTGAGTTCGGTTTTGGCACGGACTAGTTCTTTGGTTGGTTCAACCCAAACCGATTTGATTTTGGTCCAGTTTGGTTCGGTTCGGTCTGGTTCGGTTCGGTATTAAAAAAAAAATAGGTTGGCTCATTTGGTCAAATGGGCCCCGGTTCACTTTAGTTCGGCTATTTTGCGTATTTTTAATTACTGTTTCAGGACAATTCAGGGCTCGGTTCGCCCTGATTCACCCTGTTTTGCCCAATTTTGGCAGATTTGAACCTTTTATTCTATGTTGGTTGATCTTTTGGTTTACTGATTGACTACTGTGGTTGCCTAGCTATTAACTATATATATCTATGATATTTCTTAACTATTTTTTAGTTCAATTTTATGAAGTCTTGCATTGTAAAATAGGATGATTGGGTAACATGCTATAAAATAGGCCTCTCTTACTTTAATTATCCTATTTTTATATGTTGGGCATGAGACATGACATTATATAAATATCAACCGGCCCAAAGGAAGGTTGACGTTTGTACAGTTGCATGGCTTGTTAGCAGTATTAAAAACATGGGATAATTATCAGGCTGCCATATGAACATTGAAGTTGTCCAAAGATAATTTCATTGTTTGACAGATCTTATTGTCAATGTTTATATACTGGACCAAGTTATCACTTACAAGTTAACATTTTTAGTCAAAAGACTAAGTGTTAATGTTGTATCGAGTTCTTGTTTATGCATGCATTATATTTTGAGTTATATTCTTGCCATCTATATACATATTATTTTGTGAGCTAATATTGTTTCATTTTCTCTGTTGTTACAGTTAACATCTCAAGTATAATGGATAACGTTAATGCAGTTCCTATGCTTAACGAGACCAATTATAAAGTCTAGAGAGAGAACGTTATGATTGTTCTCAGGTGCATGGATCTAGACATTGCACTTATAATGACACGATTCTTACCTCTTTCAGCATCAAGTACCCTTGATGATAAAAGGGAGTTGGAAAAGTAGGAGCGTTCGAATCTTGTAAGTCTGATGATCATGAAGCGCACCATTCCAGAAGCATTTCGGGGCAACATGTCGGAAGACACTGATGCCAAAACATTCCTCGAAGAACTTGAGAAACGTTTTGAGAAAAAATGAGAAGGTTGAGACAAGCACGCTTTTAGCTAAACTTGTCTCACTCAAGTATAATGGAAAGTGGAATATCAGGGAGTACATAATGGAAATGTCTCATCTTGCTTCAAGACTAAAGGAACTTAAGTTAGAGCTGTCATAAGATATGCTTGTTCACTTAGTTTTGATTTCTCTTCCTCCTCAGTTTGGGCAGTTTATGATCAGTTATAACTGCCAGAAGGGTAAGTGGACGCTTAATAAACTAATCTCTCTGTTCACTTAGTCTTGATTTCTCTTCCTGCTCAGTTTGGGCAGTTTAAGATCAGTTATAACTGCCAGAAGGATAAGTGGACGCTTAATGAACTAATCTCTCATTGCGTACAAGAGGAAGAGAGGATTAAGCATGATCGGACCGAAACTGCTCATTTGGTGTCGTCTTCCAAGGACAAAGGAAAGAAAAGGAAGAAGGAAGTTGTCGGTGCTCCTTCTCAGTCGAAACAAAAGAAGTCTAAGGACTTCAGTTGTTTCTTCTGTAATGGAGAAGGGCACTAAAAGAAAGATTGTGCCAAGTATCGTGCATGGCACGTGAAGAAGGGTACGCTTCTCAGCCTTGTTTGTTCTTAGATTAATTTAGTTTCTGTATCAAGACATACGTGGTGGTTAGATTCGGGTCCTACTACTCACATCAATATGTCGATGCAGGGTTGAAGTTGAAGCTATCGGAGATTTTAGATTGTTACTAAAATCTGGACAATTTTTGAATTTGAATGATACATTTGTTGTACCGTCTTTTAAACGGAATTTAATTTCTATTTCTGCATTGGACAAATCTGGTTATTCTTGTTCATTTGGAAATGAAAAATTCAGTTTATCATTAAATTCAAATATATTGGGTTTCGATTTTTTATCTGCTTATGATAATCTATATTTGCTTGAATCCCTAGCTTCATTTAATGAAACCTTGCATATTGATTCAAGAGGTACAAAACGTAAATTAACTTCTGATGATTCAGCTTCGTTATGGCACAAACGCTTAGATCACATCTCTCAAAAGAGAATTGAAAAACTAGTGTCAGACGAGATTTTGGGCCCTCTTGATATAACTGACTTCAAGGTTTGTATTAGTTGTATTAAAGTGAAACAAACAATTGTAAGGAGATTGAAAGTTAACCAAGCTTCAGAAATCCTTGAATTGATATATATATGAATATTTGTGGACCTTTTCCTACGACATCTTGGCATGGTCAACATTATTTTATATCATTCATTGACGATTACTTGTGTTATGGCTACCTATATCTCATTCATTAGAAGTCTCAATCTTTAAACGTGTTCAAAGCCTTTAAAGCTGAGGTTGAAAAGCAGCTTGATAAAAAGATTAAGGTCATTAGATCTGATCATGGTGGTGAATACTATGGTCGGTATGACGGGTCAAGTGAACAACGTCCAGGACCATTTGTTAAATATCTAGAGGAGTGTGGTATTGTTCTTTAGTACACCATGCCGGGTTCACCTAACATGAATGGTGTCGCTGAAAGACGGAACACAACACTTAAAAACATAGTAAGAAGCATGATTGCTCATTCGACCTTACATGAATCCCTCTGGGGTGAAACATTAAAGACGGCAGCTTATATCCTTAACAGGGTACCTACTAAGGTGACGACTAACAAAACCTCATACGAGTATTGAACGAGTCGAAAACTCGTTCTAAAACATTTGCACGTATGAGGGTGTCCAGTTGAGGCAAGGCCTTATAGGCCATATGAAAAGAAACTGGACTCTATGACTGTTAGTTGTTATTTTGTAGGGTATCCTGAACGGTTAAGGTGGTATAAATTTTACGATCCCACTATAAAGACATTTTTTGAAATGCGAATTGCTCAGTGTTTTGAGGATGTAGAGTTTGTGAGGGAGATAAGTAAAATATTGTCTTTAAAGAGGAAGTTGTTCCTTTTCCTTTGGTTTCCTTTGATTTCGATCAAGTGGATAATGATAAAGACAATGTTAAATCACTTCTTGAACTTCTTCAGTAAGTCATTCCTGATGAACAAACTCAACACTCTCAAGAAACTATGCCATTACGGAGGTCCACTAGAGAGAGAATGAGTACAATTTTGAATGATTACATCGTATTTCTACAAGAACATGAGGAATTCGGCGAGGTGGAAGATAACCTGTCACTTTCCATCAAGCCATTAACAGTTCTGATTCTCAAAAGTGGACTGATGTCATGAATGAAGAGTTAAAGTCCATAAAGGACAAGGACGTTTGGGATCTCGTCCCGTTACCTACTGGTTCAAAACCCGTTAGTTGTAAATAGATTTTTAAATCCAAAAGGGATTCAAAATGTAACATTAAGAGATTCAAAGCACATCTTGTTGCTAAGGGTTTTATTCAAAGAAAAGGCATCGACTATAAAGAAACTTTCTCTCCGGTATCTACAAAAGATTCCTTTAGAAGTATAATGGCACGAGTAGCTCATTTTGATCTAGAGCTACATCAGATGGATGTAAAGACGGCGTTTCTCAATGTTGACATTGGTGAAACAATATATATGGTGCAATTCGAGTTCTTTGATTTGGACAAATCAAAGAACTTAGTTTGCAAACTAAAGAAATCCATCTACAGGCTAAAATAAGCTTCCCGTCAATGGTATTACAAATTTCATCAAGCAGTCACCTCATATGGTTTTGAGGCGAATAAAGTTGATGATTATGTAGACCACAAATTTAGTGGGGATAAAATTATGTTTCAGGTTTTATATGTCGATAACATATTACTGGCATGCAACGATATAGGCTTGTTGCACGACATCAAAAAATTTCTTTTAAAGAAATTTGAAATAAAAGATCTTGGTGACGCCTCTTTTGTATTAGGAATCTAGATACACCGAGATCGTTGTCAAAGTATACTTGGATTATCACAAAAGAGCTATATCGAGAAAGTTTTGAAAAAATTTGGCATGCAAGAATGCAAACCAGGAGATACTCATGTTGCCAAAGAAGACAAAATAAATAAAAGTCAATACCCATTAAGTGACTTTGAAGTCAAAGAAATGCAAAAGATTCTTTATGCTTCGGCTGTGGGAAGCTTAATGTATGCTCAAGTATGCACGCGTACAGATATTGCGTACATAGTTGGCATCTTAGGTAGATACTTGAGTAATTCTAGATTGGATCATTGGAAAAGTGTAAAAAGGGTACTCAGACACTTACAGAGAACCAAAGAGTACATGCTCACATACAAGAAATCAGATCTGCTCGAGATCATTGGGTACACTGACTCTGATTTTGTTGGATGCCAAGATGACTTGAAGTCAACGTTGGCCTATATTTTTCTTTTAGCTGGAAGAGCTATCTCCTGAAAGAGTGTCAAGCAGAGTATTACGGCATCTTCTACTATGGCAGCTGAGTTTATAACATGTTATGAGGCATCCAATCTGCCATTATGGCTGAGTAACTTTGTCCGGAATTACAAATCTCGAATGGTATTGAAAAATCACTTCAGATTTTATGTGACAACCAGTCAGCTGGGATATTTTCCAATAACAATAGGAGCTTCTCAAAGTCTAAGTTCGTAGACATCAAGTTCCTTGTTGTGAAGGAAAGAGTGCAGAGTGGTCAAATATCTATAGATCACATTAGAACAGACTTTATGGTAGTGGATCCGCTCACCAAGGGATTACGACCCAAGGTCTTTCATGAGCATGTTGCTCATATGGGGGTTATATCTCTTAGAGACATTGAGGTTTAGTGGGAGTCTGTATATTTTATATGATTTTATTTTATAGACATTTGTAATAAATATTTTGGTTACTGCAGTATTCGTTTTATGAGGTATTCATTTAATTCACTCTAACATTTGAGTTTTAATGATTTCAATAAAGTTTTTGTTGAACCAGTTAGAAATAGGCATGTTAAATCACATTACATGTAATTTCTATGCTACACGTCCATATTTGATCTGTGTCATTTGGTTATGTTGGTGTCTGTGATCATTGATAGGTTTAGTTATGATAAATATAACGAAAGCCGCTTTGATCCTACATTTGGTGTAATTGATGGACAAGATTGATAGATTATACTCAGTTTTGATGATAGCAAAATTTGATATCATAAGGATAAGGTTATAATGTGTAATTGATTGGTTTATAATTTGATACAAGTGGGAGATTGTTGAAATTATAAGGATTTATAATTCTATTTAGATTTAAATTGTAAAACTATAAATTATTTATTATGTTATCATCGGGTTTAACTCCATATTAAAGTGATTTAATATAGTTTAAAGGACTTTGAAGTATATGGAATATAATATGGTCATATTATATGTGTAGAGACATTAGGGATAATTTACCAATTTGTGATGGGTAAAATGGTAAATTACCCAATCAATTTAACTGAAGAGTTATGGTCCCCAATTCATAATCAAACCCTTTGCCTCTTTAGAATAGCCATCATTCTAGAGAGTATTACAGAAGGCGATTGTCGAATTTGGAAGATCCACGTACCCGATTTACGATATTTTACATTCAGACAATAGATCCGGGTACGTGTTTTTCACTTTATTGATTTGCTTGTAGGTTTTCTAACGTGGAAGACTTTGAGAATTAGATTTTTGGTATTCTTTAGATTCAATAATCTAATTCAGACAATATTCGATTTTGAATCCACAATGGACCCCAGAGTTAAGGGCGCACATTGCGCATTACGGCTTTGACTGAAAAGGAAAGTTGTCCACCAGAGAGATCATTGCCGCAACAGGCGGTGTCCGATATTCACCAATCTTCCCTTTGGAAGGTTCAAGGTCTGAAGACAAACCTGCAAGACATTTGGTTTGTTATGTTTATGGGCTTGGTGGTTGGGCTTATTAGAAAGCTTTGTTTTGGGACCTAATTTGAGAGGCCCCGCTAGATTTCTTTAAGCAATGCCCCATAAGGAAGGATTAAGTTAATTTCCTTCGAAATTATTTATTTACTTTGAGAGTTCAGGGTTGACTTTGAAAAATCTTTGATAGTATCAAATCTTGATCCCGTCTCATTCAACTCTTTGAGAACAGCCCCTTCTCGGCGCGTGTATCCATAGACCAAGGCGATCCTTAATAGTCTCCATTTCAATGACCAATTCAAGTCTCTGCAACAGAGGATTAGTTGATTGAGTAGGCTTAGTAGAGTCAACATAAACCTTTTCTGCCAAGGCCAACGCGTTGCTTTAGAAGTTGTCCTTCAAATGTCTAATTTTGCCACAGTAATAGCAGACCGCCAGTAAGTACTCATATTCAACACTCTGTATTTGCTCGTTAATTAGAAATTGTGAGGAGAGAGGTTTGTGAAAATCAACTTCAATAGATAACCTTGCAAATTTTCCTCTCTAAACATCCTTTGTATTATAGTCCACTTCTTTGAATTCTCTAATAAGACCTGTTATGGCACATAGAGTACTTTTTTTGTAACATTGAATGGGCATTCCTGGGAAACGATCTAATGTTGGCATCCAAAGTGTCAAAGGAGAGGTTCTAAGATTGAACAACTAGATAATGGCCAAAAATGACCCATGGTCCTTACAGAAGAGGCTTGAGATAGTCTGGTAGAGAGAATCCGAACACCACCGAGTTCTTCATCGAGTTTGCCATCAGTTTTTGGGCACAGTCAAAGAACAAAATGTTGGAAAGCTCTCCCTCGCGAACAATCTCCACATCAAAATCTTTAATGACAATCTCCCCACTCCCTTCTTCATCACCCATTAAGACTTTCTTAAAAGAAAACTCATCCACTACATTAGCCTCCACTCGATCTTTCTGACGAACCTTCTTGGTAGCCCGTTCCTCATCAGCGGCTCCCGAGCGGATGCAGTGCTAGTATCAAGCTCCATCAATAAGAGAGATTTTTATTTTGTGATCTCATTCTTTTGGGTGATCAACTTTATAATTAATAAAAGGAATATAATAAAGGCACTTTGTAATTTTACCAAAAGTAATAATTGGTCATGATATCAAACATGAACGTAACAAATGAAAGTGACCAATTATTACATTTTCAAAATAGTCGAGCAATGAATGAATTGACTGTTCTTACTAGAGTTGTAATGTTCTCACATCCACAAAATAGATTTTAATATTTTGGACGTAGAGTATAATATGAACCCAACCGTGTAAAAACGTGGATGGAGACCAATTGTTACTTTACTATGGAAAAATTGATAATTGCATAATAAAAAAATAAAGTGTCATGATCTCTATCCTATTGTCAAGAACCCATTCATTGCCAGAGTAATCATCTCCAATAGATTTTGGTTAGCGTCCTTTGCACGTTGATAGTTTGATATTGAAGTTAAATTTATCAGAGATATTCAACCAAAAACAGATCAATAGTTAAAAACAAAATACAATCTTTTTAACGTGGTTCAAACATTGATGTCCTACGGCCACATATAGAACCTCTGAACATTTATATTATAATCACGAGAGAAATCTAAAATCCTTTTACAATAGAGAATCATCTTATCTAAAACAAGAAAACAACGAATCTGAAAACTAAAACAATATAGAAAATATAATAGGTAACAGCCTTTCTCAATCACATTTTGAATTGTCTTCTCCATTCCACGCATCGCTTCACCTCTTGCCCTAAATCTCTCTCTTCTCTTTCTCCTTCCCAATTAAAATTGCTAGAAAAGAATATATATATTAAACTAGTTGAGGTGATCAAGTTGAACCAAACCATTAAATCACAACATATAAAAAACAAGGAGAAAGAACTAAACCAAAAATTGAACCATATTTCACAATTCTCCACCAGGTTCAAATTTCAATACAAAACATAAAATCACTCTAGAAAGAGCTTACTTTATCTAGACCATTACCAGATCTAAACAATGCTTAAACTTGGTAATCTATACCTTTGTCAATGCATCAGCTGGATTTTCTTCGATTGAAATTTTCTTTGCATCAACGATGCCACTATCAACCACATCACATATAAAATATAATCACATATCAATGTGTTTAGTCCTTTCATGGAAAACATGATTTTTAATTAAGTGAATTGCATTTTGACTATCACAATAAATAGTTACATTCATTTCTATAATGCCAAGATCAGAAATTAACTCATTTAACCACATATCTTTTTTACCCCTTCAGTGGCCAACAGAACTCAGCTTCAATTATGGATAGAGCCCCAACTTTATGTAACCAAGATTTCTAACTACCAGAAAATGCATACACTGTGAAAATATATCTAGAAGTTGATCTTTAGGAAACTAAACAATCCACATAGCTAGAGTCAACATATTCAGCATAATTTCTTTATGCATATCTACTCCTCCATATTCAATGCATAAATTTAAAGTGCTAAAAATATATTTCATTAGTCACTTTAATGCATACTAGTAACATTTATCTAGATTGACAATGTATTTACTAATAAAACTTACTGCAAATGCTTCAGGACAAGTACATACCATGGAGTACATAATGTTGCCAATGTTATTAGCAGATGAAATCTTCTGCATGAATTTTTCTTGCTTCACAGAACTAGATTGCTAATTTCTAAATAATTTGAAATGCCCCAAAGTGGTGTAGTTATCTCTTTGAGATTTGTCATTTCAAACCTATGAAGTTCTTTCCTCGAATAATTTTCTTAAGACAATGAAAGCAATCTTGATTCATTGTTTCTTATTATGTCAATCCCAGAAATGTTTTAGCTAAACTTAAGTCTTTTTTATCAAATACGTTTCTTAATTCTAATTTCAAATATGAAATTTCAGACTACCAACAATAAAAATATCATCGATATATAAGAGAACAAATACTTTGTTTTCTTTTATTTCTTACATAGACGTAGTTGTCATGCATCCATCTATCAAAACTGATTTTTTTTTAATAAAAGTTTCGAATGTCTTATTCCATTGTCTAGGGGACTGAACCGTTGTTTAATTTACATACCTTGTTTATTTCTTTAGCTTCATAGCATTAGGTTGGCACATAAAGATCGTTTCCTCGAGATCTCCTTGCAGGAAAGTTGTTTTTATGTCCATCTATTCCAACTCCAAATTTTGGATCTCTACAATCGATAACAAACACATGGACAGATGTTAATTTAACCATGGGAGAAAAGGTTTCATTGAAATCAATTCATTTTTTCTAGGCAAATTCCTTTGCAACTAACCTTGTCTTATGCCTTGGTTTCTCTACGTCATCGATATTTTCCTTCAACTTGAATATCCACTAACATCCTATCACTTTCTGATGCAATGGTCTATCAACGAGTGTCCAAGTTTCATTCTTCTCAAGGGACTTCATTTCCTCATCCATCGCTTCCTACCATTTATTCTTATCATTGCTTGTCATCGTCTCAGTGAAGGAACTAGGTTATGCATTCTTCAAGTCCAAAGCAACATGCAGCCATATACTATTATGTCTGTGTATCCCAACTTATGAGTAGGTTTTATAATTCTCTTAGTTCAATCTCTAGTCAATTGATAATCAGTAATATCGTCCATTTCGATATTAGTCTCTTCTTCTAGCTCATCCATTTCATGACTTTACATTTCCATGCTTTATTTCTGATAACTCTGTTCATTAGTTTTCTCTACCTCAATCTGAATTTTCATTGTTGCATTACCAGATTCTTCTTCTTTTCTCTTGTAAGGAAAATCTTTTTCACTGAAAGTAACGTCTCTACTTATTAATATTTGCTGATGGTTTCCTTTATCTATCAATAATCTATATCCTTTCACCCTTTTTGAATAACGAAGAAAAATACACTTTCTTGCCCAAGGTTGAAGCTTATCCTATTTCACATGAGTATATGTTGAACGTCCGAAAAACCTCAAGCTGGAATAATCAGCTTGGTAACCATGCCACATCTCGAATGGATTATGTTTTAAGGCAGTAGAGGGACATAGATTAATCGTATAAAAAGCAATCTTAACTGTTTCAGCCTATAAATTCTTTGGAAGATCAATTGTGAAGAGCATGCACTGAACTTTTTCAAGAATAGTCTTATTCAACCTCTCCACAAGATCATTTTGCAGCGAAGTGTAACTTATTGTGTGATGTCAAATGATGCCTTATTTTTACAATGCTGATCGAATTTCAACAAACAAACTCATGTTGTTGATTTCTTAAATTTTCTTTTAGATTGGGTTTCAACATACTTCTTCCAATCTTTGAAGATGTCGAAAACTTGGTCCTTTGTCTTCAAACAATAGACCCAAATTTATCTCGAGTAGTCATTTATAAAAGTGATAAAATATTGAACACGTCCTTTAGAAGGAGTCTTTTTGTATCCCCATACATCAAAGTGTAATCCAAAAGACCCTATGATTTTTTAATAGATTTCAAAAATTTGACTTGGTTGCTTTTACCAAATAGCAATTTTCACGCAACTTTAAATTTGAAATCTTATTATTTCCAAAAGCATTCTTCTTCTGCAACTCAAACAAACTATTTTTGCTAACATGTCCTCATCGAACATGTCATATGTTTGTCTTGTCTTGTAGATTTTCACACACTGAACGTGCTTCTTCCATCACTGTAACTCCCTTAAAGATATATAGATCATCGTGCAAGTCAGTCTTGATAACCGTCAAAATCTCCTTAATAATTATTAAAGTTCATGACTCTATCTTGACTGAACATCTAATAAAGTCAAACACTCATATTGACAATAGGTACCTCACTTCAATTGAGGCATGTACCTCACTACTTGAATTGTACGAAATCATCCATTGAACACCTTTAACTGAATTGAGTTCTCTCCTTTAATTTGACAGGATTTATTATTCCTCAATAAGATTCATATCGAACATCTTGGATCTCTTGTCTTCACAAGATTCAATTCTCTTGATGTTTCTATTCTCACATGTATAATGGATCGCAGTGACAATAATCAATTGAGAATATGAAGAACAAAGAGTGACATCCCAAAAATTAAATGTGGATGTAGCTTGTGGTGCTTTCTTTTGGTTAAAAAACATCAATCTTGGAAGAAAAATTGAGTCTTGCTTTCATGATTTCATCTTTCATGATGTCACGTTCAAAGACAGGCACTCTTTAATCCCAAGAAGCATGTGTGTGGCCAAATAAAGCATTTACTTCACATCATCTGAATAAATCAACACGCCATTATTTAAGTCTCTTCCTTCTTATTCAATCTATCTTTTGAATTTTCGTTTCTAGACAACAGCATTCAATCATTTCCTCTATGACACCGTATAAAGGATAAAACATCCTCCGTATATGATCGACTGTTAATGACCCATCAAAAATCATAGTCTCTCTCTAACTTTCCCTGGACTGTTTTAGTGGGCTTCATTTTTTTATGGCAACCAGGTTTCACCTTATCCGCATTTAGTGAAGTGAGATTTACTGCATTTAAATTCACCGAATGATGCATATTTCAAGATGAAAACTGATCGAGAGAGAGAAAGAGAGAGAGAGAAGAACTTGAACAGACAAAAGCGAAGCTGGTAAAATGGTGGAGTTAAGGTTGCTGAATCTGCAAGTATTAGGATTGGGAGAATAAAAAAAGCTTCGGTTAATTTGAACAAAAATGGGGTTTGCAGTGGATGGATATAACTGAGGTTATTTTCAGAGGAGGTTCAATAAAAAAACATTGCTGTCAGCGTCTTCGCCCTCGAATACGAAACCACCATAAATTTCGA
>CM039519.1:24010169-24080677 GCA_022433055.1 Begonia peltatifolia | reverse complement strand
GCTGTCAGCGTCTTCGCCCTCGAATACGAAACCACCATAAATTTCGAGACCCACTGTTCATAGCCATAGGGAATCATGTCAACATTATCTAACAGCTGTAAATTTAGATATAATAATTACATAAGCTGTGCTTAATAGTTTCATTCTCAATTGTTGATGATCACGATTAAGCTCTCTCTCTCTCTCTTCTTTTTCTCTCTCTAAAAGAATAGGTCAGTCTAACATAAAATCCAAGTCTATACTCTAAAAACCTGGGCACAACACGCAAAGGAAAAGCCATTTTTCTGGACTTTACATTATTCTGTCGTGGGGTTCTAAAATCATGGCCTCGGATTCTGAATCGGAAGGCTAGACTGCATTATTGGGTAGAGATTTCAGACCATTTCCTCTTTATGCCCTGTTTGTTCGGCCCTATCTTTTCTATCAGATTTTCTTTTACCGACCACCTTTGAATTCTCTCTCTCTCTCTCTCTCTCTCTCTCTCTCTCTCTGTGGATTGTGGACTGTGGTTATAAAAAGGGTGGTTTCTACCTCGCATGAGAAAAACAGAGGAGCAAGTACAGGGCTTTAAGTGGGGGGAGAAGCTCCCTGATGGAGAAGCAGGGCACGTGCAAAAGCTTTGGAAATGTGAGCTCTTTGCACGTGCTCCCCTTCCCCAACATGGGCTCCTCACCGCTTCGTCTTCCTCTTCCACCTCTTCTTCTTCTTCCCTACAGTTGCAGGTACTCTCTCTCTCTCTCTCTCTCTCTCTCTCTCTCTCTCCCTTCATTGTCAATTCAATGGCATTATCGCTTAGTTTATTGAGCTATGGATTTTACTAATTTAATATAGCCTAAAAATCAAATTTAAAACAACGTAGTTAGGAGTCATTTGATCGTTACTGAAACACTCTTACGACAAACTATAACACAGCTTCTGACACTAAAGATCATTGACATTTAGCATCACATCAAAAACAGTCTCTATCGTCACTCAGACCCATGAATTTTACTACAGAAATCGAGCGTCACGTTGTGGTCAAATAAGAGTGCTTAATGCAAGTTAACTATGTTGGACAATTGTGTTGGCTTTCGACGTTATGTCAAAATTATGTTTCTCCAAAAATTATATAAATAGAAAATCAAATCCACCAAACTAATTTTAAAAATAAAAAATAATATGCAACCTGAGTTTTAAAAGTTACAAAAATTCAACTTCCAAACTCATAATTACACTGTAATACCAAACGTTTAAATTTAGAGTGATAAAAAGACAAGGCTAATGTTTCGATTATGCTCCAATCTTATAATGTAACATGCTACTACTTCATTACCGTATGTGATTAAAGTGATCACAACATTACTTAAAATATAATCCACAAAAAATTGACTGTAAAGAATTTATCTCAATAAATTAAGATTTTCATTAATAAAAATGATTAAGTTGAAAATAAAAGCTAATTTTGGGTCAAATATAAAAATAAAATGACGTATTTCATCAAAAAAAAAACGATAAAACTCATAAAAACAAATTAGCTAACTCAATTTTGAAAAAGTCTAATTCACCGAACTTGATCGATTAAATAATGTGAGCTCGAGGCTAAGGTGGGGTGAGATAGTCGAATAAGAACGTCGAGTCAAAGAGCTAACTCGTGGGTGAGTCCACATTCTGGTTTCAGAGTCAAGCTTGACTAGCATTCAAGGACTGAGCCAGGTTTGGCAACCTAACACTACAGCGAGAGCCTTCCCATCCAATTTACCGCACTAGTGATACGTCAAGATGAACAATAAAAATCACTTCAGCTAGTTATTAAAGAAAATCTCAGCTACAAAGCCTAATAATACAAAGCTCAATGAAGGTAAAAAGCTAAATCTAATTGCCAAATGTATTTAACTAACTTGAATACTCATAGGCCATGCTTTTGTAATTAATAATTCATTAAAGCTTCTTTAATTGAAATTGCTTCAATTATTTTAGTGAGTGTCTCCTTCGTTCTTTTAGTCTTAGAACTTGATATTGATCTTTTTTTAAATGAATAATTCTACGATCACTCTTTTATTCTACTTTTTCAAAATATTCGCTGATGTGTCAAATAATTATTTGTGTAATTCATGTAATAAATTAATTATTTATAATTTATAACATAATTACACTAATTATTATTTATCATGTCAAAGAAAATTTTAAGAATGTAGAATAAACATAACATTATTCTTTTTGAATACTTGCGAAATCTTTGGAAGCCATTCATCCTAGTTCTTGTCAAAGTATATTTTTTAACAAAATAACATGCATCCTACACTAAAAAAATATTTTGTTCTAAATTTATTTTAAATTAGTGACTCGTGCATTCTCCTACCCTCCTTTTATTTTTCTTTATAACTCCTCTTGTAATGTAATTTCATATCTAAATGAGTATTTTACAGAAAGCCAACAAAGAATTCCAAATAACTGGCATTTTGTACATGTGAATAATCTATCAAAGTCACTTCATCTATATTTACTAATTGAATATCATAATTTGTCAAATAATTAAATTTGATAAATCGCTTTTAAGAAATTAATTTATTACTAGTTCACAAGCGTGCGATGCACATGAATGTCGTCATACGACATACAAGCAAAAAAAGACTTTGATTCTACAAACAATGCCATGACATAGGGACGGGTTAGAGCAGAAACGATGGGTCAGACGACTCAATTCCTGAGAAGGGAACCCCATCACATAGCCCATGACTCAGTTTGCACCGGAAGTCTTTAAAGTAGAGACAAAGTCAAGCCCATATAGTGAAATCTCAAGTTTAAACAATAAAATAAATACTTAACAATATTCAATTGTGCAGGAAAGTAAAAGTTTCAAATTCAACAATTACGTTTACCGATCAAATTAAACATCTAAAGAAACAAATATATTTCTAATAGAAGATGAAAAAACAAATTGTCTCTCTCAAACTCCACTAAAGCTAGTTGCTCTTCCATTTACCTAGATTGAGAGAAGGTCAGTGACTAGGTTAGCAAAAATGTTATACCTAATGCATATTGTTTGTAAAAACGAGTTTTCATCTTTATTTCAAAACGTGTATTCATTTCAAAACTATGCATGAGTTTACAAAATGATTAAGAAATGTTTTTTCCCTTCTTCATATCAAAACTGGCTTCACGAGTCCTCCGGAAAGTATTTATAAAACATATCACATACATAGGTGGCTATTAAACAAAAATAATGTCTTTATTTTTCACAGAAAACATCCTCCGTGAAAAAGAATGGTCACATAAGAATCTCTCCGGCACACTATCACAGAAGACAGTGATTTGAAGCTCCAACAATGTCTCATGAAACGGAAAGAAAACTATGATAGCGATCCAAAAATCCAACTCGTCACCCGAGTTGCTGGCGAGCGACAATCATCCATGACACCAAGTCAAACAATCAATACCCTCGTCAGTTTTAGAGATTTGAAACCCAATGAGCTCATCATCACGACACTATTTCCATTTTTCGTACGTGCAAATAATACAACTTTCAACTAACAAAAGGTGTAACAAATAGTCTCGTAATATTTTCACACTAAAACAGTCCAATTCATCCTCTCAACAGGTCACAATAAAACCAAATATAGTGCATGCTAAAAATAAACACAAGGAAATAATACGCACCAATACATATAAAACCAACATGTTGTTGACAATGCTCGATCATACTTTTATAGGTGGCAACCCACCAAAATAATAATTTTTCGAAAAACATGTCATGCAATACATAAAGCATAAATCTCTACGTCGATGATGAATACTCATCTTCCGTACAAGAGCGGCAAATGTCAAACATTTGCTTGAAATCAGCAAACTTCTTTGAGCTTAAAAGAAAACTAAAGTTCTGAGTATCACATTCAACTCTAAGGAAAGACAAGAATGAATCATATATCGAGATTAGGAACCTAATCTAGAAGGTTATAAATGGTCGTGAACTCCGCCGAGGCACTCCAAAAATAAAGGTCGTATGGTTGAATCTTCACCCAAGCAGTCGACAATTGAAACTCTCGTGTTTTTCCAAGTTGATCAGTCTCACGCTTCAAACTCTCGGATTCAATAGGTGGTGATGGGTCCAACTTGTGGTTGACACTTTGAAGCCTTCGGGTTCAACATCGGTCAACACTTCATCCAAAAGTGTTGACACTTGCTTAATGGTTGTTACTTTTGCAAGGTGTTAACCTTGTAAACCGTCAAATTCTCATTCGAAGGCACGATTGGTTGACTCCAACGAAGGAGAGTTCAGGGAACTTGTCCTTCTTCGCCATTTCTCAACTCCACAGGGTGATTATTCTTGGAAACTCTTCAAAAATACAAATAATCCCGAACAATCCAAGGGTTTCAAGCACTTTTGCATGATCCCAATCCAAATTCAAAACTCTAACTGCTAATCCAAAAACGGAGAGGTCATGATGACTTACCCATGAATCGTCTTTACAACTATTGGAGGTGGTTGTTTTGACAGCGTTCTGCACTTCTGCTCCCCTCAAAGGTCGGCGATTTGCACCTCACCCCTCTCTCTCTCTCTCTCTCTCTCTCTCTCTCTCTCTCTCCTTCTCTTCTCCTAACGGCTACCGTGCAATAAAAACCCATAGTATGATTTTGTACTAGGATCATTATGTACGTTACAGTTGTTCCATATTTGTAGTCAAATCAAAAACCTGATCTCGTTCGCATATCAGCCATTGTTGCCCACAAATCAGAGCCATTGAATATGCCACCAAAAGGTTTCATCCCTAAAATATGCCACCAAAAAGCAGTTCTTATGTTGTTTCCTTGCCTTCTTAGATGTGCACAATGGATCAAAAAACAGTCACGGGCACCACGGACGGCTTCTCACTTTCCCTCAAACTATTTCAGAAACATAAAACTCATTTTCTTTTTCTCCTGGCATACGATATCTAGCCTGGTTTACTCTATCGAGCTCCAAACTTAAAACGAAACCGTCTTCAATATTGTGGACTCATCATCTGTTACTTCTGTGACTTCCATTTATTTCCCTACATGAAGACCACTCTGCTACATATTTGTATCGTGTTCAATCACTCCCTATTTCTACCTCTTTGCTCTTGCTAATTTCATATGAATTTCAATGTTTGGAATTAGAGACATTTTCATTTACTACTGTTGTCACAGATTGTGTCTAATTGAGCATAGCAATGAAGAGTTATCGAAATCCTCCCTTTCTGCATATCATTTGGAGGAGTTTATGCTTAGCTTCGCGTCCACGCCTTAGGTACAGGCTCCCCCACACAAAAAAAAAAAAAAAAAAAAAAAAAGAACTTGGTACGTTTCATTGATTTTTTTGGAAGATAAGGATAACTAAAAGAAGATACGAAAAGAAAATGAATTGAGTGTACAATCAATGTTGGCATCTAATAAGGGTGTTGCTAGGGCTCAAGAGAATTCTGAAGAGAGAGTTGAATCATAAAGAAGAGTTTTTTCTTTTATTTGAAGAGTAACAATCATACCTGACTGAGGAACCAAGTAAAGGGCTAAGTATAGAAAACTGAAACAGGTACGTATTCATCAACAGGCTCTTGGCCAAACTGAAAGGAAGCTCGGGCACTGGAATTCAAGAGAAAGGAGGATATGAGTGAAAGGGTTCAACATCACATAATTGAAGACATACAAAGCAAAAGAAAAGATTCAGTTTTTCTACTCGTAATTGTCAAATTTTATAAGCTATAATTAAATAAATTATTAATTATTTATCATTTTAGACTTGGTTAGATTATAAACAATTGCTATGTTATTCATCATTGATATTTTAAAAGAATAATATTATATTTACTTTTTTATTATACCATATTAAAATAATTATTGACGTGTTAAATAATAATTTGTGTAATTAATGTAACACATTAAATATTTATAATTTATTATATTAATTGCACAAATCATTATTTGATATATCAATGAGTATTTTAAGAAGGTAGAATAAAAAGGTAAATATGACCATACACATTAAAAAACACATATAACATTAATTATTAATAAAAGTAATATTCAAATTAACCTTCAAATTATAAGGTATTTAACAAAATGGACTTTAAAGCAATTTTGTAAGCAAGTTCATCTTAAAAAGTATGAGAAATATAACAAAACAACTCTTGACGGATCCCTACTCTAAGAGAATGGCCCCCAATCTCCATGGCAATGGAGTCGTTTGACCTCCTGTTCTTCACTTCAAAAGAGAACAAGGAATGGGGACTCTCGGAACGGCCCCCGTTTTTCAAAATGCATTTTGTACCCTTAGGAACGAGGTGTGGGGACTCTAGAATGGCCACCCGACCTAGGAGAACGAGGGGTGGGGACTCCCGGAATAGTCTCTCGTTCTCCACTTTATAAATTAAATTTAAAAAGTTCATAGTAGCTATCTAAAAAAACATAATAACATCAGATTTGTTTGAATTTTTTTATTACGTATCCACCATATCATAAGAAGATAACCTGGAAATATTCTTGATTGTTTAACACTTGTACGATTTATTATAATTTTTTACATTTGTTTTATAAAATAATACATTAAAATTATGTATTCCAACTAAAAATTAGAGTTTATTTTAAAGTAAATCTTAAACTATCGGTTTTTTTATAAAAAAAATCGCAAAGTTTACTATTCAATGAAAAAAATCTCAAAGTATTGAAAATAGACAATTTAAACTTCGAAAGACGGTCAGCAGGCCTTCCTCCAATGTAGGAGTGAGCATGGTCCGGTTAAAAACCCAAATCGAAATTAGACCGAGCTTCTAGAAAAAATTTCCCAAGGACTAGAACCGGCGTTGGCAGGGACCGAGACCGAACTAAACATTTTAGTCCAGTTCCAGTTCCTCCCACCTTTTTTTTAACAATAAAATTTTTCAATAAAATTTCTCCTTCCTCGATTCCTCTCTCTAATTTTTGTTTTTTTCTCTCTCTAGGTTGGAGTTAGCCCTTTTTCTGAGTTTTTATCTTCTTCTGTTTCGAGGGAAAATACTAGAGAGAGAAACAATCGTTGTAGTAACCCAGAAATTTCGAATTTTTAATTTTTATTTCTGAGGTTTTTAAATTTAGTCTCGATCAGAGTTTTGAGAAAATATTTCAACGGGAAATTTAAATTTTAAGACTCGGAGCCTACTTTTGCGATGGTGTTCGGAATTTAAAGTCGGGAGATCGAAAAATTAACGAAATTACGGACGATTAAAACAGCATGAGGGCATTTAAGTAACTTATTATTGTTTAAAAAAAAAATAGAAGAGGGATGAAAACACCCAAATGGCTTCAGGAAGAAGCCATTCGGCTGGTTTCTGCAAAGCACCCGAGAGCGATCGTGCGGGGGAGAGCACTTTGTGTGCCGAAAATCGGAGCTACGATCAACTGCCGACAAGCGCGAGTGTGAGGGAAGAGCTGCGAGCGGGTGCTGCTGTTCCGACGAACCGAAGTTGTTCGGTTTCTACGGCTTGAGCTCCCGAAGGGTGAGGGCACGAGCGCCTTCAACCGTCGACCGAGAGAGTGAATCTCCGTCCAAATTCTGCCATCAACGACCCGACGTGTTGCTGGAGTCCTTCTCCCACCCGAGTGCCGGATGCCACCACTTTGTAAGTCCTTCTCTCCCTCCGCTGTCCTGTCCGAATTGACCGAGACTGAGGTTCAGCTTCCTTCCGTTTTTCTTTGAATTTGGCTGCAAATGTGAGGGGATTAGGAGGGTGAGTGTGTATGTTAGCAGGTGGACAGCAGGAGACCAGTGAGAGGGAGAGAAACCGAGGGAGAAGGTTGAGCTAAAATTCGGATTTTGTGCTTGAATTTCTGATTTCGGGTTAGATTGTGCTTAATAGGTTGAAATGTGAGTGTTTGGTGCAGAAATTTGTGAGATTGGATCGAAGTTGGGATTTTGGCTATTTTTCGTATAAAAACAGCTTCTGTCTTTGGCCGTTTCGGCCTATGTTCGGTTAATTGTTTTAAATTCTATTTTGTGGGTTAAAAATAGGTTGTTAGATGAACGTATGGCCGCTGGAATCGTTCGATTCCGATATCCGACGCAAAAGTTATGCGGGTCGGAAGTTTATGTCGGATTTTGGTCCAAGTCAAATTAGCGAGCGTCTTTCATAGAAATTCGACGTGTGAGAGTAGCATAGCCCTTTTTGATGCATATAACTAGTTGCGAATGAGTTTTGGTTGAAGAGAAGTGAAAATGTGAAATTTGATAAAAGTGGCGGATTCGGTTTTTAGCATTTTTCGTCTGTCCGCGGCTTACCGTTTTAAAATTTGTTTTTAGTATATTAAACTAGGTTTCCAAGTGGACGTTTAGCCACTTGAATCGCTCGATTCCGTTAACAAACGCAAAAGTTATGCGCGTCCGAACTTTGGGCTGGTTTCGGCCAAACCAAACCAATGGCCCGTTTTAGTTGGAATTTCATGAGTGTAGTTAAGGAAGATTATTTTAGCTATTTGGTGGATTTTGAGATAAATATTGATGAGTGGTTATTTGTGTTTTAGGTTGAGACACTTTTTGGCGAAGCTGTGCGTCGAGCGAGCTTAGGACGCCAGGTAAGTAATGCATGCACGTGTTTTACCTAAGTGGGCCTACACTGTAGAACTTTAGGGTTTATGTGATTGATTGTGGTGTGCGTGTGTATTGCTTGACATGCATCATATTTTAAAAACGTGAACGAAAATGGTTTTGAGCATGCTTTGAATATGTGGTGCGACGTGTGGCGGTGGTACCGCGGATCCCGCTAGTGTGCGGGTCGGTGCTTCACCAGTTGCAGATTCCACTCGAGGGGTGGGTCGATTGGGCCGTCATGCGGCGTGAATGTGTTGACAGTGAGGATATGGGCAGTGGTACCGCGGATCCTACTAGTGTGTGGGCCGGTGCAACACCAGTCGCGGATTCTACTCGAGGGGTGGGCCGGCTGGGCTGTCGCAAAATGTGTGTGTGTGGCAACTGTGGCCCCGTGCTGGGGAGGCTGGGATGGGGGCGACGTGTCAGGGTGTAGAGTGGCGCGAGGTACACCCTTACCCTGATGTGGTTGCCGTGTGGTGATGCGTGTGTGTAGCTTGTGGGCCTCGTTGCTGGGGAGTCCGGGACGGTGGCGACGTGTCAGGGTGTAGGGTGGCGTGAGGTTCCTCCTTACCCTGGTGTGGCTGCACTACGCGTCACAGATGTGACAACATGAGTGTGAGTATAGAGACTGCATGTGATAGGATTGCATTGTCGGCTTTTACTTTCATATCGCATTACTTACTGAGCGTTAGGCTTATGTTGTGTGTTCTGTAGTGTAGGTGCTGACGATACTGCTGGTGAGCTTCGAGTGCCTATTCCAGAGGCGTAGGATAGTTGGCGGCGTGCGACCGCAGCACCGGATGGCGGATTTTTGTTAGTGCGACCCGACCCGTGGAGATGGTAGGTTGTGCCCTGGTTGGTTTGGGGGTTTTTCCTTCTTTTGTGGTGATTATGTATAGTCGATGAGATGAGTTGTATATGTGTCAGTGTATAGGTGTATATGGAGTGCGTGTGATTTTTTGGCGAGGTACGCATATATTTTACATGTTAGAGTATGACATTACTCTATACTGGGAACTTTCTTCATTTGTATTTGATGGGTTTTCGTTGTCCTTACACTCTGATTTTGTTATGGTGATTTTCTCTGGATGGTTAATAGTTAAATATTGTTGGATTGTGGTGAATTGTGTGCAGGGTTTAAATTTTGGGATAGTCAGTTTTTAACCGTTACTCTGTCGAAATTTCGAGAGAGAGGTTGGGAGTCGAGGGGATATGGAATGGGTTGAGATGTGAACAGTGAATGCTAGAGAAGGGTAGATGAGCGTGGGAGTGCGGCGTGATCGCAGGTGCGCGGGGCACGCGGCCCTGCGGGTGCTCACGGGTCGTGCAGCGCCGGGTGAGGGCGTGCGTGCGGATGTGCCGTACAGAGGCAGGGTGTGTGGGGCACGCGGCGCTATGAGCGTACGCGAGACACAACGACGTAGAGATGGGACGCGCGACACCGCGAGGGTGCGCGCGGAGTGTCGAAGTGGGGACGTGAGTGCGCGATACCAGTTTGTGTAGTTCGGGGGGTGAGTTGGATTCTTTCCTAGGATTTCAAATCTTACCGTTTTACCTTAAACTGTTTTAAATGGTTTTCTTTTCCGCTGCGTAGTTTTTTTTTATGTTGAGGATTTCGTGTTCCCTCTTCGGGACGCGAGTTGTTCCGAATCGAGTCGAAAACTTTTCATACTCACAAATGTTCTTTTGAAAATGTTTTGAAAACGAAAGGGGTATTAAATTGAGTGAGTTATGTCAAGTGTTAGTGTATGTGTGTAGTGTGTAGATGTGCTGTGGCACCCGGGAACGTGGGATTTCTCAGGGTGTTACAATCGTTATTGTCTGAAGGGGTAGATCTTTGATCTGTTGGATAGCTTTTTGTTTGTAAATCTTCGAACCTAGAAAAAAATCATGGGTTTTGCCATTTGAGTCGATGCCTTCTGGTTGTGCTTGGGAATTCTTCTTTTCCCGACTCTCTCTACTACTTCTTCTTCATTTGTGTTCATTACACAATAAACACATGCCGTAAGCCGTGAGGACAGAGGCGAGCCAAAGACGGAGCACACAGATGGAGCAGATAGCACGGCAGAGCTTTGCGTCTTGCTAATCAGAGGACTCGTTTGCCATGCAAGTCGAGAGCAGCACGCATGGGACGGGAGCGGCTCAGGAGTCGAGAGTTTAGGTCTCGGGAGTTCTTAAATCTTTAGAGTTCAAGGGTTCAACAAAACTTTTTTTCATTTTTTTTAAACCTTCGGTCTAGTCCCCGTTTTTTGGGATTTCAAACTATGGACCGAGGACCGGACCAAAACAGGTGGGATTTTGGCCTTTGGACTGAAGACCAAATCGTGATCCAGCAATTTGGGATTGAAACCGTCGGCCCCGAAATTGGTTTTTGAAATTTGTATAGATATGTCGAAAGCAGAAGCGGTGTTTGGCCTATTCGAGTTCATCCCTAACAACTTTCTTCAACCTTTGATATTTGAATACCATAACAGCGTCAGTAAAACAATATTACTACAAAAATGATCCAAAATTTGAAATCACAAATAAAAATGCATTTCACCTTCTATCAATCTGAGACAAGTGTCCACCCGTACCTCGACTTAGTGTTTAGATCTTTTTTTAATATTTGTAAAAACTATATCCATGAGTCCGCGCACTCAGATTCAACGTTGACAATAGCAACGAGATATATTCCATCGTTGCTATCAATAGTGATGGTTGTGAGTAATTGACCGGGATACAACTTCTAATGACAGTTATCTAAACATATAACAGGTATACCGCATTGCAGCAACTCTGTCTTGTAGGCAGCCATATCCATATAAAATCTTTGGAATCTCAATAAATTAGGGTCCATTGGGTTACCATTAATTTTTATTGTGCGACTTGGATTTGATCTGAATATCTCGGCTGCGTACAACCACAATTGCTCTACTGTTCGTCGCACTTCCCTTTGTTGACGGCTCGAGTTCCGCTTATTGCTCTGATGGCAAGATTGTGTAAAATGTCGACAGTGAAATCATTCCTCATTGTCTCCAAAGAGATGTCCCAGGTATGGTGACTTTGGAACATGTCCAAATAATGTTTCTCCATCTATTTTGCTGAAGCGTGTCGATTCTCAACTTGTCTCGAACAGCAGCGAGTGTCGATAAAACTCTTGATTTTAGATATCTCTTCGTCTTGCATCTTCGAAACATACAATCGCCACCCACAGCTATCTTGACACTCAGCCGTCAGTTGCTTCTTTTTACTTTTAGTAAATTTTATACCGTAACTGTTTTCCAACGAATATGCTCTTATTTCATCTTTAATTGCTTCTATAGAAGGATATTCTCTTCCCAAAAAAAAAATCATGTTGAGATTTGTTGTCTTACCGGTCTGATTTCTACCTTCTCTTCATCCGAACTGACCAGTGTTCGAAGCTCGTAATCTAGAGTTTTGGAGGTCGAATATGCAAATGTTGCTCCATTTTCGTCTGCCTGGTCAAACACTCTTAGCTCACCATATGCAGGTGTGTCGTCCGCATATCAATCCATTTTGACATCACTAGCTGATCTTTCGTCCAAATCAACTGATGTACTTGAATCAGAATCTATCGTCGTTGTTAATATAGAGTAAAATATTATAAATATATAAAATAAAATAAAATATCCATATTTTTAGAATTTACATAGTATGAAATACAATAACAACAAAAATTGTTAGTTAATTACAATCACAATATAACATTGATGTAAGAATTTTATTATAATATTATTACATCAATGCAATTAAAAATACTAAAATAAATAGGGTCTTTTTAAAAAAAAAACCAACATCTTTGATTTTTTTTAAAAAAAACCTAAAAACTTTACTATTCACCAAAAAAAACTAAAGACTATCCTAAATTAACAAAAACATCCATCCTAGCCGGCCTATGAGTGGATAGACCCGTGGAGGCCAGCCGGTTCACGTAAGTAAAGAGGCTAGCCGGTTCGATTGAACCGGCCGGCCTCTATTTTTTTAAAGCCGAAAATTAGATGGAGGCCGGCCGGTTTGATTGAACCGGCCGGCCTCCAATTTAAAATTATTAATGGAGGCTGGCCGGTTTGATTGAACCGACCAGCCTCCATTAAAAAAATAAAAAAAAATAGGGGGAGGTCGGCTGGTTCAATTGAACCTGCCGGCCTCCCCCACCCTATAAATAGAGGTTTCCATTTCCATTCAAACCACACCTCTAAAAATTTCTCAAATACTTTCTTTCGATCATTTTCTTTATCTGACGGTATTTCGGCTCGTTTCGAACGAAAAACGTAAATTTTTATTTATTTATCAATTACACTGCTTATTTATTTATTGATTTTTGCTAACATTAATTTTTAAAATATCTAATTTAATTTTTTTATATTTGATTTATGTATTAGATACGATGTTCAGATAATTTTATTTTTGTATATTTCATTTATTTATCAGTTACGATATTTAGCCACTTTGATTTTCGCTTATATTAATTATGTAATTGAATTTTTTTATAATTCAAGATGTTATTTGTTACGATTTTTAGGTACTTTAATATTTAAACGAGGTAACCCTTTTTTTCGGTAAATTATTTATTTTCGCAGTGGTATAATTATACTATGTAAGTAAGTTCTGTCTAAGGAGGCTGGAATTTAACTAGGATCGTTTGTGACCCCTCCAGTCTTTTCTGAAAACTTACTTGGAAATTTAATTCTGTCTAAAATGATTGTCCATTATAATCTTTCCTGATAATTATCCTGATCAGTACTCTACACGCTGTATAACTATTTTTTACAATGATCATTCTCACCGTTTTATTCTTTTCCAACGGCAGGTTTGACAACATATTTGCCATGGAATTTTGGAATAGAGACTGCGAAAGTAAGTTTGAGAATGATTTGGTGAAACGTAAACTTACTCATTACATGACTGTCGACTTCAGTGGTTGGGAGACGTTAGGAATTAAAGAGATGTTTGACAACATCGGCCTTCACGGGATGTATTCGTTGAAGAGATACGTATGCGAGAGAATAGTTCGATTATTCTACGCGAACTTGTTAGCAGCCGGGAGAAATGGAGTTATTAGTGAGCTAACTACCAAGATTCTTGGTAATGAGGTGACGATGTGGCCGAAAACAATAAATCAATTACTGGGATTTTACGTTGCGAATGCATATCAATATTATCATGCTTCTAAAGACTGCTCTTTCTTCACATTGCCTGAGGTAGTCGAGTTCCTCCGACGAATTCACATCAATCCCAACATTGAGGTATTCGTGAAGCCACAAACACAAGATTTAAATATCACAGGTTGAATTTTGCGCAACATGCTAGCTCATACCATTCTGCCGCAAGATGGACATCGAAATCATGTGAGCTGCATGGACCTGTATGTCATGAAAAGCTGTGCAACGGGAAGTTTTTTGACCCTGACTTCTTGATTTTAAGTCACATGATTGAAGTAGGCCAGACATCGCAGGCGAGTCTCCCTTACGGGACCTTGATTATGAAGATCGTCGAAGAATTTGGCATTCAGATACCGGTTGACGAGCGAAGGATAACTCCCAAATCTACCGACATATTCGACACTACTCATTTAACTCGAATGAGTCTTGTCGAAGTTAATGACGTTTGGATGCTGAAAAGCGATCAGAGAGCCTCCACCTCCACCTCTCAGGCAGGGCCGATGGAGAAGACTACTGCGCCATCATTATCCCCACATGAGCAGGCCGGTAGCGCATGAGATATGAGAGAATTAATGCAGCAAATGTATGAGGCGCAGCAGACAAGTAATGAGATGTTACAAGCAAACCACCAACAAATGTATGAGTTGTGGGAGGCAAGCAACTATCACATGTATGAGATGCAGCGTCAAATACATCAAATTCATCAGACGCACCACGAGGACTTGCAACAGATTATTCAGATATAACAGAACCAGCAGGAACAAATGCAACTCCTCGTACGAAGGATTGATGAAGAAGATGCGAGACGGAGGCGCAGACACAGACGACGACGACGAAGACAAAGAGACGGCGAAGGAGAAGGAGAAGGGGAAGGAGACGGAGACGGAGACGGAGATGGAGACGGCAACGACTTTGATGTATAATTTTTAACTTTTTCTTTTATATATAATGTCATGCAATTCGTTAATAAATATGATAAAATACTTTTCATGCAATTCGAATAAGTGTAATTAATTTGAAAAAACTAAATAAATACATTATTTAAAAAATAAATAAAAATATATATATATATATAAATAAACAATACAATTAATTATTAATTGAAAAAAACCAAATAAACGAATATAAATAAACATTATTCGACTAAAATAATGATTTACAAGTTGAGCCACATTTTAAAAAATTAAAGAACTAAATAATTATTACAATACAATTATTAGACACTTCCTCTGCCGCGACCGCGTACCGAAGATTTTGCACATAAGAAAATGAAACTATAAAAAAAAAAAATTACTGTGAGTTAATAAGAGAAACGTGTCAAAGTATACCTGCGTTCCGAATGTGTTGAAACTCATTAACGCATTTTGCGAAGCAGCGCCTGAAGTTGATCCTCTGTTAGAACAAGTGCGGGTATTATGCCCTTGCTGCCGACATATACGACACCTGATGGTGGAGTTCTTCCGACTAGTTCTCGTTCTCGAGCTTGACGGCTCGTCGACATCTCGCACTCTCGTCTTCTTTGGCCTACCAGGTTGGCGGTGTCTTGTGGGCGGGAGGATTTTGTTCAGACCTTCCCCGGGTGGCGGCCACATTATTCGCCCGCTAATAGGATGTACATCTGAAGGTAAGTTACTCGGTGATAGTAGGCGTGCACGTAAGTTTCTGGGGGTACTCTCATGATGTACATGCATGGAATAGAATGCACACATGGGATTCCAGTAATGGCCCACCTGGTACAGTTGCACACACGATCATCCATGTCAACAACGAATTGTTCGTATCCGTTGGTGACTTCAAATCGATAATCTCCTGCAAATCTGGCGCGCCAATTTCCAGATACTTCCTCTAACTTTGCAACCTTTGTTTTTATATGGGGACACAAGAGATCTTCTTATCGGGACATGTTCTCATAATTTTTGACAATGCGAATCATCAATTTCTTTCGGATCCCGTCGAACATGGTCAATATTGGTTTGTCCCGGACATGTAATAACACTGTAATGAATGACTCGCACAGATTGTTTAATCCTAAATCGCACTTTGAAATGGAAGAGAAGGCATGACTAGCCCAACGGCAAGAATCTTCTCCTCGAAGATATGCTTCGGGCTCCGGGTTAATCTGACGTAATTTCTCCATTTCATGCTCGAAATGAGCATTCGTGGGTGCTCTAGCCGCCTTCCACATTGCATCTCTGTACGCAACACCCCGATAAAGGCTTTTAAAATTCTGATACATATGCCGCAGACAGAAGCGGTGTTCGGCCTCTCGTAAGTGACGTTTCACAGCCTTTTTCAACTCCTGAAATTTTAACATATTACATCGTCAAAATAAAATAATACAACTATCACAAATATTTGAAATAACAAATAGAAATGCGTTATACTTTTTGTCGATCTGAAATAATTATCCAATCGCGTCCCGCTTCAGTGTTTAGGTCTTCCTTTAATATTTGCAAAAACTACTCCCATGAGTTTGCACACTCAGATTCGACGTTGGCAACAGCAACGGAATATATTCCATTGTTTCCATCAATACTGACGGCTGTGAGTAGTTGGTCGGGACACAAGTCATTAAGATGACAGCCATCCAAACAAATAACATGTCTACCGTGCTGCAACAAACATGTTTTGCAAGCAGCCAAGCAGATATAAAATCTTTGAAATACCATTGTATTTTGGCCCCCTGGGATACCATAAATTTTAATTGTGCTACCCAGATTTGATTTTAATATTTCTGCTCCGTACGACCACAGTTGCGCGTAGTGTTCGTCGCACTTTCCTTCGTTAATAATCCGAACTATGCTTCTTGCTCTTGTGGCAATACTGGTTGAAATATCGACCATGTAATCCATTTTCACTGTCTCGATAATAGAAGGGATGTCCCATGTAGGGTGACTTTTGAAGCTATCCAGGTAATCATTTGCCACCCATTTTGCTCTAGCGTTTCGATTCTCCATTTGTCTTGAACAGCTGTGAACGTTGGTAAAAGTCGTATATGAAACGTGAGCTCATTTTGCATCTTCGCAGCATATAGTCGCCACGGACATCCAGATTCGCAAACGGCCTCAGTCGGCTACGATCAATTTTAGCGAACCGTATACCATATCCATTTTCTATAGAAAATTGAACTATTTCTTCCTTGATATCTCTTAATGAACTATATTGTTTACCCAAAAATAATCCTCCGCTTGATATTTGTGCACTTATCAGTCTGCTTTCCACTTCCTCGTCATCTGAGCCGACCGGTGTTCGAAGCTCCTCGTCTAGTGTTTTGGAGGTTGCATAAAACTCTATTTCTTCATTTTTATCTAATTGATTGAATGTTTGTACCTCAGCATATGCAGGTGCAGCATCTGGCATCCATTCGTTATCTGTATCAAAATCTGTTAGCTCGTTTACATCAACTGATCTACTAGAATCTCAATCCATCGTCGTCGCTAGTATAATAAACCTGTTGTTGGGAAAGAATAAAACGATGAGAATGATCATTGTAAAAAATAGTTATACAGCGTGGAGAGTACTGATCAGGATAATTCCCAGGAAAGATTGTAATGGACAATCTCCTTAGACAGAATTATCTTTCCAAGTAAGTTCTCAGGAAAGACTGGAGGGGTCACAAACGGTCCAACTTAAATTCCAGCTTCCTTAGACAGAACTTACTTACACAGTACAATTATACCACTGCGAAAATAAATAATTTACCTACAAAAAAAAAGGGTTACCTCGTTTAAATATTAAAGTACCTAAAAATCGTAACAAATAATATCTTAAATTATAAAAAAATTCAATTACATAATTAATGTAAGCGAAAATCAAAGTGGCTAAATATTGTAACTGATAAATAAATGAAATATACAAAAATAAAATTACCTGAACATCGTATCTAATACATAAATCAAATATAAAAAAATTAAATAAGATATTTTAAAAATTAATGTTAGCAAAAATAAATAAATAAATAAGCAGTGTAATTGATAAATAAATAAAAATTTACGTTTTTCGTTTGAAACGAGCCGAAATACCGTCGGATAAAGAAAACGATCGAAAGAAAGTATTTGAGAAATTTTTAGAGGTGTTATTTTAATGGAAATGGAAACCCCTATTTATAGGATGGGGAAAGTCGGCCGGTTTAATTGAACCGGTCGGCCTCCCCCTATTTTTTTTTATTTTTTAATGGAGGCCGGCCGGTTCAATCGAATCGGCCGGCCTCCATTAATAATTTTAAATTGGAGGTCGGCCGGTTCAATCAAACCGGCCGACCTCCATCTAATTTTCGGCTTTAAAAAAATAGAAGCCGGTCGGTTCAATCGAACCGGCCGGCCTTTTTACTTTTTTTGATAAAAAATAATGGAGGCCGGCTGGTTCAAGTGAACCGGCCGGCCTCCACGGGTCTGTCCACCTATAGGCCGGTCGGGATGAGTGTTTTTGTTAATTTAAGATAGTTTTTAGTTTTTTTTTGTGAATAGTAAAGTTTTTGAGTTTTTTTAAAAAGACCCAAATAAATATTACATAAGTGAGAAAATCGTAATAAAATATAAAAAAATGTTAAAAAGAAATGATTGTGTTCGACGGTCTATAAAATTATATAAATGAAAATTTTAAAACGTGAAGAGTACTGATCAGAAAAATTTTCAGACAATTTGTTAGACAAAATTTTCTTTCTAAATGGGTTCTCAAGAAATGTTGTAAGGTCACAAATGTTTCACTTAAATTCCAATATTTTAGACAGAATTTACTTACACAGTACAATTATATCACTTAATAACGGGTACAATAAGTGATAACAGACGTGATTAAGTTATTTACAGTATAATAGATAAGTATCTACTAAAAAAAAACCAAATTTCATACCGTTGAACGCGGAGAAATATCGCCAGAGAGACTAAAAAGTCTTCGTTTTATATAGATAACAATATTGAAATATCCAAAATATAAATAAAATAAAGTACATCATAAAATAAAACAAAAAACTTCATACCTAATAAGGAAACGCGGAGAAATATCGCCGGAGAAAACAAAAAATCTTTGTCTTGTATAGAGAACAATACTCAAACATTCAAAACATAAATATAATAAAGTAAATGGTAAAATAAATAAAAAATTCGTATGTAGCAGGTGAAGGTGGAGAAATATTACCGGTGTAAACAATTAGTTGAGAGTGTATTAAAAATTCGATGTGATTTCAAACGGAAAGAGAGAGGGTTTAAATGGGATAGGCTGGCCCCTCTGTGAAGGATGGTAGGACGATCTACTGACCATCAATCAGAGTTTAAATTGTCTATTTTTAATATTTTGAAAGTTTTTTTTATGAATAATACACTTTGTAATTTTAAAAAAATAAAATGGATAGATTGAGGTTTATTTTAAAATAAATCGATTTTATCCGAGATTTTCAGATTATATAAAACCAAAATTATAATTATTTTTATTTTTGAATTAAATTAAGTTGAACTACGTGGGGTTCACATTCCGTTTTTTTGGCCGAAACTAGTAACCTAAAACCCTACTTTCGTTGTTCGTCGTTTCGTCGTTAGGTTGAAACTCTCTTTCCGTTTGTTGCAGCCATGGGGGAAAGGAAGCGGAAGGTCGGAGGCGAAGAGAGAGGAAAAAGCTCCATCAAGAAAAACAGGAAGCAGCGGCGTTCCAATACAAATTCTCAAAAGGAATCGCGTAACAAGAAGAGGAGGGATAAGCGTGGTCCTGGATTTCCAACTTCAATTTGGAAGCCATTTGATCACTTAAAATCCACATCTGTGCATGGCAGTGATGAAGACGTTGATTCGGACGAGGGCGAGATCTATGCCAATGATGTCTATGAATATGACCAGCCGATGGCTGAAGAGGAGTCCAAGAAGAACCGGAGATTTGACCCGGTCGAAAACTTTGAATACGAGCTGCCTGAGAAATTTGAGGTGCGTTTAATTTTCGGATTTTATGTTTCATTGAGCTGTTCCCTTTAGTTACATAGTGAGCTTTTTATGTAAAATGTAAATGAACTATAAAAATTGATGATTTCCAGGGCTAGTTGTTATTTACCAATAGGAAGAACTGCAGTAGATAAGCTGTTGTTATTTTTTTTGCCTTTGTCTCTTTTGTTGCTCGATTACGCAGAAACATTTCTAAAAACCTGGTAGGTATTCATGATTAGTAAGTTGAATTACAATTTGGAAAATAGTGCTGATTTTATTTGTTAATGTAATAGCTCAATGTATGATTATTAACTGCGAAATAAAATGAACAATTTCAATATAATATTGGATGGGAGAAGATATTTCTACCAATTACAAAAGCTCAAGTGCAAGTGAAAATCAAATCTTTCATTTTTTAATTCGAGTTTTATTCTTCAAATAACGAGAGGCTTCTTGAATGAACTGAACGACATGAATTGTAGATTTGATTTGACTGAAGAGAAGATTTATTCTTATTATGGTAAGGGTAATGTATATGGAGAAAGTTAACTTGCATGATTGGATATGGATATAATTATTTAGCTGGATATTGAAAATTTAGTACGAACCCACCATTTAAGTTTAGGATGGCCGTAAAATTTTCACTGCTTGACTTTTGCATTGAAATTTAAATGGATTGGAATAATGATTCAATGTCTCCAAAATAAGAAATAAAAACCCATTTTGTGTCATGTTACTTCCTTGGAATAATGACATCTTAAATTTCAATAGATTACACTTTCTAGTTCGTGTGGGGAAGGACCTTATGTATATCACTCTAAACATTTTGAAAAAATAAATCTATTATTTTGTTTTTCCACTTTAGGATGAGAATGTATTATCAGATGACGATGAAGAAAATGAAAGTGGAGACGATGATGAAGGAAAAATGATCAAAGACGAGGATGATAATGAGCTTGAGAATGAAGATGAAAGGCATGCCAGGATGTTACAGGGGATCACTGGAATGCCAAGTGAGGCTTTCAAAGGTAACAATTTTCTTCCTAATTGTCTATATTTAATTATTTTATGACCAGTTAAAACTGAAGTGGCATTTTCATTTGGATTTCCCATTTTGCATTGATTATCATCTATATTTCACATGTTGCTCAAGAATTGCATTTGAGGGTAGATATGTTTGAGTGCCTGTCGCATACATAATCAATATACCTGTTCTAGCATCTAGTATCCACTTAGTACTGTTTATAAACATGATATTCTCTTTGGTGAATGCTGGTGTATGTTTTCTCGATAAACCCTTCTATTGTTATATTGCTACTGAGAAAAAAAACTTTTTGTTTGTGCCCATATCATTTAGGAGATTTTGTAAGTTAAGAATAAAGTAAACTTCAACATTTTAGAATTGCAATTGCTTTTGCAATCTGTTTTGGGAAACAGCTTAACATTTTTTCATTTTTAGGGTGGAAGAGAAATGATATTGTTGTATCAGAAGCATACCCCGAGTCTGAATATAATCCCAGTCAAGATGTTTTGTATGGAAATAGCCGCATCAGTATTGAAGACCTTCTTGACCCTCTCCATGAAAAGCAGGGTTATAGCAAACTTAGAAAGAGAGTGCACCAAATAGAGAAAAAATCTATACCAACTCAAGCTCCTCTTTCAAAAGTAGATCAAGAGAAGTCCGAGAGAATGGCAGCTTATATGAAATCGAAGAAAGAACTCACCATGTGGGAGCCCATCGTCAAGAGGAATAGGGAGGCGCCTAGCATTAACTTTGGTCATGATGTTGATCTGAGTTTTTCTACTGTAGGAGCTATAGCTTCGGAATTCAAACCAAGGACCGAAATTGAGAAAAAAATAGCTTCACTAGTTCACGATAACAGCATTATGGAAGCTCATAGAAAGGATGGTTCCAGACTTCTTGAACTGAACAACGTATTTACATTCTAAACATTCTTTCTTTATATTTCTAGTAGTTTATGAGATGTCCTTTTTTTTTGTGAATACAGTAAATTGTGCATTTTGTTATTATTATAAGCAATGTTTCTTGCTGCCAAAATGCAGACTAACAAATTGGTGACTGAGAAACTACAGGCTTGGTACTGGAGAGTAATTACCTTATCCAGCTTCCTTAAAGTGTGATTAAAGAGATTATAAATATCAGAGTTTTTAGCATTTTTTTTTTCTTTCTTTTCATCATGTGCTGTATCTAATTTTAGATTTTCTTGTGAAGATTTTTGACTTAAAGAGACGCAGCAGTTCCAAGGTTTTATTCGGTAAACTAACTGGAAAAAAATGTAAATAAATTTTTTTCCCTTTTCAAGTTGTTTTGACATTGTAATCCTTTTTGGAGGCTAGATCTCTTAAAATACTCTATTTTCCTCTACTCATGACAAGTAAATTGTATTTTAAGTGTGCAATTATAGCTTCCTCTTGATATTTTTACTTTTTATTCGTTGGTCTTATATCATTTTACTTCTAGGTTTGTTGCTGTGAAACAGAAGGTTACAGTTTGTGAATATTTCTCCATATAAATGTGGCAGGTTTCTCTTGAGGATGAAAAGGACCGACAGAATCGTATAGCTAAGATGCGCAGCCTCCTTTTCCGCCATGAACTGAAAGCAAAACATATAAAAAAGATAAAATCCAAACTGTACAGACGTTTGTTAAATAAAGACCCAAAAAAGGTAGCTTCAGAGATAAGTATGGACCCCGAAGCTGCTAAGGAATTGGCTATGAAGCAAGAGTTTAAAAGAGCAGAGGTTATTTTTCACTATATGATGGATTGGATTAACTTTTGTTTGCATTTCAGACTTTTTTTCTGTCAATTACAACCGTCAATATTTGATACTTGTAATTATTAGCTCTTCGTCCATCTTTATATTAATGCAGGAGCGGATGACACTGAAGCATAAAAACAGCTCTAAGTGGGCGAAGCGCATTTTAAGTCGCGGTTTGAATTCCCAAGATGAAGGAACTAGAGCTGCCATAACTGAACAACTGAACCAGCATGCTATTTTAACTAGAAAGATGAACTCTATGAAGGATGGTAGCAGCAGCAGCAGTAGCGAGGAAAGCAGCGATGAAGATGAGCTAGATGACCGATCAAATGGTTCACTTCAGGCTGGGGATTTAAAGTTGATAGAGAAAGCAAAAGAAAAGGCCTTAAAAAAATTAGATGAAGAGGATGATACACCCAACGATGATACACCCAACACAGGATTGCTTTCATTGCCCTTTATGGTAAATCCTCCTCCGTTTTTTTTTCTTCGTCAATCTAGAGAGATTGAAGATGTATCATTGTATTTCCCCAACACAGTGGAGGATCTAATGCTAAAAAATCACATCTCCCTCCACACATGACAATGAAACGAGGTAGTGCAACAGTTGCCATTAATTATTACGTTTGTTGAGAAGGCTAGGGTTTTGGAGGGAAAATGTATTATGGATTATTCGTTTAACACTGGATGGTTTTTATCAATAGTACCACTATGTATGAATAAGAAACCATGGTTTTTTTTTTTTTTTTTTTTTTTGCATATTTGTATGTTGTCGGTGTTTATTTTGTTTTGTAAATAGGTACGTGGGCTGAAGAAAAGGAAAGAGGCAGCTGCTGAAGAGGGTAAACGTGTTGTTGAAGAGTTCGAATGCATGTCAAGACAACTTGAGGATTCAACTGGAACTCAAAATAAGAAATCAGTTAAGGTGAGTGGTAGAATGATCTTTGGTGCGGACAAGACGAAAGCTCCAAAACCACCAATTAAGGTTAAAGTGGATAATTATTATGGTCAAAGCCACAGTGAAGATGACCACGAGGCTGATGAAAGTAACGATGTCGAGAACTATGACAGTAACAATGTTCTGAAGGATTCAAATGATGCCATGATACATGATGAATATTCCAAGATTGATCAAAATTCCATTTTAAAGGTGACATTATTATTTTGTTCCTAGTTTCAGTTATTACCTCTTTCGTTCTTTTTAAACAAAAAATTTTATGTTTTAATACTTCTCAGAGTTTTGATGAGACTGTGGGAGATCCAGGTCCCAAAACTTCATACGAAGTTTCTTTGTTTGTATCTAACACTTGGAAAAAGGTAAAACTTGATACCTTTTCAACTCATTCAATTGAATTAATCTATTTTTAGCTAATTTCTCATTATATTTGTATATAAGAGCAGGCAGGACGTGAAAAAGCAGTAGAATTTGCTACCAAAATTTCTCCAGCGGTTTCAAAACCTGTTTTGGAAAATAAACATTCTAAGGTAAGCTTCTTAGTTACCAGAATAGCACTTTTGTATAATTTGTCATTGTTTGTGGTTATTATAGGAAACCATGGAAGTTGTGGATGAGGACACTGATACAGATAATGAAGAACCGATGATGTCGTCAGGTTCAAAACACTCTTATGATCTTCCATCTCAAGCAGAGCTCATTCACCAGGCTTTTGCCGGGGATGATGTGGAGGAAGAGTTTAAGAAGGATAAGGAAGAGATTTTGAATCAGGAAAATCCTGAACCGGAAAAGCCTGTTTTACTCCCTGGATGGGGTCAATGGACTCATTTACAGCAAAAGAAGGGCGCACCTTCTTGGATGACAAGAGAACACGCAGACTCAAAGAAGAAGAGGGAGGAGGCTCTTAAAAAGAGGAAGGATGCACAGCTCAAACATGTTATTATATCTGAGAAGATTGATAAAAAGGTCAGTGCTGTTACTTGAAATTGGATATTGTTTATACAGACCTAAAATGGTATCCAAATAGAGTCAGGAGTTCCTGATTCCATTTTTTAAATTTTGATCTTTGCATTTTTTTCTTAAAATATTTGCACGGATGCCTAATACGGTGTTCTGGTTATTAATAGTCTGAGAAACTTCATACGACATCGCTACCTTATCCTTTTACATCCAAGGAAGTTTTTGAACAAAGTATCCGCATGCCCATCGGACCTGAATTCAACCCAGCAACAGCAATTGGAGCTCTTAATCGTCCTGAGGTGATTTAACTGCATGCTGCATTCCAAAAATACAATGAGGTTTGGCTGATCATTTCTCTTCCATTACTTACCTTGAATCCCTTGCTTACGTAGGTTGTGAAGAAACCTGGTGTGATAATAAAGCCAATTGAGTTCGTTGAAGTGAATCCTCAAGAAAAGGCTGAGGAGGGCAGACCCGGTGGACAGAAGGAAAAAAAGAGGAAGAGTGTGAAATCTATAAAAATGATGAAGAGGCCTGTAGGAAAAGTAAGATGATGGCAATTTTCAGCAAGTACTGGATCAAACCTACTCTCGACGTCTCAAAACTCAAAGCATTTCTGGTCACGTGCCTTCAAGGGAAATGCAACAAGAAGAGGGAGATGCAAAATATTCATCCTTCATCGGGGGAAGAAGCCAAGACGAGTTCACTGAAGGGCAGGGACATGTTTGAATGAGGTAATAAAGAGAAATTAAATATTTTATTAGATTAAGGTTCATTCAAATTTGCTGTAGAATTTGTATTTGATTTGATGAGGAAATACTTGAAAGCTTACTTCTATATGTACGTCAAATTTTTCACTCAAGCCAATGTTAGACTTGTCAAACGGTAGAACCAGAATAACCCGAGCATGTTTCCCTAAAATAACCAGCTTGGCTGACTTGAAATAATGTGGCCATGAAATTAGCGAAGTAGGGTGTTGTTATAATAGTGTGTATTACTGGGTTGGGCAATGTTAGTGGTTAGTGGTGAGTGGATGTGGAATCCTGAAGAATAGTTGATGGTGCATGAGCTTTAAACTTGGCTTCACTGGGAATTGGATAATCCATGAAAGAGTGCATCCCTCGTGATTATTTTCCGTCTCCATTCCATAAATAGATTCGCAACAAGTACCCAAGGGACTGTAGTGTAAGTCTGGTGTTTGTTTTTGTTTTAAAAAGATGCGCAGTGTTTCCAAACTATGTGATAAAAATTGTTGAGACGTTGCCAAAGATGACCAAAAGTGAATACCATTTAAGAATCCAATTGTTTTTTTCTGGTTTCTATATATAATATCCACTTCTATTTAGTATTACAAATTTGACTTGTACATGTCTTACTTTTGTTTATACATAATGGGTCAACTAATGAATTAGGTACACCGTGCTCAAGCATGTATCGTCGAGCATAATTAACTGGTTTCTGTAACAAACCAAACGTGAGTGATGTTTACTTATTTTCTTAAAAGATTATTTAATATATCAAATGATTATTAGTATAATTAATATAATACGTTTTAAAAAATAATTTATTATTTTGATTGTGTTTTAATTAAGGGTGATTATAGTCTGAGTCAGTCTGGTGTTTGATGAGACTAAAATCAGATTATTAAAATTTAGTTTTACTGGTCTTTTCGTCTTTGTTTTTACTGCTATTGTTTGGGCTTTTAGTTGTAAATTACCACAAAAAAAAAAATATCTAAGCCATAACTATAATAAAAAAGCAAAAAATAAAATAAAATGACACAATGTAATTAAATAAAAATTGAAGTAGAAAATAATTAAATATAAACTAAGAAAATTAGATGTTTTTACTATTCACTACTTTTAATTGATTCGCTATATTCAGCTGCTGATATAAATCTGCAAAATATAAATTCTAAAGTAAATATATAATAGGTAGTAATTACTAAAAAGAACAGAGCAAATTTTAAAACACATATTTTTCAAACTCAACTACCACATTATTGAAGTTTTCTAAATCATGTATTTCCTTATGAACCCAGCTTTGACTGCAAATAAACACCTCGATAGTGTTTGGTGATAAAGAACTACAAAAAGAAGTAAGTACACGTCCACCCTATTGAAAACTGACTTCGAAAGAAGTGTGAAAATAGGAATAACCAATACATGTTTTGCAATTTACTTAATATTAGATATTTCAATTAATTCAATTTCCAATGTGCCAAAATATCTTGATTGTTTGAAAAAAATTTCTATTCTTCAAATAAATATTGATCAACTTCCGTTCTCTTGCTTGAAACATCTCGCTCACTATGACGGTTATAAAATTTCTGAAATAACTCATTGTGAACAAAACTAGTAATTTGTCTTGTGGACGAAGATGTCATAACACTAGTTCTACAATTATCTTGTGACATTTCAAACTCTAAATCCACTTTGTATTGAAAATATAATCTGTTAATCACTGTTCGTACGTGATTCACCAAATCTGTTGTTTTATTATTGTCAACCAACATTGTAAGACTATTGTAAAAACTCTATCTTACACCTCGGATCTAAGACAACTGCAACATATATCAAGAAATTAATATTCTCACAACTTCTCCAGTACTTGTCAAATTTTCCTTGCATTCCAATAGTCATTTACCTCGATGATGAATTGTTACACTCAGCGTACACCATGATAATCAATTTCAAATTGTATACTTCTCTAAAATAAATATTTGATGTCATATGTAAAGAGCCTAAAACAATCACAGTCATATCATAAAAATTTTTTAAACTTAACAAATTCTCTAATATTTGTCTAATCTATTTGTAATGGGAGGTGTTTCCCCACTCAAATCACCAACGTAATTACTATCAGTTTTCATTAACTTGTCAAAAGTTTTTTCAAATTTTTTAGCGTTTCTTAACATCAAATATGTAGAATTTCATCTTGTTAACACATCAAGAGAAACACTACTTTTGCATGCAATTTTAACATTACCAGCACAATTTTTAAAATTTTATAACTTTGCAAGTGAATATCGAATATACTTAATAGCTCTACGTACTCTACTAATAGCCTCTTGATGATCTTTCAATCAATTGCATACAATCAAGTTCAATATGTGTGCAAAACATCGCATATGCATATATTCCCCATTCAAAACCAAACCATTCCAATTTTGAACACTTTTGATCAAATATGAAACTGTAACATCATTCGAAGAAGCATTGTCAACTATGACAGTTAACACATTTTTAATTCCTCATTCAAACAAATATCTTTTTAATTTGCTACCAATTGTCTCACCTTTATAATTCAAAATCAAACAAAAATTTAAAAACTTCTCATGCATGGTCCAATCACTATCAATGTAATGATATAAAAAAATCATGTAATTTAAATTCTGAATAGAAGTTCATGTATCTGTAGTAAAACATACTCATTGTAATGTTCTTCTAAAATATTCTTTTAATTTCATCTTTTCTTTTTCATAAAGACTTATAATATCACGAGTAACAGTAAACCTAGAAGATATGAAAAATTTCAGGTACAGATATTAAGAATATGCTCTAAAGCTCTCTCTTTCAACAAACTTCAAAGACAATTCATCATAATTACCATCTTTGCAAATAGTTTTCGACAAGAAGCAACACTAAAACATGAAAGTTGTTGTCTCTTATTATTCATATTTTGAAAATTCAAAGTCTTTTGTTTCAGATCTAAATTTGCCAATAATTTTGCATAAATACGAATGAGTTTTTCAGGCTTGATGTCCAATTTTTCAGTATGTCACATGTATATGTTTTTCCACAGTAATTTCATTTAATTCTAGAATTTTTACCATCGTCATCGTTAACAATATTAAAATAATTTCAAACATAAGATTTCTTTACTCTTTCTCTTCGAATACTAACAATAGAACTAATCATAAGAAGAATCACTATATTTTAATTTTTATTCGTACTTTTTGTTTTCATCTTATAAAATACAACAATTTATTAAACAAAGTAGCAACATCCAACAATCTAACAAACAACTAATAATGTCAATGAACATGACACTAATGATTTTTTTAATACTTGACTTTTTTTTGTGAATTTAATTGTTCAAAATAGAAATTCTCATATAAAAGTTTACCTATACCAATATTTTTTTTAGTAGAATTTATATTCTATGAATACGATTGAAGTGTATAAGAAGACTTTTAAATAAACATGTATAGGTAATAACTATAGTTATATATATATGTCTCCTCCTTTATAGAATTTAGATAGGATAGAATCTGTTATATTCTAGTGTTTTCATATACTTATAATTACTGTTATAACGGAAGTTCAGAAAATTTTTTAATGAAACACAGCAAACAAGTTGACAAATAATTAGGACAAAAAAATTGAATTATCAAACAAAAAGATTGATAATACAACAGAAAAATTAAATATACTAAACAGAGGTTCGACACTCTCTCGGTGAAGCCGAAGGAGTGCCCCAAAGGCCAAATCAGAGCAAAACCAAACCTGTGGTTTAATGATGCTCAAATGAAGTGCGAGTTGTGAAATCCAAACAACAATTATTAGGCGAGAGACAGTCAGCCGGTGACTGGGCAAGGGAGATTAGGAGAGACTCGAGAGAAGGCGAGAGGCGAGAGACGATGAGGGAAACTGGGCGAGAGACGACATCATGGCGAGATGCGAGCGAAGATCACGACTGGCTGGAAAAACTGCAAAGATCAGAAGCCGTTTTAGGGTTAAGTTAATGGTCCGGATTAGTTTTACAATTTTTTGTCATCAAAACCAAGAATCGTATTGGAAATTCTGGTTATGAAAAAATAGAATCAAAATCTGTTTAAATTTTGCTCAAAACCGACCAGAACCGGATCAAATGTTCAGTTCTGGTCCGATTCTTCGGTACGGGCCGGTTCTGTTCATTCCTATCTTTAATTACATTAATAATTGTTTGATACATTAGTAAATTTAAAAAAAAAATAAACTAAGGTAGTACATACAACATTATTCAATAACTCGGCATAGATTCACTCGACTTCGTCATAAGTCCAACACATTTTTATATTGTTATGAATAAGTGTCTTTGACCAAACATGAAGTATTTCATCATAATCCTCAATTAATTTGATTAATTGATACGCAAAAATTATATTTTATGTCAAAAAAAAAAATTATCAATAAAAATCATAAACTTAACATTATTAATAAACTCATCCTCAAATTATTTTTTTAATAAAACAAATCTTAATATATGATTCGTTAATAAACAAACCATAAACTACTATTTGTTAACAAATCAAATTTTACAGTAGTTCATAGTTCAAATACGGTCACTCAACTTGAAATAAGTGCAAAACACACTCAATGACGAGTGATTTTTGTTTGACGCAGGGGTACCTGTTGTCGTTCGCACTTGAATGAGTGTAAAACATGCTTGGGAACAAGTGATATCGTCTCCACACTGTCGTTCGCACTTGAAATTGGCGTAAAATATACTGGGAAACGGGTGACATCGATGTTGACGTACAACCGGTCGCTCGTAAATAAAATATAGTCGATTGCGTCTGGGTTTGACGATATGAAAATTGACTTGTTAACATAACATAATTTAAATATAGTTTAAAATTTATTTTGTTACTGTATATATATAGTTTATGTTATTTTTTCATAAAAATTTATGAATTTATAATTAAGTAGATTTAAAGATGGATTTTGTTTTAAAATAAACTTTTTTTTTTTTTTAAATCCCTCAAAGTTGAAAAAAATCCCAAAGTGTTTGTTTTTCATTAAACCATCAAATATAATAATAATCTATTTTTTCATAAAATAACAAAACGTATCTTCATTTTTCTCAACTTTTTTTATTTCTTTCCAGATACGTTTCGTTAGATTGAAAAGAGTAGAGTACTCAATCACATGGTTGGATCTTTCTATACGACATCGTGCATAAATCTATAAAATAATATTAAAGAAAATAAAATTGTAATGTCCCAATTTTAAAATTCTCAATTTGAAACTCTAATTTGAAAATTCTTAAAATTTCCTAATCTTAAAATAATGAAAAGTTTTTTAAATAATAACTGAAACCTTAAATGTAAAGAAGATTTATCAAAATTTTTATTATTAAATAACTTTGTAAGAACTTTGAAATAAATGCAGATTTAAGTAAAACCTGAAATACTTCCGAAAGACATATTAATTCAATTCATTTCCAAAAATGTTTTCTTCTTCTACTGTATGCTCGCTTGGCTCTGGAGGGTTCTCGATTACTTGCATTTCTTTTTCAGACAAAAACTCATGTACATTACAAAATATTAACTAAGAAAAAACTCACTAAGTGATAATACATGTAAATGTCAAAATTTAATATTTATTTTTATCGAATCCTGATTATAAATTGGTTGGTACTCATTTCTCAATATTAGATTTATCCATCTCATTGTCGTTCAGATTTTTGTCATCATACTTTTGATCAAGCTCACTATTTCTTTGTCGTTTATATTTTTGCTATTACATCAGTACCATTGTAATCATATGTTCAAACTCACCATTGCATTATCGTTCAGGTTTTTGCTATCACATATTTTTCGTCAATTCTATCATTTTCATACGCATACAATATGTCCTACAAATTTTATTTTTATACTATTCTAAGCTATTGTCTAAACATGGGTGTTCAAATATCAGTAACGTGTAATAAATCGGTTATAAGAAATAATAAAATTTTTGTGATGTAGGACCATAGCCAAAACATTAAAAATGGTATTTTCACTTACCTGAATCGTAAGCGATTAGGGTTATCAGAATTTTCATATATTCTAATAATATTCTGCCTAAAATATTTGGTATCAATATTCTTCCTTAAATAAATCTAAATTTTAGAAGAATTTGGGCAAAAATTCTTTACGTGTGCTCTTAGGTCGAATCGGATTGAATTAAATTGATTCTAGCAACTCTCAGAAATTTTCTACCAAAATAAAATATTCAATATAAAATTTTCACTTTAATAAATCAATTTCACAGGAATTTAGGTAGAAATTCTTTACTGGTTTTTTTTTTCAATTCGGGTCGAAAGTTGGGTTGAGTCAAAATTTGGGTGGGGTCGAGTTCAGTTCGGTTTGACTAGTCCTGGTTCAGTTTGGATGAATAGCGTCGGTCAGGTTGTCTGGCTAGTTCGGTTTAGGCTGAACTAGTTTGGTTTGGGTTGAACCTATTTGGTTTGGGCCTTTAAAATAATCGGTTCAGTTTTAAAACAAAAACTGAGACACTCTTCTTCTTCTTTTTTGCTAGGGAAGAGAATAGAGAGAGAGTTTCTCTCCTTGCGATGTCGAGCAACGAGCAGAGAGAAAAAGAGAGAGTGGCCTAGAGGAAGAGCGAGATCGAGAGGGTTTCGGTCGTTGGAGGTTTGTTGCTCGGAGGTGTTATCTGGAGGAACGCTCGGCTGAGGGGACTTTTACTGGAAACTTCGGTGGTCAAAGGTAAGTTTTCTGGTTTTTTTTTTTAAATTAATAGAACGAGAGAGAGATTTGGCTTCGGTGTGATTTCTCCCTCACCGAGCTAAACCAATTTATAGGGTTAGCTCTTCTAGTTTTTCACGTTTCTTCCTCTGTCGATGGTCAGCCGATTACAGTTTGTCAATTTCGTCGATAGTTTTTGTCAAAATTTCCCGCTGCACGTTTTTGATATGTCACAAAAATGTATTAAAAGAAATGAATATAAGATATAATAAAAAAATATATTTAAAAGCTTTTTTTTATATGCATAATAAAATAAATTTACAAAAATGTACGGTAATATAAAACGTTAAATTATAAAAAAAATTCTTATCGCCGATGAATAGTAAAGTTTGGTGATTTTTTAAAAATATACCGATACTTTGATGGTTTAAATGAAAAAAATCCTAATAAATATCATAAGTTATTTAAAATAAAAAATAACTTATGTATAAAATTTTATTATAATATTCTTACATCAACATAATTTAACACCTTGTGTATGAATTTTTTTTTAAATTCTTAAAGTAAATAATAAAATTAAAAAAAAAATCTCCGTACCTAGCAGATGAACGTGGATAAGTATCGCAGAAATAAAAAGATAGTTGACAAAGTATTGAAAATTGATGTGTTTTGAAAACCAAAAGAGAAGAGTTTTATATAAGGCGAAGAGGACGGATGGTTCAAGACCAACCGTCCTCTTGTGAGAAAAAAACAAGTGACAAAAGTCACAAATTTTGTTCTCTAGAAAGAGGATGACCAGTTTAATTGTACCGGTCGTCTTCTTCATAAATTATAAAACTCGTGATTTTTGTCACGGGTTTTGTCTAGAAGAGAACGGCTAGGTCTTGAACTAGTCGTCTTCTCCACTAAAACTGAAGATAAAAAAATTTTGAGGACAAAATATCAGTCCAATTAGATCGATTTTTTTTTTTTTTTCATAGAGGTGGACCTACTCGCCTACTCTAGGTTCAAATATTTGAATTATGAAATTTTTATTGTATGAATAGTAAATTTTAAAGAATTTGAAGTTTATTAAAAAAAAAACTCTTTAAAGATTATTCTAAAAGATAAAGAAAAAAACAATTGAAGACATAGTACGTAGGAAAAGGGTAGGTGCAAGTGCCAATGCAACAGTAGGATTGATGAAAGCCAGGGCAGTCAAATAAAGAAGCCACAGGGTAGAGGAATCCCCAAAGCTAAACAAAGGAGGAGAATCCATAGCTTATCTCTCCAAACCCATCTTGCTCGTTTCCACCTCTGAGCTTTAGCTATGGAAAACAACGCCCGAAAACTCCAAGATTCTGAATCCATCTCCTCCGAAGAGCGAAACCCATTTCTTCCCATTATCCCTTCCAACCCTCTTGCCGCTGCTTCTCTCACCCTTTCTCTCTCTGCTGTCTCACCCACCAACTTTTTTCTTCAACCCAGAATTTCTGCTTTGTTTTCTCAGCTCCCCGGCAAAGTTAAGGTCCCTACGCAAGCTTCTTCTCTTGTTCATCTTTCTCTCTCTTCATCCACTCTTTCTCCTTCCAAAATTTCTTTCAAATCTACCGTTTCTTCCAATCCCCTTCACAACCCTCTTTCCTTGGGGCCGCGCCGCCCTTTGGATCCGTCAAATGGAGCAGCGATTCGGCGAGCTTCCATCGTTTGGTTTCGGAATGATTTGAGGGTCCACGATAACGAATGCCTCAACACCGCAAACAATGAGTCTATGTCCGTTCTGCCAGTGTACTGTTTCGATCCGAGAGATTATGGTAAATCTTCTTCTGGGTTCGATAAAACTGGGCCTTATCGTGCTACATTCTTGATTGAATCAGTTTCCGACCTCCGGAAAAACCTTCAGGCTAGGGGGTCAGATCTCGTAGTGAGAGTTGGAAGGCCGGAAACTGTTTTACTTGAATTAGCAAAGGCCATTGGTGCAGATGCGTTGTATGCTCATCGTGAGATTTCCCACGATGAGGTTAAGGCGGAGGAGAAGATTGAAGCGACAATGAAGGAAGAGAATGTGGAGGTGAAGTACTTTTGGGGAAGCACTTTATATCACGTTGATGATTTGCCATTCAAATTGGAGGAAATGCCAAGAAATTATGGAGGTTTTAGAGAGAAAGTTCAGGGATTGAATGTTAGGAAGACGATTGAGGTATTAGACCGAATTAAGGGATTGCCGTCTCGGGGCGATGTGGAGGCTGGAGATATTCCTTCCCTCGTGGATTTGGGTCTTAATCCATCTGCAACAATAGCTCAGGTTTGTGACTTGATTTTGCTCACACTTATGATGTTATAACTTGTTATATTTTTTGCTAATGCCAATAAATATCCGCTGACTGAGTTGTATATCGCAAATTACGATTCTTTCTCCATGTTCATAACTGAGTGAGCGATGGGAGGTTATTGTGAAGATAAGAAACAGACAAAAAAAAGATTTTCTCTTACAGAGTGTTATGGTTTTGCTTGGGAGTAGGTTCAAAGAATAAACACTCCAGACAATTTCTAAATTTTGGCCTCAAGAAAAAAAAAAATGAACAAAAAGAGGATCTTAGCAAGTTTTGAAATGAAGAATACATGATGAGAATAATCTTTCTGACCTTTTGTCAACGCACATGGTCGTGTTGTATAGGATGAAAGGCCAGGTGCCAATGCTTCTATGGTGGGAGGAGAAACCGAAGCCCTACAGAGGCTCAAGAAATTTGCTGCCGAATGCCAAGCACAACCGCCTAAGGGCTCAATGGATGGAAGAGATAGCATTTATGGTGCAAACTTCTCCTGCAAAATTTCTCCATGGCTGGCGATGGGTTGTCTCTCTCCTCGGTCCGTGTTTGACGAGTTGAAGAAAACTGCATCGAGGTTTGCCTTGAGATACCTCTCCTATTTCTCTTTCGTTTTAAAATCTGGCTTGAACAATGCTCATGAACTTGATGGTTGAATTGATAGATCTATTTCGGCTTCCTCAAACCGAAACAATGGTGGTACTGGCTCTGGAACTAACTGGTTGATGTTTGAATTAATGTGGAGGGATTTCTTCAGGTAAACTTTGTAGAGCTTTCTTCAATAAAGGAACTCTGCTTTTTTTCTAGCCTTGTATACTGAATATTCATGTTTATTTATTCTTTTTATCATGGAATTGCAGATTCATTACCAGGAAATGCAATTCTTCCAAGAAACAACTCGAAGCTACTCCAATCACAGCCTGCACCGGTGCCTTGGCTTAAAGAGACTGGTATTTTTGTGCCTAAATTTTTGTGCCTAAGAGATTGCATAGCTTATAATAGTCGATCTCAATCCTTTTATCATTATCTTAGCTCTAGTTGTTAGACTGCAATTCGAAGTTGAGTTGTTGAAAATTTGTTTGGTGATGGCCAGCCATAGCCTCCTAAACATTTTGTGTTAATATACTTACAGTCCCTTCGGTACTGTTTCTCATAAACAGAGAGAGCCTTTAGCTCGCAAGAAATTGAGCCGTTAACATCAAGGATGTTTAAATTGCTTATATTGGTTATCATTTGCTGTGGTTATTTAGCTTGCTGACTCTAGATTACTATCGGATTTCAATTAATTAATATATTTTACTTGCATGTATGTAAGCGCTTAATTTGCTAGAAAATGCTGTATGAAATGAGTTGCCCTCCATATAATAAAAAATTAAGTACTGTAAAATTGGAGTTAAATTGCAAACAAGTTAAAAACATCATATAGATTAGTGGGTAATTATGAATGATCGATTTCTTGCAACCAGGTTGACTAAAAAAGTGCATGTTTTACAGGAACTATTTGCTCTGTTTTAGAAGAGGAAAACAGAGGATTGGCTAAAACAACAATCTTGTGAAGGTGTTAACCTGTTGAAAAGACGTATTATAATTTGATAGACCAAAAATGCTATTGATTTTCTGCCAATAATATTTACAAGAACAAGATCCATCTCCGAAATGGTGAAACCGATTACAATCTCTAACTACGATTGCTGTTCGAGATCATCTTGAAAGCCTCATGGCAATCGCCACATATCCTCAAATTCTTGATAACTCTAATGGGCGTACCTGGCAATGTCTTCAAAAGGCAGAAAGGCAATCAATTGCCAGCTTCTCACTGTGATAATTCAAAGCCAACTCTCTTCATTCCTCATCCAAGTCAAGCAATATCTCCTTCCTATTTCCAGCAAACCCTTTCAACTTTATCTTCTTCATAATCTCGTCGAGCATTTTGTAGATTTTTGGATATTCCGGATGAGAATTATCTCCCATGAAGAACTCATAAAGTTTTCCTTCAATCTCTACCAAACTACAACCAGGAACTTTCTGTACTCCATTTAATGCCATGAGATTTCTTACACGTCGCACTTCATTCCACCGACCGGCTTTCGCATATATGTTCGATAGAAGTATATAAGCGCTGCTGTTTGTATGATCCATTTCGATCATTTTCACAAGAGCAGTCTTGCATGTTTTGATGTCCCCATGCGTCCTCGCTCCGCTCAAGAGAGCCCCCCAAATGAGCACATCGGGCTGCACAGGCATGTTTTTGGCCACATTTCGAGCTTCTTCTATAAGGCCTGCTCTACCGTATAGATCAACTAGGCAGCCGTAGTGTTGAATTTCAGGAACAATGCCAAAGTCTCTGCTCATTTTTTCAAAATACTCTTCCCCTTCCCTGACTAATCCTCCATGAACACAAGCAGAAAGAACAGCCAAAAGGGTTACGCCATTAGGCCTTACTCCAGCCTCAGTCATCTTTTCGAATAGCACAAGACATTCACGTCCATTGCCATGCATGGCTAAGCCAGCCATCATTGCGCTCCAGGCCATAACATCTTTATCATCGCCCAATCGATCAAATACCCATTCAGCTCTCTCAATACTCCCACATTTAGCGTACATATCGACCAATGAGGTCCCTAAGACATTGTTGATTTTCATGTCGCATTTCTCGATATAAGCATGGACCCATTTTCCATGCTCAAGTGCACCTAACCTTCCACATGCAGACAGAACACTAGACATCGTAAACCCATTCGGCTGGACATTATTTTCTTCCATCTCTTGCATTTCCCGAAACAAAGAAAGGGATTTTTGATACTCACCACACTTGACATAGCCATTTATCATACAGCTCCACGACACTACGTTTCTTTCAGGCATAACATCAAACAACTTCCGTGCACCCTCTATCAACCCGGCTTTTAAGTTAGCATAAATAATTGAATTCCATGAAGGTATATCTGGCCGAGAAATTTCCATGAAAATTTGGGTGGCGAGCGTCAAACTACCACAAGAAGAATACATATTGATCAAAGATGTTTGAACAAACGGGTCGACATCGAGCCCGAATAGAAAAGCTTGGCCGTGGATTTGACTTCCGAGATGGAGTCGAGAAGGAGAAGAAAAAGACTGGAGGAGAAAAGGGAAGGTGTGGAGGTCTGGCCGGACGCCATGAAAGCGCATGCGGAGAAAGATAGAGAGAGGGGAATGGGTGGTGGCCAAGGGTCGAGTCATGGATTGCACATGGGCTCGGATGGCCGTGTTCCAGATGAAGGATTCGAGGGTCGGGTGGCGAAGATTGAGAGATGGATGGGCGGGGGAAATGAGCTTTGATGAAGCTCGCATGGCAGAGGAGGGTATGTGTGGAATGTGACATCAGATGGTTGTTTGGCTCCTCCACGTTGACCCTGGTTTTACCTTATATTCCAATAAATCGGCAAACTAGGAGATGTTATTAGGCGGTTCAACTCGGTTTTCTCCTTTTTTATTTCTCATCGTTGGTTATTTGGTCTTCACAGCAAACAGGTTGGGATGGCTGGTGGTTTAGTTTCAGCAAGCACCTCACAAGTTCTGCCAAAACAGCTCTCCTCAAATCCGGTTATATTCCGAAAGTGTACTAAATCACAGCAATAGTTTTGTGTTCCAGATTATCTCACCCGAATAATGCATATTAGCTTCATCAACCAAAACATTAAGAGCTGAGCGAGGAGAAGGGGAGTCGTTGAGAAGGTCGAAAACACAGAAAAAGAGACATACTCGGCTGCTCCTCCGACTACTATGTAAATTTACTCTTCTTCTTCTTCTTCTGTAATTCTTCTTCCCATTACTAAAATCGATTCAATCTTCCGTCTGTTATTTTTCAATTATGGCCACCGCCATAACGCAAAGCTTGTCTATCTCCGGCCGCACTCAGCGCAAAATCATCTGTTTTTGGTTCAGGTCGTCTGATATTGCAGCCCCTCTTCAGAATGTCGAGCGGCATTTCTCATACCCAATCGAACAAAAAGTAGTCTCCTTTGCTTCACAGTGAAGCTTCCCAGTCTATTCTTAGACTTACGCCCCAAAGGACCCCGAGATAGACAGAGAATAACTCAGACCTAAAAGTCGAACTAAGTCTTTTGACCTTTAATTTTTCATATTAAATTAAGCTTGGGAGACTTAATAATTTAAATAGAAGAAATGATAGATTAATAGGTTCAACGATTACATCAAAATAAAATGATAATATAAGTCAAAATAAAATATACTTCATAAAAATTTAAATAATTAATAAGTTTATAAAGGTTATTAAAATCTAACATCTCGATAAACTTAAATTTCTAATAAAACTATTAAAAAAGAAAATATGCATTCTTATTCTACTTCTAAGTTGGAGATTGAAAGTCCTCCTGATTAATTTTCATAACGGGCTATTATCGGAGTGAGTCAACTAAATTCAATAAGAACATGTTATATATTCAATTTTTAATAAAATAATAACAAAATAAATCGAGCAAAAAAAAAAAAAAAAAAAAAACCACCTACGGTCTCCAAGCATATCAAGTGTAATGCATTAAATATAAAAATAACGATACTCAACGAACACAAAAATCATAAAAATATTCTGATCAAGTTTAAGTTTTGCACTCGGGGACACAGCGTAATCATCTGTCTCATTTTTCTAGTTAAAATAAAATTTTCTTGTCAAAGAATGAAAACTTGCATCAAAGGATATATGCATGACAATTAAATAATAATAAGATATTTCTAATAATTATTTTATAAAATCAAATAACTAAACTATAGGTGTCAAAAACTGAATATGAAATAAATCTCTATCTCATTAGGGTCTACCACCGACTAAGCTCAATGGCATCGGGGTTCGAATCTAAGATTTCAAAGAAATAATTTGTCTTCTAACTAAATATAAATTAAAATTTTAAGTTGAAGTTTTATAGATAAAATTATGAACTCTTCTTGAAATAACCAAATATCAAATTGAGTAATAATATACAAAACTTTGGGCAAAAAACCCAACCCAAAAACTGCCGGACCTCAATCTGGTACCCTTTTTGGGATGAGGTCCAGCTTCTTAGAGAACTCGACCCATCGCTTTACAGAGCTCGACGATGTTCTTCCCAGCGCTGTTCCTCACAGTAACTCCCTCTCTGGCCGAGACTCCTAGTCTCGGCCGAAGATCGAGCAACCCAAAGACGAAATGGCCACTCACCTCAGCCCCTCATTCTCGAGTTGCAACTCGGCATCTTATTGTCGGAATCGTCTCTAACGGGTTTGCCGAACTCCTCCAGCACTAGGGTAAAACACAGGTTCTCCTCCTCTCAAGTTCCGATCTCAACAATTAACAAAACAAGCTCTCAATCTTACGGTTCATTCATACAAAAATTGCAGAGGAGAACTTGAAAATTTCCTAATTCACAAGTGTCACGCCCCAAAGGGGACACGCAACATAAAAGGGACCCACCCAGTTTGAAATGGACTAGATCGTTCAATCCGTAATTTTATTCACTTGAAAAACGCAGCGGAATAATTATAAATTTATATAAAATCAGAGCACCAAACATATAAATAAACAGGTACAACAACTGATACCAGATAATATGATGATATAAGTCCAAATAAGTGATAGTATATAATAAACAAATTTAAAACATACACTTTCTCAATAATTGTCCAACCTTAAAATTTAAAACGAGTCTACGATGAATTATTTATTAAAATTGAAAAATTCTTATTTCCGATCCGGTGACTAAAGCTTTATAGCAGTATAGTTTATTTCCAGCAGCAATAAAATATATATGCATATGTTCAACAATTGATAATATTTTATGAAAGAGATTAAGAGAAAATGCAATCAAGCACAACGGGTTCGTTTAGGATTTAAAAATTTCGACATTCGGCAGTCGCACGTCATAATTTAAAAACATCGACGCTCGACGGTCGTATCCACATAAATACCCTGATCAGGTTTAGGGTTTCTTGCCCAAGGACACGGCTCATACAGCTGTACTATTACTTTTAGTTAAAACACAATCAATTGATAAATGTATGCAATTGATAAAGACATGAATAAAACAATTGCTATAAAATTAAACAAATATTTTATACTTTAATTATGCTTAACCAAAAATAAAATAAACTCCTACCTCCAAAGACTATTCAATCCAAAGCTCAGTAAGTTAGCACTTTAATGCAATAAATCGGTACCTAACAAAGGCTAAAATCATTCATTATTTTTAGACTATTTTATCTCCCTATTCATTCTCAAAAGACGATCTATCCAATTGAGAAATCAATCCATAAATTTGATCTCATTTTCTTAATGGTTGGAGCTTGACAATAATGAGTATATAACATTGTTTTAGAATTGAAATTTCTTATTTTGCTAACTGTTAATCCACCATATTTAGTATATAGGTTCAAGACTTTTATATCTAACAATTTTAGCAGATATACTCAACTGTACAATCCATGTCATTAACGGTGAGTAAATGAAGACTTGAAAAAAAAAAATATTAGATTTTTATACCTTTAACGTTGAAAACAACGGCTTAGATATGTTTCACCACCCGAGAAATTAGTCGGTTACCTATGTCCGTTCAAAGGCCGAGCTTTGTGCTCTGAATACTTTGTTGGAAGCAGCCGAGGAAGAGAAAAAGAATGATTTCTCGGAAGGAAAAATTCCAAAGAGAAAAATGGAGACGTGAGATAAAGAGTACGTCTGGTAGAAATGAAATATAATAGAAAGACAAATTTCTGCCAAAGAAACTTTGTAGAATGATGATATTTATGGAGAGAGAGAGAAAGAAAAAGACTAGGGATATGGGCCTTTAAGAAGCAAGAGGATATGGGTCTTTAAGAAGCAAGAAATTATAGAGGGAGAGAGAAAATAAGTAGCTTACCTGTGGAAATTAATGAAGGGAGGAATTTTTTCTTCTTCTCCCACCTCCTCTTTGTCGATGTTCTCTCCACATTAAGAGGTGGGTTTCACATTCTCTCCTACTTAATGAAATTTTGTCCCCGAAATTTGAATCAATCATGAACTCATCATTAAACAGATATGGATACTTTATTCTCATCTCTACTGTGATTCTTCCACTGTACCTGTACCAGGGGTACCTCACGGCGACATAAAACCTTGATATGTCGACTTAAAATTTGCTCAGGTTCTTCCTCGTAGGAGACATTTTCCTGGATAGGTACCATGGTCCAGGATATAACATGTGATGTATCAGAGACGTATTTCTTTATCATAGAAACATGGAAGATATTATGAACATAATTCAATTGTGGTGGTAAGTCTAAGCAGTAAGCTACTGGACCAACTCGTTCTATGATTTGAAATAGACGAATATATTTGGGAGCCAATTTTCCTTTTACGCCAAAACGACTTACACCACGACTAGGTTTTACTTTCAAAAATACAAAGTTTTCTACCTCAAACTCGACTTCTCTTCTCAAAAGATCAGCATAACTTTTCTGACGGCTTTGAACTGTTATCAATCTTTTTTAATTATTTGAACCTTCTCCGTTGTCTCTTGAATCAAATCGGGTCCGAGAGTAACACGTTCCTTGGTTTCAGCCCAACACAAAGGCGATCTACAAGCTCTTCCATATAAAGCTTCATAAGGCGATATACCAATACGGGTTTGGTAACTATTGTTGTAGACAAACTCTACTAAAGGTAAATAATTGACCCAACTGCCTCCAAAATCTAAAACACATGATCTCAACATGTCTTCAAGAATTTGAATAGTACGCTTAGATTGATCATCTAGTTGAGGGTGATGTGTTGTACGCAAATTTGATTCGGTGCCCAAAGCTTTCTGAAGGGCTTTCCAAAATTTTGACATGAATCTCGGGTCTCTATCAGACATTATACTCGAAGGGACACCATGAAGACGAACGATATTTTCAACATACAACTTACGTAACTTTGTTAATTAAAAATCCATTTTAACTGGAATAAAATGAGCAGACTTTGTTAATCTATCGACAACCACCCACACAACATCAAATTTTTGCACTGTCCTTGGCAAACTTGTTACAAAGTCCATGATGATCCTATCCCACTTCCATTTGGGAATAGGTAGGGATGCAATAACCCAACTGGTATTTGATGCTCAGCCTTAACTTGTTGACAAGTCAAAGATCGAGAAACGTATTTTGCCACATCTCGTTTCATTCCAATTCACCAATACTGACGTTTCAAGTCATGATACATCTTTGTGTTACCTGAGTGTATAGCAAACCTGGACTTGTGAGCTTCTGCTAAAATGACTTGTTTCAATTCTGCATCTTTAAACACAACAACTCACCTTTTGAATAACAAAATACCATCGGAGCTGACTTTCCAATCATCAAATTGTTCAACTAATCGAATTTTCTCAAGTCTTTCATTCAATTCATTATCAAATTTCTTCATATTTTTAACACGTTGAAAGAGTGTGGGGATATCAACCAAATTAAATACCCAAACTTTTTGTTCATCTTCTTCATAATGTAGTTCGTAATCTTCTAAAGTCATAAATGTTTTCCAATTTTCTAACAAAAGACTAGAAAGAGATCCCTGAGAGTAACGACTTAGGGTATCAGCTACAACATTGGTTTTTCTTAGATGATACTCTAAAGAAAAATCATAATCTCCCATATACTCCATCTAACGACATTGCTGAAGATTTAGATCACTCTGCGTAAATAGATATTTTAAGCTCTTATGGTCAGAAATATTTTAAATTTAGCTCCATACAAATAACTTCGCCAAATCTTCAGAGCAAAAATAATAGCAGCTAACTCCAAATCGTGTATAGGATAATTCCGCTTATGTGTCTTTAACTGTCGAGATGCATATGCTATTACTTTATTCTGCTGCATTAACACACATCCCAAACCCATACCTGATGTATCAGTATATACTGCATATGATAGCTTTTCATCAGGTAGTGCCAAAACCGTTGTAGTAGTCAATCTCTGTATAAGCTCTTCAAAAGCCATTTGACATTTATCGTCTCAAATAAATTTTATATCCTTTCTGATTAATTGATTCAATGGCATAGCAATAGAAGAAAATTTTTGAACAAACCGTCGATAATATCCTGCCAACCCCAAGAAACTTCGTGCTTTCGACCTTTGCAGGGTCTACTGAGATGCCATTCTGTGAGACAACATGACCTAAGAACTTCACTTCTGTCATCCAAAAATCACATTTCTCTCGCTTTGCAAATAGCTGGTGTTCACGCAATGTCTGTAAGATAATTTTTAAATGTTTCATATGCTTCTCATAAGACTTGGAATATATTAAAATATCATCACTAAATAGCACCACGAATTGATCAAGATAAGGTCGAAGAACTCGATTCATCAGGTCCATAAAAGCTGCTAGTGCATTAGTCAGTCCAAACGGAAGCAACAGAAATTCATAATGTCCATAGCGAGTACGAAAAACTATTTTTGAAATATCTTGTTCACAAATTTTTAACTGGTGGTAGTCAAATCTCAAGTCGATTTTTGAGAAATACTTTGATCCTCCGAGCTGATCAAACAGATCATCAATTCTTGATAAAAGATATTTATTCTTAACCGTCACATGATTTAATTTTTGATAATCTATGCACAACCGAAGTGAACCATCTTGCTTCTTTGCAAATAAGACTGGTGATCCCCACGGAAAAACACTATTTTGAATAAAACCTTTTTGCAGCAAATCATTTAATTGGGTTCTTAACTCCATCAACTCAGCAGTAGCCATGCGGTATGGAGCAGTTGAAATTAGAGCTGTGTTGGGAACTAAGTTGATACAAAATTCAATCTCTTGATCGGGTGGTAACCCAGGTAAATCTTCAGTAAATACATCAGGATAATCACAAACTACTGACAAATCAGGAGTTATCGTAATATAGTTGTCGCTAATAGCAAAAAGATTTCCGTATAGCTCCAATCTCCTACGACCTCCCAACCAAGCTCGTAAAACAGGATTAACAAGGAACATATGAGCACTACATGGATGTATCAGAATTTTTCCATCTCCCAAAGTAAGTGTTATACTTCTCCGATGACATTTAATTATTGCTTTATAGAGATTTAACCAATCCATACCCAGAATCACATCAAATTGATCCATAGGCATAACTATAAGGTTGGCAGATAGCTCGTGTTCATTAATCACAATAGCCGCACAACGAACAATGAGATTCATCTCGTGTTTTTTGTTCATAGGGATACTCAAAATAAGAGGATTATCAAGTTTTTCTATACCTACATCCAAAGCATGAATAGAAGATGTGAAAATAAATGAATGTGTTGCTTCAGTATCAAATAAGGCATGCATCATAGTATTAAATAAGAGAATCATACCATTAATGACACCTTGGCCAGATAGATCAAGAGGCTCAGATCCTGTGACTGCATAAGCTTGGCCAGTCATCTTCCAATTCCCTCTGTTGCCGCCTCTGAATCTACCCCTCGATGAACTAGGGTTTGCACTAACCATGCGATTTGAAGTCACAGTAGGAGTGGTGTTAGAAGCAAAGTTCTGTTGGTACCCAGTAGACTTTTGGAAGCTGGTACCAGAGGGCTGATACTAATGTTGATAACGCTGGTTCTGACCATCAAAATCTTTGTTACCTCCAAAACTAGGCCTGCTAGGAATTGACTGCGAAGGGGCTGTATTAGTTTGAAGTTTTTGATGAGTAGAGCAATCTTTTCTCTAGTGTCCAGGTTTTCCATAAGAGTGACAAACATATGGTCTAGAATGCCCACTGGAAAAAGATGTACCACCAGAGGATCCACCAAAGTTATTTTGATTTAGGCCTTCACGGTTTTTCCCCTTCTTACAGTCCTTCTTAGTTATTTTGCCTCCCACGGAATGACCATTTTTTTCTTTCTCTTTGTATACGCCAAATTGTTTTTCTAAATCTGCCACAACATGCTAGGCAGCAGCAACCACTTCAGGAAGAGAATTAAATGCAAAGCCCGACAAATTATGTTTGATCTTAGATCTTAAATTCATTCAAAACTTCACTAACCTATCCACGGGGTCCATGTTATTAATATATTGGGAGAACTACATAAACTTGACATAATATTCTAGTACGGTAAGACTTCCCTTTTCCAAATTATGATACGTCGTGATCATCTTCTGCCGATGTTTGGCATTACAATAATTGTCTCTGAAAAGGGTTTCAAACTGGGCCTAGATCATATCTTCTATATGGTAGTCCAACTTCAGAGACTTCCACCAAATTTCGGCCATTTTCTCAAATTGATAGGTTGCAAATCCAACCCAATATTCTATTGGAGCTTTCAGAGCAGTCAACTTCTTAAGAATCACCCTTAACTAATTTTCTGTAACTTGAGGGTCAGCATCGCTCACAAACACTGGTAAGTTCATCCGCTCCCATTGCATAAAGTAATTCATGCGGCGGTCCTCTACGACTAGATTGTTGCGTCCTTGAAATATATTTTGCAGCGTGTCTTTCAGAGCAATGAGTAGATCAGTAGGGTACGATTCAGCCGATTGTGCAGTAGGTGCTGCAGGGGTATAGTTCATGGGGACTCTTTTTGGGGGTTTTTTCGTAAATCTGAAAAAAATAATTTACTTATGAGATTAAAATTCATCGTTTGCACAATAAGGATTTTTGTATATCATTACATTATCTATTTGATAAATGTCATTTTTCAAGAGGGGCAACCTGGCTCTTATACCAAAATTTCTGTCACGCCCTAAAGGAGACACGCAACAGAACGGGGAACGACCTAGCCCGAAATGGACTAGATCGTCCAACCCTTAATCTTATTCACTTGAAAAATGCGACGGAACAGTTATAAATTTATATGAAGTTAGGGCCCCAGACAGATAAATAAACAAGTCCAACAAGTGACACCAGATAATATGATGATATAAGTTCAAATAAGTGACAATACACAATAAACAAATTTAAAACTTACACTTTCTCAATGAATGTCCAACTTTAAAATTTAAAACAAGTCCACGATGAATTATTTATTAAAATTAGAAAATCCTTATTTCCGATCCGGTGATTAAAGCTTCTCTTGATTTGATTCTGAAAAAAAAAAATAAAGTCGTTTGGGGTGAGTCAACTAAACTCAATAGCAGTATAGTTTATTTCTAGCAGCAATAAAATATATATGGTTATGTTCAACAATTGATAATATTTTATGAAAGAGATTAAGAGAAAATTCAGTCGAACACAACGGATTCGTTTAGGATTTAAAAACTTTGACATTTGGCAGTCGCACGCCATGATTTAAAAACATCAACACTCGACAGTCGTAGCTACATAAATATCCTAATCAAGTTTAGGGTTTCTCACCCAAGGACACGACTTATACAGCTGTCCTATTACTTATAGTTAAAACACAATCAATTTACAAATGTATGCAATTGATAAAGACATTAATAAAAAATTGGCATAAAATTAAACACATATTTTATACTTTAATTATGCTTAACCAAAAACAAAATAAACCCCTACCTCCAAAGGCTATCCAATCAAAAGCTCAGTGAGTTAGCACTTTAATGCAATAAATCGGTACGTAACAGAGGGTAAAATCATTCATTATTTTTGGACTATTTTATCTCCCTATTCATTCTCAAAAGACGATCTATATCCAATTGAGAAATCAATCCATAAATTTGGTCTCATTTTCTTAATGGTTGGAGCTTGACGATAATGAGTATATAACTTTGTTTTAGAATTGAAATTTCTTATTTTACTAACTGTTAATCCGCCATATTTAGTATATAGATTCAAGACTTTTATATCTAAAAATTTTAGTAGATATACTCAACTGTACAATCCATGTCATTAACGATGAGTAAATGAAGACTTGAAAAAAATAATTAGATTTTTATACCTTTGACGATGAAACAACGGCTTAGATCTGTTCCACCACCTGAGAAATTAGTTGGTTACCTATGTCCGTTCAAAGGCTGAGCTTTGTGCTCTGAATACTTTGTTGGAAGCAGCCGAGGAAGAGAAAAAGAATGGTTTCTCGGAAGGAAAAATTCCAAAGAGAAAAATGGAGGCGTGAGATAAAGAGTGCATCTGGTGAAAATGAAATAAATGGGAAAGGCAAACTTCTACGAAAGAAACTTTGTAGAAGGATGATATTTATGGAGAGAGAGAGAGAAAGAAAAAGACTAGGGATAAGGGTTTTTCAGAAGCAAGAAATTATGGAAGGAGAGAGAAGATAAGTAGCTTAGCTGTGGAAATTAATGAGGGGAAGAATTTTTTCTTCTTCTCCCACCTCCTCTTTGTTGATGTGCTCGCCACATTAAGAGGTGGGTCTCACAACAAGACCAACATTCGCCATCAATGGAGAGCAGAGAAACTAAGGAAAATCAAGCCTTTACCTATGAAAATCGAAAACTCTGCAAGGGAACGACACTTCAAAAATCCGATTCTAAGCCTCTGTTTTCAAATGACAATAGGCTCCTTCGTAAGATAATTCTGTTTCAGTTACTAACCACCCCACTTGAAGCGGCGATGTTGTCACACCTACAAAATCGTCAACCATGGGTTCTTCAAGATAGTTCCTTTTTTTTTAGTTTTTAGCACATATTTAGAATATTGAAGCGATTTTGTTATTGTTGGTTGGCTAAAAAAAAATCTTTGTGTTGGAAATAGCTGTGAATTTGGAGAAAGCTATTTGTTTGGAATTGTTAAAATTTTCTATACGAGTTTATCGGCTTAGAATATTTTTGGGTTTTGAAATTGTGGGGTTCAAATGACTAGTTTAGAATACTGTATTTTGTTTTTCAAATTTCGAAATTCAACTTTGTGTTTGGAAATTTTGTCTGATATTTTGGTAATATTCTAAAAATTCTAGGAGATGGCTTAGATGAAAGATGATACTCAGATGTTGGATTGACATATGAGATTTCTGTTATAGCAGGAAAAAATGTGAGTTGTGGTCGCTGATGTAGAATTGGACAACACATTATTTGAGTTCGATAAACTGTTTGCATCTAGAATGAGGGGGAGAAACTTTGGAGAGATTTTAAAAATTTTATCCTTAATTCGTATGTAATCATGAAATAGTATTTTGCATGTCCTTTTAAAGGAACAATCTACTGCAAATATTATTAAAGTTGGAGAAATTATGCATGCACTCCTTGATAAGTAAGCTTCATTTAAAGTAGCAGTTATATTCTCAGATAGAAGAAACTTCTATAAAAGAAATGAGTGCATTTAAGGAGATAATTTTGGATTTGGAAACTACGGAATCCAAATATACTGAAGAAGATATGAGATTTATTTTGTTGTGCTCACTGCCAACTTCGTACAATACTTTTTGAGATATTATTTTATGTGGTCGTGATATGTTAATCCTGAAAAAAGTCTATGATATTTTATTTTCAAAAGAGAGGAAGAAATGCTTTGTGGTTGGATTTGGAACTCGAGGAGAAGATCTAGTTATTTGGAGAATAACAATGGAGGGTACTGATAGAGATAGCAATGTTAGAAATGATTCAATGGTAGATCAAAGTCCAATAACATAAACAAAGTTTGTTATTTCTGTAAAAGAAATGAACATATAAAATCCGAGTGTTATAAACAACAGAACAAAATGAAAGAAGCAGCTGAGCCTAAAAGAAAACAACAAGAAAAGTATTGTGAAGTTGTTATCGTTAAAGAAAATAGAAGTGAAGGAAAGATAGATCTTTTTATAGTTTCAAATGGACACTCAAAGTCATGTGAGGAGTGAATTTTAGATTCAGCCTGCACATTTCATATGTGTTTAATCGTGACTTGTTTTCAACATATGAATAGGTGACAAAAGGTGTTGTTGTATTGATGGAAAATAATGCATCGTGCATGATAGCTGAGGTTGAATCGATCCGAATCAAAATGTATGATGAAGTTGTCAGAATACTTGGTGATGTGCGACATGTTTTTGACCTGAAGAAAAATCAAATCTCGTTAAGTACTCTTACTTTGAAATAGTACAAGTACACTGGCGAATGTGGAGTTATAAAGATCAGTTGTCGTTCTCTCGTCACGATGAAAGGGTAGAGAAAGTCTTAAAATTTATATGTTCTGCAAGGTTTAACAGTTATAGGAGATGCAATAGTTAGTACTTCATTTTCAAATGAAAATCTTTCCAGATCATGACATGCGTTTAGTGGTTTATGAGTGAAAATGAAATTAATGATCTGAGTAAAAGAAAACTTTTAAATGACTAAAGCACCAATAAATTGCAGTTTTGTGAGCATTGTATTTTTGGAAAACATAAGAGAGTCAAAAATTCACTACGAGCACTTACAACACAAAAGAAACATTGGATTATATCCACTCAGATCTTTGAGAACTAGCATCGGTGCCTTCAAATGGAGGGACACATTATATACTAACTTCGATTCCTGTGTTCTTTCTGAATAGAAAAAGTGATATATTCTCTGCTTTCAAAGAGTTGAAAACTATGATTGAAAAGGAACATGAAAACATGTAAAAATATCTTCAAACAGATAAAGGGTGGGAGTTTTGTTCAAACGAGTTCAACTCATTTTGCAAGTCAGAAGGATTTTTGAGGCATCTGACAATCCATAGCACTCATAAGCAAAATGGTGTGTCAAAGTAAATGAATAAAACTTTAATGAAGAATGTTCAGTGTATGTTCTCATATTCGGGTTTACCTAAATCATTTTGGGTTGAAGCTGCTGATATTGTTTGTTATCTTATGAATCATTCTCTGTTGACTGCTCTTGATAAGAAAACTACTGAAAATGTGTGGTCAAGTACTCCCACCGATTATTCAGTTTTGAGAGTGTTTGGTTGTACTACTCATTCTCATGTAGATAACGGCAAGTTAAAACTTATATTGAATAAGTGTATATTATTCAGATATAAGTATGGTGTCAATAAATACAAATTATGGTGTTCAAAGTCTAGGAAAGCTATAGTTAACAGAATGTGATATTTGATGAAACTGTTATACTTGCTAATTCACCTCATAAAATCTTGTTTTAGAAGAACAAGAAGACATCCAATATCGAGGATGAAGTTGAGATTTGATCAAGTTCGACATTAGGGTCTTCATGTCATGTCAGTTCAGATTTTTAGGGTGATATTGCTTATACACAGATGCCAGTATTGACTTTATCACGTTACTCCGTTGCCAAGGATAGGCTGGAAATGAGATTAGACCTCCACAGAAATATGATGAATCAGATTTAGTTGCTTATGCTTTGAGTGTAGCTAAAAGCATTGATTCTAGTGAAGAATTGTCTGCCTATTCAGAAACAGTGAGTTCAAATGATTTTAAAAAATAGATGATCACCATGCAAGAAGAGATTGAGTCTCTTCTGAAGAATGACACACAGTGACTTAGTTAAGCAGCTTAAGGACAAGAAAGCGATTCGCTACAAATAGATGTTCAAGAGAAAGGAAGGAACACCAGGCGTGGAAGAAGACATGTACAATACCTTCTTAATAAGGGTTACAATCACATTTCAGGTGTAAACTTCACTTATGTGTTTTCTCTAGTTGTTAAGCATAGGTCGATTCGAGATTTTACTGGGTGTTAAGGCTATGCAAGACTTTGACCTTGATCAGTTGAATGTGAAAACTGCATTTCTACATGGAGAACTTGAAGATGACATATGTAACAACTTGAAAGTTTTGTAGTCTTAGAAAAGGAAGAGAACTACATTTGTTCCTTGAAGAAGTTCCTTAATGGTATGAAGCAGTCGCCAAGATAGTGATATAAAAGGTTCAACTCATTCATACTTGTTGGATTTAAGAATGAATAATTATGACAGTTTTGTCTCCATAGGAGGGAATGAGAATAGCAAAGTCCATTATTTGCTGTTATACGTTGATGACATGTTGATTGTATCTAAAGCTAAAGAAGAAATTAGAAATGTCACATTTGAGTAATGAAATTGAGATGAAAGATTTGGAAGCAACCAAGAAGATACTTGCTATGGAGATACAGAGAGATCAAGAATCTGATAAATTGTACCTAAGTCAAAAGGGGCTACATTCAAAAAGTTCTTTGCAAGTTCATCATGAACAAGAAAAAATCTGTTAGTACTCTGTTAGCCGTTCATTAAAGTTTTCATCTAACTTATGTCTACTATTAGATGATGAAATTTATTATTTCATGAGCTTTGTATTCTAGTGCACTAGGTTCTCTCATGTATGTTATGGTTTTCACATTTTCAAAGTTATCTTACTTAACAAGTGCGGTTAGTTAGTACATGATAAATTTGGGAAAGAAACACTGGAAAGCTTTTCAAATGATTCTGAAGTATCTACATGAGATTAGTGATATTCGATCCAGTAATTGAGTACATTGATTCTGACTATGCAAGAGACATATATAAGAAGAGATTTCTTATACAATATATTTTTATAGTTGGAGGTTATGTTATCAGTTAGAGAGCTACCATACAGGATACCGTTGCGTTGTCCACTACATAGGTGGAACAAATGGCTACTATAGAGGTATGTAAAGAAATTATATAGTTGAAAGGGTTGTTTGGTTAGCTCAAAGGTTTAATGAGAAGACGAAGCACATCGATATTCTTATCATTCTGTTCGTGAAGTGGTTGCTCGTGGTGACTTTGCTGTTAATTAAATTAGTATTCATGATAATCCTACTAATATAATGACCAAATCATTGTTTATACTCGAGTGCAAATATTTTTTGAGCTTGATTGATATTACTGATTATACCTTTATGAATTTTGTGGAAGAAAAAGTTACGTTCTTGATTGATGTTTTTAGAGATATTTTTAATACAATGAAATTCGTGTCAATGTGAGACTACTAGGTTTGACATGACCCAAAATTTATTTAGATCAGACTCGTTAGACCAACGTTAGAGATTTCACTATGATCAACCTTCCAGTTTAATATATAAATACATGTTTAAGCCGTAGCTTATCATACTACTTTTGATTAGTAAATTTCTCTCCTCTACTCATCATTTTTTTCTTCTCGAGTTTCTATTTAAATCCCGTTTTCCATCTTTTCCGACTTCAGTTTGGTTTTCAACAATTTTGTTGAACATGGACCCCTGCCTCCGACATGGGAGGATACGTCATGACCATGTACTGGGGTGAGGAGAGTACAGGGCAACAGAGAAGAAAGGGAAATTCATAATTTTTTGTTTAAAACAAAAATCCTCTCAAGCTTAATAATTTACGATAAACATTTGGTAAATTTAAACCAATATCTGGATGAATTAGTTAAATAATCCCACTTAAAAAATGTAAGACTATTTAAAATCAAAATTAAACGCACAAGTAGTTTAATTTTAAAACCAGAAACATATTTTACCCTACAATTTAAAATACTACATCAGTGTAGCCTAAAACATTTCGTCAGTTGCCTTGGTGTCCTATTTTCTGTCTCAAGTTCAATGTACTCACAATGCTCTTTTAAGGGTGGTAGACAAGTACATTAACAAATAACAACCAACCAGAACTAGCAACAAAAAATTTCATCCGAGTCACCGGCTACAAAAAGTAGATATGGAATAACACAAACCATAAAGAGTTGATATATCAAAAGGCCAGTAAAGAAAAGCGGTAGTGTTACGAAACTAATTCAAATTGACTGTGACTTAGAGTGAAGTATCAGGATTCAATTGGAATAAAACTTCAATCTTCCTCTTCGCCGTCGTTCTCAGCAATGTTGAAGTATCTTACTTCATAAACATTGCGATCCTTGTTGGATGCAACCACGCGGAGCCAATCCCTAACATTATGTTTCTTCAAGTACTTCTTAGTCAAATATTTTAGGTACCTGCGAAATTAAATGAGAAATGAACAAGGACCGTAACAAAGGAGAATTCACATAATCAAACAGATTCGATACAGTTATGCAGGATGTAGTCTACATCAACATCTACAACTACTAATGGCTACCAAATGAATAAACTATTATCAACATTTCTCTGCAGTACCAATTTGACACACCCAACTGCGGTGGCAGAATGAGAGAATTGCATGTTCATGTATTTGTTTCTGATATGTAGAAATTCCTTGCTAATAGACACATTCAACGAACTTCAAAATAAGCATTCTTTGCTACAGATTCTCTTTTTTTTTTTTTTTAATTGAGGATTACATACAAAAGAAATTTTCATATTGTAAGTTGGTCATTCTAAAAAGGCTATCATTGCAAGGCGGTCATTCTAACTTCAGTGAAGATTGAATCTTTATAGTACAATTTCCAAAATCTTATACACAATTTCTTCTCTATCTATGAATGGAATGCTCCATAATTTCTCTTAAACCAAAGGCCATTTCAGTGAAATTCTTTGACAAAATATAGCTTTTATTCACAATACCATTTCCTACACTTATTCTTGCATATCTCTGAACAGAGTGTGGGATACAACATCGGCATAATAGACATATAAACTGCAACAATTGGAATCACTATCTAGTCTCCTTAGCAAAATGGAAGTAAATGGAAACTCTCAAGAACTAAATAAGGTGATAACTCTGAAGTGGCAACTTTGTTATAGGGTTTCCTATACAGATTCTCTTCTATCTCTAACGGATCGCGGCATAATTTTCCAGCCCACAAATCAACACAGATGCAAGAAAATATGAAAATCTTAATAACAGGTCGGATGAAAACAACGAGAAGCGAAACTGGAAACCGAAAAATAAACAGCAAAGCAGGCAACAGAAGAAAGGACGGATACAAACTTTAAACAATTGATTAATAACGACGAGAAATGGTAACATTTACCGTTTAGAGAAGCTACTGTCAGAGGTTACAGTGATCTTGCTCTTTTCCCGGACCACAGTAACGGAGTCACCCAGCGCACCCGGTTTGCCCCCGACCTTGATCCTCTCCTGCAGAAACTTCTCCAACGACGCGATGTCCATAATCTTATCTTCCACCGGCTTCGCACAGTCGATCACGAAACTCGTCCCCTTCTTCTTCCCCTTAACTCCACCTGTTGCTGCAGCACCGCGACTCATTTTCGATTCTACGATCTGCGTCGGAATCGAAAAATGGAGTATGAAATCAGAACTGAAGCAGTGAAATGTACGTCGACGGGGGAGAAGTAGCAAACCTCGAAAGATTTGTGAGCCGCGAGCTTGCCTCTTCCTCAATATCGCTAGGGTTTCACTTGAGGGGTAGTGAAATTGAAGCAGGGGCATAAAGGTAAAACAACAGCACAAAAGATTCATACGACGCCGTATGTTGTTAAACAAATGTTTGGAACAGTATTTTCTATAATTATATAAAAATGTAAATAATTTAACGCACATTTAACTTCACTGCTACATAGACCCTTGCCCGGGAGAAACTAACTTAATCAAGCGTCTGTCTAGTGCAGTACTTTTTATTGTAACCGATTTCCCCACGGGAGAAAATGTGTCTAAATAATCAACATTTTTTTGAGTGTAACCTTTAACCACAAATCGAGCTTTATAACGCTAAATACGACCATCAGCTTTATAATTAATCTTGTAAATCTATTTGCTTACCGAGCGGAAGATTAATCAAATGTCAAGTTGAATTATCTTCCATAGCTTTTAACTCAACTTTCGTTGCATTCTTTCATTCATTATATTTGATAGCTAGGATGAGAAGAAATAGGTAAGCTATGAACATTAGTTGGAGACAATTTATTATAGGATAAAAAATTAGACAAAGGGTATTTAGAAGTGGACGACAAAGGAAAACAAAACTGCTGAGCCAAGTAACTGTGATTATTATTTAGGTAAAATGACTTTTAGGTTATTCGAAAAGCACGGGTTAAATGTTGAAGATCTTATTGATGATGAATTATCCATGGGAGAGCGAATATTATCCGAATGATGAACATATTTATGAAAGAAATTTAAAGAAGATGGAGAAGATTTTGAATAAAAGAAAGGAATAATAGTTTCATGAAATACATCATTTGGTGGAATGACAATAAAATTTGTTTCAAGATCAAGCAAATTGTACCCTTTATAGTCGTTGGAATAACCAAGAAAAACAGCAGCTTTTGCCCGAGAAGAAAATTTTTTTCAGCCATACAGAAGTGTTGAAACGAAACAAAGACAGTCGAAAACTTTTAAATGATCGTACGAAAGAATTTGTCCATATAATTTCTCAATAGAGCTTTCGTTGGGTAAGATTTTTGAAAGAATTCAATTAAAAACAAACGTTGCAGTGATAAAACAATCTCCCATTTTTAAAGAGAAATATTAGACTGAAATATGAAAGATTTTACAATATTTAAAATACGATGATATTTACATTCCACAACTCAATTTTGTTGCGGAATTTCAACACAAGAACGAAAATGCAAGGTTTTCTTTACAGTAAAAAAATCAATGAAAGAAAATTAGGTGCGTCGTCCGAACGAACACCTTTGGCAGTAAGATGGAACTGATTTATATCAAAGCAATAAAATAACATGTCATTTTGAGCGAAGTAAATATACCAAGTTGCTCTGAAAGTATCTTCAACAATATTAAAAGGAAAAACTAACTGGAAAAGAGTATCATATATTAATCCACGAGAGAAGAGGAGAGCAATTTGAGTTGTTTTGCTCAAGGACAAATGCTACAAATACAAGATAATAATTGCAACTTGTCCTTGGAAACTTTGACTCTTTACGTCAGATCGATGGCCTAAACGCTATGCCACCATGATAAATCAGATGTCAGCAAGGTGGTATTGACATTAACCTGAGACATTACGTCTTGTTGGAAAGTGTACAGATTTCCAACATGGTTACCCTTCCTACTCATTTTCAAGGATTGGTCCCGAAGATAACAAAATTTGGAATGAAAACTAGTTGAACAATGAAGAGATGAGATGAGAGAACTAATGGATGGAAGGTTGAAACTAAAAGTTGGAACAATTAACACTTCCGGTTCTTTTTATTGGAGTTTTAGAATTGCTAGGAATAGTAAACAATACATTATTAATTGAATTAAATGTTTTGAAAGGTTGGAAACAAGAATAAACTTGATGTGTAGCACACTTACCAAGAATCTATGTGAAAGAAGAAACATTCGAACTACATTGTGTTAACATATCTTACTTATCAATTCATCATTTGCTTACTGTGATATATTTGTAGAGTGTGGTTTTCCAAAGCAATACATAACCGTGAAATCTGGTTGATCTCTCTCTCCTTGCCGTCAGTTTCAGATTTTTTTTCACCTTCTTTCTTCTTCTTCACCTTCATCAACTTAACCTACCTCTCTAAAGTTCAACTTGGTATCAAAGCCCAAAAGATGTCATCTTCAAGCTCCACGATTCCTTCTTCCTCGACAGCTTCTCTGTCTTCTCTGTTGCCTCCATTTCCCTCTGTAAATCAAATTCTTACAATCAAGTTAAACAATACTAACTACCTCGTATGGAAAGACTCAATTGTTGAATGTAATTATCTCAAATGGCATCGACTATCTTCTAGACAGCTCGTTTCTATCTCTGCCACAATTTTTGGACTCCCTCTCGTCTCAGATCAATCCGCATTTCATCCTTTAGCATCGATACAATCGACTTATCATGAGCTAGATTTTTGTTTCACTGCCTGAAGAACTTCTCCCACAAATTGTTTCGTTCACCATGGTTAGTGATGTTTGGTCGGCCTTCGCTCCAATGTTCATCTCTTCATCCCTCACCAGAATCATCGATCTCTGAAGTCGCCTTTATTCTCTATCAAAGGATGACATTTCTGCCACTGTTTAGATCCAGAAGATGACCACCATCTGCAACACTCTGGTGGCGGCCATCAAAGAACTGGTCCCATACTGGGACCAAATTATATATTTTCTGAGTGCCATAGGTAGTGAATATAATGTCTTCGTCCTCTCCATCACCATCCTTGCCGACCAGCCGCCTTTAGAGGGAAATACACAATCTCATTCAAAGTTATGGTTTTTGTTTGGAAAAATAGAATATCTTGTTTCCCTTCTGACGCCAACCTAAATGCAAGCTAACGCTGTCTCTCAACGTCCTTTCCAACCAGGATGGGTTCCTCAGCAGAACACCTCGTTCGGTCCTAATTTCTCCTATGGTCCGTAGCAGAACGCTTAACCAAATTCATTGCGTCCGACCTGGCTCAATCACCCTTTCAAACTGAGATGCCCGATATGCTACAAGGTGGGCCACTTGGCCCAAGCCTACTACCACAAGTTCAATCTCTCATATCGAACACCTGCGCCTCAAGGCCACAACCCATCCTCATCAGCTTTTCACCCCTCACCAGCCCATGCCCAAGCGCATTTCTCCTTTGCACTGATAGTCCAAAACCAAAACTATCTCCAGTCATCTTCCTTGCTCCTCAGCACTCCCCTGCCTTCAACTTAATTAGTCAAAATCCTTAACGTCGTTTGCTTTTGCGCCCGCCGTACCATGGGTCCTTGACTCTAGTGCAACCCACCCTTTCACGCTAGAATCTTTCGTCCTAAACCAGCTTCAGTCGTACAATGGACCTTCCCAAGTCATCACTGCTGACAATAATTTCTTTCAATTTCTCAACTCGGTTTTACTATTATTCCCACTTCACATCGTCCACTCAAATTACATGATGTCTGTCATACTCCGAATATCACTCAAAACTTGCTCAATAGCTCAATTGACCCTAGAAAATTTCGTCTTTGTGTAATTTCATTACAATATTTTTTTTGGTCAAGGATCGGGATACTCACCAAACTCTGCTTCGGGGTTCCCTCAATGACGGCCTCTATCAAATTCTGATCATCGACTCGGTTCATTCTCTATCTGCATAGTTCCGGTTCAAGTCACTCATCCCTCCTACCTCTCGCACTTCCATTTTGGGCATCTTTCTATCCCTATTTTGCAGCATATGTTAAAAACATGCAATCTGACATGTAATCAAACTTATTTTCATAAATTTTGTGTTTCATGTAAAATGAGTAAAACTCATCGCTTGTCCTTTCAACTTTTTGACTCACATGCCCGTTATCTTTTTGATATTTGGGATCCATCTCCCATTAAATCTATTACTAGTGCACATTATTTGTCCTATTTGTTTATGACTATACCTATTTCACTTGGATCTTTCCTTTGAAATTAAAAAACGAGATTCACAATATCTTTGTGCACTTTTATAACTTAATTCGCACTCAATTTGGTGCTAAAATCAAAGTCATCCAATCAGACTGGGGTGGAGAATTTTAATATCTTACTCATTTGTTTTCGTCACTAGGTATCTATCATTGTATATCTTGCCCATACACATCAAATCAAAATGGTCATGTTGAGTGAAAAAATCATCACATTGTCGAAACTGGTCTTGTTAAACTTTTTCACTCATCAGTTCCTAAACACTTCTGGACGTACGCTTTTTTCACAGCTACTGCCTTAATAAACTTGCTTCCTATTCTCTTCCTAGATTACAAATCTCTATTTGAGTGTTTATTTGGTTCACTTCCAGGTTATGCATCTCTACGTGTCTTTGGATGTCTGTGTTTCCCTTTTTTACGACCTTTCACTCAACATAAGCTTCAACTTCATTAACTTCCCTATGTTTTCCTAGAACCCAGTAATCACCATAAATGTTATCTATGCTTAGATCCTCATTCAAACAAAATCTACATTCTTGTCATGTCACATTTGATGAAACTAGTTTTTTTTCTATTTAACACTAACCCAATCTCCTCCACCACACTCCACTTTCTCCCTTCTAATTTTCTCATTGTTTTTTCCATCTTCTTCCACCAGCCAATTCATTTCACCCACACCTCCTTGCACCATACCCTATTCTACTTACACGACTATACTCATCCTTCTCCTATTCCTTCACCTTCCCAAGACCTTGCTAACTATTCTTCCCCCTCCTTTCCCCTTTGACCATCCTTACCCAGCCACTTATTCCACCTCATCCAAACAAACACCCTATGCGAACCAGAGCTAAATATGATATTTTTAAATCAAAAGTCTTCTCTATTGAATCTTCTTACAAACCTAGGACATTTCAACAAGGCTCTAAATATTTCCATTGGTTAACTACCATTAAGGACAAAATTTCAGCACTAAAAGAAATTAATACTTAGAAACTAGTTCCTCTGCCCAAATGAGCCAAAACTATCAGCTGCAAGTGCGTCTTCAAAAATAAACTAAATTGAGACGACACAGTTTCTTGGTAAGGCTATGAGTAAACAAAGGGTATTGATTATGTTGAAACATTTAGCCCAGTGGTTAAACCCACTTTAGTTTGCACCATTTTGGTCTTCGTTGTCTCATTTAAGTGGACTATTTGCCAGCTTGATATAAGTAATGTTTTCTTACATAGTGATTTGACAGAAACAGTGTATATGTAACAACTTCCAGGTTTTATCAGCTCCTCTAACCCATCGACGGTGTGTCTATTATACAAGCGTTATATGGTCTCAACTAGTCTCTTAGGGCTTGGTAAACCAAACTATACCCTGCTCTAATAAATTAGGGCCTCTAAGAGTCAAAGTCTTACTCTTCACTATTTGTACGTCACATGCATAACTCGATTATTATTATGCCGGTTTATGTCGACGACATTATATTGACAGGTGACTCTGCAGCTCTTTTGGATCAACTTCTAGTCTATCTGCACTCACAGTTTAGATTCTGAGAACTTGGTCCACTATCCTTTTTTCTCAACATCTTGGTGACCCACACTTCTAAAGGTATGAGTTTTTCTCAATCAAGATATATTTCGGAGTTGCTTCACATTGCCAACATGACTTCTTGTAAGCTCGTCCTAACTCCAATGGTTGTAGGACCAATTTTATCTAACAACTCTGGAATACCTTTGCATGATAGTTTTCTCAACCGTAGTAATGTTGGAGGACTACAATGTTGCCGCCTTACTCATCCTGATGTAGGCTTTGCCATTAACAAGACCTTACAATTTATGCATGCACCTTCAGCCATTCACTGGTAAGCAGTTAAATGAATGTTGAAATATCTCAAAAGCATTTCATCTTTAGGTTTCTCATTTTTGTCCTTTTCGAATTACGATTTGACCTATTATACAGATGCAAACTGGACTTCTTGTTTAAATGATCATAAAAGCACAAGTGATTTCTGTGTTTTTTTCGGAACAAATCTTATTTCCTAGTCCTCCACTAAGCAAAAAGTTGTTTCGCGCTTTAGTACGGAGTCAAAATATCGAAGCGTAGCCAATGACACAGCATAATTCCTATGGTTACAATCATTATTAGAGGAATTGGGCATCATGTCCACCAAGGTACCAATTATTCTTTGTGGCAATCTAAGTGTCATGTATCTTGCTTCCAATCTGGTTTTATACTCTAAATTCAAACATGTGAAAATAGATTATCACTTTGTTCGAGAAAATGTGATAAAAAAGTTGTTGGTCCAATTTACGCTGTCTGAAACCCAACTTGCTGATGCTTTCACGAAACCTCTTCCACCATCAACATTTCATACTTTTTTATCCAAGATCTTCGGCGTACGACCTTGATATTTAAGGGCATGATAACATATATTACTTCGAATTGCTAGGAATAGTGAAAAATGCATTATTAATTGGATTAAATGTTTTGAAAGCTTGGAAACAAGAATAAACTTGATGTGCAGCACCTATATCAAGAATCCATGAGAAAGAAGAAACATTCAAACTACATTGAGCATTGTAAACAAAGGGAATGTAAAATTAAAAGTAGATGAGCTAGAATTTGAAGAATCATTGATGGAAGAACTATGTTGAAGTTGTGAGATCAAAAGTGTAATCAATTGTTGACATTGATTATTAGTTAGATTTGGTATCAGAATGCCTTCTGTCACTTTATCTCTCATACTTGAATTAGGTTTGTAATATCAATAGATACTTGATTTATAGCAGATTTATTCCTCGATTTATACGCTTGAGAATATCCATGTAAGTTGTAACATTTTTATATGGTATCTTTGGCAAATTTGCAATGAATACAAAATGATTTGTCTTTCTTCATTATGTTATTAGGAGGTTGATAGGAAGAAGAATTAAAAACTGCTGGTGAAGAGCAACCCATATAGATTTTTGTTTTTCCTCTTGAAATATCAGTGAGAAAATTTCAGTAATAAGTGGAATAAGATCTATCATAAGAACCTGTGTTCTTAATTGAGAAAAGGAATCATTTAATCCCATTAAAAACTTGTTGTTGGTGTATAACAAAAGTTTGAACAACTCCACAGGATTGGTCATGAATTTTGTGGTTCATCCCATAGAGTTTTCATTTTTATATAATAAGAACTTGCATCCAATGGACCTTGAGATAATGTCAAAAGTTATTTGATGAAATTTTTTAAAAAGATTCGTCCCAAACTGTCTTAGCCGAATCTAGATATAATAAGCTATTTGCGATTTCTCGGTTAATAGAATTTAATATCCACGATGTAACCATTATCACATCGAGACTATAAATTGATGAAATTATCTGTCGACGAAGGCTGTAAAATAGTACCATCAATGAAAGATAACTTGTTTTTTGCATTAAGAGTCATAATCATAGCTTGTATCCAAGTATTGTAATTTGAGCCATGAAGTAAATGAGGAACAACTATTAGACCAGGATGATCGCTATTATACAAAAAATAAGGGTTACTAGAGTTTTCTGTTGGCAAAAGAGAAGGATTTCCAGTTGGAGCTCCAGTATTTGTAAAATTTCCAAAGTTCGAAACAATAAAAGGATTTGTATGAATCATACTTGAATTACCTGCATTAACATTGATTGCAAGATTTCCAATATTTAAACATAGTCGCACGATTTGCATTTGAGTTTCCTAACTGATTACTAAAGGAATAGTTCTTCCCTCATGTCATGCTTTCGAAGATAGGATAGAAAATACCTTACCATGTTACTAAATATTAAAGACAATATTAATAAAGCTGAGCTTTTACATCAAGCTCATTATATAAAGCTGTTACTACAAAAAAAAAAAAAAGAAACTGATAAAAACTATAAAGCAACTAACAATTTTCATGTTAGATTGGATGAAAATATTTTTACACTTAATAATTTATATCTTACATATCTATTTTACCTTTGGTTAGAGGACATGATGTGCTACGGTCCGTCCACTCACAATCAATCATAGACAATTCCTAACAACTTTTCTAGTATTTATTTTGTAGGTGTACTGAAAATATCCAAAACATCCATCAATCAAATCAATATGTTGTTGAGGAATTCAAGATAAAAAATAAGTGGAGATCCACGCACAAGTTAAGGAGTTCAGTGACACATTCCAAAACTACCTTCGAAAAGACCTGTGTGGAGTATTTTGCATATTTAAAAGTCTTTCCAATTTCATTTTAAAAAAGTATTCTTCATAAAGAATATAGTTGACATCTCTAGTACTAGAATAAGGTAGATCATGAAAATTGAATATTATTTTCTATGTTAACCACACCTATTACAAAGAGCTTTGTTTCTCTAAAAGAAGTCCAACGAATGAAGAAGTGCCCAAGCCCATATTTTATGGAAAAATCGAGCATTCCTCTTTGAAGATAGACTTAGACTAGTTGGAAGAAGACTCTTAAAGTTATGTTTTATTATCTTTGCTAGTTTAATTTCAGTTCCTTTAAGGAAAATTAAGTTGAATTAATTTTATTAAGACAATAATTATTTTTAAGTGTTATATTTTAGTCATTGACTAGGACTTGTCTAGCCGAGCCTTGAGTGCTCTTTTGAGGGTCACTTAGGCTTCACTTAAAGGGCCCTTGCCCTAGCTCATTCAAGGTATTTATACCTCTCTTGTAAGTTGATTGGAGGATCTTTGGACAATTGAAATAATTTTTCTTTATTTGAAACACTTTCCATTCAAGCACAAACCATTCAGTTGTTAGTATCCGATTATTGAGTGTAAAAACATTGAGCTAGTTATTTGTGAGTTTGATCAAGATCTTCAAAGAGTGTAGCTTTTTCACTCTCTTATTTAGGTGGTGAACTTCTCACCAAGACTACATCAAACTATCAGCAACCCAAGTTGGAGAGCTTCATCTTACAAACGAGCCATAGGAGTCAATAATCATAACTTTAGTGATTATTCGGACCAACTTGTATTCCTTTGACCACAACTTCTTCATCCATACGATTTTGATTGCATTTTTTGGAGGTATTTCTATCTTGCAGAGGAAGAAGTTGTCCAAATATCTCATTAAGAAGAGCTATATTGGCTGAGATATCGTCATCTTAAGTCGGTACCAAATTCTTGGCCAAGATGTGTAATATGAATGTCGACAACCTTTACTATTTTTTCATAACTTTTGTTTCTCGTGAAATTTGCCTGTAATTTTTGGAAGGTATCTTCCTCACTTGTGAGACTTATTGTAGTACAAATTTCACACTGAAATGACGTTTTATGATCGAGATATAACTGTCTAAAGACTACGCTTGTTGTTGCCCTAAAAATCTAATTTTTCCGCAGCTAGCCATCCATTGCATTTTGGTGCAACGCCAAGACAATTTAAAAAAAGAAATCATAATCACCAACTTTCTAAGAAATTAAAGAGAAATCAATTAAAAGTAAACAAATAAAGAGTCACGTGGAGTTCAAAAGATAAAAAGACACGGAGAGTCCGAGAGATGAAGCTTTAGTGTGCTTGTTGAAATTGACATGTAATTTAAATTTAAAGAATCTAGGCCGTTCATTATTTTTTTGAAGGGCAAGCGCTGGAAATTCAAAATTAGACTAATTATTGAAAGAAAAGAAGATGAATTTGAGACCGCGAATGGTTAAGAAAAATTAAAGAAAATAAAATTAGGCAAGAAAATATGAGTTGAATAAGATTCATATTAAATTAAAAAAGATAAAATAAATAAATATTAAAAAAAGATATACAACTATTAATAAAAATTGATGAAAATGAAAGACACAAGATGTAATGGAGAATATGAAGAATGAATAAAAAAGAAAAAACCATAAAATGTTAGCAAAATAACAATTCAAATGAGGGAACAAATACATTAAATATAAATAAGTTAGGTAGATGAGATGTGCAAGCATAATAATAAATTGATAAATAAGTATGAACATTTGATGGTTGAGATGACTAGAATTTAATATATTATTGAAAAAAGAAAGTCAAAATGATTCTTAAAATATTATAATCCACAAAGTCAAAATTATGAATCTAATAATCTAAACTATTTAATGAATCTAATAATCTAAATAAACACATATCATGAATTTTTAATAAATAAAACACTGTAAGGCCTTGTTTGGAAGCATTTCTTAGAAGTAGGGTGTTTTTAAACAAAATGTACGGTCTTATTCCCGGCTCTATACAACAATCTTGAAAATTTAAACTACCGACTTGTATCTTAACATCATTAATCACTTATGTGTTGATTTCTTTTGTCGGTCTTGATGATGCTAAATAGTTGAAAGTTAAATTCTAACCGTAAATTATCAATGAATTTAAAAACTTATATGAATTTAATAATTCATATGATATTGAGTTTTGTTTGTGGGTTCATCTTGTAGCCTAGCCTACTTGCAATCATTTTCTTGACAATTTTCTACTACATATTTATTTATAAAAAAAAAATTAATATTTCAAATTTAAAATGTGTTCTAGACAAGTGTTGTAAATAGATTATTTGATAGGAAACTATGGACTGTTGTTTAAGTGATAAGGACTGAAGTGAGGAAGAGACGATGATAATCTAGAAGAGAAGAAGCTGAGCAGAATATCTCCCGCAATTGCCTACCTCAACACTTTTGGATCTTTTCTAAAATCTCAATCCATAAATATGACATACTCTCTCTCTCTCCCTCCCTCCCTCCCTCTCTCCCACCTTCTTCTTCTTTTTTTTTTTTTTCTCTTCTATTTTTCGAAAAATCACCGAAAAAGAAACCCACCAATTTGTTAGAGGACTACTCTTCTAGTTTAGATGGATACTTTAGTTTAGTTAATTGATCTTTTTTTATTCTCATGCTCATCATGATCTCTATAACTTATACATGTAAACTTAGTTTTCATGATAAATGAAAAATAGAAGAATTCAAACACATCTTTTTCTCTCTACCGTCATTTTCCTCATCTTCATCTTGTTCGTTTTTTTCTTCTTCATCTTCAGTACACTATCTCAACTTGGTATCAGAGCCAGAGAATGACGTTTCCTAGTTCAACAATTCCCTCCTCCCTTTCTACTCCCCTTTCTCCTTTCTTGCCCCCATTTCCATCAGTAAATCAAATACTAACCATCAAACTAGACACTACAAATTACTTGGTATGAAAGGCTCAGCTACTTGATGTTGTTATTGCACATGAGATCGATAATATTCTAGATGTCAGCTATGCTTCACCTCCTCAGTTTTTGGACAATCTTTTTTCTCAGATAAGTCCAGAATTCAGTATTTGGCAACGCTACAAAAGACTCCTCATGAGCTGGATCTTCTCTTCGCTTTCAGAGGAGCTGCTCCCACAAATTATTTCCTTCTTCACTGCCCCCGAAATGTGGACAGCTCTAGTCCGTAGGTTTTCCTCCTCTTCCTTAGCACGGATTATAGACCTTCGCAGCCAGCTTCATTTTCTTTCTAAAGATGGACTCTCTGTCCCTTAATATATCCAGAAGATTACTTCCCTATGCAATACCCTGGTGGCAGTTGGAGAACCGGTATCCTACCGCGATCAGGTGATATATTTCCTGGGCGGCCTAGGTAGTGCTTACAACCCTTCTGTCACCGCCATCGCAAACCGGTCCGATCAACCATCTATCGAGGATATTTACAGCCTTCTTCACAACTATGATGTCCTTCTAGAGAAGCAAAACTCAATTGGTTCTATTTAGATGTTGACTCAAATCCAAGGTCATGCTGCCGTACAACGCCCTTTTCGACTGCGATGGATTCCTCGACTGTCTTCCTCTGCTTTCTCCCGACCTAATTTCCATACCCATTTTCATCAAAATGGTTTTGGGTCAAACCCTTCGCCCTCAAATACTTGGCGAAAAAGCCAGCCCAACCATAAACCCAGGTTTCAGATCTGTAACAGGCGGGGCCACTCTACCCCAGCCAGTTACAATAGGCTAAATCTATCTTACAGAGCAAGCCCACAAAACCAAAACCAAAACCATCACCCATTTGCCCAAATTTACCACCAAACCGCCCAAACATTCTACACCTAAGCCTAGCCCTATCATTTTTCATCTTCAGCCTAGCCTTATCCCATTACGTCCTCTCCATACTTCAGCTCCCCAAAAATCCTAGGACCTTGCACCCACCTACCACTTAGCCCTACCTCGAACTTCCATTGCGGGCCTCTTACTGATGCCTTCTGCCACTGCTCCATGGGTCCTTGACTTGGGTGCCACCCATCACTTTACTCCTCACTTGGCTATCCTCAAACAACCTCAACCATACACCGGTTCCAATCACGTCGTGCAAGTCAATGGTAAGACTGTTAAAATCGTTCAAACTGGCTCTATTGCTATTCCCGCCTCTATTTGTTTACTTCATTTACTCACAGTTTGCCACACCCTACTATTTTCCTATAATCTGCTTAGTGTAAGTCAATTATGTCGTGAGAATCCCGTGTTTGTTGAATTTCATGTCCATTGTTTTTTTGTCAATGATTGGAGTTCTCACAAAACTCTTCTTCGAGTTCCCTCAATGATGGCTTGTATCAAATTCATTCGGCTTCTCTAACTCATTCTTTGTCAGTCAAGTTACTAATTTCAGCCTCTTGCTAATCCTAAATTTGGCATTTTTGCTTAGGTTATCCCTCTCAAACTATTTTACAGCAAGTTTTAGGCTCTTGTAATGTTTCTTTTGTAAAAACTGAAATGCCAAAATTTTGTACTTCTTGTCAAATGAGTAAAACTCATCGTTTATCTCTTCAAAATTTTAATTCACATGCAAGTTTACCTTTTGAAATTGTCCATACTGATATTTGGGGTTCATCTCCTAGAAATTCTGTCACCGGTGCTCGCTATTTTCTCTTATTCGTGGATGATTGTAGTCGGTTTACATGGTTTTTTTCTTTTAAAATTAAAAAAGTGAAGTTCACATAACTTTTGTGCACTTTCACCAATTTGTTCATAATCAATTTGATCTTTATATCAAGGTCATCCAATCAGACTGGGGTGGGGAGTTCCAATCTGTCAACACTCTTTTTAAATCTCTTGGAATTCATCACCGTGTCTCGTGTCCTTATACTCCAGATCAAAACGGTTGAGTAGAGAGTAAAAATTATCATATTGTCAAAACAGATCTTGCTCTACTTTTCCACTCATCAATTTCTCACCGTTTTTGGCTTTACACTTTTGCCACTGCCACCTTCTTAATAAATTTGTTACCGACTTCTATCCTAAAAAATAAATCTCATTTCGAATGCTTGTTTAATTATATTCCAAATTACTCATCCTTGCGTGTGTTTGGTTGTTGTGCTTTCATTTCATTCGTCCTTTTAATCAACATAAATTACAGCCTTGTTCTCTTTCGTGCATTTTTTTGGGTTTCAGTCCTCATCACAAAGCCTAGATCCTCACTCGAATAAAATCTACAACTCTTGTCATGTCAACTTTGATGAATCTAGTTTTCTCTTCTCTTCATCGTGCACGTATGCTCCACAAAAGTCCTCTTTTACCTTTTCCATTTCCTCTATTCCTTTACTACCTCTCCCCACTCTACATAGCAGTTACCCTACCTCATGTAATCTCATTCCATTACCTCTCCCTATTATAGAATATCTTTTATTTATACTTCCATAATCTCTTAACTTGCTTGCACACTCTCCCTTTACCATTACTCCGAGTAGCATTATCATCCACATCTCTATTCCTCCTATCATTAATAATCATCTCATGCGAACCCAAGCCAAAGATGATATTTTTAAAACCAAAACATTTTCAATTGAATCCTCTTTTAAACCCAAAACCTTTGATAAGTGTGTATTTTACACACTTATTCATGCTTTTTATACTTGAATCGATAAGTTATTCTAAAGTGTTTGAAGGAATTCAATATTTTTAGTGTAAGTGTGTAGATAAAATAAAATTAAAAATTGAAAGGTTGTTTTGAAAATTTTCATCATTTTAATCTCAACCATCGATTGTGTGCCGATATAGCTGGATTATGATCGTTTAGTTTTTATTTTAATTCAGTTTCTTAATTTTCTATTCCGATATTGTGTTGAGTAATTATTCTGTTCTTAATGCTTGTGATTGTCTGATCAACAATTACATGTTAATCAAATTATTTTGAGACCGAGAGCAGATAATTAATCGTACAATGAATAAATTATCATGAAAAGGATCATAGACTAGAGATAGCTAGGACGTTTATGTGGTAGTTTAATTTATCATGCTTAAGATATTAAATTAATTCTTAAGATTAGAGACTGAAAAGTAATAACCTGTTACTTGAATAAATTTGTCAGTACTCGAGATGAACATATAAATATTTTTGTGAGATTGCCATCAACACATGTGAATAGATATTAATAAATTGGATTACAAATATTAAACATAATTAGTTCAGGTAAAATAAAAAACCCTAGAACTTTGTCTTATTACATTCTACAATTTTATTTAATTGTCTGTTATTTGATTAAATTGAATTGTTGTTTTATTTTAAATACAAAAATTATCAAAAACTCAGTATTCAATATTAATTAAAATTAAATTAGTTTAATAATTTGTGACAATAATCTTCGTGGGATCGACTCGTACTTACGAACTTTATTACTTTTGCAACACGTACACTAGCGTTTGTATTTTTTGCAATAAGTTGTTGGCGCCGTTGCCGGGGACTAATTTTTACTATTATTAAATTAAATAATTATAGTTTATATTTGAATTTATTTTACTTTATTTATTTATTTTTGCAGGTATATGCGAAAACTAGGTACTGTCAACTTCATTTCAATCGATTCAGAAATTGAACGGACGTATCGTAGGAATCAAAAGGAAACAAGGGAAGCAACCATGGATCACAAGCTGATTGAGGAAATTGAGACACAGACACTGCTCGACTATGTGATGTCGTCAGTGGTCAGTGTACAGTCTGCAATTCAAAAACCCGCTATTATGGGTAATAATTTTGAGATCAAACCGAGGACTATTCATATGATTCAGCAGTCATAATTCAGTGATTTGCCCACTGAGGATTTGAATGATCACATTGCTAACTTTGTGTAGGTATGTGATACTTTTAAATTTCATAATGTTTATGAAGATGCCGTCAAATTGCGATTATTTTCGTTTTTGTTAACGAACCGTGCTAAAAGTTGGTTAAATTCCCTGCCCGCTAACTCCATTACAACATGGGTTGAATTATGCGAAAAAATTTTATCTAAATTTTTTCTCTTTGAAAAAACTACAAAATATCGTAACGAAATAGTTAATTCTAACCAATTCGACGCCGAAACATTATACGAATCATGGGCGCCTTTCAAGGAGCTATTACGAAAATGCCCACAACATGGATTGCCACGCTTGATGCAAGTACAAACGATCTTCATTGGTTTATCCACGTCTACGAGAACACTCGTCAATGCAGTTGCAGGAGGCTCACTTCTCCAAAAGACATAAGCAGAAGCGTTTAGTCTACCAGAAGAGTTGGCCTTGAATAACGATCAATGTCTGGTCGAGCGGCAGATCCTGAAAAATCAATCGAGCATGCCTGAAATGGATGCAGTGAAAGTTCTGATAGTTCAAATTGCATCACTAACCAAGCAACTGCAGAATAACTAAGTTCTGGTAAATTTGATATATTCTTCAATGGGAGCATGCCAATGGTATCAAGGACCATATGCAAGTGAAGAATGCTAAGAAGAGAATCAAATTACAAATAACACTTCCGAGCAAGCCAACTTCGTAGGGAATTACAATAGATCGAATTTTCAAAATTCGAACAATTACTACACGGGAGCGCAAAATAATCACCCAAAATTTTTCATCGACGAATTCGAATAATGCCGTGCAGATGCCACACTCTTCCTAATAAGCTCAGACATTTTAAGAGAGAAAACCCAGTTTTGAAGAGATAGTCGCTAAGATGGGAGATCACACTAATAAGTTCATGGTAGAAACTCGCACTACCCTACAAAATAAATCAGCTCAAATCCGAAGCTTGGAAATTCAAATGGATAAAATTGCTAATGCATTCAATGGACGACCTCCAGGTGCATTGCCAAGCTCCACGGAGGTGAACCCGAAAGAACAGAGCAATACAATGCAATCACTATTAAGAGTGGTATGGATATTGATAATTCAAGTCAAAAAACTAAGAAGGTAGCTGAACATAAAAGTAAAGATTCATCTTCATCATCTCCGACTCAAACTGAACCCCAAAAAAGCCCTACCACAAAGTCTGACAAAGATAACACCAAAGGTTCCTTTCCTTCAACGTCTAAACATAAAGACAGACAAACAAATTAAAAATTTTTTGGAAGTATTCAAGCAACTACACATCAACATTCCATTCGGTGAGGCCCTCGAGCAAATGCCTAGATACACAAAGTTTTAGAAAGATATTTTGTCTCATAAGC
>CM039519.1:23947993-24010159 GCA_022433055.1 Begonia peltatifolia | reverse complement strand
AGAGTAACTATACAGATGGTTGATCGCTCGATAAAGCATCCATATAGGGTGATTGAAGATGTCATTGTCAAAGTCGACAAATTCATTTTTCCCGCTAATTTTGTAGTCCTTGATATGGAAGAAAATCGAGACATCCCTATCATTTTAGGCCGACCATTCTTAGTGATAGGAGGTGCACTAATTAATGTTCAAAGAAGGGAGCTCAAATTATGAGTGCAAGATGAAGAGGTGACGTTTAACGTATTCAATTCAATGAAGTACCCTAAAGCTAGCCATGAGGTATTTCGAGTGGACGCCCTTGACACCGTAATAGTTAAAACTTCATTTCAACCACACGATTCTCTTGAACCTAATCGGAGGAAAGACATTGAAAGTTCGGGGGAATCACCATTCCAAGTTTTGCCATCTATTGAGCATCCACCCGTTCTTGAACATAAGCCTCTAATCTCACACCTTCATAAACGCTCTCTCCAAATGAATGAGCTCGATGAATTGCGCACCAACGCTTATGAAAATTCCAATATCTTCAAGGAGAAAACAAAAGCATAGCATGATAAGGATATCATGAAGAAAGAACTATAGTCGAGTCAACAAGTATTACTATTTAATTTGGGTTTAAAGCTCTTTCAAGGTAAATTAAAGTCAAAATTGTCAGCTCCATTTATGGTAGTTCAAGTGTTTCCTGATGGTTCCGTCGAGCTACGTGGAGCAAACAATGGAACATTCAATGTAAACGGTCAAAGAGTAAAGCCGTATTTTGGTGGCATTATTGAGAGTGATACAACTGTCACATTTTTACACCTAACGCATAAGGTTCGTGAGACATCAAGCGGATGACGTTAAAACAAGCACTTGGTGGGAGGTAACCCATTAATTTATTTTGATGGTTTTATTAGTTATTTGACATTAGGTTGGTATATTTAACGTGTTTTGTTGTTTTAAGTTCCAGGTTATTTATCTAATAAAAAAATAAAAATAAAAAGATAAAAATAAAAGTAAAGATAAGAGAAAGAAAGCTTCAGTTCTTCTTTCGCCCACAGCTCCGACTTCTCCTCCGATGAAATCTAGCTAGTAATCAACCCGATACATCATTAGGTACGCTACTTTACCATTGTTATTCAATTTTTTTAGCTTACCTTATTACTATACCATATTTTGTTGGTTTTGCAATAAAAAATCTTGGTCGAGGTGTCAATGATTTAAATTTTGAATAAACTTATGTTTTATCTTCTAGAAAAATTCTAAGAAAAAGATTGACCTGTGTTAGTTTGTATTGACTTGAGCTTACGAAGTTAAACTCAAAATCATGTGCATGTTTTCATTCTTTTTGAACTTGATCTGTTGGTGTCATACTCATATAATCTACATATATCAAAGCTTAAACACAGTAAGAGAGTGAAAGAGCGTAAACACGGTAAGGGAGTGTAGCTCCAGTCAAATATGACGATAACGAGTGTTAGTGAGATAAAAATACTTCTTGGTTTTGCTCAACGTCCACGAATGTGAATTGAAGTGTTTCTCAAATATGAGAATGACTTAGGCCATCATTGGACCGTTTGAACATTCTTGACTTACCATGTTGTGTCATTTAACGACACCCTTAGTCACCATTTTGAGCATATTATTTACCGTTCAATTGTATCTATTTCAACCTAGTCACACATATATTTTTCTACCTTATCTAATGAGCACGATAATATTAAGGGATCTAGAGAAGAATAGAAGAAAGTGGTGGTAAGGATGAATAAAAACTTCTTTGTCATCTGTCAATTTATTTTTATGTTATTGTTAATTTTATTTATTCGATTAGATTAGTATTAGGATATTTCGATTTTCGATGTTCTATTATTAGAATTGTGTCAGGGTATTTCGATTAAAAAAAAAAGTCACCAAAGTGACAATTGTGAAAAAAAATTAAAAAAAGAGCAAAAGAAAAAGAAAAAAAAAAAGAGACACCAAAGTGACAATTGTGAAAAAAAAAAAAGAGAAGAAAAAAAAATGACAGCAAGTGAGCCAAAATTTCAAGTTTTATTTTATATTTGTTTTTGTTTGTATTGATTATATTTTGTAATAACGACAAATTTGGGTAATATTGAACGAGATAAGTTTAAGATGAGAGATTAAAAGAAAATTTGAGTGAATTTAATGAATGGGTGAGTGAATGAGTGATTCGAAGAAAATTTTGAGTCGTGAAATAAAGAAGGATGAGTTGTGGTCTGAATATTAGGTTAAATTCATAAAACTTCTACCTTTTAGTCCAGTCTTTCATTACAAGCTTTTAAAAGACCTATTGACTCTTGTTTTAATTTATTGATATTAGCTACTAGTTGAATGGTAGGCAAAGTCGTTGAACGATTAGAGTGAATGGAGTGATCCCAAGTGAGATGTGAATGCAGTCCTTAAATATAGATACATTAGTTGACCCAACAGTTAGAAGAAAATAAGAATTAAAAAAAAAAAAACAGACACACACACGGGGATTTCTAAGTAAGCAATTGTTAATGCGCTAATATGAGTTATTTCTTTTGCAAAGTGTTAATCTCGGTAATTTTAGTATGAATTTATCAAACTGGAGACGAATTACCAAAAAACCCTTCATTAGGGTTGTTTTACCATTATATTGTATTGAGCATTTTAAATGTGATTAGGGTTATATCTTCGTTTTAATTGTGCTTAATTTTGTTCGCTTGAGGACAAACTTTCGTTCAAGTTTAGGGGTATGATAAGTGTGTATTTTACACACTTATTCATACTTTTTGTATTTGATTCGATAAGTTATTCTCAAGTGTTTGAAGGAATTTAATGTTTTTCGTATAAGTATACAGATAAAATGGAATTAGAAATTGGAAGGTCGTTTTGAAAACTTTCATCGTTTTAATCTCAATTGTCGATTGTGGGTTGTGAGTTTCACTCAGATTTAGAGTTATAACTTAACCTAGAGGCCAAGAGACAAACATCCATCATTCAGAGAGATCTTTGGAGAGAATTCAGAGGCTGGAGAGACGAAAACCGGAACGAAGCGAGAGCTTCGGGAATGGAATTTCAATATAATTTTTCTTTCTCTTCCTCTTCTGATTTATGATTATCTTTATTATTTTCGTTGTCTTTCTTTACTCTAACATGAACTATTTTATTTTCTAGGGCTACGATGTAGCCGGATTATGATCGTTTAGTTTTTCTTTTAATTCAGTTTCTTAATTTTCTATTTCGATATTATTTGAGTAATTTATTCTGTTCTTAATGCTTGTGATTGTCTAATCAACAATTACATGTTAATCATATTATTTTGAGACCGAGAGCAGATAATTAATCGTGCAATGAATAAATTACCATGAAAAAGATCTTAAACTAGAGATAGTTAGGGCGTTTATGTGGTAGTTTAATTTGTCATGTTGAAAGTATTCAATTAATTCTTAGGGTTAGAGACTAAAAAATAATAATCCGCTAGTTGAATAAATTTTTCAGTACTTAAGAGGGATAGATAAATATTTTTGTGAGATTGTCATCAACACATAGTAATAGATATTAATAAATTAGATTAAAAATATTAAACATGATTAATTTAAGTGAAATAAAAAACCCTAGAACTTTATCCTGCTGCATTCTACAATTTTATTTAATTGTCTTTTATTTGATTAAATTGAATTGCTATTTTATTTTAAATCCAAAAATTATCAAAAGCTCAGTATTCAATATTAATTAGAATTAAATTAGTTTAATAATTTGTGACAATAGTGCTCATGGGATCGACTCGTACTTACGAACTTTATTACTTTTGCAACACGTACACTTGTATTAGCATTTTTCGCAATAACCTTTCAACAAGCCTCTAAACACCTCCATTGGTTAGCTGTTATGCGCGAGGAAATGTCAACTTTCAATGCGACCAGTACCTGGACGTTGGCTCCAGCCGCAACCGAGGCAAAAATAATTGGTTGTAAATGGGTCTTTAAAACCAAACTAAACTCAGATGGCACAATAAACCGGTATAAAGCTCATTTAGTGGCAAAAGGTTATGATCAGATATAGGACATTGATTATAAAGAAACCTTTAGTCCAATTGTAAAACTAACATTAGTTCTAATTGCTCTCTCCTTGGCCATCTCATTTGCCTAGATTATCAGGCAACTCGACGTAAGTAATGATTTTCTACATAATAACCTAGCTGAAACAGTATTTATACAACAACCTCTAAGTATCATAAACTTTTCTCACTCCTCTATCGTCTGCCAACTACACAAAATCCTTTATGGTTTCAAGTAATCTCCTCGTGCATTATACAATGCTTTAATAGGTTGGGGTTTCTTGGCATCAAAATCGGATACATCATTCTTTGTTCTTTGTCAGTCCTCCTCCATTATTATTATGCTGGTATATGTCAACGACATTATTTTGACTGGTAACTCTGCATTTCTGCTTGATCAGCTTCTTAGTTACTTAAATTCACAATTTAAGGTTCGAGATCTAGGACCACTTATTCTTTTTTCTTGGAATTTCAGCAACTCACACTCTTGCTAGTATGCGCTTCTCACAATCATGGTATATTTCTGAGTTGCTCTATAAAGCTAACATGGGTACCTGTAAAATAGTTCTTACTCTAATGGTTTCAGGATCCATTCTTTCTAAACATTCAAGTACCCCACTATGTGACAGATCTCTCTACAGGAGCATTGTAGGTGGGTTCCAATGTTGTTGTCTTACTCGATCTGACATTGTCTTTGCTGTAAACAAAGTTTTACAATTTATGCATGCACCTTTAGATGTCCATTGACAAGCAGTCAAACGCATTCTGCGATATCTTCAAGGTACTTTTTCTTTAAGTATCTCCTTTTCGCCTTTATATTGCAATTTGATATGTTACACAGATACTGATTGGGTTTCTAGTCTGGATGATCGCAAGAGTACCAGTGGATTCTGTATTTTCTTGGGTGCTAATCTTATATGTTGGTCCTCCACTAAACAAAAGGTTGTTTCACGTTCGAGCACCGAATCTGAATATCACAGTATAGTAAATGGCACAACCGAAGTACTATGGCTCCAATCTTTACTAAATGAATTGAGCATTAGTATATCGAGGTACCTCCAATACTTTGTAATAACCTCAGTGCAACATATCTCACCTTCAATCTAGTAGTACACTCAAACTCTAAACATGTCGAGATTAATTTTTAGTTTGTTCGAGAAAAAGTCCTCTCAAAGACTTTGCTAGTCAAGTTCACACCTTTAGACAACCAATTTACTGATACTCTTACAAAGCCTCTTTCACCGTCGACCTTCTCTAATTTTATGTTCAAGATCTTCGACCTACGATATTTCTCTTGAGAGGGGATGTTAGAGGATGCACTGTTCTAGTTTAATTGGATACTTTAGTTTAGTTAGTTGATCTTTCTTTTTTCCTTGCTCATCATAAGCTCTATAACTTATACATGGAAACTCAGTTATGATAGTAAATGAAGAACAAAAGAATTCAAACACATCTATCTCTCTTTACCGTCATTCTCCTCATCTTCATCTTCTTCATCCTTTTCTTCTTCATCTTCGGTACATTATCTCAACTCAATTAATAGCTACGAATGGTATCTTGTGAAACAGAACTAATGAACAAAGAGGTTCAATACACATTTTTTCTTCTTTCGTTTTTCGTGGAGATTCATTTTTTTCTGATATGGAGGTTTTGTTTAAACTCTTTGAAGGGTTTTATTATTAATTCCAGAGGAATCAAGCTATTTTCTTGCAGATGGATGCATATACCTTTCCCAAAAGCTCTTGTTTTCCACTGTCCTGGTTATCTCTCTCTCTCTCATTAATTCACTGTATGATTGTTGTCACTAGGTTTTGCAGTATATGGCATGGAGTGCAGTGGTTTCATGAGAGGTCACCATACTAAATTATTATTGCTTTTACGTCTAAATTTATTGCATAATTTCAATTCAATATAAAACGGGGATTAATCTAAATATTGATTTTTGGATTGGGATTCCATATTCTGAATTGGAGTTGACTGTCTGTAAGGATGTGGAAATAGGCTTGCGTAGGCTGGTTATGGGGTGTTTGGTGTAGACTCCCAAGGATCCAGTCGGTCCAGTGGGGTGCGCTGTTACATCGAGAAATTTGAAAACATCGTGGACGACTACTTCCAATGTTTTAGTTCAATATCTGGTAATTTGTCCTCCTACGATAAAAACGTTTATTTAGAAACGAAAGATGGGGAGTCCAAAGAGATGGATTGTTGAAATCAAACACCAATAAACACAAAAAAAATAAATGAGGAAAATATATCACTAATATTTACGTGAAAAATCTTTTCGAAAAAAAACTACAGGAAGATGAGAAATTGACTATAATGAAATGAAAATATACTTAAAATTTGTAAATTTAAGTATTTATATATAAAAACAATATAAAATTTTAATATATAAAATTCTAAAATTTTGGTGTACGGAACTCTAACAGGACAAATAGCGCAGGTGAAGAACATAGATAGATAAGCGCCGCTCTTGTACAGAGAATCTATGGGCGGGCAGTAGCTCTTTTTCACAGAAAGAATGCCTCTTTTTGGGACGGCGCTGTTCTTGTGGCTGCCATGTGCAAGGTCTTTTAATATTATGCTTTATTTAGTGCACCTTAGTCACATGAATTATCACCACTGCGTGAGTCGGTTTCAAGAACAACTTAGATGTCTTCAATTGAAAATTTTTATTTTGTCGTATAAATCCGATATAATTTGTCTGCTGGTTCAGTCTTAAATTTATATTGCTTTTGAGTCGGGTCAACAGAGATTTGCGTGTTTGGATCCTTTAATGTTTAAATCAAAGCACACTCGAAACCAATCCGAACCATACCCAACGCCAATCAGGTCAAATTGGGTTTCCTTTTTTTCAGGATTGCTTCCCTGCATTTCTTTTTAGATCTCTGAAGAGTTGGAACCACACCCTACAAAGGATGTCATTGATTTACTGACGAGAGAGCCAATTACACCCAAATGGAAAATAGTTCCTTCAAAGGATGTCATTGATTGAGCCTTCAAAGATCCGGTGAAGCGGAAGGAGTTAATTAATCGAGCCCGAAACAAGAAAACATCGTTTAGATTTCTAATTCATCTCTAGTGGCGGCAACAAGCTTAAGAGAAAAGTTGTTGGAATTTGGTACATTAAGTAGCGAAATTCACTTAAGAAACTTCAAGAATCTACACAGTAAATATTACAAATCAGAAATGAAGCAGAGATATGTATGCAAGTGGAGGAAAAGTAGCAGACCTGGAAAGACTTCTGAGCTTGCGATTTTGGGTCTCCGTCAACATTCGCTGGGCCTTTTCACTTCAGAGTTCAGGGTTAGCGGTTTCTCGGAAAGGGCAGATAAGTCTTTTCGTCCAAAATCATACCACCCCGTAGGGGTAATCATGGTCCATTTCTACGAGAGAATAAGACCCGACCAGTATTTTTTGGTTTTTAATTTTTAAGATCAATATCTGTAAATTTATTTTCGAGAACCAGACCAAAAATTCAATTATGTTGCAGTCCGGTTATGGTTTTTCCCGTGTGCTGTTTAAATATTGTTGAAATGTTGTAAATATTATGAAAATGCAATGATATATCAAGTTCTAGGGATAGAGAGAAAGATGGTTTTATTTGGTCTATGCCTTTTTCAAGTACAAGGTCGAAGACGTGAGTGTTCATTAGAGCCCAAAAAACCATAAATCTCATAAGAAACCGAGCCCATCATGGACGAGGAAAATGATCCAATTATGAGGGCAACGAGGAATGGGAAGTCATTAGAAGCAACTCTTTTCACGGCACTCTGCTGTAAATAGTGGTCCTATTTTCGCTGCAGCTCATGTTAAAATTATTTGAAATATTTATCTGTGCTGGGTTGCTTATAACATCACCCAAACAACTTGAAGAAACTATATTGCTATAGCTTCCATAACAATTATCAAAGCTATTCTACCAGCTCAAGAATTACAATTGTAAACGAAAGGCAGGCGTTTTCAGAAATAAATACAAACGAAATAGATGCAAATATATTACTATGACAAAAAGTCGTTTCCTTGTTAAAAATCGAACATAAAATTTATTCTTACTGAGTTTAGTCGACTTATCCCAACGATACTTATTTTAATATTTAATCAGAAAAACTTTCGTACGTCAACCAAGGAGTAGCCCGACGTGCAATATTTTTCTAATATTTTATAACTTTACTTTTAACGATCTGTTTTATTATAAGGTTAAATATTATTGAATATTTATAAACTTTATTTATTTCTCACAATTATTTTATTCAGACTATATTTTCATATTATCTGAACTTGTTTAATTTATATATTTTGGGTCATAATTTTATATTAAAATATTAATTTTTTTTTTGCATATTTCAAGTAAATAAGATTAATGATTGAACGGTTGGACTCCATTTTTGAGTTGATCATTTTTCATTTTGTCTTGAGTCTCGACAAGTGTGCCGAGCATTTCTAATAAATTCTAGATCTAGGGTGAAAAGCCACCGTCTCTAATGGAGTTCAAATTAAAATCAATTATGATAACCAGCCGAGTGAAAACTTTTAGCTACATACCATAGCTACCACGAGAATTGAGGTTGGCCTGGACGATCATGTTGGTGATGAAATGGGAGGCCTCCCGAGCCTCATCAAGCATTTTCTAGATCTCCAGCTTCGACATAACCAGCCGATTCTCTTCGAATTTCCGTCTAACCACGGCCGCAGATCCCCTCATCATCACCAATTCCCCGGCGAACGTTGTCCTCGTCGACTTTCGCAGGGCTCTGTACGCGCTCAGTGCAGCGCCGTTAGCTCTCACCATTTCCCCCTACTCCTTCGTACAAATAAAATTTCAAGTACCAACGACGTCGTTTTATATGATTCCCAGTCTTCCCATGGCTCTCTCCCTCTCCCTCCTTCTCTCTCTATGATCTTTGGGAAAATGATTAAAAATCGATGATAATATATGCACATGGAACTGGTAAACTTCGCCGAACAAAATAGTTCCTACGAAGTTGTCTCTGCAATTGATCAAACTGGCGATTCTTTGAGACATAGAAAAACATCCCAATTTGGTCATAATATTGTACAGAAAGTATCTTAAGCTCATCTGCCAACCTTGACTGGCATGTTGAGATTTTACTCCCAGAAAGTTGCAAGGAGTTTGAAGTTGATAGATCTGGGAATGAAGTACTAAGTGAATGTTTTGCTGTGTATTAGTAACTTCATCCAACATTTCTCGAATTTCGGGAATGGACCCCTCAAACTCATTACTCTGGAAAGATAACATAAGTCAATAAGTGGTTTTTTGGGTTGATTTGGTCAATGAAAAACCATAGAATGTGTGCAGCTCCTTCAACAACCTCATGTCTGGAACAGTGCCACTTGGGTGATTGCCTCCAACCCAATTCCCCCATTAAATAAAACACATATTCCAACTCAAGAGCGAGTCCACCGAGACGGAAAAAGTTCTGGCTACCCCATCGCCGCAACCACCATCTCGTAGAAAGAGTTTGTTTCCACAATCAAAGACTCCATAGCAATACGTCCTTGGAGCCAGGCAGAGAGAGGCCGTCTAGTGAATTAGTGCTCTACTTGTAAAGTTGATAATTTTTTTAAACTCTGAGATTTAAACCAACGGTTTGATACGAATTTTGAATTGTCAAAAAACAAAGTACATCATCCTAACGTTGTTTCTCGTTTTAAGTATAATATGGTCCACCTAGCCTAATTGGACTCGACTCGTGAGCTATATCCAACAAACCAGTTAGATTACGCTATGCATAGATGTCTCCACGAGCCCAAATACAAATGAAGTTGCAATTTTTTTAATTTTACATATACGATGTCGCAACCGTGTAGTCCAGGTTGGGCACCAAAAGTTGTCTGGGAAAGTGTTTATTTTAGATTGCACGACACTGCCTAGAAGCAGAATCTCAGTTTGAAAATTCAAAACAACTATTTTAGACCCGCACAATGCTTCAAGGTTGGCCGGCCAAACATTAGATTATGATTTCTGGTCTAGCCAGACTTGATCGTGGTATTTGTAGACCAGGTCACCTAGGGTTGGTCCAGCTTGGAGGCTGACGGCTTGAAAATTTACAAAAGCTTCATAAATTTTATGCTCATATATAAAGTAGACCAGTGTTTTGATGTATGGGAAAAGCCTAAAAAACAAAAGGGCTGGCTCATAAATAGAGAGAAGTGTCTCAAAAGAGTGCATGCTTGCCAAATTCAGAACATAGTAAAAACACCGGAAATTATCGGAGGGAATCAACCATTCCACAATCATGCTTCTTACGACGACATCTGTGGTGCGACTTCTGGTCCAAAAATGAGTTCTCTCGTACCATCTCCATTGTTGCCAACTCTTTACCTGGTGGAGACACCATGATTATTCTTAATCTAATCAAAGCCAATGCTCTAGCAATCAAGAGTAGACATCTCATTTGAAATCAAAATTATTAAGGCAAATGCAGTAAAGCCCAATATCATAAATCTAATCCAAGAGATGCTTGATTCTACAATGAACCTTAGACCAAGAAAGTATTCAACTCAATTTATTTTAATTTCCCCACAGGGCTCTAGGCGACTAAATATATCTGGTCCGGTTATCATCCGAGTCTCAGATTTACATTATATGCAGTTAACAGACCAAACGAACATCGTGTCTTACCCACCGAAGTGCAAGCCATCAAATCATGCAAGCAAAACCATAAAATTCTTCCTAGATATTCTCTTCAGGTACAACATATCTGATGTTATTCGCCATGCAAATTTTCAAATAGCTGTTTTAGCCCAATATCAAGAAGGCAGTAATGAGTAAGAAGGAAAGGGGGTTGAGAAGGCAATGAAGCAGAAATTTCCATGAGCACCATCGTAAAAAGACGACATTTTCGACCATTATGTTGTCTTCATCTCTCTATCCCACACAAAACATAGTAAAAAGACAAACATAGTCAAAAATTGTTTCAATCAGAATTCATGTGTTTATTTATCATGGCCAGTGTATATCATCTCTTCAGGCATTCTCCATAATTGAAACAAATACATAAAAGTACATCAGAAACGAAGCTTCAAAGATGGTTTCGAGTTTATGCACATGAAAGATCAAACTTTCCTATCAATTATTGAAATTAGCTGAGCATGATTCTTAATCAAATCATATTCAACAACAATGAAACATACAAACAATAACATAATAATGTACCTCCCAGTTGCTGCCTCCAAAACACCAATCCAGCATCTTCCTCCTCATCAAGCTCATCGCCATAGCCGAATTCTGCATCTCCACGATAACCTGGTTCACTTCCATATCCAGACTCATTAGCATGAACATCAAATCCTCCCGTCAACCCAAACGCAACGCCAACAGTCTCTTTCTCCTCTCTTTCCTTCCTCGAATTCCTCGCTTCGCTCACATCAGGCGCCCAGTTACTATTCCCATTCATAAACAGCTCTCCACTCGAATCCGTTCCGACCGCCACTGGAAAATCAGAGCACGTCCCATGTGTCGCCGAAGGCCCTACCGAGCAACACCGCCGCGTCGCACTTCGATCACTGCTCCGACCAGATACAGACCTCGATCCCCTTCGTCGCCTCTTCCCCGCAGAGACAAGTCGTAAGCTTCCATTCTTATAGTTTTTTGCTGAGATATAAGACTTATCGTCTTCAATAAAGCTCAGCTTCGACAAGTCCACGTCGATGTTAAAAGACGTAGCGCGATCGGATAAGCACGGTCGCTTAGGATGGATTCCTTTGGAGTGTAGGGGTTTGGGAGTAGAGCAAAGCTTGAAAGGTCTCCAGTTGTGGAGCTTCAGTGCGCAAGAATCAATCGAGTGGCACGAATCTAGAGCTCTGTGTGCCATTTGGGATTTCTTTTATTAACCTATTTTTCTTATCTTCCTCATAGAGGAAATTTGAAAACTGAAATTTTCAATCTCCACACAAGAAAAAGTTACCCAGGATCAGCAGAAAGAAGAAATTGCAAGTTTCCTGTATTCAAAGAGCCGTCGCTGAGAGTGAGAGAGATGGAAGAGGAGAGCTATTTACAGAAACAGCGAGGAAGGGGGGAGACGGCACGAGAAGGGGCGAGAGAATCTATGAATCGTACAAATGTTTCATCCAATCAGCTTCTTCCACGTTTTTGGATATCAGATTTTTTTTATATTTCTCTATTTTCTGCTTTTCTTTTATTTTCACGGTTTAAATATATTTTTACTTCCACCTTTATTTTTTATTTTATTTTTTCAAAATTTATTATTTATTAAAAAAATTTTAAAATTTGATAAATAAACAATTTAAATTACGAGGATGCCAACTTCTTTGGAGAGGACGGCTAGTATAATTGAACCGGCTAGATAGGAGCTTGTTTTTATTTTTTATTTTTAGTTCAACCCCCCTGGTATTAAAAAAATTATTAATAATTAATTCGAAAAAATATATAATAGTATTATATTTACTTAAAAATTTTACTACATGTCCAGTACATTATGAAAAGATAATGTAAAAATTCATGTGACTTTCTAACACTTATATGATTTATTATAATTATTTTACGTCAAATTTATGAAAGAATTCATTAAAATTACAATAAATCGTACACAAGTGATATAAAATTACGAAACTTTTCAACTTATCTTTCCATGATTTGTTAAACATGTGATAAAATTTTTAAATAAATCTACTATCGTCTTACATAAAGAACAATACTCAACTATTTTGAATAGTTAAGTGGTTTTGTCCCCAGAGGTGGACTGCGAGGTGTATCACTCTTCCTCCGCTTTACGTAGTGGACTTGTCCCCTGAGGTGGATCGTGAGGTATGTCACTTTACTAGATTGAGGTTGGCCTTGTCTCCAGAAGTGAACCGCGAGGTGTGTCACCTTGATCTAGTACGTAAAGAAGAACTCAGTAGTAAGAAGATAAAGAAGATGTAAGGAAGAGACGAAAACGAAAGTAGAGACGAAACTGTAGAAACTGCATGTGTTAGGGGTTTTTGATTTATTATGTGTTTATGTGCATTACTTACTTAGCATTAGGCTAATAGTTGAGTTTTGTGATGTAGGTGACGACGACATAGCCGGTGAGTACTCCGAGCATGCCCAAGACTAGGAGGCGGTTGCAGTACGCACGTGGACGATCTGACCTGCTGTTAGGGCGTTTTGACTACGGTCGGCATAGGTATGGGTTTTGTGAGCGTGATTGAGATTATTTTCATTGTTTTGAGTTAAATGAGTGTATAGACGAACTTCAAACTTATGTAGTCGTTTTCTTTATGTAAATAATGATTTTGAGTTGATAGAAAAATGTGCGTTGGGTTATTTTTAGCGTTGAGTTGAATTCGATTAATTTTGTGAAGTTTTTAAGATTTTTAAACAGATTTCTGGGAAGGAAGTGTTGACCTATAGGCTTAGTGGTCGACCAGACCCTGCAAGTGTCAACCGCGAGGGTCGACCTGTGCGGGCAGAGCCGAAGTAAGTCTCGACCTATGATTGTAAGTGTCAACCGATTAGTGTAAACCTGGTAAAGTGTCAGCCGCAAGTCGCGACCGCTGGAAGACAGAGAGGACGAAGATGTCGACCTGTGAGAGTAGGTGTCGACCGCTCTCTGAGTTGAGTATAGAAGTGTCAACCGGCGTCTGCTAGTGTCGACCGAAGAAAAACCCGAGACAACTCAAGTGTCGACCGACGTATACAGGTGTCGACCGGTGTCTCCATTTTATGTTCTACATTATTTTTATTAAGTTTTCTGCTACGATGCCGTTTAAAATATTTTTAAGATTGTCATTTTAAGTCGAGAAACCAAAGTTTAAAATTTTAGTCAAATTTTCTGAGGGTAGTGAGTGAGTAGTAGAAGTGTGAGAACCGGAAACGGGTGGGTTTCCAGGACGTTACAGTTATGGTATCAGAGCAGAGAACGAACCGAAAACGTGTGGATCTTCGAGTCGTTACATATACAATGCCCAACGATGTGCAACGTTCTTATGACCGTTGCTCTTGCACTCACGCAATCTAACGGTTTTATCACCACTGCGCTTGCATTCACATAATCTAACGGTCTTATGACCGTTGCGCTTGCACTCACGCAATCTAATGTTCTTATGACCGTTGCTCTTGCACTCACGCAATCTAACGGTCTTATGACCGTTGCCCAGCTCCTCCCAACACGACTCATCCACCTGTCACTCGGCACCCCTATAAATTCTTTCCACCTTCTCTGTTTTTTTTTCACCAATTTCTCTCAATTTCTCTCGATCTCAATTTGCTTTTCATCTATTTATTGCTATCAATTTATTCGTGTTCTCAAGAGTCAAGTCTCACTCAATACTCAATTTATTGTTCTTCGATAAGGTAAAATGTAATTTATTTTTTATATTTGTAACCAAGTTTTTTTACATTGATTTTTAAATTTTTGTACAAGTGGAGTTGATCACTTCACCACGCTACAAATTTTGTTGAACAGTATTTTTGCGGTTTAATTTTTTTTGAAATTTAATTTAAAATTTATTTTTAATAGTTATGAATTCATGTAATTATAATATTCTTGATGATGATATTGAAGAAATTAGAGAAATAAATCATGTATTTTCAATAGGACAATCATCTTCATTTGCAAAAATATCCATGTCATCACATCAAAAAAAAAAGAAATAAAACGTCTAAAGTATGGAAACATTTTGTAATGAAAGAAATTAAAATTGGTAAAAAAGTAGAATCTAGAGCACAATGCAACTATTGTACTCAAAATTATGCATATATTTCTAGTAGTTCAACTAGCACACTCGGTAGGCATTAAAAAAAATGTCATTTAAACGAGCAAGTTGGAGATCCTACACAGATTATTAAATGCTAGTGGTAGTGGTATTTTTTTATATTCACAAAATAAAATGCGAGAAGGAATAGCAAAACTTGTAGCAAAATGTGAGTTGCATTTGACATTCACCAATAGTGATGAATTTGAAAAATTTATGAAAGAGTATGTTATTCCTAATTTTAAACGTATTTCTAGAAGTATAACTAAAAATGATATTATTATAATGTTTAATAATATGAAAAATGAACTAATTTTGTATTTTTCAAGCGCTCCTTCAATGTCTATTTGTATCACTTCTGATTTATGGAGTGCAAGTAATTATGTAGGATATGTTGTTGTAACTTCTCATTTTATTGATGACTCTTGCCAGTTAAATATAAGAATTTTATGATTTCGTAACTGTGAATATCTTCACACTTGTATTACTATTTATAGATATATTGTAACAATATTACAAGAATATTCTATTCGAGATATAATATTTAGCATAACACTTGATAATGTTAGTGCTAACGATGTTGCTATTTCTCATTTTAAAAATTATTTTCAATTAGATACTACTCACGATTCTCTTTTCTATATGAGATGTCTTTGTCATATTTTAAATTTAGTTGTTAAACATGGTATGACATATATTTTGCCTCATATTGAATTAATTAGATCCGTAATTTCTTATATAATTGGATATAATTTTAGGCAACAAGAATATAGAGAGTTTTGTAAAACTGCCTAACTTAAATCACAAAAATTAAAAACCGATATAGATAATAAGTGGAATTCTACTTATTTAATGTTAGAAAATGCTATGTCATATTGGCAAATTATTTGTGCTTTTATTAATGAGAAAACACAAAGTATTAATCTTGATAAATCTAGTTGCGACGTAACTAATATATTTCTTGATTTTTTAAAATCATTTTATGATGCTACGAATGAATGTTCGAGAATTTATTATCACACTTCTCATCTTTTACTCCCAATTTTTATAAACTTAACCAGTAATTTTATACGATATCGACAAATAGATGAATTTAGAGATATACTTAATAAAATAGAAATAAAATTTAAAAAATATTGACTGTATATTCCTCTTATTTTTTATTATGCATGTATAATGGACCCTCGCTATAAATTAAGAGGAGTATGTCTCATGATTAATAAAATTTCTAATAATTTAAATAATACTTCTTTAGTTTCCCCAGATCAAATAACTAACGAAATTGCTAGTTTGTATTTTTCTTATAAATCTAAATATTCTAATGGTAGTTGTTTACATGTTTTTTCACGTGATAGTTCAAGTAACGGTGGTATAAATATTGTAGGTTCACAATTTGGTATTCATGATATTTGAAGTCAATTAGATACGGATGTTTACTCTAGTTCTATGCGAAATAAACTAGACATTTGTTTTGACACTCGATATCAATTTTCTCGCGAAGAAAACTTTGATATTTTATATTGGTGAAAAATGTTTTCCACTACCTATCCTATTCTTTCAATAATGGCACATGATCTACTAACACTTCTGGTCTCTACCGTAGCATCACAGTCTACTTTTAGTACATGTGGACGTGTGTATGATAAACGTCGAGAACGACTTGTACCTGATCTTGTGTAGGTGTTTATTTGCATGAAGGATTGGAACGATGCCAATACGAGAAACCAATAAAGAGAAGATGAAATACTTGAAGAATTTAAAAATTTGGACGTTGAAGATTAACATTGTAAATTAAATTTTGAAGTATTTTTTAAATTTTTTTTACGTTTTTTACAGGATTGACAATTTGCAAATGTAAAATTTATAATGAATGATATATTATATTTTTTGTATATTTATTCGTTAATTTTTTTAAGGAGAGTTAATTTTAAGGTGAGAGATAGAGCCGGTAATTCGCACCATTGGCTGATTGATCGGATTTCTTTGCAAACAACAGCCGATCATTCCCAAGTGTAGCGATGGATCGGCGGTCACTCTGTAAAAATTACAGAGTGACAGCCGATCACTCGCCCCCCTCTGAGGCGATGGCTCGGCTCACTCTGTAATTTTTACAGAGTGACCGCCGATCCATCGTGTAACACCCAAAATTTTTCCGTTTAGGTTAATTTCGGAAGTAAATGATTGTAATCGACGGAGTAATGGTCGGAATTGTGGTCGAAAAATTTCTACTCTTAGGTAAAAGATTATTTTGAAGCTAATGGAGGATTAAAAAATTTGAGAATCAATTTGGAATCAGACCGTATAACAAATTATTAAACGGTTAAGGGTTGATGACGAAATAGTAATTAGAATTAATTATATTAAATATTTAAAAAAATAGGAGATAAAACAGAGGGGAGGAACGGTTATCCATGTATCACTGTTAAACTGGGACTATGGGTAGATTATAAGTTTTTATGAAGAATATTGAGCCTCAAGATAACCAGAACGTAGGTTGACGTAACAGTTCTGCTCGACCAAATTTGGCCGATTTGTGGAGGTCAGATTAGGAAGTAAACTGGACCATTGGGAATTAGACATTCTAAGGAAACCGTGGCATTTTGAATCGTCCGAATAGGACGAATATTGGATATACAAGTGCTAAGGACGCCAGGTAAATAATGTAGTTGGAGTTTTGCCTTCGGGCGTACATCACAGTTCAGTAGGATGCATTGCACGTTTACTTTATGTTATGCTTTGTAATATGCGTCATGGTTTTAAATTACGAAACGAAACGAAAATGAATTTTCATATTTTTATGAAGTAAAATAGTAGGAAATGACGAGACGAATGAAATGAGAAGATACGTAAGAAGATAATAAAGGTGAGGTTGAGTGGTCTTGTCTAGTGAGGTGGACCGCGAGGTGTATCACTCTTCCTCCGCTTTACGTGGTGACCTTGTTCAGTGAGGTGGACCGTGAGGTGTGTCACTTTACTAGATCGAGTTTGGTCTTGTCCAGTGAGGTGGACCACGAGATGTGTCATCTCGATCTAGCATGTAAAGAAGAACCCAGTAAGAAGATAAAGAAGATGTAAGAAAGAGACGAAAACGAAAGTAGAGACGAAACTGTAGAAACTGTATATGTTAGGATGTGAATGTTTTTCAGTGATTAAGTTTTTATACATTACTTACTTAGTATTAGGTTAATAGTTGAGTTCTATGATATAGGTGACGACGCAGCAGATAGTGAGTATCCCGAGCATGCCTAGGACTAGCAGGCAGTTGGAGGAGAACGCTGGTGGGACGACTGGGCCAGCTGTTGAGGCGTTTTGACTATGGCAAGTGTAAATATGAGTGGTGAGATATTTTGAGTCGTACTTAGTTATTTTGATGTAAAAGAAAGAATTGAATTTGGGTTGAATATTTTGGTGTGTGTAGTAGGTTGTAAATTGAGTCGAGAAGTGGATTCATGGTTTTTAAACGTTTAGTCAAAACCGTGTTGTTTTGTTGAATTCTGCTAAAGTTTTTAGGGTGCAAGGTGTCGACCAAAATCCATAGGTGTCGACCGGTTAGTGAAAAATGGAGGGTGAGTTTTGACCACGAGGCTCGACCTGTGCAGGGCAGAGCCGAAGTAGGTGTCGACCCCTGGTTACATGTGTTGACCGGTCCATGTAAATCTGGCAAAAGTGACGACCGCGAGGGTCGACCTGCGCGGGCAGAGAGGATCAAGGTGTCAACCTGCGACAGCGGGTGTCTACCCCTCTCTGGAACGAGTGTAGAAGTGTCGACCGATATCCCTAGTGTCGACAGACAAAAAGATCCGAGAGTAACGTAGTGTCGACCAATGTTGTTGACCGCTAAAAAACCCGAAACAACCAAAGTGTCGACCGACGTTTACAGGTGTTGACCGGTTACGCTATTTTATGTTTTGTAAAATGAAACTTCATTTAAAATAATTTTAATCGATTTTTCCGCTGCAATGCTGTGTAAAATAATTTCAAAAATGTAGTTTTAAGCCGAGGAACAGAAGTTTTAAATTTTACTCCAATTTTTTGAGTAGAGTGAGTGGTTAGTAGCTGGTAATGAACCGGAAACCTTGGGGGATTTTCAGGGCATTACATTTATTTTATGTTATGCTTTAATAATTATGCATCATGGTTTTAAAGTACGAGAACAAAACGAAAATAAATTTCCATGTTTTTACGAAATGAAATTGTAGGTTGTGACGTGATGAACGAAATAAAAATATACGTAAGAAGATGATGAAGGTGGGGTTGAGTGGTCTTGTCCCGTGAAGTGGACTGAGAGGTGTATCACTTCTTCCCCTGCTTTACGTGGTGGCCTTGTCCTGTGAGGTGGATCGCGAGGTGTGTCACTTTACTAGATTGAGGTTGGCCTTGTCCCGTGAGGTGGATTGCGAGGTATGTTACCTTGATCTAACACATAAAGAAGAACCCATTAGTAAGATAAACAAAATGTAAGAAAGAGACAGAAACAAAAGTAGAGACGAAACTGTAAAAACTGCATATGATAGGATATGTGTTGTTTTCAGTGTGTATGTTTTATATGCATTACTTACTTAGCATTAGGCTAATAAATGAGTTCTGTTATGTAGGTGACAAAGCGATAGCTGGTGAGTACTCAGAGCGTGCCCAGGACTATGAGGGAGTTAGAGGAGTACGCTCGTGAACGGTCTCGCCGGTTATTAGGGCGTTTTGACCATGGTAGGCATATGTATGGATTTTGGGGTTAATTGGAGTTGTTTTGAAAAGTAGAATTCAAACTTTTAATAGTCGTTTTGATATATAAAGTTGATTTTGAATTGATTAGAAGAGGTTTGTTTCTTTATTTTTAACGTTGAGTCGAAATTCGGCTTGTTTGTAGGATTTAAGGTTTTTATGCAAATTCTGGTAAGGAAGTGTCTACTGAACTTGGCAAATGTTGACCGCGAGGGTCTACCTGCGAAGGCAGAGCCGAATTAAATGTCGAGATACATCTGTAGGTGTCAACCGATAGTGTAAAAATGTCAGAGGTGTCGGCCGCAAGGTACAACCGGGACAGACAAAGGATTAAAGTGTCAACCTGCGTCTGTAGGTGTCGACCGATAGTTTAAAAATGTCAGAGGTGTCGGCTGCAAGGTTAGACTGGGGCGAACAGAGAGACTTAAGGTGTCGACCTGTGCATGTAGGTGTCGACCGGTTAGCGTGATAAGCATGGAGGTGTCGACCACTAGGGTCGATTGGTGCAAGTAGAGGCAAATGAAGTACTAACCGGTGAGTATAGGTGTCAACCCCTTGGGTGTAGCATTGGTCAAGTGTCAATCGTAGCCTGTAGGGGTCAATCGAAAATTTCTTTTAATATTTTAAAAACTTTAAATTTTATTTAAACTGATTTTGATCAAAGTCTTCTATTGCGACAATTTTAAACGTTTTCAAAATTATTGTTTTAAGTTGAGGAATAAAGTTTTAAATTTTGTACGAATTTTATCCGATTTGATGAATAAGAGTATGGTTAGTGACCCTGGTCCGAGGACGACTTCGGGGCGCTACAGAGTATAGTATGAGAGAAGAACGAACCGAAAACTAGTAGGTTTTCGGGGCGTTACAGTAATGGTATCAAGGCAGAGAACAAACAGGAAACGAGTTGGTTTTCAGGGCGTTACAGAAATGGTATAAGAGGCAAATGGTCAAATTGTTCAAATGATTACCTAACAGCGCCAATCGTCGCATGACGTACAACAACTGTAATTGTTTAAGTTTAGCTGTAGTTATTAGATGTTTATGAAAGTGTTCAACCTTTGTCAAGGAAAATTAGCCAAAATGTTTAGACGACCAAGACGTTTGAGGATACTGAGAAAGACAACTGATTCGAGAAATGAGGATGATTCGATGACGATTAGACAACTAGCGGAGTTAGTGAACAAACAGTCCCGACAATTAGGAATACTATGAATAGATAAAGACATGAAAATTCAGGCCCCAACCCGATTAACGGCCAAAATGAAGAGAGGTTTATTAGTAGAGAGAGAATCATAGGAATTCGGGTTCAAGCAACTCAGTTGATTGAAGTGGAGAGAAAATTGAAAATAGCACTATGTGCCAGATTGACGTTAAAAATGAGCACCACCATAGGGCTAAGTGGCTGGCACGTGAGTTCCTATAAGAAGGAGGATGGTTAGATTTGTCATTTATTAACAGTTTAAATTCTATAGGATAGAAGTTGGAGGACTAGAGTACATGTTTCTAGATTTGATATCTAAGATGGAATAGTCATTACTGAGTGAACGTGTTCACCGAATCTGAGGTTATAGATTATTGGAGATTAAGACCATTGTGGATCAAAATAGTAATTACGATAATAAAAATTGATGGGGGAAAATTTAAGGTAAACATTTGAGGTCAAAGTTAAAATTTAAGGTTGTTTCTGTGAACACGATTTAAGGGTCTACTTCACGACTTCGTTTTTAGGGTCGTAGGGTCGTGAAATAAAAAGTTCATACATTGGGAAGTATACCCCAAAACAACAATGAGTAAATGCGAACATTAGAGAGGTTTATTAGTAGAGAGAGAATCATAGGAATTCGGGTTCAAGCAACTCAGTTGATTGAAGTGGAGAGAAAATTGAAAATAGCACTATGTGCCAGATTGACGTTAAAAATGAGCACCACCATAGGGCTAAGTGGCTGGCACGTGAGTTCCTATAAGAAGGAGGATGGTTAGATTTGTCATTTATTAACAGTTTAAATTCTATAGGATAGAAGTTGGAGGACTAGAGTACATGTTTCTAGATTTGATATCTAAGATGGAATAGTCATTACTGAGTGAACGTGTTCACCGAATCTGAGGTTATAGATTATTGGAGATTAAGACCATTGTGGATCAAAATAGTAATTACGATAATAGAAATTGATGGGGGAAAATTTAAGGTAAACATTTGAGGTCAAAGTTAAAATTTAAGGTTGTTTCTGTGAACACGATTTAAGGGTCTACTTCACGACTTCGTTTTTAGGGTCGTAGGGTCGTGAAATAAAAAGTTCATACATTGGGAAGTATACCCCAAAACAACAATGAGTAAATGCGAACATTAGAATTTTATTTTACTATTGAGGATATAATTTATGAGATATAAGTCAGAAATGGTTAGAGTTGTATTCTAGTTGGTGAATTTCCTCAAAGTTGATTATCTTCTACTAAGGACAATATTGAAGAGGCTCGACATAAGATTGTTTAGATCAATCATTAATTAAGAAGAGGTGGAGGTTAGTCTTCATATAGAAAACGATATATCTCGAGGGGTATAGACAACTGGTGAAATACTAAGGACCTTACGTTCAAGTTATATCGAGCCTATAACCAGTGTAACAACTGTAGAAAATAGAATGAATTAGGAGAGTGGGAAGATTTCTTTTGACTTGAGAACGTGAAAGTTAAATTATGGGGTTGTAGTTGATCCAACTAAGGTTGTGAGACGTAAGCGCAAAGCTCATATTCAAGGTGCCACATAGGATAACCCTTATTGTGGAATAGTAAGGATGAGCAGTAATTGAGAGACGTAGTTTACTAAATTTTGAGAACTTATGCCGTAGAGTTACGTTAACGGAATTAAGTGTGGAATTACACTTAAATATTTAAATTTAGACGAGCATGGTTGATGAAAGGAAGCAACCGACTTTGAATGAGAAATTACGAGGATGTCAAGGATATTTGGGCATCGAGGAACCTCGACATGAAGCTCGAATTCTAATGGTTAACGGAATGACTAGACAGCCAAGAGAGAATATGAAACCAGATTTTTAGCAAAGTATTGAGATTACTAAGGTTGTTGTGAGTAACAGAAAACACAAGTGTGGGGATTAATGGGACGAGCTGCAGCTTTTAGGTATGAGATATCTACCCTAGTCATTTCGGATGCATATCTATTTTAATACGTATAAAGGAATTCAAGTACCTATGACACGATTCCACCTCGAATGAGTCGTGTTTTATCCACAAACGAAACAGAAAAAAAAAATATAAGCAGAAAACCGGCTGTCCGATGAGCAACCTTTTAGGCTCTCGGCATAACGATCTTCCGAAGGAAGACGACAGCAAATGGGACCAGTTTCTGGCCACTCTCTTCGTGTATCCTTCTCTGGAAAAGAGAGGGAAGACGAGTGGAACGATGGCTATTCAAGCAACCTCGGGCTTGAAAGCTCAAGGAGATGAACTCCTTCTCGGTTCTTGACCGAACCGAGTCTTACCATTCACCAAGCTTTAACTACTTCGGCTGAACACGAAAGAGCTATTTCTCATATATTCAACAACTTTCACACACACCAATAGCCATGTATTTATAGACCTAGGGTGGCTGAAGGTTAAAATGGGCTTTGGCTTCGAAATGGGCCATATGGTTGGCCATTCTTGGTCCACTTGCACACCAGATCACTCTTCAAGCTTTGACTCATTTGTTACATCAGTAGGCTGCTAAACTCCAGCCCAATTGTTGCTTCTAACCACCATATAACTTAACATACATCTAATTCTAATGCATAAGGATGCATGCAATTATAAAACATTATAGGAAGGCGAATGTTTGCCAATAAAAACATAAGGCGAATGTTTGCCGAATAAAATTCAATTACAATTAATTTCGAGGGAGACAAATTCCTTTTTCATGTGCTTCCACCTTTAGCTCCCACGATAGCAAGTGCAAGGGTTGATCCTTGTCATTTGTGCTCGGGTCCCATTCCAAATCCGTGAAGAGGCATTCGACACCTGTAATTCTTGCAAAAGAATTGAAGTTGTTAGTTAACAGGTAGGATAAAGTTCGTGCCTTGATTTGTGATCGAGTGACGGCCCTCTGGGGCACATCAACCTAATAGCAACTGCCCACAGGACGTATACTGTTAGAAAGGTTACGTAAAGTATCGGTTGGGTAGTTAGAAGTTTGAGTTAAACCGAGGAGCCATACGTGTGGATAAATTCGATCAATGAGAAGTTGAGGAAATAGAGGATACTAGACTACGGCATATGACTTAGTTTAGAAATTCAAAGACCGTATTTTAGCGATCATTTGGTTACATACAACTCGAAGATATAGAGATTATATTAAGTGTTAGTTCAAGGCTTTAAGAAATCAATGAGATATTGAGAACAACTTTGCATAGAGTTATATCCAGTGATCAGCTAGGACCATTACTCCAGGAAATGGGTATCAATGTGAGGACTTGTAACCATTGTAGTGTGACGAAGCTAGTAAGTAATGAGAATATCGAAAATCTTATGATTGAAATTATAATGAGATACTTAGTCAAAGGGGGGTGTGATGCGCATTCTAAGTAACAAGTTTTAGAATATAACTGATCAGCTTAAGGTGGAAGATTCAGGATAAGAAATTGATTTCTTAAATATTTAGTGTTGCTCAATGAAGGAAATACTCGAGGATGCCAAAGTAAGGACTTTAGAATTAGACTACAATTTTGTTCAAAAGGACAAAGAAGCAGAGTTAAATTAGATGATAAAAAGAGGATTGAGTGTGGAGATGGGTAGTTTAGAATGATTCAATTGAAGATATGAGAATTTAATGATACCTTATAAATAACTTAGGAATATGTTGATTAAATTAAATCTAATGAGCGTAACTACGAGTGTTGTATTTAAGTGAATAGTCTATTCATCGCACTAGGGAATGGATACCATCTTGGGAGATTATTCAATAAAGAAGAATGACTGATGCGCAAAAATTTCAATCGTTATGGTATGAAAAAATCTTGATGAAATTAAAGGTACCATTAAATAGTAGAAGTGTTAGGTACTTGGTGTTGCTTGATCAAGGAGTATGAGAGTTGATTAAAACATATAAACATATTTGAGATATTTAGATATGAGATAAAATGATCGTAATTGGAGGAGCATAGCTAATCACAAAGAAGTTAAGGGACTGGATTTAGAATTCTGCATGCTAGTACGTATGTTGGGGGAATAATATATATATGACTATATCGGGAGATTTAAATTAATTGAAACACGATCGAAAAATCTAGGAATGAGCTGAGAGTTCAAGTGCATAATTTCTATTAATCTTTGACGAAGATGTACGGATTAAATTATATTTGTTTGAGGCTCAAATTTAGAAAAATTTTGAAGAGCAACGTCGATGAGATGGTGGATTACCGACAAAAATTTTGTAAGCGGTTTAGTTTACAAGTGAAAATCAAGGACTTTAGAAATTTTTAATTAAGATACTTAGTTGAAACAAATGTTACTTGAGGAAATTTAGGGTAGTATTTTATCAACGATGCTAAGTATGAGTTTGAGAAGTGAGAATTTGGATGAAATTTTGTTGAGATGATATAAAGAAGAAATTCAGTTAGGTGATTTAAGAAGTTGGGGTTATAGTTAATTGAATAGAATCACTATTGGGTTAGACCTGAAAACTTAAGAATTCGAAGAGATTTGGAGCAATAGTGGAACTTAGTCTACAACAGAGTTGCAAGCAATAAGATTGTTGGACGAATCATTGTATGGAAGCGAGAAGAATATTCAAAAACGATTTAAGGTTAAAATGAATAGCTTAGAACGGTTCAATTGTGAAGCCTTTAAGGATGATCGGGTTAGAGAATTTAGAATTTGGGTAGATTCTAGCCGGAAGAAACTTCGATATAGATTTAGAATTTAGATTATAGTTGGTTAAGTTAATGAACGAAGCACAAAATTGAGTTATGAGAATTAGATAATGCACAATACAAAGTTAGGGATGCAGATAGTTTAAATTGAATGTTGCAAACTAGATCGTGAAATCGGAATTGGATACATGGTTTTAGAATATAGATGGAAACCCGGAAGTAATTGGATGAAACGAACTTGATGATAAGTAAAATGATCACAGGTTGAAAAATGAAGTTAAACAAAAAGACGTTTAAGAACTAAGAATTTAAGGGAGACTAGACACTGTTCGAAAAGAGGCTGGATATGAGACAGCGGATTTTGTGGCGTCAATGTCAAGAATTAATCGTTACGCAAATTTTGAGGACAAATTTTTTTAAGCAGGGTGAAATGTAACACCCAGAATTTCGCGTTAAATAATTCTCAGATTTTCGAAGCAGGAAACGGCAGAATTCTAGTCGGAATTAAGAGCGAAAGATTTAGGCAGTTAGGTGAAAGATTATTTTAATATCAATGACAAGAGAAATTTGTAAGATTCTGACCAGACACGGACCGAATAATAGTTTAACTAAAAGGTTAAAGGTTGAGTACGAAAAGATAATTAGAATTATTTTTATTTTTATTTAAAAAAAAAAAAAAAGTGAGAAGAGAATTGCAAAACCCTCCTCCCTTCCCTGATGTTTTTCTCCCCCTCCCCACGCGAAGGAAAACCCTCCTCTCTGCATTCTCCCTTCCAGCGACGAGTTCTTCTCCGTTCCTCCTTTTCTTCAAATTTAAGGTATGTTTTGATTACCTTTTAGTGGATAGTTAGTTCTTTAGTAGTTTTGAGCGTTAAAAATGAAGTTTGGGAGAGTATTGGATAATTTTGGTAAAACCCTAGGAGAGAGATACGAATTTTGAGATTATAGTCAATTTTTAATTGTGTATTGGTGTTTAAACTAGAAGTAAGTTTAGATTATAAGTTTTATGGCAAAGATTGGGCGTTGTATTACCGAAAAACTCAAGTTACGGAACGGTTTCCGTTCAACCACATTCGGCCACGCTGTAGATGTTGGATTGGGAAATGGATGAAACCATTAGGAACTAGACGTCCTAAGAAATCCGTAGCATTTTGAATCGTCAAAATCGGATAAGAATTGAGATAGTTATGAATTTCTGAAGATTGGTCGGAAATGGAGCCGGAGTTCGGGTTTAATTAGATTAGGTGTTAAATTGTCAATTCCCTTTTGAATTTTATGAATTGGAAGGAAATTAGAATTGATGAATGTGTGGTTTTATAGGTTCTTCGATTTAGCGAGCGATCTACGAGCAATTACTAAGGACTTTAGGTAAGTAGTGTACATAAGTGCTTTTACCTTCAGGCCTACATCGCAGATCGGTAGGTTGCATGCACATTTATTTTATGTTATGTTTTAGTGATTATCCACCATGGTTTTAAAGAACGAGAACGAAACAAAAATGAATTTTTATGTTTTTACGAAATGAAATAATAGGATGTGACGTAATGAACGAAATGAAAAGATATGTAAGAAGATAAAGAAAGTGGGGTTGAGTGGTCTTGTCCCGTGAGGTGGATCGCGAGGTGTATCACTTCTTCCCCCGCTTTACGTGGAGGCCTTGTCCCGTGAAGTGGACCGCGAGGTGTCACTTTACTAAATTGATGTTGGCCTTGTCCTGTGAGGTGTATCGCGAGATGTGCCACCTTGATCTAACACGTAAAGAAGAACCCAGTAGTAAGATAAATAAGATGTAAGAAAGAAACAGAAACGAAAGTAGAGACAAAACTATAGAAACTGCACATGTGTTGTTTTCAGTGTGTATGTTTTATATGCATTACTTACTTATCATTAAGCTAATAGATGAGTTATGTGATGTAGGTGACAAAATGATAGCTGGTGAGTACTCAGAGCGTGCCCAGAACTAGGAGGCAGTTGGAGGAGTACGCTCCTGGACGGTTCGTCCGACTGTTAAGGCGTTTTGACCATGGTGGGCGTATCTACGAATTTTGGGGTTAGTTAGAGTCATTTTGAATCGTTTTGAAAAGTAAATGGATTTCAAACTTTTAGTAGTCGTTTTGATGTATAAAGTTGATTTTGAATTGATTGGAATGGATTTGTTTCGTTATTTTTAACGTTTAGTCGAAATTCGGCTTGTTTGAAAGATTTAAGGTTTTTATGCAAATTCTGGGAAGAAAGTGTCAACCGATAGACTTAATGGTCGACCGAACTTGGTAAATGTCGACCGCGAGGGTCAACCTGCAAAGGCAGAGCCGAACTAAGTGTCGAGATACGTCTGTAGGTATCGATCGGCAGTGTAAAAATGGTAGGGGTGTCAACCGCAAGGTACGATCGGGGAGAAAAGAAAAGATTAAAATGTCGATCGATAGTGTAAAAATGTCAGAGGTGTCGGCCGCAAGGTTCGACCGGGGCAGACAAAGAGACTTAATATGTTGACATGTGCATACAAGTGTCGACCGGTTAGCATGATGAGCATGGAGGTGTCGACCGCTAAAATTGACCGGTGCAAACAAAGTCAAATGAAGTGCTGACCGGTGAGCATAGGTGTCGACCCCTTGGGTGTAGCATGGGTTAAGTGTCGACCGCAGCCTGTAGGGGTCGACCAAAAATTTATTTTAATGTTTTAAAATTTTATTTAAATTGATTTTGATCAAAGTCTTCCACTGCGACGATTTTAAACGTTTTCAAAAGTGTCGTTTTAAATTGGGGAATAAAGTTTTAAATTTTATACGAATTTTATTCGATTTGAAAACTAAGAGTATGGTTAGCGACCCGGATCTGGGGATGACTTCGGTGCGCTACAGAATATGGTATCAAAGAAGAACAAACCGGAAACAAGTAGGTTTTCGGGGTGTTACAATAATGGTATCAGAGCAGAGAACGAACCTAAAACGAGTAGATTTTCGGGGCGTTACATATCAGATGCAGCAGATACACCACCAACAGATGTATTAGAGACAACAGACGGACCAGCAACAGGTGTTTGAGATACAGCAGAGCCAACAGCTGAGCATTCAGCTCTTCATAGGCAGAGTCAATAATCTCGTCGTGGGATAAAGTGAGGTGATTGCGTCACAGAGAGAGGTGACTGAGATACAAAATTATCTCGGTGAGTCCTATAGAGAGATGGATGAGAGGTTCCAGTGTTGGATGGCAAAAACGACGATGATCCACCGGCATAGTTTAGTTTAGTTTTTTAATGTAAATTTAATGTAATTTAATTTTATGTCGTGTAGTCTATTTTCGTAATAATATACCTTTTAATATAAGTTTTTTTTTCTTGAAATTATATAAATTTAATAATGGAAATATGGAATTATATATTTTTTAAATTTTGTTAATGTATTTAAATATAAAGATAATGTATTTATAAGTTAATATAATTAATTATTGAGTTCTAATTTATTATATTATATTGTTTGAAATTTTTAAATATATTTATTATAAATTTAATAAAAATTTATATTAAATAAACGATTGAAAATAAATAATTTTATTATTTATTTTTTAAAATTACTGTATATAAGTTAAAATAGTATTTGACTATCATAAAATAAATAAGTATTATTTAAATAAGCTAAAATAAATAATTTTAATTTTAATCAACTTTCAAAAAGAAGTAAAATAAATAATAGGCCGCAACGCTAAAAAAATGACTCGATCTTTAGCCATCGAACAGTCAAAAATTTCTTTCACGGCCGCGTACTGAATATTCTTGCATATAATGATATGAAATGAAACTACAATAAAAAAGAATGACGGTGTGTTTATAGGCGAAATGTATGTGTGTCATGTAGCATGTGTTGAAACTCACATATGTGTCTTGAGAAACAGCGTCTGAAGTTGATCCCTTGTTAGGATAAATGCGAGTACTATGTTGCCGCTGCCAACATATACCACACTACACGGTGGAGTTTTTCTTACTAATTTTTGATCTTGATTGCTATTCGACATCTCGCGCTGCTATCTTCTTCAGCCTACTAGGTTGTCTCTTTCTTTTGGCCAGTAGGATTTCGTGCATACCTTCTACCGACGACCACATTTGTTGGCCGCTAATGGGATGAATATAGTGTGAGTACATTTGTAAGTAAGTTGTCTGATGATACCATACATACACGTAATTTTCTAGCACTACTCTCATTTTGTGCATTCAATAAATAAAATGGACACACGGGATTCTAGTAAGCTCCTACCTGGTATAGTTGCACACACTCAAATTCATGTTGAGAATAAATTATTCATATCCGTTGTTAACCTCAAATCGTCCAGCTCCCGCAGACACAACACTTCAATTTCTAGTTGCATTTGCTAGATTCGCTAGCTTTTTCCTTATCTGGTGACACAAGAGATCATTTGATAGGATCACCTTCTCAAATTTTTTCGCAATGCTAGTCATCAAGTGCTTTCGGATCATCTCAAATACAGTAAAAATTGGTTTGTCCCTGAAGGGTAATAGAAGTGCATTAAATGACTTGTACAAATTATTTAAACCTAAATCGCACTTGGGAATTGAAGAGAATGCATGACTAGTCTAATAACTAGGCTCTTTTCATTGAAAATATGTTTCTGCTTCTGGGCTAATCTGATATAATTTCCTCCTTTCATGCTCAAAATGGGAACTCATTGGTGCCCTGGCCGAATTCCACATCGTATCTTATGCTCTACCCCGAAATAGGTTTTGAAATTCACGTATATATGCCGGGGGCAGAAGTAGTGTTCATCATGCCTCAATTCATCTCGAATAGCTTTCTTCAACCCCTGATATTTGAACGAAAAATAGCGTCAACAATAAACAATATAACTAATAAATACAAATGCATTATACCTTTTGTAGATCAGAAACAATCTCACGCCCCGATTCAGTGTTTAGGTCTCGGTTCAATATTTGTAAAAATCACGTCCATGAGTCCACACACTCAGATTCGATGTTGACAACAGCAACGTGATATATTCTATCATTGTCATTAATACTGATGGTTGTGAGTAATTGATCAGGACATAATCCTTTTAGATGACAGTCATCCAAATAAATAATAGGTCTACCGCAGTGTAACAAACTTGTAAGAGCCATGCACATTTGGAATCCCAATTAATTAAGGCCCATTGAGTTACCATCAATTTTCACTTTGCTATCCAGATTTGAACTAAATATTTCGGATGAGAACGACCATAGTTGTCTGTACTGTTCATCGCACTTCCATTCGTTAAAGGTTTGAGCTACATTTCTTGTTCTTATGGCAAGATTGGGTAAAATATCGACAGTGAAATCTTTCCTCACTGTCTCGATAATAGAAGAGACGTCTCATGTAAGGTGACTTTTGAACCTATCCAGATACTCATTCACCACCCATTTTACTGAAGCGTGTCGATTCTCAATTTTCCTTGAATACGTGTGAAAATCAATCAATGTCTTTAGTTGAAACGTAAACTCGCCTTGCATCCATTTTCACAATTAGCCATCAGTCGCTTCTTTTCACCTTTAGTGAATTTTATATTTAACCATTTTTCAAAGGATATTCGAATATTTCTTCTTTAATTTCTTTTAAAAAACTAAATTTTCTACCCTAAAAAAATCTCATTAAAATTTGTTCTCTTACCATTATGATTTCCACCTTCTCGTCATCCGAGTCAATCGGTGTTCGAAGCTCATTGTCTAGAGTTTTGAAAATTGAATACACTTCTATTTCTTCATTTGCATTTGACTAATCGAATGTTCGTAGATCACCATATGCAGGCGTGTCGCCCGAATACCAATCCATTTCGGCATTACTGGTTGATCTCTCGTCTAAGTCAACAGATCTACTTGAATCAGAATACAGCGTCATCGATAATATAGAAAAAAATATTACAATAACTAAAAATAAAATAAATTGTCTATATTTTTAAGATTTAGATTGAAACTGTTAAAAGAATTTCAAAAAAAATATAATAAAGAAAAATACATCATAAAAAATTTAATCTTGATAGTCTTATTATATTTCAATTTAACACCTTAAATATGAGTTTTTTTTTTTAATTTCTAAAGTAAATGATAAAATTAAAAAACAATCATACTCATCCAGTGAATGCAGAGAAATATTGTCAGGGCAAGTAAATAGTCAAAAGAATATTAAAAACTTTCAGTGTGATTTGAAAAAAAAAAAAAAAAGAGCTCCTTAAATAGAAAAAGAAAAGACAATCGGTCCAATTAGACCAACCATTCTCCCTCACTAAAAAACAAAACTAGTGATTTAAATCACATATTTTGTAAACAAAAACCCGAGAGAACGGCCGGTCTCCATAGAGGATGGATTTTGCTCACTGTGGATCCATTTTGATTCTATATTTATTTTGTTTGAATTTAGTTTTGGGTTAATTTTGACTTGATTTTGGTTCGGTTTTAGTTGTTTTAGGCTCGGTTATCGGTCTGGTTCTGTTTTTTGTCAATTTTAATGATAAAATTAAAAAATGTATAAAAATTATGACATTGATGTGGTTGGTTTGGTTCTTATCGATTTTTGGAAAACAAATTGAGAATCAAACTGATACCGTTGGTTTCACTTAGTTCGATTCTAAAATTCATGTTTTTTTTTTCAAAAATTAAAATGAAACCAATTAAGACCTAAATCATTGGTTTGGCACGGATTTACCTGAATTGATTCCGCCCCTGAACAATAAAGATTAATTTGTTCGCGATACAAAGATTGATATTTATTCTGTAACAAAAAAAAATCGTACTTTGAATCAGACGGATGCCGAATCAAATTGTTTAAAAAAATATTAAACTAATAAATTACAATAGAATGATTTTAGGAAAATCCTTTGATTTTATTATAAAAGTAGCTACGTTATATATATAATTAAATTTTTGGTAATTTAAAATGTTACATTAATCAAGAAAAGGTGACTTAATAATTACGAATGCAGGCCATAAAGATTTGTCAAGTTGGGCGGAGGCCCAAACACTTAAAAGCTTGGGTTTGTGAGAAAGAATAAACGCCGTTGGATGTGTATGATAGATAATCAATGACCGATCAATGAATTTCTCGATGATATTTAGTAACATCTAAGGGACTACATTTTAGTACACCTACCTATAAAAGGATGGGAAGTAAACCTCGAATGTTCTAGAATTGACGTGTGCGACGCTTCGTAAACTTCTCGGCTACTCTAGGGTTTTGCACTTTCTTCTCTTTCATTCAGAAAATTTGTGGCAATGAGGTAAGCATCTGACCTCTCTGTTTCTCTATTTGGACTGATCATGATTTGTGTTTTACATTTTTTGTTGTGATTATCCTTATTGAAAGGGAAAATCTGGACTGGTTTATTTGATCAGATGTACGAATTGTGATCTGTCTTTGTGATCCTGCGTAATTTCTTTTTTTATTTTTTCTAGTCGTCATCCTGAGGTGAGATGGGCTCAGAGGGAGGATAAGGTGTATATTACTGTGTTGCTTCCGGATTCAAAAGATGCAAAGGTTGATGTTGAACCGGATGGTGTTTTCACTTTCTCTGCCAGTGGTGGAGCTGAAAACCACCTTTATGAATTGAAGTTGGAGTTATTTGACAAGGTTAACGTGGAGGTAAAATGCTGTATGATTTTCACTTAAGCCTTTTTCTTTGGCTTGAAAACTCTTAAATCAGCTACTAGGTAATGATTTTTAATAAGTTTTGCAGTAGTTTATTTTGTCTAGTACATGAACATTGTCGGGGATAAAATTTTAATTTTATTTAAAGAAAAACAAAAGAAAGGGGCTAATAATAAGCATAAACTAGTGAGGATAATTGGATTTCTTTACTAACCTACTAAGGAAACGCGGATTCGTAATAATTCAGTTTCAGTGGTTGATAATTATTCGATGTGATCTCATACGCGTTTGGGAAAAATGAGGTACTAATGGTAAAAATCTAGCTGCCTTTAGAGTTAGGTGTATGTTAAGTACGAAAATTAGGTTCAATTACTACTGATGCTAAATTTTGGTCATATATGCTAGGGTTGGACTACATATCCAACATCTGTGGTAAAGTCATCATACTGATCTCTAGTATTCACGTTGGACATTGGAACCATTGACATTTATTGTGATAATGATATGGTGTGATTAAGATGGATATAAATTCTGTTATATGGGGTAGTTGTGGGGTTGCTTAAAATTATTTTATCTTTAATGCCTTAGGGAAGCAAAATTAATGTCGGAGTGCGCAGTATATTTTGTATCTTGGAGAAGGCGGAGAAGGAATGGTGGAAGAGGCTACTGCGGGGTGAAGGTAAGCCACCGCATTACGTCAAAGTAGATTGGGACAAGTGGGTGGATGAAGATGATGACAAGGGTATGTTGAATTGTTTTCTTATCCTCTTTGCCAGATTTTAGCTGAGTGCATTTTTGGAGAGTCTACAAACACTTTCATTTAATATTTGATTATGCTAATCATATATTGTTTTTGATCAGGTTCTGGTGACTTGGATTTCGGAGGGATGGACTTCTCGGTAAGCATAAATTTGCTCAGAGTGTGTTATCATGTTTTTGTAATACGTCTTTCTAAAATATCATGCTCTATCCTGCAGAAATTTGGCGGTATGGAAGGCATGGGTGGTATGGGGGGCATGGGTGGAATGGGGGGCATGGGTGGTATGGGGGGCATGGGTGGTATGGGGGGCTTGGGTGGTTTGGAGGGCTTGGGTGGTATGGGAGGCATGGGTGGCATGGGGGATGATGCCGACTTTGATGATAGTGATGATGAAGGTACATAGACCTTATGATCATATCAGAATCTGTTTTACTTTTTTGTAGGGAGAACTTGATAATTGACATCTAATCGTATCATGATCTCAAGATGGTCATATGGTGTTAGTTGATGAGTGACTCCGACAGATAGTTTAACATTATTTTCTGCAGTCTTTAAAACTCAGCCTTTACAGCTGTGTATAGTTTGAACTTAGAATTTGACTTAACACTTGGATGATCGAAGACATGAGATGAAATGCTACATTCTTTTCTTTCAATATTAAATTTCAATTTTAGCATAGAGGCATAACTTGATGAAAATAAAAATTCAGGGAATCCATATAGATAATGTTGTCCGTACTTTGTAAAAGTTTTGCAAAAACACTGATTAAAAGTACATCGGAAATTTTCGTCATCTGCATTGGCTTTGGTTAAATGATTATCTTTGTGACATTGCAGAAGAAGTGACGAAGCCCCAAGTACAAGGTATTGACAAGCCAGAGGAGACCAAGAAGAGCGAGGGCTGAACTTAAAGAGAGAGAGAGAGAGAGAGAGAGAGAGAGAGCTGCGAAAGTGCATAATGTTTAAAAAGTCGTGCAGTTGACAGTTATTTGTAGTCTGGTAACATTAAATGTGTGACTGTATCAGTGTTATATTCTGATATGCTGAAATTTGCAAAATCTTAATTTTGACTGACTGAATTTGCGTCATCATATTTACGGGATAGAGAATGCGGTTGTCTTGTATCAAATTTTGTTGGGTGTTTTGCATTTGACAATCAGCAACGGAATGGCGCAGTCAGAAGGTAAATGGTTGTTACGCCTAGGTATGTATGATCTGCAACATAGGAGGGTCATCCTCAAAATCTTCTAGAGAAGATTTAATTTGGCAACGAGGGAGTACATCCTCAATGAAATAGGTATGCTTCAGGTTAACAGTTCAAATGCTTTGAAGTGTCATTATTATATGAAATACCACATCCTAATGAATTTTGAGATCTACTTATTCGACTTCAACTGAGTATTCTTGATACCATGGATGATGAATTTCAGTTAGTTTGCTCATAGTTACTAAACAACCTGTCTATGAATGTGACGGTGAAAATGGGTCTTCGAAAGATTCATGTACAGATTGTTTACTGTGATCCGTTCCGGTGCCACGGATCTGTGAGTCACAGTAATGGAGGCTGCCCAACAATGGTATTGTTAGGTGTGCCGCCCATTTCAAACATGCTGGTAGTAAGGGTATGAAGATGCCAGATCAAGCCGTGGACGTAGATTTCAAGCTGGTTTGCACAAGAAGATTAGTTGTCGTCCTCGTTAAGCATTGGATCAACAAAAGGTCTTCCTTCCCATTGATGCCGAATTTGTTCCATTCTTTGTTGGTCGTTGAGTTTGATAAAAAATATTTATCTGTGTCAACAACCGCATATACCATGAACACATAATCACCAAACTAAAACCCATGACGAGATTAAGACTTTGAACCCAATAAGAAAGCGTCCAAGAAAACTTGAAACAGAGGTCTCTCACGATAAGTTATATCACCATATACACTTTCATTTAAGCACTAAACACCTGTAACCTAATTGCACAGCAAACGAACAAGGAAGACACCCAAGTAACTGGTCGTTCCTTCCAAATGGGAGCTAGAATCAAATGAAGCTTGTCTGATTTAACAATAAGAACAAGACACTCAAGCTTGGCCTCGGCCAACACCTGCAACAAAGCAGAGAACAAGTGAAACTTCAGGATGTGATGACCCATTATTTTACTGAGCAAGCATAATTATTATCCTATGCCTTGGAGAGAGGCATAGGATTCTTCGGAGGGATGGAGTTTTGTATCATTTTTGTTATATAGCTTCAACATACTTGTATTCATTTTGAGGATATAGTGTTTGAGTGTCAGGGCTACGTATGAGAGTATTCAATTACTCGTTCCAGAGTTTATTCAAACATCATATAAAATACCGATGAAACCCGAAACCATTAAGAAATCAACTGTCCAAGAAATCCAAAGAGACTCAAAATGGCAAAACCCTGACTGCCATTCTACGAGACTCAAATTAAGAACAAAAAATATTAAACTATTTAAAGTGGGTCGGTGTACAACACTAACTTAAGGTATTATCCGTTCTTTTTGGTGCTTTCCTTGCTTTCTTGAATGGAGAATTATTTTTATCCTCCATTTTTTAGTAGATACGAAAAAAGAATCAAATATATGATGCATGATTTTATCAGGTATAAGGTTCACAATCATAAAAGGTCCAACACTTCTTCAAAAGTATAATGAGTTTACCTCTGCTTCCACCAGCCCTTCCACCTGGCCCAGCCCTGCCTCGGCCTCCACCTGGCCCCTTAGGACCTCCATCATCGGAACCTCGTCCAACTCCTTTCATTTGTCGCCCACCAGGACCTTCCTCCCTTCCTCTTCCTCTTCCTCGCCCAACCCCAGGTGGTTTCCGATCTATCAATGTCAATGTCAAAGGAATATTGTATCAGGAAAAAAAGAATATATTCTAACTCAGGTTCGTGCAATATTATCTCAATAAAAATCAAACGAATAGTCTTAAAAATTTTAGCTCGAAATCGAGTGCAGTGACAGTTCCCTTTCCACTAGCGCAATTTTAATAGGTATGAATCACTTTATGTGTACATAAATAAATACCTGTCCGACTCTTGGTTTCTTCCTGAACTTTATCAATGACCTAAAAAAGGAAACAACATTAAATAAATGGTGATGGCAGTAAAACGTAATCGTAATCTGAGAAGACATCAAATAAGTTAAAAAGATCAGTCTAGTTGAATCAGTAAATGCAACGCTCTACTATATTTAAAATCAGTTTTAAGTAAGTATTTTCCTCTGCAGCTATTAAAATTAGTCTTTTGAAAGGAGCTTCTAACTTAAAAAAGTGGAGACAATTTCATTAACTGCAATAAATATGAAAGAAAGCTTGCATACAATCAAATATTTTTGAAAACACCAAGCTTTTAAGAGTACCTCATCTGGAACACGAAGATATTTGATTGTATTTCCACGGATGTAGCATTCAGGCATTCGCCAAAACCTATCTCCATCCTATATTGATTCCATGCAAACCAAGTAATTAAATGGACTTAGATGAAAATAAGTAATAAATTAAACAACAAACGAAGGAGCAAAAGATTGGAAAAAAGAAATGAGTTACATAAATTTACTTTGGAGGTGCAGATGACTTCTCGGAGATGGATGTTCATCCATGTATCACAGTTGACCAAATGTCCGTTGTAGGTCTCCCCATTTTTAAGCTCTACCAACTGGCACAATATAGTTATTAAAAATATATTCTAAGGCAATATAGCATCCTAAATTTTAATATCATAGACTCTTATATATACTTTGTTGCTCAACTCAGTTGTACAGTTTCCTTCTCTCTTGAGTGAACGAAAGAACAAAAATCAATACCAAGAGACGAAGCTCTTACCATCGGATGCCCTTGAGCAGTCTTTAAAAGTGAAAGTGGAAGCTACAAGAAAAATGAGTACAGGTTAGTAGAAAAAGCTAAATCACAAGAATAGACAACACCATCCAAGAAAGGAATGTAAAAAAAAAGTTGAATTAGTGACTTGAAATTACCAGACATTATTGAGTCAAAAGACCAAAAAGAAACGCTAAGTCATTGTCTTTTTTTCATGATTTTATCAGCTTTAGTTAAGAAGTCGTACCATCTTTAGGATACAGAGAAAAATTCTTCAAACACAAGCAACCTGAAAAAACATCATCAGCAAAGCAGATCGTTAGGAGGTACATGGTAGCAAGAACCGGAACAAATTCAGATAAACTGTAGCACATGAATGCTTGAGGAGGCAGACACCACAATTTGAAAAGATTAAGGGGGGAAAAAAGAGGAAAACCCAGTTGAATAAGAACCCTAAAAGTGGTAGAAAAGAAGAAAACAACACAAAAATAAAGATCAACCTTTTCAACTCCGACAATGGAGCTCCGCTCGAGTTTGTGTCTCAATGACCGTGCGGTAGGGGAGGGAGGGAGGGATCGAGCGAGCGAGAGGTTTTAGTAAAATCGTCACAAAAGTACGAATTTGGAAGGGTATTAGAAGGTTCTAAGTCAAACCCGCCCAGGTAAAGAAATCGAAAAACGAAGCTCTAGCAGACCAGCTGATGAAGAAAGCAAACCTGCTGGACCCAGAAGATAGCCAATTAGACCCAATAAGCCCTAAATCCCCCATTACACCATGGAAAAATCGAAAAAAGTTCTGATTAGAAAATTAAATCAATAAAAATCACCGATTTGTTTTCTAATTATTAAAATTTCTTTATATATGATCCTTTTAATTAAATTATTTTAATTATAAATATTTTAAAACAATTTTCCATTTAATGTTTGTTAATAAATTTTAAAAAATGTGAAATTTCTTTTGTGTAAATGTATTCATGTCAGCAAAAAATATATCATTTTTATTAAAAATTATAATTTAATTAAATTATTATAAAACCAAACTTCCAAGCTGGAAAAGGCACTCTCGTCAGTCTATTGAAAAGCTTGAAACATTGTAGAATTTGGCGCCTCCTCCATCGGAGATTCACAGGCTTCCATGTGATTTATGAATATAAATGGCTTAATCAGTCTCCACTCCGACCACACTCACTTTGCCTTCAATCAATGAAAAGTTAACGGAACATTAAGACACTAATATATAGTTAAGAAGTAAAGGCTAAAATTCAAATGCACAAGAATTAATAAAGATCAACCTTCGCTAAAATTTTGTAATTTTGGTACATGTAGGGAGAGAGAGAGAGAGAGAGAGAGCATTTCAAATGCACAAGAATTAAGACACTAATATATATATATTGTTATAATAAGTAAAGGCTAAAATTGAGGGTTGTTGTGAAATTCTAAATTCATCTATCAACAATAATTTAGAAACTTAAGGTGAGCATTTCATCACTTTTCACCCATGCACCCCCTCAAGGTCAAGAAGGAATTGAAATGTCAAGAATGGCCAACTTGCCAAGTAGTCGGCAATACGCATCACTTCTGAGTAGTTAGGTAAAAATGTATGATAATTAGTAGTGCGATTGTAACTGGGAAGGAGTTGTAAAGTCTACTTGAATCTTTTCACGAACAAAATGATAATCGCTTTCAATATATTTAGTACATTCATGAAATTAAGAATTTTAACAACTTGCATGATCAAATGAATGATAAGTTTATTTTTTAATTTTATACTATAAATATTTTTTTTCTTATATGTCATTCATCAATTGATATAATTAATATTTTTTTTTAATTATTTATATTTTATTTTAATTATCATACCAACTAATGAACGTCGTGTCAATAGGTAAACATTAGTGTGAATTTAGATGATAATGTTAGCTTTACTCTAATAAGATATTAATTGTGAAGGATTAAAAAAAATATTAGAAAGAAGTTATTTAAGCTATTGTAGCTAAGAAGGAAGTGCAACAAGAGAAACAATCTTTTGCTTAAGTAGAGGATTGAGAAAATGATCGTTGTTTTTTGGTTTTCCAAGAAATGAGACTAGAACATAACATGGTAAAATAACCAATGATGGAGTAAGGAGCAGTGGGACATCCAACTCAATCAAAGTCAACACGTCTTACTAAAGTAAGAAAGCTAGCTAGATACAAAAGAAATAAACTTTCGTGGCCTCAAATACATGATAGCTGTGTTGATTGTCAAAGGTTGTCATTGCATTGGCCGGAAACATGCATGTGGTGGGGAAGATTGGTGTAGCATGGTTCGGTATAGGGGTTGTGAGGAGCGGGTTTGCACTGTCCTTCAACGATCGACATAAGTATCATCTACTCGAGGTCACAAAGAGTTCCATAATCTTGTGAAGGTACTATTCATTTGATTCAAACCTTTGCTACTTGTGACAAACCATGAAATTTATTTTCAAAAAAAAAAACAAAGAAAGTAAAGAAATAACGTAAAATAATTCTCAAAATAAGAACAAATATATTAATCATGAAGTCTCTTTTTCAACTATCAAAGTTTCAATGTTAACATAGAAGAGAAATAATCAAAACTAATAAATTAAGAAACTAATTTAAATAAGAAACTTAATAAAAGATGAGAGTATTTAAATAACAGGGTAATTAACAAAAAAAAAACTTTAAATTATAAGTGTGATAGCCCGCCATGTGACGAAGGTTGGAGGGTCAGGTAGAGTCCAGCTTATATAGTGCAGATGCACAATCTCACGTTGTTTGAAAAAATGAAAAATGCATGGTTTATGAGTTTTTTTTCCTATATAGTACAACGCGCTTTGGGGTTGACCCTAAAAATAAATCTGTGGTTGTTTCGACATAAAGCGAATAATATTGTACAGGAAACACATGGGGACGTTACAAATGGTATCAGAGCTACTGTCCAACTAGAAATGTAGCCGACGAGAACGTCGGGTCCCAAAGAGGAAGAGATTGTGATGTCCTGCCATGTGATGAAGGTAACGAGGGTTCGGTGGGGTCCAAGCAGTACTAGTGGGGTGTACTGTGATAACCCAAATGTGTATGTATGAGCACGACTACAGCGAAAATCTTGGGTTGCGGAGCAAACCTCAGGACCTAAACCGATTGTAGGTAAATCTCAAACTCGAGTATAGGCAAATACCGGGTCACAAAAAGCGGGTCGTCACAATCCCACATCGCTTGGTGAGATATATGTAAATGAAATATATGTAAGAAAACTCTCCCAAGATAGTAAGACGCGTTTTGGAGCACAATTGACATCGGATCCCATAAAAACTCTGAAGTTAAAAGTATTCCAATGACAGCAGTACCATGTTGGGTGACCGACTAGGAAGTACTCGCCAAAACAAATATGTGAGGGTTGTATGAAGGACCCAAAGCGGACAATATGTTACTGGGATGAAGGGGTTCATTACAAATGATATTAAAGCTTGTACCCAATCAGAGTTGTGGCTAACAAGGACATTGGGCCCTTGAGGTGGGGTGATTGTGATGACCCAAATATATACGTATAAGCACAACTACGGAAAAACTTCGGGTTGTGGGGCAAACCTCGAGACTATAGACAAATCCCAAACTCGAATATAGGCAAATCTCGGGTCGTAAAAAGAGAGTCGTCACAATTCCACATCGCTTGAGAAGGTATATAGAAATGAAACATATATAAGGAAACTCTACCCACATAATAAAATGCGTTTTGGAGCACAATTAGCATCAGATCTCATAAGAACTTCGAAGTTAATAATGCTGCAGCAAGAGCAGTACCATGTTGGGTGACTGACTGGGTAGTCCTTGCCAAAACAAATTCGTAAGGATTGTATGAACGACCCAAAACAGATAATATCTTACTATGATGAAGAGATTCGTTACATTCACAATTGTACATTGATTGGTAAAATGAAAATTACATGATTTATAAGTAAAATTTACATTCGTACTTAGTACAACGCATTTTGGGGCTGAACCTAATAACAAATTTGTGCAGACTTTGCCTCAAAGTGGATAATATTGTACTGAGAGTATCAGAGGATGTTACAATAAGTTCCTTAATAAACTCGCTATAACTATTTTCGTTAACAAGATCACCCTTAAACTATGCTCTATTAACAAATAAACTCTTATCGTCCATATTTCTGTTAAAATTTATTCGTGCAGGAGCTGAGTCTTGAAGAGCAGGATTCTGCTCAATGAGTTTTTGTGTTGGAGCGGAACCCCCTCTTTAACCGTGGGATGCCTCTTTTTTTCTTTTGTAACTTTAATTGTATACTTTTGGAGCGGGCTCCCGAGCCCGCTGCAAAGAGAATGTCTACACCATTTTTGAACAAGATCTTGTCCTAAATTAGTAGGATCCCGCTCCAGAAAAGCTAAACAAGTAGAATCTCACTGCAAAGACATTGTCTACACTCTCATGCTAAAAAGCTTGAGAATTTGCAGGTTTTTCATCACTTTTTCTTAAATGGCCTATTTTTTCATTCTAAAATGAATATATGCATATTTCATTTGAAACTCTTCCATCTTATAGGAGAATTCCTTGGACATTTCTGAAGATTAGGTATTTGAGGATAGTTTATTTTCTGAGATTGTACTTTTAGTGAGTTTAGATTTCAAGCTTTTTATTTGATTCACAAATCAATTCAACTGAGATATTTTTTCAATTGCAGATTTGGTTGTTCTTAATAGATAATGAACCTTTTTCTAATATTTCTCTCCATAAAGTGCTCCATGTTTGAGTTATTACTTAGATGTTATTTCACCACAAAAACTACATTGGACAATCCTTCAATTAATCAGAATTTTTTGTAATAGATGGGGAAGAAATGGGATGACAATTTACAATCAAAGGAGCAAATTGAAACCAACCTACTAAGCAAATATGAGTTATTGGAATGGGTAGGCCTCAGAATTCTCAAATTCAAAAGCTGTAATCCGTTTTGAACACGCTGTTGCTCTGTGTTTTTGACCCACCTCTGAACCTCTTTAATCCTCCATTTTTCTCATCAGCTAGGGGGGCATCTTGTCATCTTCCTCCACATCTTTAAATGCTAGATAACTCATAATTTTACTCAGCAATTGGGTCCCTATAAGCGTGTTTGTCAACGGCAAATATCCATCTGGTGTATCATTATTCATTTCCAAAATGAACTCGGTAAGGAATGACCTGTAATTGTATTGCTCAATTTCAGTATTTAGCTTGTTCATCCATCCTACCTTAATGAAAAATTTAGTGAAATCACTGTTTACTTTCTCAAAAATCTTTTCCTGCGAGTTGTATTTAATTTTTCCACCGTTGTGTTCCTGCCAGAGCTAATCAATGGCTTTGAGGTCAGATTCTGAGATAAACTATGTGAGATCCACTATCTGAAATGGGGAGCAACACGTCAAAGGAGTAGATATGTAGGAAAAATTTTCTTCCCTCATTAAACGTTCACCTCTCTCTCTGTCTCTCCGTCAACCTCTCCTTTTCTATCCACAAATCATCTTCTGTCAAAGCTTCCCCACAGAACATAGATTTTCACCAATCTCTCTCCCTCTGTCCATTATTTCATCTCTCTCTCTCTCTCTCTCTCTCTCTCTATAAACCCTCATCATCGGTAAAGTTTCCTCTGTATAAATCTTCAAACCTTCGTTCCTTCTGTGAATCTTCAACGGAGTACCTTCGCTTTTGAAAACATACAAGTAATTGATTTGGGCCTACGCCTTTCTTTCAAGGACTTCAGCTTCTTTGATAGCTTTGGGCAAGGGAGTACTGGTATTCAGTCAATGTTACTCTAGCAGTTTTCGGATTAAAAGAAAGTTGATTTTTTTGAAGCTGAGATCATTACCTTCTATGTAAACTAATAAGTGACGGAAGGAAGAGCTGTAAGTATTGATTTCAGTGGAACTTGACCTGAGCCCAAACAAGAGAAGGAACCTAGGAGAAATCGAAGGTACAACGTTGTTGATATTGGAATAAGAAATATGTCTTGGAGTTGATAATCTGTTGATATTCGAAAGGGTCCTTAACCTGTAGCGAAATTTTTGAATGATTGTTCCGTGTAATTTCAATTTTTGAGATTCATAGAGGATTAAATTGGGGGAATAATTTAGAAGTAAATAGTATCAATTTTAATCCAAAATTAAACAATTTTACTCCTGATTAGGTACAAATTTATCGAATTAAATGTGGATTCATTTATTTTGAACTTTTGGACCACTGATTGTTGAGACTTGTAATTATCGAGTTTGACCTAATGTAAACGCACTCGAGCTAAGGGTTTATTTTATTTTCAGTTAATTATATTTCAAAACATAAAATATTTATTAAATTTATGCCAATTGTTTTATTCACATCTTTATCAATTGCATGCTTTTATCAATTTATTGTGTTTTAACTATAAATAATAGAACAGCTGTATGAGCCGTGTCCTTGGGAAAAAAAACTCTAAAGCTGATGAGGGTATTTATGTGGCTATGACCACCGAGCATCGATGTTTTTAAATCATGGCTTGCGACCGCCGAATGTCAAAGTTTTTAAATCACGAATGAACCTGTTGTGTTCGACTGCATTTTCTTTAAATCTCTTTCATAAAATTTTATCAATTGTTGAGTATAAGCATACATATTTTATTGCTGTTGGAAATAAACTATACTCTTATTGAGGTTAGTCGACTCACCCCAAATGACTTTTTTTTTTTCAAGATCGAATCAAAAAGAGTTTTAGTGACCGAATCGGAAGCAAGAATTCTATAAATTAATAATTTCTCCTTTGAAGGCTCATTTTTAAATTTTAAGGTTGGACATTTATTGAGAACGTGTAAACTTTAATTTGTTTACTGCACACTGTCATTTGTTTGAATTTATATTTTCACATTATCTAGTATCACTTGTTGAACCTGTGTAATTTACCTGTTATGGGCCCTAGATTTATACAAATTTATAACTTTTCTGCTGCGTTTTTCAAGTGAATAAGAATAAGGGTCAGACGATGTAGTCTTTTTTGGGTCGGGTCATTCCCTATTCTGTCTCAGGTTCCCTTTGGGGTGTAACAGAAATTTTGTACCAGAGCCCAGGTTGTTCATCTTGAAAAATGACACTTATAAGATAAATGATGTGATAATATACGAAAATTATTCTTGTGAAAAATGACATTCTAACGTAAAACGTAAATGATCCTATTTTTCAGATTGTTAAGAATGTCACCAAGAAGAGCCCCCTAAGAACCGTACCCTGCAACACCTACTGTACAATCAGCTGAATCGCAAGGACACAGCAATCTGGACGTAGAAAACCGCTGTATGAAATATTTTAGGCAGTGGGAGAGGATGAACTTACCTGTGTTTGTGGGCGATGTTGACCCTCAAGTTGCAGAGAATTGATTAAGAGTAATTTTCAAAAAGTTGATGGTTATGAGAACTCCTATAAAATATTGAGTTGGATTTGCAACCTATCGGCTGAAGTTTGGTGGAGATCTCTGAAGCTGGACTACCCTCTGGAGGATATGATTTGGATTCAGTTCGAAACTATTTTCAAAGACAATTATTGCAACGCAAAACATCGCCAGATGATGATTATGACGCATTATAATTTGGAGCAGAGAAATCTTACCGTACTAGAATATTATGCCAAGTTTATGTAGTTCTCTCAGTATATTAATAACATGGACCCTGTGGATAGGCTGGTAAAGTTTCGAATGAATTAAAAATCCAAGGTCAAACACAATTTGTCAGGCTTTGCATTTAATTCTCTTCCTGATGTGGTTTCTGCTGCTTAGTGTGTTGAGGCAGATTTGGAAGAACAATTTGGCACATATAAAGGCAAAGAAAAAGGTGATCAATAAGTGAGAGGCAAGATAACCAAGAGGGACTTTAAGAAAAGGAAGAACCGCGAATGCCTAAATCAAAATAACTTTGGCGGACCCTTTGGTGATACATCTTATTCCAATGGGCGTAGAACCATATATTTGTCACTCTTGTGGACAACCTGGACATTTGAGGAGAAATTGCCCTACTCATAAAAAACGTCAAACTAATTCAGCACCTTCTCAGACAAACCCTAACAGGTCTAGTTTTGGAGGTAACAGAGAACTTCATGGTAAGGACCAACGTTATCAAGATCAATATCAGCCCTCTGGTACCAACTTCCAAAAGTCTACTGGGTACCAGCAGAGCTTTTCTTCTAACACCACTCTTGCTATAACTTCAAATCACATGGCTAGTGCAAATCCTAATTCAACAAGGGGTGGATTAGGAAACGCCAATAGAGGAAAGGGGAATATAACTGGTCAAGCTTATGCAGTCACAGGGTCTGAGCCTCTTGATCTATCTGGCCAAGGTGTCATTAATGGTACAATTTTCTTATTTAATACTATGATGCATGCCTTATTTGATATTAGAGCAACACATTCATTTATTTTCACATCTTCTATTCATGTTTTGAGTGTAGCTATAGAAAAACTTGATAATTCCCTTATTTTGAGTATCCTTATGAACAAAAAATACGAGATAAATCTCATTGTTTGCTGTGTGACTATTATGATTAATGAACACGAGTTACCTGTCGACCTGATAATTATGTCTACGGATCCATTTGATGTGATTCTGGGTATGCATTGGTTAAACTTTTACTTGGCAATAATTTACTGTCATCGGAAAAGTATAACCCTTACTTTAGAAAATGGAAAAAAATTTGTACACCCATGTAATGTCCGTATGTTTCTTATTAATTCTATTTTACTAGCTTGTTTAGGAGGTTATAGGAGATTGGAACTATACGGAGATGTTTTTGCTATTAGCGACAACCATGTTACGGTTGAGCATGATTCTGATTTATCAATAGTTTGTAATTACCTTGATGTTTTTCCTGACGATTTACCTGGGTTACCATCCGATTGGGAGATTGAATTTTGTATCGACTTAGTACCCAACACAGCTCCAATTTTAACTTCTCTATACCGCATGGCTCCTACTGAGTTAAGGGAGTTAAGAACTTAGCTAAATGATCTGCTGCAAAAGAGTTTTATTCAAAATAGTGTTTTGCTGTGGGGATTACCCGTCTTATTCGCAAAGAAGCAGGATGGTTCGCTTTGATTATGTATAGATTATCAAAAATTAAACCACGTGACAATCAAAAATAAATATCTTCTACCAAAAATTGATGATCTGTTTGATCAGCTCGGAGGATCAAAATACTTCTCGAAAATTGGTATGAGATATGGCGACCACCAATTAAAAATTCGTAAACGGGATATTCCTAAAACAACTTTTCGTACTCGCTATTAACATTATGAATTTATGGTGCTTCCGTTTAGACTGACGAATGCACTAGCAGCTTTTATGGATCTGATGAATCGAATTCTTCGCCTTTATTTTGATCAGTTCGTGGTGGTGTTAATTGAAAATATTTTAATATATTCTGAGTCTTGTGAATAGTATATGGAACATCTAAGAATTGTCCTACAAACATTGTGTGAACACCAGCTATTTGCAAAGCGAGAAAAATGTGACTTTTGGATGACATAAGTGAAGTTCTTAAGTCATGTAGTTTCTCAGAATGGCATCTCAGTAGACCTCGCAAAGGTCGAAACAATGTTAAAGTGGAAACCACCCAAAAATGTTACTGAAGTACAGAGTTTGTTAGGTTTAACTGGTTATTATCGACGATTCGTGTAAAATTTTTCTTCTATTGCTATGCCTTTGACTCAACTAACCAGGAATTACATAAAGTTTGTTTGGAACGATAAATGTCAGAGGGCCTTTGAAGAACTTAAGCAGAAGTTGACTACTGCGCCAGTTTTAGCAGTACCCAATAAAAGATTACCATATACAGTATATACAGATGCGTTAGGAGTAAGATTGAGATGTGTTTTAATACAGCAATAAAGTAATAGCTTATGCATCTCGACAGTTAAAGACACATGAGCGAAATTACCCTACACACGATTTGGAGTTAGCTGCTATTATTTTTGCTCTGAAGATTCGGCAAAGTTATTTGTATGGAAATAAATTTGAACTATTTTCTTACCATAAGAGCTTAAAGTATCTATTTATGCAGCATGAACTAAACCTCCGGCAGTGCCGATGGATAAAGTATATAAGAGATTACAATTTTACCTTAAAGTACCATCTTGGAAAGACCAATTTTGTTGCTGATATCTTGAGTCGTCACCTTCGGGAACCTCTTTTTAGTCTTTTGTTAGAAAATTAGATATGTATAACTATAGAAAATTATGAACTGCATTACAAGGAAGATGAACAAACAATTCGAGTATTTAATTTAGTTGCTACCCCCACACTTTTTCAATGTGTTAAAGAAATGTAGAAATTTGATGATGAATTAAATGAAAGAATTGAAAAAATTTGTTCTGGAGAACAATTTGATGGTTAGGAAATCACTCCAAATGTATTCTTGACATTCAAAAGATGAGTTGTGGTGTCTAAAGATCTAGAGTTAAGACAAGTTGTTTTAACATAAGCTCACAAGTCCAAATTTACTATACACCCAGGTAGCACTAAGATGTACCATAACCTGAAGTGTCAGTATTGGTGGGTTGGAATGAAACGAGATGTGGCAGAATACGTCTCCCCATGTTTGACTTGCCAACAAGTTAAGGGTGAACACCAAAGACCAACTGGGTTATTGCAGCCCTTACCTATTAATGAGTGTAAGTGGGATAAAATCACCATGGATTTTGTAACGGAATTGCCAAGGACAATACAGAAATTTCGTGTAGTGCGGGTGATTGTAGATAGATTGACAAAATCAGCCCATTTTGTTCCAGTTAGAACAGACTTTTCCTTGACTAAGTTAAGTAAGTTGTATGTTGAAAACATTGTTCGTCTTCATGGTGTTCCCTCGAGTATAGTGTCTGATAGAGACCCAAGATTCACATCAAAATTTTGAAAAACCCTTCAGAGAGCTTTGAGTATCAAACTAAATTTGAGTATATCACAACACCCACAAATAGATGGATAGTCTGAGCGTACTATTCAAATTCTTGAAGACATGTTGAGATCATGTGTCCTAGATTTTGAAGGTAGTTGGATAAATTATTTACTTTTAGTAGAGTTTGTCTACAACAATAGTTACCAGACGCGTATTGCTATATCGCTTTATGAAGTCTTATATGGAAGAACTTGTAGATCGTCTTTGTGTTGGGCTGAGACCGAAGAACGTGTTACTCTCAGACCTGATATGATTTGAGAAACAACTGAGAATATTCAAATAATTAAAAAAAGATTAAAAACAGTTCAAAGCCATTAGAAAAGTTATGCTGATCTTTTAAGAAGAGAGATCGAATTTGAAGTAGAAAACTTCGTATTTTTTAAAGTAATACCTAGTCGTGGTGTAAGTCGTTTTGGTGAAAAAGGAAAATTGGCTCGCAGATATATTGGCTCGTTTCAAATCATAGAACGAGTTGGTCCAGTGACTTACCGTTTAGACTTACCACCACAGTTGAATTATATTCATAATATCTTTCATGTTTCTATGTTGAGTAAATATATTTCTGACCCGTCACATATCATATCTTGGACCATGGTACCTATCCAAAACAATGTATGTTACGAGGAGGAACCTAATGAAATTTTAAGCCGAGATATTAAGGTTCTACGTCGTCTTGAGGTACCTTTGGTGAGGGTGCAGTAGAAGAATCATAGTGAAAAAGAAGCCACTTGAGAACTCGAATCAGAGATGAGAATAAAGTATCTTCATTTATTTACCTATGTGTTCACAATTGATTCAATTTCGAGGACGAAATTTCATCAAGTGAGGGAGAATATGAGACCCACTATCTGAAGTGGGGAGCAACACGTCAAAGGAGTAAATATGTAGGAAAATTTTCTTCTCTCATTAAATATTCACCTCTTTCTATGTCTCTCCGTCAACCTCTCCCTTTCTTTCCACAAATTATCTTCCGTCAAAGCTTTCCCATTGAACATTTATTTTCACATATCTCTCTCCCTTTGTCCATTATTTCATTTCTCTATTAAATCTCCACCTCTCTCTCTCTCTCTCTCTCTCCCTCCTCTCTCTCCATCGGTAAAGTTTCCTCTGCAGAAATCTTCAAATCTTCGTTCCTTCTGTGAATCTTCAGCGGAGAATTTGGGACAATTCACCTTCGCTTTTGAAAACATAGAAGGAATTGATTTGAGTCTACGCTTTTCTTTCAAGAACTTCAGCTTCTTTGATAGCTTTGGGCAAGGGAGTACTGGTATTCAATCAATGTTGCTCCATCAGTTTTCGGATTAAAAGAAAGTTGATTTTTTTGAAGCTGAAATCATTACCTTCTATGTAAACCAATAAGTGAAGGAAGGAGAGTTGTAATTGTTGATTTCAGTGGAACTTTACCTAGACCCAAACCAGAGAAGGAAGCTAAGAGAAATTGAAGGTACAACGCTGTTGATATTCAAATAAGGAATATGTTTTGGAGTTGATAATTTGTTGATATTCGAAAGGGTCCTTAACCTGCAGTGAAATTTTTGAATGATTATTCCGTGTAATTTCAATTTTTGAGATTCATGGATGATTAAATTGTGGGAATAATTTAAAAGTTAATAGTATTAATTTTAATCCAAAATTAAACGATTTTACTCCTGATTTAGTACAAATTTATCGAATTAAATGTGAACCATTGATTGTTGAGACTTGGAATTATCGAATTTGACCTAGTGTAAGCATACTTGAAGTAAGGGTTTATTTTATTTTCGATTAAATATATTTCAAAGCATAAAATATTTATTTAATTTTATTTCAATTGTTTTATTCACATATTTATCAATTGATTGTGTTTTAATTATAAGTAATAAAACAGTTGTATGAGTTGTGTTTTTAGGCTAAAAATTCTAAATCGGATCAAAGTATTTATGTGGCTACGATCGCCGAACGTCGATGTTTTTCAATCATGGCGTGCGACCGCCGAATGTCGAAGTTTTTAAATCATGAACGAACCCGTTGTGTTCGACTGGATTTTCTCTAAATCTCTTTTATAAAATATTATCAATTGTTAAGCATAAATATACATATTTTATTACTACTGGAAATAAACTCTACTTTTATTGAGTTTGGTCGACTTATCCCAAACGACTTTATTTTTTTTCAAGATCGAATCAAAAAGAGTTTTAGTGACCGGATCAGAAGCAAAAATTCTATAAATTAATAATTTCTTCTTTAAAGATTCATTTTTAAATTTTAAGGTTGAACATTTATTGATAACGTGTAAACTTTAATTTGTTTACTGCATACTGTCATTTGTTTGGACTTATATCTTCACATTATCTGGTGTCACTTCTATCTGTATAATTTACCTGTTTCGGACCCTGACTTTATACAAATTTATAATCTTTTTTGTGTATTTTTCAAGTAAATAAGAATAAGGGTTCGGTGATTTAGTACTTTTCGAGTTGGGTCGTTTCCGTTCTGTCTCATATTCTCTTTGGAACGTGACAATCTGAAGCTTGAAGAAGTAGCTGTAGCCCCTCTTCTGTGCGGCTTCGCCGGCGAGGACTATGAGGAGCCGATGAGTCTCCTTGTCTGCTTGCCTGAAGTTTTGGGTGGAGGTGGTGCTGGAGCTGGTCGGAGAGGTGGAAGAGGTGGCCGGAGAGAGAGAAAATGTGGTGGTGGAGGAAGGAGAAGGAATTGAGCTACTTCCGTTGTTGGGTTTGAGGGAGAGGAGATAGATGTATGAGCGTCAGCTTGATGCTTCAGAAGAGACTGGTGGCAGTAATGGGGAGAGCTTGCAGAGAGTTGGCAGCCATGGAGAGAGAGAGAGAGAGGATGGGCCAAGGCTTCCAAGTGTTTGATGAGAGATAAGAAATGAGTGCATCTGATCAGAAGCAGCACCAGTAGATTTTTGATTGGCTAGATGAGGTTGAGGCTACTCCACCACTTCAATTTTTCTTAACAAAATAATCCCAAAAAACAAGTTTATTCGTTTTCATACTTATCCGTCATTGATTTAAATGGTAAAATGCCTCAAGATTATTAAACCTAAAGTCCCTGTAAATCTAACTTGCTATCACAAAATACTAAATTTACCCTTAAACGTGATATCTTCATGTAACGCCACGTCAAAATATAAAATTAATACAAATTTTTAAATATATTTGTGATAATCCATCATTTAACGACTAAGATTATTCAATGAGATCTAGCTCATACCAATATAAAGCTATATACTCTATGTGAATTTCGACTCGAGATTAACAATATTATACTGGAGCTTCATTATGATATTAGTACCCATTAAGTCACACAACCTAACTCCTTTTTACTTATGCTTTGCTCCCCTAGTTGTAATTGGCATGATGTTCGCCCAGTGATCTATGGCCAAATTTCATCCAAGAGCAATAAATCACCCCCACAAAACAAGCAGACATAAATCAAACATTAACGCCATAGGAAAATAATATGTTCTATACAATTCCTCCACTTTCTACTGACTACGACTCATCAGCAACATGCATGCCGTAGTAGCGAGCCAACCGGCGAGCAGTTCCATCAGTAAGGATAGTATCCATTATCTGATATTTCTTATAATTTCCTTTGAGGGAATCTTGCTGCTGCTTTGCAAGTTTCTCTTCCTCCAAGAGTTGTTGCTAAAATGGATGAGTAAAAGTCATTATTTGAATCTAAAAATTGTGGAGAGACCTCACTAAAATCATCTGTAGATATTGAAAGCCTCTGTACCTTGACTAAGAAAGCAGCTTCAGCTTCTTGTTTCTTCACAAGATGCTTTGCCTTCTTGGCCTCCTCAAAGCTGGGATCTTTCGGGTCCAACCAACGGAATTTGATCTTTCTAGTATGCTTTGCTGGGCGATCATCAAACATTTCTGGTTCAGCCTTCCTAGCCCTCACAGGCCTCGGCATTCCAGACATCATGAAAGGGCACTGGGCCAGTGTTGAAATTATGGCTTTGGCTTGGCTTAGATTTTGCATCTCCACTAATGCAAATTGTTGGATAGTTATTGGTTCTTCGTAGTTTGGAATGAAGTGGACACTAACGACAGTCCCGAACTGATCAATAGCAGTTCTCAACACGGATTCAGTAACTTGTGGTGAGAGGTTGTCGAGGTAAACAGTCCGTTTTACTTTTTCTTCAAATGCAGCATACTCTTTTTCAGTAGTAGATCCCATGAAGGATTATGACAAGAAACCTAAAACAAAAAAAAAAAGTGTTCAGTTTCATCCTTCCATAGGTTAAAAAGAATACACCCATGTAGGATAACTAAAAAAAGATTCAATACTACAGCTTTGCTTGATCCATGAAGGATTATGACAACCTGAAACAAAAAAAAAAAGTACATAGTTTGATCCTTCCCTAGGTCAAAAAGAATATAACCAAGCCATGTAGGCTGATTGACAAAATCCAATCATACAGGATAGCTAGTGGTATGCTTCTGATAATAGTTTCAGTATTCCAATTAGACCATATAATAAAAAAGCCAACCTATACGAAAAAAATAAAAAAACATGTCAAGTCTAGGTAATCTGAAGAGTTCACAATAAGTCATAAAAGCAAGACCCACAAGTTTTCGAGAAATGTGAGCTTTATGTTTTTCTACATCCTAAAATTGAGTTAATTTCTAGCACCCTTTTTCACCTTAGTGATTGCTTTTGAATTACCTTAAATAAAGGGCTCATTGATGGCTGCATATTGTTATATAATAAATGAAACAATACCGAAACATGTTCGCCCGATGATATAGATCCTTCAAACAGGTTCCAAATGAAAATGTGATTCCCCCTTTATGAAGCACCAAGGTCCACATATTAAGTTAATGTCACATAGTTCAGAAGCATATAATGTGACAAAAAATACAACTAATCATCTAAGCATCCAACCTAAGAGAAGAAAAAACACAGAAGGAAACTACAAATACAACTGTCATACTTATTTTGTTTCAGAGCATGTTACCCTTGTATTCCTCTAAGGAACCATGAACCCAGGGTATTGGGAAAGAGTATGCAGTCATTGCAACAAACATGCCTATCAAACTATGTTTGTAGGTAAGAGTTAAGGGCATTGAGAGGCTGACAAAAGTGATGGCAAAAACAAGGATAGAGCCTCTAATCCTCATAAGGGAATATTGTGATCAGTACACACCATCTATTATCTAACAGCGAAAAAAATTGAAAGTTCGTCCGGGACTCCGAAGGTAATAGAAAAAAAAAATTACCAATGAATGAGTTCAACAAACATTTAACTAGTGCAATAGAGGTAGCTTCTAATGAGAGATATTCTTATGAAGAAGAAATGAGGTAATATCCTAACCCCAACTCAGTGTACTTATCTCGTTAAATACAATCCAGAGTTCCGAACCATGTTCCCAGGCTCATAATGAAAACACAAAAACCAGGATTGCCTATCGTGAACGAAGTTGCCAATTGTTTTTCAACAAAACACTAACCTTTAGAAGAATTTAAAAAAAAAAAAAACGGAAGGTAAATAATAGCAATAAACGATTTTCAATTTAACATTCCAATAAAACTAAGCAAAATGCTCTGAGCATTAGATCCATATGCTGAAAAAGAAAACCTATTTCCAGATTCCTTTAACGTTTTTAACCTATCAAAATCTCCTCGTCGATGAAATTCCCCAATCTAAATTAACCGAGAGAGAGAGAGAGAGAGAGAGAAGAGAGAGAGAGAGAGAGAACACAACCTGAAGCCAGAAGAGAGTAAGTTGCGATCCACTATTCAGAACTTCTCAATTTTCGTCGTCACCTGTTTCTTGCCACCACGTCCCCTTCCCCACCGGCCCACCACTCGACCTCAACGAAGAACTGCCGTCCAAAAAATTTTAAAAAAAAATCATCCATTTCCGCCCTAATTTTATATTTTAACCTATCATTTATTTATTATTTAAAAATAATTATAATAATATGAATAATTGAAACAAAAACTTATTTATATAAAGAGTAAATATCAAATTGCCGTGAGTACGAAGAGTTTGTAACTGATACCTCAAATTTTAAATTTCGTCAATTAATACTTTGTAGTTTGCCGTGTTATTAGACGGGCGAGTCTGACCGTTGTTCTCTTTTCCCTCTAATGATTGTTCTCTTTTTTTCTTCTGTCTAATCTAAAATACACGTTAATAAAAAGAAATTAATTTAATTTCTACAAATATAAGTTTTGAAAATTTGTAGTTGTATCATGTACTTACATTAGCACTTTGAAACTTTCATTTAAGCTAATTTATGTGCTTTATAAGATGATTGAGTTATTTATGCAGAGAACAAAAGACTTAGTTCGAAAACTAATTAGTTTCGATTTTGTAATTTTAAGTTATTTTGCAGTTGAATCACTTTTTTAATGAACTTACTAGTTTGTTTAATCATAGCACAGAATAAGATTCTGTATAAACGACGCTTAAACAATGTATGTAAACGTTAAATTTGATAATTTCCATTAAAGAATGTATCATCTATTTATTTGGGTCACAATATATCTATTTTTGTTAATTTTATTCGTTTACTTTTACAGCTTTATTGAGGTCCAAATTGCATAGGAATAAATTACACAAAAATAAATAAAATAATTATTTCAAATAATAAATTAAAATTTCTAGAAGAATTTTTTAATGCTAAATTACAAGTAGGATAATGTTTTTCTCTCGTCTTCATTTGTCATGCAATAAGAGATGCCACTTCAATTGTTAAAATCGAACGCTCTTTTCTCCCCATTCTGCGTACCAATTTTGAGACAGAACGGATAATTTTCTTTATCGCCCTTCAGAAAATATCGTCAAAGATATATTTAGCGAGAAAAGAAATAGAGTTTCTTCTTTGATCTGAGAATTTTTTCACTGTCTTCGTCAGGTTAAATTGCTTCATCAGTTGTGGAATCGATCCATTTCTATTCGATTTCACCCTTAATTGAAATCAAGCTAATTGGTTTGATTTCAAAATATTTAAAACCTAAATCAAACTGTTCGGGAACCGAACCCGAATTCAAACGATGTTTTCAGTTTCATTTGGTTTGGTTTCGGTTCATGATTTTTCTGGTTTAAACTCAATTTTTGATTGGTTTTGACCGGTATACCTATACAATTTGTAATTTTCGATATTAAAATTTTAAAAAATTATATAAATATTATGAATTTGTTGGGATTAGATTTTGATAGATTTTTCGAAAGTGTAAGTTCGACAGAGACCGTTGCTATAATTATAAAACAGTAGAGCCCGAGTTACGTGAAAATCATTGTGTGAACTAATTTTAATTAGTCAAAATACGATAATTTAATTAAGAAGATAAGTAAGAAGAAAGTTAAGAAAATTTCGATTTAACTGTCTTCAAATATTTACTTGCGTATCAAACAATCGATCATTGCTTACCCATCAACAAATATTTAAAAAAAAAAAAAAGGATAGATAGCGTTATTGTTTATTAATGTTGATTTCAGCTACATTGGCAATTGAAGTAGAATTAAACATAAGAGCTTGACCATGTTGATTTCCTTGGCGTGGGGAGCAGCTCAATCATCAATGGCTATAAGAAATTGGTTTCTTCGCTTCATTTTCTATTCTACAATCTGGGTTTCTTACGTCCTTTTCTTAGCTCTGTCAATTTTCCAAAGTTTACTATCATTCAGGTATGGAACTGGTTCTGATCTTTCTCTTTTTTTGTCCTTTTTTAATAATGCCTTGAAAAACTTGGGTATCACTTAGACGATGCGAAAGGCTCATGTGGCAATTGTAGTTGATAACTTCCGGTTTGTCTAGGGCTATGGAAGATCAACTAGAAACTGATTTCTGTAGAAAGGTTTCGATGGCTGAATGTGAAGGAGACAACTATAAACTGCAAGAGAAAAAAAAGGGAAATGGAGGAAGAGAGCTCACGGGGAAATGAGTTGACTGAAAATAATGCCCATCAAATGTTTGAAAAAACTCCTAAAAGAGTTCACTTGTTCTATTTTGTCAAATGGTTGCCGTATGAAAACCCAAATGGGGATGCCATGATCAAAAGGAACGAAGAAATTATTAAAAATATGAATCAAAGTCTTCTTCATATTACAGAACAGATAAACGACAGAATAGTTTGTAAATAAATCATAACTTATTTTAAAAATTTTATTATTTTTCTTCTCTGAAAACAATTGATATGCTTAATACTAATTGTAATTATAATGCACATGCATTGAGTATCCCACCACCGCACACAAATAGATTTTTGTTCAAAAATAAAATTTTATTGGAACTATTTATATCTGGCTCATCCTTCGAAACCATATCACATCCCGAATCAGATGAAATATGATGAATTGAGACAATATTTTCCAAATACGTAATTATCTTGGATATATCAATTATTGTTTTTATCTTCTGACCGCTTAGAAGGAACAAAAGAAATATTTTGTTCTTTCTTCAATAATTTTTTATTTTTAGTAGACCTCTCGATAAGATTTGAATCACGAAGTTCAGAGAAAAACACTTTGAAAGCAGATAATTATTGAGCTGCTTCACATATATGCTTATATATTGTTTTTGTATTGGCAAGGGGTTCACGATAAGTTAAGGTGGCAATGTGAATGCCTTAGGTATAAACAGGGGGACTAAGAACAAAAGTAATGCGGTTGGATTATGGCTTTGATTCCCAGCATGTAGCTTTGGACCGGCTTTCTTTTGCCAACAATGCATATTCTGCCAAGGGCTTCAAATCATGCTTGTCAAATCGAGAGGTTGATAAGCAGGTGAAAATGACTAACAGTACAATTTAAAGAATCCATATTCTTTCAATTTTTAGATTTTTTTTCTGTATATATATTTTTATGTTGTTCTTTTCGTTCTTAACATCTTTTATGGATTATCTAAAACGATCCATATGGATTCAGAAGTTACACTTTCAGATGCTTCATGGGTGTAGAATTTTGTCTGATGAAAAGAAGAGATATTAAGAGAAATCAGTGCATGCCAAAAGAAAGAAGTTGATATGATAGTTGAAGATTTTGATGCTCCTGTAAGATTTGATGTGAAAACTCTAATTCATATTCATTATCCTTGTCAACCATTTGATTTTGTTTCTTAATTAATGCAAACAGTCCGGATTAGGATACCAAAGAATCAGTTGTATTTACATGATTGGAATGAGAGGAATCAAACTGAGAGTGATCCCGTGGATCATGAAGCCGTTCTCAAAGAATGTAATCAATCAGTTGTTGCGAAGGAAAAAATTATTGTTAATGCTGTAGTGAATGGAAAGCTATGGAACTCTTTGGGCTTGAAAAAGGACCTTCAAAATCAACTCAAAGTAAAACATTAATCTAAACTATCGTCTTGAATGCAAACATATAGTGAAACGACTTGATGTTGTAATTTATCGAAAAATACAGGGTATGAACTCTGGACAATGGGAAACGTACAAGAATCAAGAAGCAGTCATGGGAAGATTTAGAGGTGTAGAGAAGAGCATGGCACAGATTGAAAAAAGCATAGCCCTCTCTGCAGAAGCAACCAATGGAAACATGCTACAAAAAAGATGAGGCATATGAGTCAATCCTCTCACTCAAGAAGCTATATGGTGAAGAGGTATAACGTTCTTAGGATTCTTTTCTTTGCGATCTCTTTAGAGACGTTTATATAAAATGCAGATCTGAATACTAATAAATATATAAATGATTGAATTAGTTTCAATCTAACAATTTAAACTTCTGGAAATGTCAGTAGTTTATCAATAGATTCTTAAATCATATGCATATGTGCGTGTTATTTATTGATATTATCTTCCTATTCTTTTCATGATAAAGAATGTTCAATTATACTAATATCGATCGCTACTTAAAAAAATAACAACTCTAACTGAGGAGAAGTATATTGTTACTATGCAAGAATTATCGCGTAAAGAGGTTAGTTGTGTAAATATTTTTTCTTCCAGTGCAATCAATATTTAGAACTTTTCAAGAATACTTAAATTTTGAATCAGATTACGTGAAAATTTTTATGTCCTGTGGAATAGCGATAAAGCTTTCAGAATGAATTACAAGAAAAGAAATGTGCCATCGTTAAATGTTCAGAGATTTGGCAAGGACGGAAGGAGGATAAAGGATAACGATGAGATGCCATTTGAGGAAAAGCCTCATAAGATTATTAAACTAGAGGTATTTTCTAAAACGATACTGAAATGACTTATGAAAGAACGTGTGACATGTTATCCCTTTTCATCGATGATACTTGCTCTTGCTCAAACAAGAGAAAATGAGAGATTTCAAGACAATTAAAAGCTTCTTTCAGGTACATTTGTTTTGTGCTTTTTTTTGGAATAACACAACGATAATTCATGACCGCTTTATAAACTCTTCATTTTAAGGCACTTTCAAGAGAGAATGAGAAAGTTAAGTTACAGATTAACCCAGAAGACCAGTAGAACGGCAGAGTCGAATAGAATCAAAGAATTATCACCGTTCTTCATTTGCTTTGTACAACTGTATAGAAGCATAGAATCTATGAAAATGAAAATAAAAATAAAAGAAAGAAGAATGAATCTGTCACGTCTGGTTGATTTATGTTGCTGTTGTATGAGCGTTTCATCACTTGAACCACTATCTAATGACCAGAGCCACTAGGCCTTGATCCAGAAGACAACCTCCACAGCCAACACGATACGGCTTGTGTTGCTCTATCATACATAACTGCAGACTTGACTACTGAGCCATTTTTGCTCGTAAAATCTTCAGCCAGAACTCTGCTGGCCTCAACCTTGAATTGGGCCAGAAGTATTACAGAAACAACGATAATAAGGAGAAGGGTTTTTGTATGGAGTTTCATGGTTTCCAAACCTCGAAAGAGAACCCGTTTACTGAAGTTTCCAGGCGTTGTTCTGGGAAGAAGATGATCTGACTGTGGCGCCCAAGTATATAATAGCCAGTGCCATATGGGATACATATCTCTCAGTTGATATCCAAATGCATGACCATGTCAAACTTTTCAATCTTTGCTTCAATTCGTGTACCTACGTTATAGAAAACAAAACAATAAACACGATGTTATCATTTTTTTACTAATTGCTTCAACGTAGGAGAGTACACACCAGATTGTTATTCAAGATCTATCTGCAAAAAAAATCATATTTTCAATTCGGCAACTGCAGCTACTTCATTAATTGTTGCAACAAGTTAATTTAACACGTTCCACAAACCCAGTAGTAATCAAACTTCTAAATCCAAAAAAAATAAAAAAAAACTATGATAGTCACGTTCCAAAATTTCCCAAAACAGCTTTATCAAAAGACTAGACATGTTAAATTTCATGTTGTTTTTTGTCAAACACCAACTCTGTTCTTGACCGTTACTACAAGTTCATTTAACGTGCAGCACTACACAGCAGTAATCAAAATAATTAATCTAGGAAAAGAACTATTCTCATCGTCATCCCGTCAAAATTTCTCAAAACACACCTTTATCAAACTTTTTACCATCTGGACTCAACCGCACCACCTTGAAAACATAATCAAAAAGGAGCTCAACCATCCTTGCTTCTTGGTACTGTTCTTCCCTCAACAGCTATGACATCCCCCAGATCACAAGTTAAAAAACATTTACATTAAACTCGAATAAAGCACTAAAACATCACTGAATAAAGCGTACAAATGAAGTAGATAACAATACATAGAAAGTTAAACAGCGAGAACTAATTCACATCCCTCAACTTCCTTCAAATACAGCTCATTTATTCCGTTAATTCGATCCCTTACCATAAGGAGCAAGTTCTTCGGCTAAATTTAATTGAATAATTCTAACAACTAAAATTTACAATTAATGGATAAAAACTTGGATAGAATTTACTATTAAGCTTAAGAAAACATGCAATATTACAACCATTTTTATAAAAACACTTGCTATTATATCGTAATAACAAATCAAGCCATGCATAGGATGTCAGAAACTGATTTAGAACAATAAATAAATAAATAAAAACCCACTTGAAATTGAAAATAGTAATCTCGAATCACCCAGCTGGCAAAGTCTTTAAATTCCATACAGGCCTTGAGTTCTACGTGCAAAGTCTAGAGAGCTTTTGGTAGCTTAATGGCAGTGGGTAGATGAGAAAATGCGAAGAGAAGGAATTGCTTTTCCCACTTTTGGATTTGGCCCTCTGCTATTGATGTAACAGGGCCACAATTCAATTCTCAACTTAGGTCTTAGCCACTAGAAATGCTTTGCACTTGGTAAACACCCATCTTCCCACCTTCACATTTAAGTAACACATGAAAATGTATATAAACACCACTAATCTCGTTTTATTATTCGTTTACATGACAAATTTTTACTCGGAGTCTAATTTTCTAACTAGGGGTAAGTTTAAAAATAATGATCTAAATTTTATGTGATAAACTTCTGCATACCCTGCAACAACTATTTAAGCTACGTACAAGATACCCAATTTTGAAACTAGAAATTCAGCAAGTTATAATTCATGCAAAGAAGGAGATGGATTGCTCAGACCTGTTGCAGATAAACCTCATTTGAACAGAGAGGCCAGAGGAATTTTTCTTGTTCTTGACTTGCTATCATTCAACTGGCTTCAAGTGCCAAAAAAGCAAGTATTTTTTAAGACTCCAATCTGCCGTGCAAAGGAGGTTGAATTCACGAAGATCAACTCTTTACATCTTCATCTTTGACTTTGACATAGCCCAAAGCAATAAAAAAGGCAGGATTTATCCATTTATTTGTGCAAAGGCATGAATACTGAGGCTGAGGGGCTATCTTCATGAAATCCTCAATTAAATCAGATTACTCCGTAAGGGGTATTAATCAACTAAGTCCTAATGAACGCCCATCAACTTCTCAAGTCCACTGCAATTATAAATGTACAGCTGATTCTTATTATACTAGATAAAAATATGATTGAAGATGAACATAAATGGAAACTACATTGATTCTATTAGAAAAAACCTAGAGCAGATTATTTCACATACTATTAATAATGACCTGACTATTGTAGAATTCTCAAATACCAAATATTTTTCAGTTTCACTTTATTATCACCAACAACATCAATTGCAACCTTAGAAGCAATTTGCACCTTTTGCAAAAGGAATGCATTAACTTTTCACAAGCTCGAACAATTATATAATCTTCATAAACTCCAGAAATTGCCTGCTTAGCTTCTAGAACTGAAAAATAAAAATGAAAGAGATCACGTTAATTTGTTAGTAATTAAATATATTTTCTTTTTTTTTTCAATTTTGATGCCGATTTCAATTTTCTCTGGCATACAATATTCTAGGAAAATTATTCTAAATCCTTTCAAGAATGCAAGCATATATTTTGGAAAACTTCATTGACAAAGATATTGAGATATTGCGTTAATTCAACTTATTGTCTTTAAATACTCAAGATAGATAATAATTCTATCGACATGAAATCGCGCCTCCAATGCCAAAATGTTTCTTCAATTCTAGAATTGGCCACATAGTTACAATTCTACATATACATAATGTTTTGATTGCAAAAAAAAAAAAAAAAACATTGTACCAAAAATAAAAGAAAAAGCTAGAAGATAGCCAAAATTAGATTTGTCAGTACAGGCGAATAGAATATATTAATAAGCACACCACGTAAACAACCACAGTTAAATTATTTTTGTGAAGAATAATTGTTATTTCACT
>CM039519.1:23926078-23947493 GCA_022433055.1 Begonia peltatifolia | reverse complement strand
TAGCCTCACAAAGGAAAAATCAAAAAAGAGATCGAAAAAAAAGTGTGATGGTAGTGTCTAAAATAATCAAAGAGGCATCTATCGAAGTCGAGGACTCAGACACTCAGCGACGATGACGAGAGAGAAGAGAAAGAGAAGAAAAGAAGTGTCTGTAGTAGTCGAGCTCGAGGAAAAGAGGCGATTAAACTAGGGGAGATTTGAGAGATTTGAGAAAGTGAGAAGAGAGAGTGATTGGCTGCGGGGTTGTGGACGAATAGGGGTTTTTTAGCAGAATTGAATAGGATTTTAATAGTCTGATTCGGATTTAATAGTTTATATCATTAAACTCAAAAACCGAATAAAAAATTTCAATTCTATTAAAAAAGTCAAAATTCTTTTAGTTAACGTGTAAAACAGATAAGAACCTAACCAAATACCTCAATTCTAGGATCGGTTTTGTACACCCCTACCCCTACTCTAAACTGCAAATTAATAAGAAGGAATTAATTTAATTTATATGAATGTAATTTTGGGAATTTAATTTCTACAAAGACACAATGAGTATAGCAAATAAAAAATAAATTTACGTGTATCTAAATAAAAAATAAGTTCTGGGGCTCTCAAAACTTTTATCTAACAAATATATTATTGTTGTTATTTAATCTAAATTAAAGTTTAAATCAAAATAGTTTTTGTTTTTCAACGAAGGACTGGTTTAGCTTAAAATCAACTTCTATTTTTGTAAAATATGTTTCTAATCTTTCTAGTTTAGAAATTAGTATTTATGATTTTATTTGAGATTTTATAATTTCGTTTTAATTTTTAAATATTCTTTCAATTTACTTTTCATCAATAAATTTAACGTTAAAAACCATATGATAATTTGTTAGCTTTGTTATTCATTTTTTTTAGCTAAAATGGCTTTTAAATTAAATAAAATTTATTTAATTAATTCAGTTACAGGAATGAACAACCCTCTATTTATTTCAACGTATATTTAGACTCATACAAATAATTGTTACCTGATCAATGAAAATAAATTTAAACAACAAATTTTAATTAAAATTTTGAAATGGACAAAACTAAATTGAAAGTGACTCCAAACTAAAAATTAATATGAATAAATTAATTTAATTTCTACGGATGTAATTTTGAGAATTTTTAGTTGTATTATATTTATCTGGACTTTCATCGTTACTGAGAACTATTATTTAAGCTAATTTATGTGCTTTATAGGCTCGTTGAGTTATTTATGCAACGAATAAAAAGCTATGTTGGGAAACTAATTAGTTTTGCTTCTGTATTTCTAAGTTCTTTTACAGCTGCACTATTTTTTTAATGAACTTACTATTATGTTTAAGCGTAGCACAGAATAAGGTTCTATTAAGTCGACGCTCAAACAATGTATGTAAACATTAAATTTGGTAATTCTAATTAAGAAATATATTATCTATCTATTTGGGTTATAAAATATCTATTTTTGTTAAGTTTATTCATTTACTTTTACAACTTCATTGATTTCTAAATTGCGTAAGAATAAATTACACAAAATAAATAAAGGAATTATTTGAAACAATAAATTAAAATTTCTAGAAGAGCTTTTTAATGAAAAATTACGAGTAGGATAATGTTTTTCCCTTGTTTTCATTTGCCTTGTAATAAGAGATGTCGCTTCAATCATTACACCAGAACACTCTTTTATGCTCATTTCTCCAAATCAATTTTGAGACAGAACTGATGACTTTTTCATCGACCTTCAGAAAACATCGTCAGAAATAGATTCAGTAAAAGAAGAAATGAAGTTTCTTCTTTGATCTAATAATTTTTCCATTGTCAACATCAGTTTAAATTGCTTCGTCAGTGGTGAAATCGGTCTGTTTTTATTTAGTTCCACCCTTAATTGAAATCAAGCTAATAGGTTTGGTTTCAAAAAATTTGAAAGTGAAACCAAACCATTCATAAACCAAACTCGAATTGGATCGATATTTTCAAATTCGTTCGATTTGGTTTCAATTCTTGATTTTTTCGGTTTTGGGATGATTTTGACCGGTATAGTTTTACAATTTGTAATTTTTTTTATAAATTTTTTAAAAATTATATAAATATTATGAATTTGTTGGGATTAGATTTTGATAGATTTTTCAAAAGCATAAGTTCTATTGCTGTATTTATAAAGTAGTGGAGCCTAGTTATATGAAAATCATTGTGTGAACTAATTTTAATTACTCAAAATATAATAATTTAATTAAAATGAAAGTTAAGAAAATTTCAATCTATTATTTTTTTAGTTTTCACCAGCCATATTAAATAATAATTATTTTAATTAAAATATAATTAATATAATAAATTATAAATAATTAATTTATTATATTAATTCCTCCTTTAATTATTTATACATATACGGAATTGTTATTTTTTAACGCTGATTTCAGCTACGTTGGCAATTACCTTGGCCTTGGGGTGCAAGCTCAATCATCAATGGCTATAAGAAATGGGTTTCTTGGCTTCATTTTCTATTCTACAATTTGAGTTTCTTCCGTCCTTTTTCTTTGCTCTTTCAATTTTTCAAAGTTTACTATCATTCAGGTATGAAAGTGGTTTTGATCTTTTTTTTTTTGTTCTTTTTTAATAGTGTCTTGAAAAACTTGGGTATCATTTAGACGATGCCAAAGGCTCATCTGGCAATTGTAGTTGATAACTTCTGGTTTGTCTAGGGCTATCAAAGATCAATTTGAAACTGATTTTTGTGAAGAAGACAACTATAAACTACAAGAGAAAAAGTGGGAAATGGAGGAAGAGAGCTCAGAGGAAAATAAATTGACTGAAAATAATATTGGAATTATAAGGATTTATAATTCTATTTGGATCTAAATTGTAAAACTATAATTATTCATTATATTATCATCGGGTTTAAATCCATATTAAAGTGATTTAATATAGTTTAAAGGACTTTGGAGTATACAAAATATAATATGGTCATATTATATGTGTAGAGACATTATGGGTAATTTACCAATTTGTGATGGACAAACTGATAAATTACTCAATCAGTTTAACTGAAGGGTTATGGTCCCCAATTCACAATTGAACTCTTTGTCTTTTTAAGAGTCATCATTCTAGAGAGCATTAGAGAGGGCGATTGTCGAATTGGAAGATCCACGTACCTGATTCATGCTATTTTATATTCAAACAATGGATCCGGGTACGTTCTTTTCACTTTATTGATTTGCTTGTAGGTTTTCTAACGTGAAAGAGATTGAGAATTAGGTTTTCAGTATTCTTTATATTCAATAATTTAATTCGAATAATAATCGGTTTTGAATCTAACAATTGATATCAGATCAATCGTGTTAGACTACAAGTAATTAATTTTTGATTGAAATCGGATTCTCCATCAATTTTTTTCAATTTTCGGAATTAGTTTTTGGGCTATTTTTTTATGCATCTAATTCCGCTAGAATGCATGTTTTGATGCCTAAAAAATTGATTTTTTGTGATGTATGTTAAGAATTATTGCTCGATCTATCATTATTTTGATAAATCGAACTATTTTGGGGTGAAAATTTGTTGGAATCGGTGAGATTTCAATGATTTTTTGTTGCTGGTTCGCAGCCCCTCTCTGGCGGTTTGGATCGATTGGGTTAAGTTTGATTCAAATTAGACCAAACCATTTGGGTTCGGTCCTAGCCAGACCAAATTGGTTCGATTGGGTTTGATTTTGGCATGGACCGGTTCTTGGATTGGTTCGACCCAAATCGGTTTTATTTTGAGGTGTCAAGAAGAGCATGACACAGATTGAAAAAAGCATAGCCTCTCTACAGAAGCAACATATGGAAACATGCTATAGAAAAGACGATGAATATGAGTCAATCCTCTCACTCAAGAAGCTGCATGGTGAAGAGGAATTCTTTTCTTAGGATTCTTTTCTTCGCGATCTCTATAGAGTCGTTTATATAAAATGCAGATTTGAAGACTAATAAATATATAAATGATTGAATTAGTTTCAACCTAACAATTTAAGCTTCTAGAAGTGTCGGCAGTTAATCAATAGATCCTTAAATTATTTGCATACACATGTTGTTTATTGATATTATCTTCCTGTTCTTTTCACGATAAATAATGCTTGGTTTTATCAATATCCACCGCTACTTAAAAAACCGACAACTCTAGCTGAGAAGAAGGACATTGTTGCAAGAATTATTGCGTAAAGAGATTAGTATTGTAAGTATTTCTTCCTCTAGTGAAGTCGATATTTAGAACATTCCAATGATACATAAATTTGGAATTGGCTTAGGTGGAAGCTTTTATGTCCGTGTGAAATAACAATAAAAGTTTTAGAGAGAATTACAAGAAAAGAAATGTGCGATCGCTAAATGCTCGGAGATTTGGCAAGGACGGGAGAAGGATGAAGGATAACGATGAGATATCATTTGAGTAAGCACCTCCTAAGATTATTAAACTAGAGGCACTTTCTAAAAAGAGACCAAAATGGTTTCTGAAAGATCACGTGACATGTTATCCCTCTTCTTCGATTACACTTGCTCTTGCTCCAAGAAAAGAAAATGAGAGATTTCAAGACAATTAAAAGCTTCTTTCATGTACATTTATTTTGTGCTTTCTTTGGGAATAACACATTGATAATTCATGACCTGTTTATAAACTCTTCATTTTAAGGTATTTTCAAGAGAGTGAGAAAGTTAAAATTAGTTACAGATCAATCATGTAATTTACACTTATTTCCATGTATATCAACATTTAAAATGTATTTTTTATTACGTGCATGTACATAGCACGTATTGACCACTAGTAATTAAAAAAAAAAAAAAAAAAAAGACTAAATAAATACAATTTTTTTTATTATTGCGTAAAAACAATGTCGATTAAGAGAGGATAAATTCCTGCCCAGCATGGCACTCAGAAACCCACTTTCTCCCGAGGAAGGATTTATTTGTAATTGGTAGGAAACAAAAAGGTTAAGCATGGCGTTCGCAGTGATGATAACGATGATAGTTCTTTCTTCAAATATCTAGGCACTACAATTCTCTAGAGTAAGAAATTTTCTTGTTTGGTTAGAGATGATTTTCGATAGAGCACAGAAATGTCACAACAAAACTGCTTCACTCTCTCTGTAGTAAAACAAAAGGATTAACCCGAAGAAATTATTGAAGAATGAATGCATTCTATCAATCATAAATTTAGTATAAATTAATTGTTTGATTGTGTACTGAGGTATTCCTTTTTGATTTTCTCAAGTTTTTTGTTAAAAGAGACGGCCAAAATATCCTCAAATACCTAAACACTCGAGCAGTGGTTTCAATTTCAGCCATTAAGATTTTTTTAAGAGGTAATGAGATATTCAAAATTTGAAATTTTTGATTTCCTCGAGTTTGATTTACACCTTGATGCACAATGAAGATTGAAAACGAAACTGTCTTACTTTAATTTTTTTTATATTTCAATTGTGTCAACAACTCTTCAAAATAAGTTTTAATAGGATTCTAATTTGGTTGGTTAAATTTGGACTAGTGATTTGCATAAGAGATTTTTGATTACTTGATTTTATTGTTTCTAGGCAATTACCAATCAACCGTTCATAGTCCTCAAAAGAGGATTCTAGAATCCTGTTCAAACCGTTGGCTAGTTCAAGTAAATAAATCTCAAATGTAGATAAATTGTAGACCGGTGAATATTGACTAGATATGTTGTTATATTTCTGTGTTTGAGACATTTTTTATTCTTGTGGTGTAGGTTTGGAGACATCTTTTGTAGATTCTAAAGAAAGTTCTATAACTCTGAAAAATACTAAAATAGTAGCTGAATCTCGAGACGAAAATACTATGCAAATAATCTAAGGGTTAAATGTTTATCTTTTGCCTTATTTGCATAGTATTTTCGTCTCGAGATTCAGCTACTATTTTAGTATTTTTCAGAGTTATAAAACTTTTTTTGGGATCTTCAATAGATGTCTCCAACCTACACTATTAGAATAGAAAATGTCTCAAACACAGAAATATAACAACACATCTTGTCAACATTCACTAGTTTACAATTTATCTACATTTGAGTTTTATTTACCTGAACTAGTCAACGGTTTGAATAGAAATTTAGAATTTCTTTTTTGGAGACTATGAAAGGTTGAAGTTGTTGATACAATTGAAATAAAAAAAAAATAAAGTACGATAGTTTCGTTTTCAATCTTCATCGTGCATTAAACTGTAAATCAAAGTCGAGGGAGAGCAAAATGTGTTTGAATAACTCATTACCTATTCAAGAGATCATTATGGTTGAAATTGAAACCACTGCTCATAGTATTCAGGTATTTGAGGATATTTTGGCAGTCTCTTTTAACAAGAATATGAGAAAATCAAAAGGGAATAACTCAATACGCAGTCAAGCAATTCTTTTACACTAAATTTATGATTGATAGAATGCATTTGTTCTTCAATCATTTCTTCGGGCTAATCCTTTTGTTTGGCAACCGAGAAAGTGAAGCAGTCTGGTTTAGACATTTCTGTGCTCTATAGAATATCATTTCTAGCCAAATAAGAAAATTTCTTACTCTAGAGAAATGCAGTGCCTAAATATTTAAAGAAAGAACTGTAATCGCCATCATCACTACGGACGACATGCTTGAGCTTCCGTTTTTTACCAATAACAAATAAATCTTTCCCCTTGAGAAAGTGGGAACTTATTCTCTCTTAAATGACTTGGTTTTTACACAATAATGAAAAATTTATATTTATTTAGTCGCAAAATAAAAAATATATTTTAGATGTTGATTTACAAAAAGTAAGTATAAATTATAAGATTGAAAAATATCTCATCCTGAACACTTCTAAACACTTATAGCTTATGAATTATACAAAATTTACATTGTCATGTAAGTAAATTTTTTTCTTTTCATATTAGTAGACATGAGTAAAAAAATTACTCTTCATCTTCCTCGATAGAAAAGTCACATTTTTATTTCACTCTCTCTTGACTGGCGCATCCTCTTCCATGCCTTGGAAACCACATCCCCTACCTTTTGCCTCTCTCTCATTCGTTTGAAACCACGTCATGCATGCACAATGTGCTTTGATTTGCATGTAAGTCATCCCGACAGTGCTCCGCTAGAGTTGCCAGCCCGACCGCTTGGCCAAGTCCCCAACGAGCCTGCTCATTTGGCTCGGCGGGCTTGGCTCCCTTGTTGGTCTGCTTTCTTTCTCTATCAGGCCGGCCCTGCGCTCGACCAATGGCAATTTCACCGCTCAGGCCGCCCTTCACCCTTGATTTTTCTTGAAAAATGCACTAAACAAAGCCAACTAAAACATACCAAAAATTTTGAAGAAATTTAAGTTTTGAATAAGAAATCGGACACCAAAACTCTAACCCTAATGAGAGAGGAAACAAATGAAAAATAACTTACCGGCTGAAATCAATTTACAAATACTAACTTGAAGAGTGTCGAGAGAGGAATGTTTTGAGACTCAAATCGTCGAGATCGGAGTTCGATTGTCGAGATTCCCTCTTCCTTGCTCAGTTCTCTTTCTTCTCTCTCCCCGCGACGCAGAACCGAAAAGAAAGGGCTTTTCTCCATTTCATTTTTTTCATCTTTTATTTAATTAAAATTTTAATTTATTAAATTATATTATTTTAATTAATAAAACAAGATAATTAATATATATGTATAGTTATGTTGAGGTATATAATACATTCAATTTTGTATACTTTAATTTAATTTAACATAATTAATTTTTAAATTAAATGAGTAAATATCGTTGAAATATAATTTTTAATACTTATTATAATTTTAAATGAAAATTTAAAAAAAATTATATTATATTAATATAAATTGAAAATATTTATATATACTCGACTAGTTAATATTCGTTGAGTTGACTTGTCTCAGCTTATTTAACTCATGGCTCGCCAGTCGGGTTGGTTTAAAATTTTTTCATACTAGTTCGTTAAGCTCGGTAGACCCGTTAGACTCGACTGATTTAACTCATTAGGCTCGTTGAGCAGAATTACTTCTAGCTCGACTGGCTCGTTTGATATCTCCATCCTCCACCTCAAAATTTCAATACTGACTCAGATATTCTTAAAGGGAATAAAAAATGCAGCTTAGAAAAAATTGCAGACCACGCGAAGGACAGGAGAGAGAGAGAAGCCTTGTGACCTGCAACAATGCTCAATGAAAATAAAAGAGCAAAAATGATGATGGAAAATTTCTATCATTCTCTATTTCTAATAATTTAAGATTTTTTTGTACACTAATCATTATTTGATATATTAATGCATAATAACAGAGTAAATATAACATTACTTAATTGATAACGAATATCCATAATTAAAACAGTTGATATAAGTGTTAGATTCTTTTTTAATTGTTAACATTTTGTTATGGTCAGTGTGTTTGAAGAGCTTTTCTAACATCTTGAGCTGTCGTTTTAAGCCTATAATATTAAGGTTTCAAATAAATAATATTTTTGTCACATAATTTTTTTCATTCAATAATATTCAAAAAGAAATAACTCTCCATAAAATTTTTAGGCAATTTTATCTCTTCTTCTACCTGTGTTTATCCTTCATCTAGAATTTCCAAATAAATCTGTCTATTTTAGATCTCTATTCTTATTTCCTTAGATAAATATGTATGTATTATACTGCATGCGACCAAAACATTTATGAGGAAAATTAATTACATAAAGTCAATATTATTTTACCTGTAATCATGATGCCATCCTTTACAAAATTATTATTCTCATAAAAATCTATTTTAAAATAAAGAAAATTGGCAAGTAGTGTTTACAATCTGCTTTTAAAAACAGTTTTTAATAAAAAAAAATGGAAATGTCTATTTATTTTATTTACACCGGCTATAACTGTCTCGCAAATTATAATAGACAAAAGTCATATGATCGTGCACTGTGTTGTCCAAATAATAATTCCAAGCAATTGCTTTGCTTATTTATTTATTGCTTTTTGGATAATAATTAACCCAACAGCTTCCCATTAAATGAGATAAAATAAATAAATCTAAAAAGGTGTTTGTTGGTCAGGGAAATAGAATGTGTGCAAAGAAAGTTAATGAGCTGCTGCAGTGACTAATCAATTTACAGACTAATCTCCGATCTCCTTCACATAATCATAATTATAACAAAGAAATTAGGAGATGAACATGATTATTAGGACATGTTCCAAAAGGAAATTGTACTTTTTTCAGGTCTTTTTGTTGTTTTATTTGAATGTGCTTCACAAATCTTAATGGCAGCTCAAAAGAGGATTATTAAAGTCTTGTAATGGCTGCGGGAAATTACAAATTGTCAGAATCTTGCAAACCCCCTCCTTCAAAGAAAGTTCGCAAGGAGCAGAACAGGGGAAAATCTGGGGGACTCACGTACAAGAGAGGTCATGGAACAACATATTTGGAAAGACTTTCCAGAGCATCTTTTTGAGCAGTCATCGCTAGACTTCCCATTGCTACATTTTTCCGTTTCCGTTCAGTTTGCCGGAAATGGAATACTTTGCTGAATTCAGAAAGTTTCTCCCAGCAATGTGCGAGATCTAGCCCCTGGTTTTACACCATCACTCACGAAAACCTCAATTCAGGAGCCATATAACAAAATGGCACTATCCTATCATTTCTTCTCTTCCTACTAACCTAATAATCTTGCCAGTTGCTTCTGCAGGAGGTCTAGTGTGTTTTCTAGACATCGGCCATGGGAACTTCTACGTATGCTGTTAAAAAATCTGTTTTAAACTGTTTGAGGAGTTATCTCTCTTTATTTGTTTTTTTAAAATATATTAATATTTGAATTAAAAAAAACTGCTAAATATTATTATACAAAAAAGAGAAGAATGTCGTTCTTTTCTGTTGAATTCGGTATGTTTGGGTCTTTGAATTTTTCAAATAAATTACTGGTTCTTTGATAATAGTTTCTCCTACTATCTTCCTTCGTTATTATTGTTCTCTTTTTTTTTTTTTTTTTAATTATAAAAACAACAATTGATACAAGAGTTTTATTTCTTATGAAATCTGTGTGAGTTTGTCGAGTCATAAAAGTTGAAGCAAGTTTCTCCTCAGTTACTCTGCCAATATTCGACGAATATAACTATCAAATTTGGATAGTATGTATGGAGTCATACTTGAAAGCTTTGGATCTTTAAGAAGCAATAGAAGAAGACTATGAAGTTCCACCTCTTCTGAACAACCTAACCATGACAGAACTTGAATTGCATAAGGAGAAGAAGGCAAAGCAAAAGCAAAGGCCTGCTTATTTGCTGCAGTCTCACCCTCCGTCTTCACACAAATCATGTCTTTGAAGTCAGGAAAAGAGCTATGAGATTATCTCAAAAGTGAATATAAAGGAGATGAAAGAATTAAAGGTATGAAAATTCTAAATTTAATCCGAGAATTTCAACTTCAAAAAATGAAGAACTCTGAGATGATTAAGGACTACTATGACAGACTTATGAGTATTGCAAACAAGGTAAGACTTCTTGGATCTTCATTTATTGACGCAAGAATTGTAGAAAACATTCTTGTGACTATACCTTAAAGATATGAAACCACTATCACTACCTTGGAAAATACCAAGGATATTTCAAAGATTTTCTTGGCAGAATTATTAAATTCTTTGCAAGCACAGGATCAAAGAAGACTGATGAGAGAGGATAAATGATCAAAGGAGCTTTATTTGTCAAGCATCAAAATAGTACTAAGAACAAAATTGTTTTTAAGAAAAAAAATGTTGAAGGAAGTGGAACAAATACAATAGCAGCAAATGAAAAAAAAAGAAAATGAAAATCAGAAGAAATCTTTTTCACCTTGCCAACATTGTGAAAAGAAGGGTTACCCTCTATTTAGATGTTGGAGAAGACCCGATGCTAAATGCACCAAGTGCAATTAGTTGGGACATGAAACTATCATCTGTAAAAAAAATCAGCAATATGATGAAGATGCAAAGGTTGCTAATTAAGAGGAGGAAGATCAATTGTTCGTTCTACATGTTTCTCGAGCATCGAATCAAGTGATAACTGACTTATTGACAGTGGTTGCACCAATCATATGACACATGACAAGGATCCATTTACATAACTTAGAAATGTAGACACATTGAAGGTTTGAATTGGAAATGACGAGTACATATCTGTGAAAGGAAAATGAATTGTTGCAATTTCGACTTTTTCAAGTATAAAGTTCCTTTATGATGTAATGCAAGTAACTAAAATTGATCAAAATTTGTTAAGTGTCAGACAATTGATTGAAAAAGGTTATCAAGTATTGTTTCAAGACAAAATTTGCTTGATAAAGAATGCAACTGGCACAGATGTTTTCAAAGTAGAATGAAAGAAAAGAGCTTTGCTTTGAATCCACTTGAGGAGGAGCAAATTGCCCTTCCAATGAAGGAAATTATTACAGAAGTGTGGCATAAGAGATTCGGCCACTACCATCATCAAGGGTTGTTACAAATGAAATTGAAGAAGATGACGAACGATCTTTCCAAACTCGATGGTAAAATTCCAAATTGCAAAGCGTGTCAATTTGAAAAGCAAAGTAGGAAACTATTTCCCAAGGTTACATGGCGAGCAAAAAGAAAGTTGCAATTGATTCATACAGATATCATGGGCCCTCAAAGAACGCCTTCTCTAAAAGGTAGTCGCTATTATGTTGCATTCATTGATGACTTTACTCGCATGTGCTGGATTTTCTTTTTGAAGTTCAAGTCAGAGGTAGCTCAAGTTTTTTTGAAATTTAAAGCCAGTGTTAAAAATGAGAGTGAGTGCAAAATTCAACTCTTAGATCTGACAATGGCAAATAGTACACTTCTGAAGAGTTCAATCAATTTTGTGAAGATAAAGACATTCAACATCAATTAACCGCTCCATACAATCGTCAACAAAATGGAGTAAGTGAATGACGAAACAGATTCATATTGGAAATAACACTCTGCATTTTGCATGAGAAGAATTTGCCAAAGCAATCTTGGGCTGAAGCAGCAAGTACTACTGTGTATTTGTAAAATAGATTTCTCACAAAAGTAGTGAAGTATCAAACTCCTTTTGAGACATGATATGGTTATAAACCATCTCTTAATTTTCTTAAAATATTTGGATATTTGTGTTTCACTCACGTTCCACAGATCAAGAGAGATAAGCTTGATAAAAGAGCACTGCTAGACATCTTTATTGGTTACAGCTTGGTTGCTAAAGCATATAAAATTTTTCAACCAGAAACTGAAAAATTTTTGTATGTAGAGATGTGCACACTTTATGAAGATGAAGAGTGGAACTAGGATGAAGGAAATAAGAAAAAACCAACCATAAAAGAGCCGAACTTCAAGTTATCTATATCGACCATTGAAGAGCAAAACATTGGAGATTAGTAAGATGACATGGTAGATGAAATTCCTAGCAGAGGCACAAGATCACTGTTAGATATTTATGGCAGATGCAATATTGCTATGTGTGAACCTGCAGATTATGAAGATGCCAACATGGATTGAACCTAAACGGATGCAATGAAGGAGGAGCTACCATGATTGAACGAAACAAGAAATGAGAATTGGTGGATCGACCTCAAGACAGGAAAGTAATTGGAGTTAAGTGGGTGTATCAAACCAAGCTTAACTTTGATGGCTCTATCAACAAGCATAAGGCTAGACTTGTGGTCAAAGGTTATACTCAGATCTTTGGAGTAGATTACTCAGACACCTTTGGACCAGTAGCTAAATTAGATACCATTATATTGTTGCTCGTTGTAGCTGCACAAAAGAATTAGAAGATATATCAATTATATGTCAAGTCAGCTTTCTTAAATAGTTTTTTGCAGGAGGAAATTTATGTTGAGCAACTGGAAAACTATATAAAGGAAGAAGAAAAAGACAAGGTCTATCTTCTTAAAAAGGCACATTGTGATTTGAAGCAAGCTCCACGAGTTTGTTATAGAAGGATTGATGATCATTTGCAGAAGTTGGAATTTGGTAAAAGCTTATCTGAATCAACATTGTACATTAAGAAAGAAAGTGCCAACATTCTTATTATCTCTCTTTACGTGGATGACTTGCTTGTGACCAGAAACAATACCAATCTTGTTGATAAGTTTAAACAAGAGATGATGGAGGTTTTTGAGATGACGGATCTTAGATTAATGACTTTCTTTCTTGGTTTGGAAATTAAACAGAAGGAGCATGAAGTATTAATCTGTCAGAAAAGATATGCAAAAGAAATTTTGAAGAAATTCAAATATGATGAATGCAAGAAAATGAATACTCCAATGAATCAACAAGAAAAGCTCTGCCAAGAAGATGGAACAAACAAGATTGATGAAGCGTAGTTTAGAAGCATGATTGATTGCTTAATGTATCTTACAGCAACTCGTCATGATATCATGAATGCTGTAAGTATTCTATCACGATTTATGCACTATGCAGGTGAAATGCATCTCAAGGAGTAAAGAGGGTGGTTAGATATGTGAAAGGCACATGTGATTTTGGCATTAAATTTACAAGGAGTAAGGAGTTCAAGTTGGCTGGTTTTTCTGATAGTGATTGGAAAGGTTCCATTGATGATATGAAGAGCACCTCATGTTATTGCTTTACACTTGGTTCTGGTATTTTCTCATGGAGCTCAAAAAAGCAAGAAACTATTGTTCAATCCACTGCTGAAGTAGATTTTATTGCTGCAACAGTGCCTGTTAATCAAACATTGTGGTTGAAGAAAATTTTAAATGATCTCAATATGGAGCAAAAAGAAATTACTGAGATTTTTGTTGATAATCAAGCTACCATTGCCATCTTTAACAATCCTGTGTTTCGTGAAAAAACCAAGCATTTCAACATCAAGTTATTTTTCTTACGTGAAGTACAAAAAGATGAATTTATTACTCTTGTCTATTGCAAAACAGAAGATTAAGTTGCAGATATTTTTACGAAGCCATTGCCCGTGAGCAAGTTCTTGTTACTAAGGGAAAAACTCAATGTTTGTAGATTATAAAGCAAGGAGGAGTGTTACAAAAGCTACTTAAGGAGTTATCTCTCTTTATTTGTTTTTTAAAAATAAATTAACATTTGAATTAAAAAAAAACTGCTAAATATTATTGTACAAAAAACAGAAGAACGTTGTTCTTTTCTATTGAACTCTGTATGCTTAGGTATTTGATTTTTTCAAGAAAATTACTTGTTGTTCTTTGATAATAGTTTCTCCTCTGATCTTCCTTCGTTATTATTGTTCTTTTTTTATTTGTAAAAACAACATATGCAATCCTCTCACTCAATCTTTCAAAGAATTACCAACTAGCTCGGTCATGGTTTGGTCTCAGGTTGCAGTCTGGATGACTGAATATGAAAGTTTAGCAAGTAGGGGTACATGATCCTCTGGGTGGGATGTGATGGAGAATATGAAGTTTATGACTCGGTTTCGAACTCTTGGACCTGCCCTGGAAACTTACCCTCAAGCATCAAGCTCCCCTTATGTTTAAACTTTTGATCACAGACTATTTCAATAGACAACATGCTCTACTTCATGCGGTCAGACCCAGAAGGGATTGTCTCCTACAACATGGCCTTGGGCACTTGGAAGCAATTCATAATCGCATCCCCACCACACATGACCGATCACACACTAGCAGAGTGCAATGGGCGGCTCATGCTAGTGGGGTTATTGTCAAAAAACACAGCCACTTGCATGTTCATATGGGAACTGATGACACTTTTGTGGAAGGAGGTTCACAGAATGCCAAATATTTGGTGCTTGTAGTTTTATGGGAAGCACGTTAGGATGACTTGCTTGGGTAACAAAGGCTTACTCATGTTGTCATTGAGATCTAAACAGATGAATCGATTGGTTACCTATAATGTCTTGAGTCAGGAGTGTGCGAAGGTGCCTGGCTGTGTGGTGTTGCGTGGGAGGACGAGGCAGTGGATTGCTTGTGGCACTGCAAGTTAAATTCATTAGGATTAATGAATCTTAAAACAAACCAAAACCCAATTCCTAAATCGATACGTTAGAAGTTATACAAGGAAATCATTAAAATAACAAAGACATACCCAGATTCATTGTCTGAATGCAAAATACTGAAAATCGGGTACGTGGATCTTCGAATTTAACAATCGCTTTCTCAAACACTCTCTAGAATGATGTAGGTTCTAAAGAGGCAAAAAGTCTCATTGTGAATTGGGGACCATAACCTTTTGGTTAACCTAATTGGATAATTTACCATTTTGCCTATCACAAATTGGTAAATTACCCTTAATGTCTCTACACATTATAATATGACTATATTATATTCAATATACTCCAAAGTCTTTTGTAATCATATTAAATCACTTTAATATGGAATTAAACCCGATGATAACATAATATATAATTTATAGTTTGAGAATTTAGATCCAAATAGAATTATAAATTCTTATAATTCCAACAATCTTCCATTTGGGTCAAATTATAAACTAATCAATTACACATTACAACATTATCCTTATGATGTCAAATTTTGTAATCATCTAAATAAAGTATACTCAAACAATTTCGTCCATCAATTATATCAAATGCAAGATTAAAACGGTTTTCGTCATAATTATTGTAACTAAACTTATCAAAGATCACAAACACCAACATAACCAAATGACACAGATCAAATATAAATGTGTAGCATGAAAATTACATGTAATGTGATTTGACACGCATATTTCTTGATCCAATCAAAATTTTATTGAGATAATCAAAACTCAAATGTCAAAGTAAATTAAATGAATACCTCATAAAATTAATACTGCAGTAACCAAAATATTCATTTTAAATGTCTATAGAATAGAATCATATAAAATATACAAACTCTTACTAAACCTCTATATCTCCAAGAGTTATAACCCATAGATGAGCAAAATGCTCATGAAAGACCTTGGGTCGTATTCTCCTGGTGAGCGGATCCGCAACCATGAAGTCTGCTCCAATGTGATATATAGATATTTGACCACTCTGGACCCTTTCCTTTACAACAAAGAATTTGATGTCTGCAAACTTAGACTTTGAGAAGCTCATCCGAAGTGGTCTTTCAATATCATTTGATATTCGTAACCCCGTGACAAAGTTTCTCAGCCATAATGCCTAGTTGGATGCCTCATAACGTGCTATAAACTCAGCTGCCATAGTAGAAAAGACCGTAATATCCTACTTAGTACTCTTCTAGAAGATAGCTCCTCCAGCTAAAAAAAAATTATAGCTCGACGTTGACTTCAAGGGATCTTGGCATCCAGCAAAATTAGAGTCAGTGTACCCAATGATCTCGAGCTAACCTGATTTCTTGTATGTGAGTATGTACTAGTTGGTTATCTGTAAGTATCTGAGTACCCATTTTATAGCCTTCTAATGGTTCAATCTAGGATTGCTCAAGTATCTACCTAATATGTCAACTATGTACGCAATATCCAGATGCGTGCATACTAGAGCATACATTAAGCTTCATACAGTCGAATCATAAAGAACCTTTTACATTTCTTTGATTTCAAAGTCACTTGAGGGGCATTGATTTTTTATTTATTTTGTCTCCTTTGGCAATAGAGGTATCTATCTCTTGGTTTGTATTCTTGCATGCCAAATATTTTCAAAACCTTCTCGATATTGCTCTTGGTATATCTGGATTCCTAATACAAAAGAGGTGTCATCAAGATCTTTCGTTTCAAATTTCTTTTAAAGAAATTTCTTGGTGTCGTGCAAGAAGCCTATGTCATTGCATGCCAATAATATGTCATCGATATATAAAACTAGAAATATAATTTTATTCCTACTAAATTTTTGGTATAGACAATCATCAACTTTATTCGCCTCAAAACGTGACTGCTTAGTGAAATTTTGTAATACCATTGACGAGAAGCTTGTTTTAGCCCGTAGATGAATTTTTTAATTTGCAAATTAAGTCTTTTGATTTATTTAAATCAAAGAACTCGGGTTGCACCATATAGATTGTTTCATCAATGTCACTATTGAGAAACGCCGTTTTTACATCCATATGATGTAGCTCTAAATTAAAATGAGCAAGTAGTGTCATTATAGTTCTAAAGGAATCTTTCGTAGATACCGGAGATAAATTTTCTTTATAGTCAATGGGCTCTTTGAGTAAATCTCTTAATAATAAGACATGCTTTGAATATCTCAATGTTGCATTTTGAATCACTTTTGGACTTAAAAATCCATTTACAACTGATGAGTTTCGAACCTACAGGTAACATGACAAGATCCCAAACATCATTGTCCTTCATGGACTTTAACTCTTCATTCATTGCATCAGTCCACTTTTGAGAATCATAATTCTTAATGGCTTGGTTGAAAGTGATAGGGTCATCTTCCACCTTACTGAGTTTTTCGTGTTATTGTAGGAATACAATGTAATCATTCAAAATCGTACTCCTTCTCTCTCTAGTGGACTTCCGTAATGACAGTTTCTCAAGGGTTTTGAGTTTATTCCTTGGAAATGACTTCTTGTAGAGGTTCAAGAAGTGATTCAACATTGTCTTTATTATTATCCACTTCCTTCTCAAAGACATTGTCTTCCTTATCTCCCCTCACAAACTCTATAACCTTAAAAAACTAGACATTTTCTGTTTCAAAGAACGTCTTTACAGTGGGATCGTAAAATTTGTACCCTCTTGACTGTTCAAGATACCCTACAAAATAACAACTAATAATCCTAAAGTCCAGTTTCTTTTCATTAGACCTATAAGACCTTGCCTCAGTTGGGCACCCCTACACGTGTAAGTGTTTTAGAACGAGTTTTCGGCCCATCCAACATTCGTATGAGATTTTGTTAGCCGTCACCTTAGTAGGTACCCTATTAAGGATATAAGCTGCCATTTTTAGTGCTTTACCTCAGAGGGATTCAAGTAAGGTCAAATGATCAATCATGATCCTTACCATGTCCTTAAGGATTCTATTCCGTCTTTCAGTGACACTATTCAGGGTGAAAAAATCTGATATGGTGTACTAAATACCAAACTCCTCGAGGTATTTAGTAAATGGTCCTCGACCTTGTTCACCCGATCTGTCATACCGACCATAGTATTCACCACTATGATCAGATCTGACGACCTTAATTCTTTTATCAAGTTGATTTTCAACCTCAACTTTAAAGGTTCTGAATCTATCCAAAGATTGAGACTTCTCAAGTGTAACGACCCTAAATTTCCATACGTGAAAATTTTCATAAAATTTAAAATTTTCTTGCTTTGATAACAGATTACTGTTTAAATCTAAAATCGTTTGAAATAAACTTAAATCATTTTGAAACGCATTGCAGAAGACTTTTCATTTTGGTGGACAACCGTTCGTTCAAAACCCGACTAAAAACATCTAAATTTTATTTGCAAAATTTCGTGAAAAACGTTCGTGAAATTTCCTTCTGGTGGCCAAAGATGAAGAGAGATGTAGCAAAGTACGTCGAGACATGCATTATTTGTCAGCAAGTTAAGGCAGAACATCAAAGGTCGGCTGAGACTTTACAGCAGCTACTAATTCCAGAATGGAAATAGGAGCAAATTTCTATGGATTTCGTTGTAGGGCTGCCAAGAATAGTGAAAGGATATGATGGAATATGAGTGATTATGGATCGTTTAAATAAGTCAGCCCACTTTCTTCTGGTGAAGATGACCTTCACAATGAATTAGTTTGCTTAACTATTTATTCAAGAGATTGTTAGACTGCATGGGGTAGCAATCTCGATTGTATCAGACCGAGATCCTATATTTACTTCAAATTTCTGAAAAATTCTTCATAAAGCCATGGGAACTCAATTGAGTTTTAGTATGACATTTCATCATCAAACAAACGGGTAGACGGAGAGAACAAGTCAAATTCTTGAGGATATGTTAAGAGCATGTGTTTTGGAGTTTGAAGGATCATAGATCAAATATTTGCCATTAGTGGAATTATCTTATAACAACAGCTTCCACTCTACGGCAGAAAGTGCAGATCTCCTTTATGTTGGGACAAAGTCGGCAAAGCAAGACTAGTTGGTCCAGATATTTTGCAACAAACTGCGGAAAAGATTGCAATTATCAAACAACGAATTTTAACAGCTTAGAGCAGGCGGAAAAGTTATGCATACCAAAAGAGACGAGAATTGGAGTTTAATGTGAATGATAAGGTATTTTTGAAAATCTCGCCATTCAAAGAAGTAATGAGGTTTGGAAGGAAAGGCAAGCTAAGTCCAAGATATGTGGGACCTTTTACAATCATAGAAAGAGTCGGAAAAACGACATATAAGTTGCAGCTAACAGCTTCTATGGACGGAATCCATAACGTTTTCCACGTGTCAATGTTGAGGAAGTGCATACGCGACCTTTCTCAGGTGGTGGAGCAGAGGGACATCGAAATTCAGCCAACTTTAACTTATGAAGAAAGGCCAGTGCAAATCCTAAAATCGACCGTGAAAGTGTTATGTAACAAAGAAATCTCACTGGTGAAAGTTCTATGACACAACCACAATGTTAAGGAGGCAACTTGGGAAAGACGACAAGATATGCTAAGCCGATTCCCGGAATTATTCGGTACGTAAATTTTGAGAACAAAATTTATTTAAGGAGGGTGAAATGTAACACTCAAAAATCTTATCGGTGTTATATATATGTGTGTGTGTATATATGTATATTGTTTAGTCAATTGTTATTAAATATCATGAGAAATTACCTATTAAGGAAGAAGTGTGAAATGCAAGTGGGGGTGTTAGCGTTGGAAAGAAGAAAGAAGAATAAGGAAAAGAGAGTTGAAAAGTCAAATGGAAGAGAGAGAAATGAGAAAGGAGAAAGACTTCACGTTGGAATGTTGAAGGGTAATTTAGAAAGAAGACAACACTTTTAGGTTAGGTTGTTCATTCTTATATTTAAAAGCATCATTGTTTAAAGCTTTCTTCATGTTAGTCTCTTCCTCCATAGCCGACCGTTCCTCTGTTCTTCTCCTCTTCTTTCTCAAGATTTCTTCAAGGTAAATCAATTTGAGTTAGGTTATTGATGTAAGTTTGTAGGATAAGTGCTTGATACTTGATGAAATAGTTCGGTTTTATTGAGGTTAATGAACCATAACGTGTGATGCATGAAAATTGTTGAGGTTTCTTTATTTCTGGATTGTTTTGGTGTTTAATTAGATTTGAGTACTTGTTGGTAGATTTAAATGAAAGAAATTATGGAATTTTACAATTTGGATAAAAAAAATAGTGAATTACAGGGCAGTTCGGCATTTTGTAATCTTGATCTATTGAATTGATCTTATTTGATAAATTGAATTAAGTATATTAAAGTAGACCCTTTAAGAATTCCATAGGTTTTGGAAATTTTGAATTTGGATATGTATAGGTAAAGTTATGCGATTTTGAAATTCGTACCCAATTTGAAGGAGATTCCAAGATTTAGGTTATTGGATACGTTTTGATGCACGTTATTTGATTCCTATGTCTTAGGTTTGCAAATAAAAAAAACAAGTTGATCAATTGCCTAATTTCAAACTCAGGACGCGAGGTAAGTGCATGTTTGCATGCGTTTTGGCCAGTTGGCCTACAGCATAAAGTGTTAGGAGGTTGATGGCTAAATAAGGGACTTGAAGACTTTAGTTCGAGAGTTTTGGTTGGGTATAAATTTTGGGTTGTGAGTTTATTATGATAGGTTCTTGTTTATTGATGGATGTGTCTATATGTTATGTTACTTTACGTTTATAACCTTGAGAATATGTGTATGTTGCATACATTCATGCACCATGGTTTTTCAAATCATAGAAAACGGTTTTTATGCATATGTTTCATGTAAACAGAAAAGAAAAAATATGGTACAGTAAAACACGTAAATAGTTATTGTGGGTAGAGAAATAAATATGGTAGTTTTGTCAGGGGAACCGATTCCGTTAGAAGGACTGTCAGATATGCCATTCTCCTTCCCTTAGAGCGAGTTGGTCGTCCCGCTAGAGGAACAATCAGTTAGGTTATCTCTTCTCTAGAAGCAGTATCCCAATAACTCATGTTATGAAGAAAATAAGAAACAAATTCAGCTGCATGTTTTACGAACAGCATAGCATAGTCATGAGCATGCATTTTATTTAATTCTACATCTTTTACTGGATATTAGGCTCATTACTTAATTTGTGGTGTAGGTAATATCGTTACAGGTGGGGACATAGATCCTCAATATGATAGATGAAGCAGTTAGTGGAGGACGTTCATGGTGCGTGATTGTAGCTGACAGGTCCACTGAAATAGCATCACGAGAGATGACGTGCCCCAAAAATTTGATCATATCCAGCCAAAATTTGCACTTAGAGAACTTAACATATAGTCGGTGCTGCCCCAGAGTCGTCAGCACGATCCTCAAGTGCTCTCCGTGCTCATCTTCACTCCGAGAGTATATTAGGATGTCATCAATGAATACTATCACGAATCTATCAAACTGCTCCCTGAATACTTGGTTCATCAGGT
>CM039519.1:23695073-23921750 GCA_022433055.1 Begonia peltatifolia | reverse complement strand
CTTGACCCGTTGCAAAATTGTTTTGAAGAAAGTGTTAGAATTTAAAAATAAAATAAAACATAAAATGATAAATTACACATCTTATCTACGAATTGAGTGACATCTCTTTCTAGGGAATTTCTTTTCTAGCCGCACTGATGGAAACAAAATTTTTCTGGAGAGAAAATGGACATTTAACTTCGGAGCGTAACAAAGATAAATCAAAATGTCAACTTTAAGAATAACGATCAAAATTAATTAATTTCTTGTTTAACAAGATAGTAATTATTAAAATAAAATAAAATAAGAGTAAACATATTAATAAATTTTCTATTGGGAGTTCTTGCTTTGAGGAGGGGTTCCTCCAAAGCTAATATTACCTGTAAAAAGTTCAATCATCCAACTCCGAAAATGTTGCATGAAGGCAAGGGTACTTTTGTCAACGTAATCACGTCGATACAAACGGATAGAGTTAACTTACCCTGCACTTCATTTCTATCTACGCTGTTATTGTGAAGTTGAAAGTGGGTTTTGCTCATCTACAGTTTATCTTTGTTCCCCCTCCCTTCTTTCTCGCTTGGACTTTTTCTTCCTTTCTTTCTACCATTGCAACTAGATATTTTATGTAGATTTGCCACTCTCGCGGTTAATTTCAAGCTCTAATTAGCGGAGAAGTCAGATCCACTTCATATTTTGCATTGTCGGGTTAATTTCTGTCGATTGCTGTGGTGGATGAGTTCACTTCATGTGTTCGGGTTTTGTTTGAAGGTGGGGCATCTAATTTTGTTTGTATGCTACTGGGCTGTCCACTTGATTTCAAAGAACTGGTTGATCGATGGTGGGACAATGCAAACGAAAAATGATTTTATGGGGAAGGAGCCTCAAGGTTTGGCTCAAATTTTTGGAGATCGCGTGAAAAAGTCGCATGATCCATCATCAATATTACCAGTTTATAGGATGTAAGAGAGCGGGAACAACATGGTCAAGGAAGCTTTTAGTTGCTTGGGTGCTTAGTTGGAGCTTAGTATCATTATGAATCTTCTGGTATGCGAACTTGCAAGTGACTGAGAAGAGAAAAGAAACTCTTGGTAGTATGTGTGATGAGAGGGTAAGGATGTTACTATCGCGACTTAGGAGGAAGCCTAACAGAAATGTCAGGTTAAACGATCAATTTCGAGGAGTTCCACCGTCTAACCTAAAGCTGAGTGCGGAAAATTTTTGTGAGCGATCCCATAATTCTTCGAAATAACAAATGTGAGAATGCAAACAATAGTAGAAGTACAGAAAATAGAAAGAATATATGTCAATGTCCACTACAATACCAAATGAAGTCATTACATAATAGAAATATTAAGGTAAAATATATGAAGAAATTCACGATATCAGGAGCTGATCAGCCTCGATTTCTATGCTTATTTTCTCTATCTATAGAGGGAGGAGTCGTTGGGGTGAGCCGTTGGGGTGAGTGACAAACTCAGTATAGGATGTTATACATACAACTTATCTTATCATGCATCCCCGCTTAAAATCAATGCACGTGTTTTAAAATTCAAAACTGATTTTAATGTTATTAAATTCTCTTCTCATTTTTAAAACGATTGATGAAGATAGTTTCAAAAATAATGTAAGTGTAGCAAAAATAGACCCGCATCAATTATACTATCACATAAAACCAGGTGAACAGTGAAAATGGAGGTCATTCAAGGATCCTTCGAACCACACCACAAGGAAAGACCACGATAACGCCGACAGGGTCTCATAGAGAGAACAGAAAAGGTCAACCAACCAGGAGGAGTTCAACGACACATCATACCCTAGGTCATCACGAATACACACGCTAGAGCACACTAGAGGGACACAATCGCCCAACACTAGGCTCAATGGGACTGCCCAATGGACTTCTCAACCGGGGGTAGTAACGAACAGACACTGGTTAGGTCGAGTAACAGGGATAGCCAAGTTCAGAGCTCATCACTCCTTTAGCGGGGAGTACCGCACATGACTAGCCAAGCTCAGAGTCATGCTCCAATTTTCAAGGGGAGTACCCAATCCAAACAAGTGTGGGGAGTACCACGGCAACACTCAAATACGGGTACGTCTGGGCAAAATCCCCTGATACTCTCAATGTATGGGCCCAACTGAGAGTGTCAGACGATTATCTCCAGAATCAACTCCAATGCACAATAGAAAACAATGGCGTGCGTGAGAAAACCAATGCATGAATAAAACACATATGCATGACAATATAACAAATCCCATAGTAAATCTCAAATCGAGACCGTCGGCAAGGGCGAATAAAACATAACTTCCAAACTTAACTATGCAGTATAAATCCAGCAAAACGTGGACATGACTAAATAATGTAAAATGCACATACTCGTAAAAATGCTGAAGTAAATATTAGTGGTATCCCACCAAAAATAATATACGTGCATGCTGGCTAGGTATAACGTAATAAGTATAATAACTCATACCCCTGTAGTAAGTCCTCCTAAACTCGGTAGTCAGTGACTCCTCATGAATTGTCTAAAACTCAATAAATTCCTCAAAATCTGAAAATTAACACAAAGGAAGAACTCCGTTAAAGTCTAATAGAGGTTAGAAACAATATAAACGGGGAGTCAGGGTAAAAACGAGTCCAAACGACTCGAGTTGACTTTTAAATAAAAGTCAACAATCAAAAGTCGACGACCAAAGTGAACAAATTAAAGGTCAATGAGTCAAAGTTGACCGGTCAACTGTCAAAGTTGACCGTTGACTTTGACAACCGGGTCGGGTCGCACCCGATTCGAGTCGGGTCCAATCACTCAGGTCGCGGATCAAACCCGGTTTGAGTCGGGTCAGACCACTCAGGTCGGTCGATCCGACTCGGCTTTTGGGCCCGAGTTAACTTGACCTAGAGACTGAGCTGACTCAGCCCACAGCCGAGTTAACTCACTGTTGGCCGAGTTAACTCGGCCGCCGACGGCTGATCGACGGCGAACGCTCGGGGTCGCAAAAAATGCAATTTTCAACCTCGTTTTTTGCCAAATTGCGTCCCCAACGTGTTATTCACCTTAGATCCAATTATTTCCCGCCAAAAACACAGATAAATAACCTCAAATCTTGATATTTCTCAAATCCAAAAACTTAACCCTTTAAATTAGATGAGCTCACCTTCGAAAACGCTGTTCACCAACGACGATCTACTCTTCGAGACGAAGAGTTTGACGCTAACATCGGGTCGAATGAAGGTCTTTTCCTGCAACGAGTTTTCCTCTCTCTCGGGCGTTCTCTCTCTCTCTCTCTCTCTCTCTGTTGTTTTCAGAAAAAAACGGATTTTCTGAAAGAAAACCTATTGTTTTAATAAAAAGATTTTATTTATTTATTTTATTTCTATTTAATTTAATTTAATTTAATTTTATATTATAATCATCTAATGATTTTTGATTTTTAGATTCTTGAATATTTTTGAAAAATTCCTTTCGATAAATTCTGACGTTTTTCATTCGTGAATTACTTTATTTGAAACGTACAAACGTTAACTTAAAATTTTAATTTATTTATTTTAAATTTCTCCGTACGGGTCATAAGTGACTAAAATTCGTACGTCGATATTTTCTGAAAATTTGAACACTCAGATTTAATTTACAAAAAAATTTGCAAAATATTTATACGAAATTTTATCTTTAATAAATTTTGGCAGATTTTATTGTTACAAGTAGAGATGTTAAATGAGTGAGTCGAACCGAGTCTAATGACCCTGCCGAGCCTAACGAGCCGAGCCTAATGAGCTAACCTAAAAAAATTTTCAACCCGAGCCAGCTGGCAAGCCACGAGCCTAACGAACCGAGCAGAGCTGGCCCAACGAGTTTAATGAGTCGAGTCTAATGAGCTAAGCGTATATAAATATTTTTAACTTATATTAATATAATATAAGTTTTTCAAACACTTTACTATCAGTAAATGATAATGACAACTCGAATTGTCCGAATCGCTATTTTTTATGGGTGATCGTGGTTGGGACGGTTCGGTTTTTAGAGAGATTAGGACTGTACCACTAAAATTTGGTTTTTAAATTTTTGCATTAATAAACCCAAAATTTTTTTCAGGACCAGACCAGATTTCTGATCTCAGTTTTTGTCCTCCCGTTTTTTTTTCTTCTCTCTCTCTCTAAACTTGTCTGCAAATTACTACTTAAAAATTTTTTTTTTTTTCAATGCATAACAAGATATATGTAAAATATCAAAGTTAAAGTCACAAGAAAAGATAAAAAAAAAACAAATAGTACATGACACAATATAATTAAATAAAAATTGAAGTAGAAAATAATCAAACATACACTAGAAGAATTAGATGTTCTCGTTATTCACTAATTGTCACAGTGATTACATTTAACTCTGGAATTTTTATCGTCGCCATCGTCAACAATATTCAAATAATTTCAAACATCAGATGTCTTTATTTTTCCCTTCGAAGACTAACACTAAAACTAGTCATAAGAGAAATCAAAACTAGGTAAAACTTTAAAAAACTATCAAACATCCAATTTTCACAATGATATACAAAAAATCACCAAACAAAAGAAACAACAAATAAATACAACACTGTGATCATCACTTGATTCAGTCCCAGAGTCACATAATTCAAACAGTAAGCAATGTGGTATTTTATAGCAGAAAACACAACGTTTTCTCAATAAAATTTGTCACGACCCAAAAACCGTAGAGTCTTAGACCACGACTCACTAACTTCTCTATAGATTTTTATCTTTAAATCAATTGACAACGTTTTTAAACACTTAGACATTTTTTAAATAATTTAAATCCGTAGCGGAAGTGTTTATATTTGGTAGAGAACCATTCGTTTAAATTAAAAAAAATATATATTTTTTTACTATTTACGTGAATAGTGGCAGACACTTTTCATGCACTGTTCACGTGAACAGTACTTTTATCGCCTCTTGGGGCGATGTATCGCCACACTCCAGCAAGTGGAGCGATGTATCGCTCCACTCTAGCAAGTGGGGCGATCAATCGCCCCTTGGGGCAATGTATCAGGGCAATGCAACGCCTCATTGGGGGCAATGTAACGCCCCACTAGGCGATTTGCATCACCCGACTCCAGAGAGTAGGGCGATGCGTCGCTCCTCTTTGGGCGATATATCGCCTTCCTCGACAAGCACAGTTATGTCAGTTCTGCCATTTGCAGAACTGAACATGGTTAATTATAATGAAAGAAAATAAGAAAAAAAAGTCCGAAAGAGTTTTCTTTCTTTCTTGCTGAGTCTGGCACCGCGAAAAACAGAGAGGGGTGAGGAGAGAGAAACAACGAGGAAAGAAGAAATTAGTCGATCGGGGCTGATTTTGACGAAATAAGTCTCAAATCGACCCTCTTTTGATGCTCGTCAACTTTGTGACTAAAAATCCCGCCATAAATCGAAATTTCGCTCCAAAGTTTTTAGTTGAATGTTGGCGTTTTTAAGTGTTTTTTGTTTAAACTCAGTTAAATGTTGGTTTTTGCAATAGAAAAATAGTTTTATTTGTAAAAAATGTTGAAATTGCTGGCAGCCGGGGAGAGGAGGGGGCGGGTTGGCTCGCGAGCCTGGCACGCTGAGTCAACGAGCCGGCTCGTTGACTTGCTCATTTGGCTCGGTTTCTGGCGGGCTCGCGAGCCTAATGTTTAGGATCGGCTCGGGTCGTCTCGTCTTGTGAGACCGGGCCAATCTCGGCTCGCTACTGTAGCAAGCTGAGCGGGCGGGCTGGCACACCAGCCCGTTCGTTAAACATCTCTAGTTACAAGATCAATTCAATGTGAGCATGAACCATATTCAGGCAATGTCCATTTTGATCTCAACCTTCCATCGTGGCAAAAATCCTTGGGCAATTGATCAAGTAATTCCATCTCCTTTCATTTTTTATTCAGCAATTCGAACTTTGAAGTGTGTTTCTCATAACTTAGCTCGATATCTAGGTTAGCTGTTTCCATTTCTTTCTTATTCAAAATCATATTTGGTATCCAAGCCTAAAACTATTCGTTATGGTTGTTACTGTGTGGAACCACTTGGTGAAGAGGTAGAGTCAACTTAATTCTTCTTTGATTCTGATGAAAGTGTTTAATATCATTTAATAATATGCCATATCTAACTTCAAGGTTGTGTAGACAACTTTTGCTAGTTACACCGAAAGAACTGCTTTTAAGCGGCCTCTTACAAGTGGCGTGGCATATGCTGTAAGGGTGCTCCACTTTGAAAGAGAACAATTTGAGAAGCAGCAGGGATGGACTATTAAAAGAATGGATACTGTGGAACAAACCCCAATGCACAAAGATGATAATGCTCCGGAAGCCGTGGAACCATCTCCAATTCACGAAGAATATGCTCTGGTCATCTTTGCCCAATATACCGTTTCCTAAGTGGTTTTGCCGGACATGTTGTTGGGCAAGGTAAATACTGTTTTTTCTTGCCCTTTTTTCTGGCGTTTCATTAGTTTCTAACTGATTGCAATATGTGAAAATGAAGTTGATTATACTTGTTTGAGGTTGTACTTTTTTTAACATCTTACTAAATTTCCATTTGAAAAGCCATAAATCAGGTTTAAGAAAAATAAAATTTCTGTCTCAAGATTAATAGTGATTTGAATATTCGCATAGAAGCAGGAAGATCGTGACTATTTTTAGCATAAATTATATTTAAGAGTAGTTTAGTCACATAAGGGTAGTTTAGTCTTTCATTTTTATCTATTTATATTTCTCAATTTGCTAGTGTGAACTATTCGACATTGAATACAAATTTCCATATCTTCATGGTATTAGAGTCGGCGATGAAAGGCTAGTGACGAAGTGCCGTGAACGAAAACAGAGGAGATTGTTGACGACTGGTAGCTGTGGCTTTACAGCGTTTGTGTTCTACGTTGAGCGTTCTGAATGGAGATCGTCTTCTGAAAAGAGAGGGGTTTTTGTGGTCGTTCTGATCAGAGAACAGCAGCGAAGGGTTGACGACAAGGCTATTTGAAAGTAGTTTCTGGTTTCATCTGTTCTTCGTTTTGTGGAAATGTTGAGCTGAAAGATTTAATGGTTGGTGTATTTAACCGTGATGCACTTCAACTGTTTGATAAAATTGTCCATGAGAGATTACTATTTTTGGTGTCAAGCTTTGTGTTTTGTTTTTGGGTCGGTCTAAATGTTCTAGATGATATTCTTAGCGATGGGCGATTGCAACCAAGAAAATATAGAGTGCTCTAGAGGGATGAATTGACTCCAAGGCGTTTGTTCTGGACTGGACGAACGTAAACTTTGATTGGATTTTGCTTGCTCTCGCTATTTTAGGCTTGCATTTCTTTGATTGGATCCGGTTGTTGCTTTGGTTGGATTGTTTGTGAATTCTGTTGATTCAATTGTCATGTTTGGTAGTAAAGATAATTCTCTTCAGTAGTACCAAAATAAGTCAACGCCTAAAGTTTCTCGTGATGAGTGTGCCTTTTGTAAATAGAAGGGTCATTGGAAGATTCACTGTCCGTTATTGCTGAATAAGGGTAAATTGCAGCAACAACAACGACCACCACAGTCGCAACAATGTCTGCCTCTGCTGCATCAATAATTCTTTACCTCACAAACTCAATGTTATGTCAGCTGCCTATCATAAAGGCTTGTTCTCGTCTGGTTCCTTAGATATATCTTCTTCGTTGGATTCAGGTGCCTCTCATCATATGTCTCCCTATTTATCTTCTTTTATTTTTTGCCTTCTAATTCTTCTATGTCAATTATGACTGCTAATGGCACTCCTATGCTATTAGTAGTTATTGGTTCTATTGCTACATCTATTATGTCTCTTTATGATGTTTATTATATTCTAGTCTTACTCTTAGTCTTGTTTCTATTAGTCAATTATGCGAGTTTGGATATTTAGTCTCATTTTTTTCATCCACTTGTTTTGTAAAAGATCTGCATTCTCAAAAAGTGATTGGGACAGGCCGTAGGTAAGGAGGACTCTATGTTTTGGATCAACTCAAAGTATCAGATATTGCTGCTTCTCGTGTGGATTTGTCTTCTTTTCATTTGAGTCATTCGTTTTCTGATTTTTATTTATGGTATTCTTGTTTAGGTTATGTTTCAGCGTTTCGTTTATAGTTTTTAGTGTTTACAGGAGTAGTAGAACATTTGGACAATCATGATATTTCTGATTGTAGTAGTTGTAAACTTGCAAAATTTTTAGCCTTACCCTTTTATAAGAGTACTTCTTCTTCTTTTGCTCATTTTGATATTGTACATTCTGATGTCTGGGGACCATTTCCTGTACAAACAAAAAGGGGTTCAAGATATTATGTTTTGTTTGTTGATGATTGCACAAGTTATACTTGGGTTTACCTTATGAAATGTAGGTCTGATTATCTTACCATTTTCACAAACTTTAAGGCTCTCGTAAAAACACAACTTTCAGCCATCATCAAATGTTTTTATTGTGATTTGGGGGTTGAATACACTTCTAATGATTTTTCCCATTTACTTGCTTCTGTTAAAACTATACTTCAAACTTCATGTACAGACACTCCTCGACAAAATGGAGTTGCTGAAAAGAAACATCAACATCTTGTTGAAATAGCCTGTTCGTTCTTATTGTCAGCTGATATTTCTAATGCGTTTTAGGAGGAAACGATTCTTACTGCTATTCATGTGATCAATCAGATTCCAACATTTCATAATTCAGGTTTGTCTCTCTTTGAAAAGTTGTATGGGCATGCGACTGATTATTTCTTTTTGTGAGTCTTTGGTTGTACTTGTTTTGTTCTTCTACCGCATGTCGAGCGTAATAAATTATCCTCTCGGTCCACCATGTTTGTCTTTCTGAGTTATGGTGTTGGTCAGAAGGGATATCGTTGTTTTGATTCGGTTAGCAAAAAAATTATATGTGTCTCGTCATGTTGTGTTTTTAGAACATATTTCTTTCTTTCCTACTCCTGCTAGTTTACATCATATGACACAATCATATCTCGTTCATATTGACCCATTTGATATTGGCACTAGAGACTCTACATCCACAGTTCCAGTTGTTTCTATTGATAAATTGACAGAGTCTGATACTTTGGTTCCCGAGATATCTACCTCCCTTTCTACTACTCTTACGACTATTCAATCAACTTTTGAAATTACAGATGTTCCTCCACTTCCTCAGCCTACCTGACCACTTAAGTCTACTAATCAACTTCTGAGATTGTGGCTGAAAAACTTACTGCTCTTCATCAGATCCATACATGAGATTTGGTATCGTTGCCATCCGAAAAACATATTATTGGCTGTCGTTGGGTTTACAAGATTAAAACAAAGTCTGATGGTTCTATTGAACGATACAAAGCCTGACTTGTTGCTAAGAGTTACTCTCAGGAGTACGACATAGATTATGAAGAAACATTTGCCCTTGTTGCAAAGATGACGACTGTTCGTACTATGATTACGTTTACATCTGTTCGTCAATGGAGAATATTTCAAATGGATATCAAGAATGCTTTCTTGAATGATGATCTTTATGAAGAAGTTTATACGATGCCCCCTTATGGTGTTGTCCACAAACCCAGTGAAGTTTGTCAGCTTCGTAAGGCTCTCTATAGTCTCAAACAAGCACCTCGTGCTTGGTTTGAGAAGTTCTCCACAATTACAGTGAACTTAAGGGTAGTATAGCATTTTATTTTTATCTATTTATGTTTCTTAATTTGTTAGTAGTGAACTATTCGACATTGAATACAAATCTCATTATCTTTAAAAATGTCTAGCGGGCAAGGGCAAGGGCGTCTAGAGCAGCGGTCCTGACTACACCTTTTATGTTATTGAAAACACCGCTAAAAGAAGGGAGAGAGCGATGACTTTTTTTGTAGCAGAAATAAGCAAGTCTTAAACTAAATACCAATTGAATGTAGAAACAAATCTCAATATCTTCAAAAATGTCTTGCGGGCAAGGGCGTCTAGAGCAGGGATCTTGACTGCACCTTTCAGATTATTGAAAACACGGCTATAAGAAAGGAGAGAGCGATGACTTTTCTGTAGCAGAAATAAGCAAGTCTTATTCAAAAAGCTTAGCTAGCATATAGTCAGAAGGGCCACGAAGGCATAGCATGGAGGGTGGATCATCAGTCAAGGATGATGAAAGCATGGGCAGCTCTCAAGCTGTGCCAAGCTACATGACCCCAACTGAATCTGTGAGAGCTAAATCCAAATCAAAAAGCTTTTTTACGACAGGGTAAAGCTTATGTGAACCAAGGTGCCACCAAGCTCAAGGCCAAGGATCACGAATTATTACAAAACTTAGAAGATCTAATGACAAACTTAAGAAGTAAGGAAATGCCAAAAACCACTCTAGTTTGCTCAAAGAAAGCCAAGAGAAAAAACCATCAAAACAAGAGCCAAGACACAAATATATACTAAGCATTAACGAGGAGTTCATAAAGGAAAATCTTACAAAAAACCATGAGAAAATGACATGCAAAAGAAGTTTGTTAATTTGGAGGAAGGGAGAAAGTTCTCTGTGTGCACAACAACGCGCCCCCAAAATGACAGTGTGTATGCTGTGCACTCCCAGCATGACAGTGTATGCCGTGTTGCTAACACTGATTACAGGCAGCTTACATGATGCGTAACAGTGCATCTCTCTCGGACGATGCAACAACCATGCGGGCGCGACAACACGACCTACCCAGACAATGCAGCAATCGAGCAAGTTACACCACAATTTGCGCTGGCCAAGTGCGCACCTGCCTTGGCCCTGAACACCAATTAGCTTATCTGCACACCACACATTAGTTTTATTTTTTAAGTTTTTATTTTATTTTCATAATTTTAGTTATTTGAGCAATTTATTCGGATGACTTAGACTTTTCTTTTTAGAAATTTTGTGATTAATAAAAATTTGAGTTTTTTTTAGAGATTTTTCTCTTGAATTCTTTATGAATAACTTGATTTTTGTTAAGTATTACTTGATAGATCATCTTTGATAGATTTGGTTTAGCCAACAGGTGTGACTCGGGTCAAGGTTCTCTTTTGATAACTATGGTTCCATAAGTAAGACTCGATCAGGGTCTACTTCATTTAATTTCTTGAATCACACAATAATTTATTTTGCGTTGTTGACAAGTTTCAGATTTATTAACATCTGAGGTTCGTATCATGATTAAAACCACATGTATATCAAATCTGAGATCCTTCAACAACGCATAATATAAACTCATGAATGCCTTTGAATCAGGAGATAAAAGAAACTTGACTCCGATCAAACATTTGCAATAGAACTAAAGTTATCAAACAAATAGCTTGACCTATACCAAACTTGTTCGTAAAAACTAAAACTAACAAGTTGATCTCTCAAGTTTTCCCTTGAAGAAGACCTACTTATTCATAAGAAACCCAAGAGAAAATTCTCTAAAAAGCTCAAAATTTATTTTATCATAATTGTTTTCAAAGGGTTACAACTCTTGTATTTAAATAGGCTAAAAATAAATATTACAAATAATAAAAATATTCCTAAGAATCTTAAAAATATTATAGAAAACAATTTAGGGTTAATGAAACTTAACTAATGCATAAAAATAGGAAGCAAATAATGAAAATATGAAAAATGAAGGTTTTGGGTGCATTGGAGCGCGCTGGATCATGTAGCGGGGAGAGCGCGTAGAGCTTGGGTAGGGTGCGGGTGCGCCAGGGCACAGTGCGGGCCCGCGCTAGGGCGCGGGGGGAGGGCATTGGCATACACGCATGCCACATTGTTGAGAAGTGCACTGATTTTGATATTTTGGCCTTTTCTTGCATCCCCATGCATCTCCATGCATCTTTATGTAACTTTTTGAAATTGTTCGTGTTATAATGACTTTTTCTCTTGGATCTTCATGACCAACTCATGTCAGATTTTATATTTTTGGTTTCCTTTATCTTTTAATGGATTATGGTGCTTGATTTTGAGATTTGTTTCATCTTATTTTGTATCATTCCCTCCTTATTAAAAAAGATTCGTCTTCGAATCTCCTGCATCATACAAAACATTTAGAAGTGAAGTTAGGTGTTAGATAAAAAGTAACCGTCCTTACATGAAGATACAAGTATTTGTGTCTTTGCCATCATCACACTTTTCACATCACTTATTGGATTTTCCCTCATTTTGAATTCTTTTGCAATCTTTTCTTGATCTTCTCTAGCCTCCCAAGGCTTTAATGATGTTAGGATTACCACCTTTTGCTTTGAATAAAAGAGTATTCATTTTTTAATCCATTTACTCGGCTTTTCTATCGAATCGTCAAGGTCTCTCCAAAAGTATATATGTCACTTGCATTGGTACCACATCACAAAGGACCTCATCTTTATATTTTCTAATTGAAAGTGCGACTTTTACTCGTTTAGTTACTTTTACTTCTCTGCAATCACTCAACTATTGTACCTTATAAGGCTTTGTATGCTTCTCAGTTTTCAAATCCAACTTTTCTACTGACAAAGTCCTAGCAACATTAGTAAAGCTTTCACTATCAATAATCAAACTACATATCTTGTTGTTCACAAGATATCTAGTATAAAAAATGTGTTATCTTTGCATTTCATCTCTATCTCATTTATGTTCAATGTTGAGTGCTTTCCTCATGACCAATAACTCACCTTTGGGGGGTTCTTCCTCATCCACACCACTACAATCTTCTAATGAAAGGAAGGTTTTGGACATGTTAGGGCATGTAGAGGGCATGGCAGGGTGCGTGCGGAGGGAGAGTGGCTGGCGCGCACTGGGGGTGGGCCACTTTGTTGGGAAGTGCACCAATTTTGATATTCTTACCCTTTCTTGCATCCTCATGCATCTCCATGCATGTTACTTCTTGAAATTTGTCCATGTTATGATGGTTATTTCCCTTAAATCTTCATGACCAACTCATATGAGATTTTGTATTTTAGGTTTTCTTTATTTTATAATGGATCATGGTCTTTGATTTTAAGATTTGTTGCATTTTGGTTTGTATAAATTTGTTTTGAGAGATTTTGAGATTAATAAAAATTTGAGTTTTTTTAAAGATTCTTTTCTTTGGTTCTTTGTGAAAATCTTGAACTTCATTAAGGATTGGCTTGATAGATTATATTTTATAGTTTTGGTTCAGCCAATAATGGCTCAGTTCAAGAACCTCTATTGATAACTATGATTCTATCGGCAAGGCTCAAACAAAGTCTAGTTCTTTTGTTTTCTTGAATCACACAGAGATTTTATCGTTTATTCTACGTTGTTTTCTTGAATCACACAGAGATTTTATAGTTTATATCTACGGTAACATTGATTCAATGTGCTATCTATTTAACTTTTATTGTCAATAGTCATCTTAGTCCTTTTGTTCTACTAATTAAAAAACAGAAAAAAATCATTTTTTACCATCATTATCATGAAATTTGATATTTAGCATCAAATTTCTTCTTCATAGACTCTTATTCTACTTGCATTCGAAAAGTACAAAAAAAAAATCTATTTTTGTTCATCTTTTGCAAAAGTAAAAATAAAGAGTTGCCAAAAGCAAAAGCAAAAAAAAAAAGAAAAAAACTATGAAAGGTTAAAAAAATTCAAAATGATATTTTTATCAAAGAAAACTTGAGTTTGTGAAAAATTGACAACTCAGTTCCTGTTCTATTTGATATTAATTGTTAAAATATTCAATCGTTGATATAGTTATGCAAGTTTTTAAATTTTGTCAAGAGAAGGATTTTGATTCAAAATTTTCGTGGATATCTTTTTTTTTTTTTTTCGAGGTATCATCATTTGAATCCTTCATTATTTATCTCTTGAAAATTTGAAAATTTTACCGTTGAAGTTTTGAAAATTCGTTCTTCAAATTCATAGATAATTATTCTTTGAATATTCAAATTGTTGTTCAATCTTCATTTGAAATATTGTCTTTATCTAAATTTTGTCTTATTTCGATTCTACCATTAATTTGACTATTATGAAAGGTTTGAATTTTAAGTTTTAAAATTTGACATTAATCGTTTTTATTTGTTGAATATTTTCTCTTGATTGGATTTGACATAAAGAACCATAATAGAAGATTGAGTGGTAAAAGAAAAGAGAGTTAACGAATTATAAAAATTTTTTAGCGCAACACGAGTAGAGTGATATTCATCGAGTGCAAACATGTGAGGGAGATGTAAGGTCTATTAAATTCATTATTTTTCTCTATTATTTCTAACAAATTTTTGTGCGTTTTTCTTTTTGAGATAGAAAATCATGAGTAGTGAAAGAGAACATTGTAACTTTGATCCTAAGATATTCATAGGTATGATATAAGATCAATTTAGAGCATTAAGTATGAGTTGGATAGAATGGAGTCCCCAACGACAAGCCATGCACAGAAAGGTAAAGCCGCAATGACATACGAACATGAGGAATCGTTCGTGGATGATAATTACAAAATAGAAAGAGGGTTTGAAACAAATTGAGAAGATGGCAATCTAATAAATTTAAGGTAAATATACCTCCTTTGCAAGAGAAGAATCATCTCAAGGCTTATTTGGAATGAGAAAGAAAAATGATCTGGCATTTAAATGCCAAAATTACACGGAGGATAAAAAGCTATACAATGGTGTTCATAGATTAGGCTAGTATCTGGTGAGATCAACTAGTAAAGAACCAGAGAAAATATGGTGAGCAACCCATTTGCATATGAGAGGACATGAAGGTACACAAAAAAAAAAAGATTTGTTCTATCACACTATTATAGAGACTTGTGTCGAAAAGTCTAAAATTTGACTCACAAATATAAAAGCGTGGAGGAATATTATAAAGTGATGGAAGTGGCCATAATAAGGGCTAATGTGGAGGAGATCGTCGAAGCAACTGTGATATGATTTATCAGAGGGTTAAATTGAGAAATCTTGGTGTAGTGGACTTACAACATTATGTCGACATGAAGGAGTTGATTCACAAATCAATCAAAATCGAACAACAATTAAAAGCGAAAAGGAATTCTAAGATGATGGAAAGATGAAAAGCCAAAACTGAGAGAGGAACTTAAGAGTAAGACTGCGTCTACCAATGTTTTTCCACAAAAGGACAAGACAGAAACTTTTACAATTACTAGAACCCATGAAATTAAGTGTTTCCAATGTCATCGAAAATATCGCTTCAAATTGTCTGAATAAAAGAACATTGGTTTTTTTGGATAATGATAATGTAGAATTATTAGTTCAAATGATAATGACATGCCACCATTAGAGGATTGTAGTGATGTGGTTATGGAGGAATCAGTGAAAGGCGAGTTGTTAGACACTAAGTGAGCATTGAATACACAACTTAAAGAGGATGGAGACGAAGTACAACGCGAACACATATTTCATACCAGATTTCATGTGAATACAAGGTATGTAGTTTGATCATTGATAACAGAAGTTGCACTAGCATGGAGAGCACGTTGTTGTACAAAAGTTGAACTCAAAGACCCAAAGACATCATAAGTCTTACAAGTTACAATGTCCAAGTGAATGTTGTGAAATAGAAGTGACTAAACAAGTGGAGGTTACATTATTAATCAGAAGGTACAAAGACAAACTTCTATGTGAGGAGATAGTGAAGACTAAGAGAAAATTACAAAAGAGTTCTGTAACGCCTCAAAAACCCACACGGTCTCTAGCTCACACTTCTCTATCACCACCCCTGCAGCGTCCCTGGTCGCCAACCGTAGACTTACTCCTCACCTTAACAGAATTCATATAAAATTTAAAATTTCTATTCCTCGACTTAAATCAGCACTCTTTGAAAACGTTTAGACTTGTCGCACCGGAAGACTCAATCAAAAATCGGGTTAAATGACGCTTCACTTTTCAAAACATTCAAAAAAAGAGGTACCAGTTGACACCTGTAAACGCCAGTCGACACCTTAATACTCTCTGTCCCACCCCGGTCAAACTTCGCGGTCCACACTTCTATGCACATACGAAAAGCGGACGACACTTGCCTTAGGTGGTCGACACTTCAATTCTTTCTGCCCACACAGCTCGAATCCCGTGGTCGACACTCTCACTGATTTTACACTAATCGGTTGACACCGACAGACACCGGTCGATACTTCAATTCTCTCTGCATGCACAAGTCGCACCCCGCGGTTGACACTCTCACTGATTTTATACTAACCGGTCGACACCTAAAGTCACCGGTCGACACTTCATTTCTCTCTGTCCGCACAGATCAAACCCTGCGGTTGACACTCACATCGTATTTTACACTAACCGGTCGACACCTACAGACTTTGGTCGACACTTTGCACCAGCAGTCTAAAAATAACACTAGTTCGGAAGAAAACGGACGGCGAAAACTTCCATGATTTAAACCACAAAGTAAAAACCTGTATTTCTAAAACAAAATTCCTTAAGTAGTTTAAAAAACACAACGGTACAGCAATCCTGACTATAAATGTTCAAACCCGCCTATGCCTCAAAAAACTATACACTTGACTTATACCTCGCAAAATACAACCCAAAAAGAACTATCCTCTAGCCTTGCTCCCCTGGACGGGTCGCCCTTGCGAACTCCAGCTGCTGGCACAGGGTAGCACGCCGCCAACCGTCTACTCATCCTGCCTGGTCTCTCGTAACTCACTTGCAGGAATCTCTGCACCTACACCACGGAGCACACAACATAAACCTAACACTCAGTAAGTAGTGCAATATGAAACGTAAAAATCGACAATGCAATCTTATCATATTTAGTCTCTACACTCAAACTCATGTTGTCACCATTCCGCGACGTGTTGTGCAGCCGGGCCAGGATGAGGCTGAACCTCGCGTCACGCTACACCCTGACACGTCGCAATTGTCCCAGACTCCCCAGCAACGAGGCCCACAAGCCACACACACACACCCCGCAATGGCCCAGCCGACCCACTCCCCGAGCAGGATCCACGGTGCCACCGTCCATTATTTGGCGCCAACCCAGCCAGTCTACTCCCCAAGTAGAATCCGTGACTCGTGAGGCACCGGCCCACTCCCCGAGCAGGATCTGCGGCGCCACTGTCCATCATCCTCACCGTCAACACATACACGCCACATGATGGCCCAACTGGCCTACTCCTCGAGTAGAATCCGTGGTTGGTTAAGCACCGACCCACTCCCCGACCAGGATCCCCAGTACCACCACCACGCGTCTCACTACCACTTACTCAAAGTAATGCTCAAAATCATTTTCGTTCTCTTTTTAAAACATGATGCATGTCAAACAATACGCACGCATATTACAATCAAACAACATAAATCATAAAGTTCCACGGTGTAGTCCCACCTGGGCAAAACACATGCATACACTACTTACACTACTTACCTGACGTTCTAGCTTTCCGTGTTGCTTGTTTTACCAAAAATCTGCTCAACCTATAATAGAAACCGTTGTCCGTCAAAACTCATCCAAAAACTCTACTCACGCACTAAAACCACCATACTACCTCAACACTTCACGAACTCGCCAAAATCGCTCACTAATCCAACTCGGCTCAAAATCAGCTTGAACTTCCAATACGCATTACTTTTGCGTCTATTATCGGAATCACTCGATTCCAGAGGCTAAACGCTCCAATCATAACTTAGTTTAACATACCACAACATAATTTAAAACATATAACCGTAGCTAGGTTAAAACTCCCAAAAACATAACCAAATTTCACACTAAAACGCCCAAAATTTCTATTCTCGGTTTCTCAACAAAACTCACTCAATTCCTCATCAATCTATCGCACTCCAACCTATTAAGCATAATCTAACTACCGTTGGAGATTTCAAATTCAGAAACCCGAATTGCATGGTAAAGGATATTCTTTTATTTTCGAAACTCTCTCACCTCACCCACTCCGAACCGCTAATTCCTACATTAACCGTTCTAAATCCTAGCACAAACCTTCGAAACCGAAACCAAAACCAAAACTCAACCCTAGATTATCGATCAACAGAGGGGAGGAGAGGAAAAGATTACTAGGGAGAAAGAGGGGTCGGGTTTTGCACGTGGACGGGAGGAGGAAAAATCGGGAGCGGCGAGCTCCGATCACCGGCGATGAGGGAGATGAGGCGCGGGCACGGGAGAGAAAATGGGGTTCTCTTCTCGCGGGAGGTTAGCAGGCAAGGGGGTTTCTGTGAGAAACCTCCGATCATCAGTTTAAAACGGATTAATTCCTTTTTTTATTAAAATAATAATAATAATAATAATAAACTAATTACTATTTCAGTCTCACACTTTAATATTTTAGCCAAACGGCTATTCAGTCCGTTTACCGTCGGATTCTTAAAATTTTCTCTTCTCCGTTAGTCTCGAAATAATCTTTTATCTAATAGTACAAATTCTCCACTCTCGATTCCGATCAAAACTCCGCCGTTTACCAATACGAATTTTCAAAAATTAAATTTCAGAAAATCCCGGGTATTACATTCCACCCTACTTAAAAGAAATTTTGTCCATAAAATTTGTGCAACAATAGTTTCCCGACATCGACACCACAAAATCCATCATCTTGTATCCAGGCTCTCTTCGAGCAACATCAAATCTACCTTGAACTCTTAGTTCTTTAACGCTCTTATGTTTAATTTCCTTCTTCAAGCTGTGGTCCGCTTACATATCATTGGGTTCGTTCCCTCTGATTACTTTCTGATTTCCATTTACATTCTAAGACTTTAGTGGTCCACCCACTAAGGCCTTAACCATATGGTCCTCCTGTCAATAACTTCTAAAACCAGGTATCCAATTCTGGTCCTATGATTGCGTTTGCTATCTTCAATCTAACTATTTGCATGCTTGACTGTGTATTGAGCACTATCCAATTCCACAAATCAATTATGTTCTTTACACTCAACTTTCATTAATTTTTCCAGTTATAATCCAACTTCCCTAAGTCTTCTATTCTAACTCCATACCTAGCATCCCTTGGCTATAATTCGCTCAAACCCTAACTTCCTTACCCCAATCATCATTACAGGTTTCATACTTGAACCATTCTAAGCTACCCTTTCTAACCTTAAATCATTTCTGAACACTCCTTCCGCTTCCTCACAATGATTCGTTCAAGAATTTTATTGTTCGCAAACTTGTTGTAGACCATACTACACTGTTGCTCCATATTTCTTCAAATTCTTACGTCCTCGGGTCCAACTCAGTAGGGATTCTATTCAATTATCTATAACCCCAATTTTTGAAATCACCTAACTAGATTTCTACCTTATAACTCTCAACGAAATTTCATCCAAATTCTTAATTTCCAAACTCATGCTTAGCATCATCGATAAAATATTACTCTAAATATCCTCGAGCAACGCTTGTTTCGACTAATTATCTAAATTAAAATATCTAAGTCCTATTTTCACTGGTAAACTACCCCTTACAAAATCTTTGCTGGTAATCTACTGTCTCATCGACGTAACTACTCAAAATATTCCTCAATCATCATTCCATCCGTACACCTTTAACCAAGAGTACCAAAAATTGTGCGCTTGAACTCCTAACTTATTCTTAGATTTCTCGATCCCCGTTCAACTAGTCTAAATCTCCCAACACAGCCATATATATTTTCACTCTCCCAATTACCACTCCCCTTGTTGTTTCATAATTCACCTTGAATATAGTCTTGCGCCTACGTTTCACAACCTTAGTTAGATCAACTATAACCCATAATCTAACCCTCATGTCCTCAAGTCAAAAGGAATCTTTCTACTGTCGCACTATCACCTTGTATCGCCTGATCCAAGCATAGGCGCTTCCCTAATGGCAACAACGCACTATAAAATTGCCTAGAAGGGCTGGGCACTATATTTGTCTTGACCCCGAAGGTAGTAAACACGAACGAATGCGTGGCACCCATATCGACAAGGGCGTAAGCCGCCATGCCCGAAATAAAAATATTACCTGAGATCATCGATGGTTGGGCGGCATCATCTGACTCAATGAGGGCAAAGACTCTCGGCCCTACCATCACTGGAGCCTTGTTCAAATTCGGGCAATTCTTAGCAAAATGTCCCACCTCATTGCAGTTGAAGCACCAAATCTGCCGCGGCTTGCGACAATCTCTGGACATGTGGCCCGTCTTGCCATAGTTGAAACATCGCCCCGAGCTCATCCTGCACTCACTGGGGCAACTCCTCTGGCACTTAGAGCATACCGGAAACTGTCCCGATCCTTGAGGCCGCTTGTTGCTCCATTGATTGCTCGGGCTATTGCTAGCCCTCTTCAGGCCCTTCCGTTGGGACGATTCTTCCCCACTCTGCTGGGGCAGTAACTCCCCAAAAAATAGCTTGTGCTGCTCCTTAGGTGGCTCTCTGTAGCTGAGAAGCTTCATCTCAGCTTCCTCGATGTCCAAGGCCTTGGCCACAACATCCTCATAGGGCGCCCCTCGCGTCCTTGCTATTCGCGTGCCCATGTATACGTCTAGCTTTAATCCCTGCATGAACTGGTGTACCTTATTCTCATCTAGGCTCACCAAATGTCCGCCAAACCGAGACAGTGCCTCAAATTGTCTCACATACTTGGCCACAGTACCTGTCTATCTCAACTGGGCGAATCAACCATCTTTTTGGTCCTGGCCGAGTGGCTGAAATACTTACCAAAGAATATCGCCTTAAACTCTTCCCAGGTCATGACCGTCACATCTCTCGTGGTCCTCACCGTATCCCACCAATAGCGGGCATTCTGGGCTAGGTGAAATGCTACACTGGATACCCTGTCCTGATCATCCATCATGGCATAGTCCATCATGTCTTCCATACTTCGAATCCACTACTCAGCACTTAGTGGGTATGAAGATGATCCATCGAACAATGGGGGTTTGAGCCTGTGCAACCTGTCACCCCCACGATTTGTCGAAATCTGGGCACTAGACTAGCCCTGGTCCTCTCTACTCATCAACTGTTCCAGCTGCTGAGATTGGCGGTTGACCAACTCAGTAAACTGTCTAACGACGTCATCCACATCGCCTACAGCTCTACGCGTCTCTCTAACCATAACACTAAACCTGTACACCACAACATCTAGTAAGTCTAAACGAAACTACGAGGGTTCTAAGAAGTACTTACAGTTGGTGGAGCACTCCCATGCGGCGGCTGGTGGTATTAGGAGATCTATCGAACGACGTCGATCTCGTGGCTCAGACACTCGTACTATACCCTCTTCCCACCTATTAACCGTACCATCTACCTTTCCCCCAAGCGGTGTGGGAATTGTGATAGACTCTCTTGCTTTCACAATCTCACTCCTCCTCCGAGGGACTCGACATCCTCGTCGGCCACACTTCCGGTTGGGTAAAAACTCTGATACCATAACTGTAACGCCCCAAAAACCCACAAGGTCTCTGGCTCACACTTTGCTATCACCACCTCTGCAGTGCCCCCAAGTCCCCGGACCCTGGTTGCCAACGGTATACTTACTCCTCATCTCGACAGAATTCGTATAAAATTTAAAATTTCTATTCCTCGACTTAAATTAGCACTCTTTGAAAATGTTTAGACTTGTTGCAGTGGAAAACTCAATAAAAAATTGTGTTAAATGACGCTTCACTTTTCAAAACATTCAAAAAAAGAGGTACTGGTCGACACCTTAATAATCTCTGCCCCACCCCGGTCGAACTTTGCGGTCAACACTTCTAAGCACAAACAAAAAGCGGTCGACACCTGCCTTAGGCGGTCGACACTTCAATCCTCTCTGCCCGCACAGGTCGAACCCCGTGGTCGAAACTCTCACTGATTTTACACTAACCAATCGACACCTACAAACACCGGTCGACATTTCAATTCTCTCTGCACGCACAGGTCAAACCCCGCAGTCGACAATCTCACTGATTTTACACTAACCGGTCGACACCTATAGTCACCGATCGACACTTCATTTCTCTCTGCCCACACAGGTCGAACCCCGCGGTCGACACTCACATCATATTTTACACTGATCGGTCAACACATACGGACTTTAGTTGACACTTTGCACCAGCAGTTTAAAAATAACACTAGTTCGGAAGAAAACGGATGGTGAAAACTTCCACGATTTAAAACCACAAAGTAAAGATCTAAATTTCTAAAACAAAACTCCTCAAGTAGTTTAAAAAACGCAATGGTACACCAATCCCGACTATAAATGTTCAAACCCGCCTATGCCTAAAAAAACTATACACTTAACTTATACCTCGCAAAATACAACCCAAAAAGAACTATCCTCTAGCCTTGCTCCACGAGACGGGTCACCCTGACGAACTTCACCTGTTGACTCAGGGTAGCACGCCGCCAACCATCTACTATTTTTCTTGGGCTCTCGTAACTCACCTGCAGGAATCTCTGCACCTACACCATGGAACACACAACATAAGCCTAACACTCAGTAAGTAGTGCACTATGAAACGTAAAAGCTGACGATGCAATCTTATCACATGCAGTCTCTGCACTCAAGCTCATGTTGTCACCATTCTGCGACGCGTTGTGCAACTGGGCCAAGATGAGGGTGAATCTCGCGTCAAGCTACACCCTGACACGTCGCCATCGTCCCGCCAACAACGAGGCCCACAAGCCACACACACGCCCTGCGACGACCCAGCTGGGCCACTCCCCAAGGAGAATTTGCAACTGGTGATGCACCGACCCACTCCCCGAACATGATCCGCAGTCTCACGTTCCATCATTTCGCGACAGCCCAGCCAGCCCACTCCCCGGTAGGAATCCGCGACTAGTGAGGCCCCAGCCCAATCCCCGAGCAGGATCTGCGGCGCCACTGTCCATTATCCTTATCGTCAACATATACACGCCACGTGACGGCCCAACTGGCCCACTTCCCGAGCGGAATCCACGGTTGGTTTAGCACCAACCACTCCCCGAGCAGGACCCGCGGTACCACCGCCATGCGTCTCACTACCACTTATTCAAAACAATGCTCAAAACCATTTTCGTTCCATTTTTAAAACATGATACATGTCAAACAATACGCACGCACATCACAATCAAACAACATAAATCCTAAAGTTCCACGGTGTAGTCCCACCTGGGCAGAACACATGCATATACTACTTATCTTACGTCCTAGCTTTCCGTGGTGTTCGTTTCACCAAAAGTCTGCTCAACCTACAATAGAAACCGTTGTCCGTCAAAACTCATCCCAAAACTCTACTCACGCACTAAAACCACTATACTACCTCAACACTTCACGAACTCGCCAAAATCGCTCACTAACCCAACTCGGCTCAAAATCAACTTAAACTTCCAATGTGCATAACGTTTGCGTCTATTATCAGAATCACTTGATTCCAGAGGCCAAACGCTCTAATCATAACCTAATTTAACATACCACAACAGAATTTAAAACAATTAACCGTAGCTAGGTTAAAACTCCCAAAAACATAACCAAATTTCACACTAAAACGCCTAAAATTCTCATTCTCAGTTTCTCAACAAAACTCACTCAATTGCTCACCAATCTATCACACTCCAACCTATTAAGCATAATCTAACTACTGTTGGAGATTTTGAATTCAGAAACCTGAATTGCACGGTACACCCTCTCGGATATTGTTCAATTTTTGGAACTCCCTCACCTCACCCACTCCGAACCGTTAATTCCCACATCAACCGTTCTGAATTCTAGTACAAACCTTCATAAACCGAAACCATAACTTAACCCTAGATTATCGATCAATAGAGGGGAGGAGAGGAAAAGATTACGGAGAGAAAGAGGGGTCGGGTTCTGCACGTGGACGGGAGGAGGAAAAATCGGGAGCGGTGACGAGGGGACGAGGAGCGCACACGGGAGAGGAAAGGAGGTTCTCCTCTCGCGAGAGGTTAGCAGGCAAGGGGGTTTCTCCGAGAAACCCCCGATCATTAGTTTAAAACTGATTAATTTCTCTTTTTTTTATATTAAAATAATAATAATAATAAACTAATTATTTTTTCGTCCTCACACTTTAATCTCTTAGTCAAACGACTATTCAGTCTGTTTTCGGTCGGATTCCTAAAATTTTCTCTTCTTTATTAGTCTCGAAATAATCTTTTATCTACTAGTACAAATTCTCCGTTGTCGATTCCGACCAAAACTCTACCGTTTACCAATACAAATTTTTGAATAGAAAGAAAGAGAGAAAAACTGAGAAAGAGAGAAAACAAGAGATAAGTGGAAAAAAGAGTGGAATAATAAGGGCTAGTAAGATGAAAAGTGAGGTGTATTTATTTTTATATAAAAATATTTATTTTTCATTTAATAAGCTAACAATTTCTCTTCCAAGTGTTACGTGTCATATTTTGCAAGAAAATAAACATGTAAGTCTCGAGGAGTATCCAAGAGAAATTCCTACATTGAGGAAATTGAGAAGCAAAAGGATTTTATACAAGTACATCAATCGCAAGTCTACCAAAAACATCAATTACGTTTGAGTGGTTAGTAAAGTTATTTTGTTTAAATATTGCACCTATTACTGGTATAAGTTTGATAAATAATATATCGGAATCTTTATTGGAATATTTTTCATTGTTTACTTTGCACATAACTTAGTTTATTACAAAAAATATTTAACGATTTAAAGGATGATAATTTTATTAGATATTATTGATTATTTTAATTCATTAAATCTATTGAGTATTCTAACTTTTTTTAGTAATAAATTTGCTATTGTGCATGGAAGAAAAAAAGATGAAGTTAGGAAATTTCATGCCATGGTAAAATTTATTTTTCATCCAGGAGATTAGATTTGGCTACATCTTCAAAAAGAAAGGTTTCTTAATCAACAAAAAAAAAAAAACAAATTACAACTGCGAAGAAATGGTCATTTTTAAGTACTCAAGCGCATAAAAGACAACGTCTATAAGATCGATCTACCCAATGAATATAGTAATGTTAGCTTTTAATGATAGTGACTTGCCTTTATATGATGCAGGAGATTTGAGAACTAATCTTTTCGAAGAGGAAGAGAATGATGTGAATAAAGGTGTCACTAAACTCAAGGCCAAGGGTCATGACCCAGTAGAAAACTTATGAGACCCAATGACAAGCTTGAGAAGCAAGGAAAGACCTAAAAAAATGCATAAAAATTACAATAGGTTGCTCAAAGAAAGCCATGAGAAAGAGAGCCATCAAAATAAGAGCAAAGCCACAAGAATATGCTAAGTATTAATGAAGAGTTTATAGAGAAAAGCCTTACAAAAGACCATGAGTAAGTGGCATGGCAAAGAAGTTTGCTAATTTGATGGTAGGGAGAAAATTCTTTGTGTGCACAACAGCCCGATGCACGACTCGATTTCAAACAGCGGGCCCACACCTCGTGCGTGCCCCTAGCATTACAATGCGAGCCACGAACCCCAATTATAGGCAGCATGTGCACACCGCGCATCTCCCTCAGACGGCGCAGCGACAACGCATGTGTGACACTACGTCTCGCGCGCCCTGTTCAATAGCACGACCCACCCGAACAATGCGCCGATCACATGTGAGCTACACCACGATTTGCATGCTCTAATCACTTTATCTGCACATTAGTTTTATTTTTATTTTTTATTTTATTTTAGTAATTTTAATTATTTTACCTATTTATTCAAATGAGTTAGCCTTTGTTTTTGAGATTATAAAAATTTAAATTTTTTTTTAGAAATTTTTCTCTTGAGTGTTTCTGTAAAGAACTTGATTTTCATCAAGTATTGACTTGATAGATCATTTTTGATAGCTTTGATTTATCCAACAGGTGTGACTCGGGTCAACCTGCTCTTTTGATAATTATGGTTCCATCAGCAAAACTCGATCGGAGTCTAGTTCCTTTGTTTTCTTGAATCAGATGAAGATTCTATAGCTTATTCTGCATTGTTAACTAGTCTCATATTTCTTAACTTTTGCAGTTTGCATCAGAATATGTAGAAAAAAGATTGCCAATGCCTCCTAAGAAGTGACTTTCATTTACGACTTCGCTCGTTTTTCGTATTTCGGAGCGGTACTCCGCTCTTGAAGTATACAATTAACGCTCCAGAAGGAAAAAATGAGAGGGTTCCTGCATGAACAAATTTTAATAGAAACATGCACGATAAAAGTTGTTTTGTTAATGACGTATAGTGTAATGGTAATTTTTTTAACGAAAATAGTTTAAGGACGAATTTGTTAATGATAATTTAAAGTTTTTTTTACTAATTATCTTAAAAAATAAAATTAAATAAAACAAGAAACTAATTTAAAAAGTTAATAAAATAATAAATTAAGTAAAATAAGAAACTCAAAGAATAGGAAGCAATGTGTTTTGCTACGATGAGTTTGTCTTTAATTGTAAAATCATTTATTTTAATAAATAAAATTGTTTGGTGATTAACTTGAATTTCGTAACATTCATCACATAAACACTATGATTTCGATTAAATGATCAAGTCAGTTAAGATTTTGGTGACTCTCTTTTAGATTTCATTATTTGAGATTTCTGTGACCATTACATTCTCGTAATTATTTTGACCTAATTTCTATAGCTACCCTCGATTCCACGTGGCACATTATCTTGGTTGTTACATTATTCTTGTTTTTCTTCTACACAAACATTCGTTTAAATCTCTTGCTTCATGAAGGTCAACAAAAAAGAACATATATTACATGTACCATGAAAATTAAACTCAAATTATTACAGAACCCCTCGTCACGAGGTACCATTATGGGTTTCAAATAAAAAGTAGCTTCAGATTTACTGCTGCCATGAAAGCTGCCCACGCCAAGCAAGGCTTAACCAGATCACCGGCGGTCGGATTGGCCTCCTTGAAGATCAGATAACACTTCACAACTGCGCCCAACTCACCCAGCCCTGCCAACAATCCCATCCGTGTGCATCCGAACCCGAACACAAGCGGATGCCAGACGAAACTTAATCCGAGGGCCAGCAAGTAGAGAGAGAGAGTTGCTGGTTTTTTGTGAAAGCCGCCGTCTGCCCAGACAAGCCAAGCGGAGAGGCTCATAAAGATGGTGGAAGCCAACCGGGTCAAATGCAAGGCCCAGACGGGCGGGAACCAAGAGGGTTTTTGTGGAGACCCATACCCGCGGCCATGACCATGACCCGACGCCATGTAAATGGAGAAGACCGTGAGAGAAAGAGGAAGTAAAACTGCCACTGACAGTGATCTAAGGCCGCGTTTGGCCATCGCCATTTTCCCTTTTCTCCTGCTTTTGTTTTCGTTGGCTGTGACGTTTTTGACGTCGGGCTCGTCTACTCTAGCTCGATGTTTCAGGTCTTGTGAATCCATGGTAGAGAGAGAGAGAGAGAGAGAGAGAGATAACGATGATGGTGATGGCTAAAGGAGGAAGACGAGAAGGATTATAAAGAATGGTGTTCTAATGGGTTTGTTGGGGAGGGAAGAAAAAGAAAGACGCGTGGGAGAAAGAGAGGGAAAACAGTGGATGAGAGGGGGTATACGTGTGCAGAGAAAGAAAGGTGATGAAGCAGAGGGGAAGACAGTGGATTGAGAGAGTTGTGGAAGAACACAGGTGGCTTTTAACCAGAGGGATAACAATGTTTAATCCCAAACATTGGATAAGAATTCACTCCTTTTAAACAACAATTTGCTTACGCACCCAATGACGCGTAGACTAAATTTATTCCTCCTCGATTTGAGAGTTTCATGATCAGTCAGTTCCTGCTCATCTTTTGTAATTGCTTTTTTGTACATAACTCAAAACTAAATTTAATTGTACTTTAATTTTTATAATATACCTTTTTGTTCCTATCAATAATTTTCGCCATTTCAAACTCAACCTTCTCTGCCGTGCACTCCCCGATCATTCCTTCGCACTGTTCCTATCCCGGAATCCAATTCAGGCTATAGAATGTGCTTTCGGCCATGATGGAGAGAAGTAGGCTAGGAGGAATAAAGTGGAGGAGTTTCTTATGGTTGTGTTTGATGTTGGCCTTGTTCATTTGTGTTCTTGTACTTGTTTTTACAGAGAGCACAGTTGAGGAGTATGCAGATTTGGAGTTTACCATGTAAGTCCATTTCATCCATCCAAACATCAAATATTTAAAATATTTACTAGTGGATCCACTTAAACCTGTATTAGATTGGCTTAATCATCTAAAAGTAGTTGGAAAAATGCTAATCAAGACCTCTCCAAAACCCACAAAGAAGATTATATGCATAAATGTAACCATATATTATCTTCAATAATAATGACCCATGTCCATCTCCAAAGAGAAATGCTCATTTTTTTCATGAACATTGGCTTTGAGATTTTTACATTTATCAGACTTCTTAGGTAGAAACAAAACTACTGTAATGAATTTGGTTGATAATTGTTAAAATTGATATTTTTATAATATTATTAATTTTTGAATAAATTTGTCGCAATATTAATTATCAATGAATCATGGGTTGACTTATTTTATCTTTTAGCGATAACGTTATATTTTTCAATCCATTTATCAAAATTAATAATTTAAAAAATTAACGTGCGATTAAAATAGAGAAATTGAAAATTTTTTATGGGGAAAGTGAAAATATTTGAAGATTAAATGATATTATTTTTAATTGATGTTTATTTAATATAAATATATAATATTAAATAAATTAAGCATATGAAAAATTAAATAAAAAGAAAATAATGTTTTAACAAGGGTTTGGGAAACCATTGTTCTTTCTCATTGTGCACCACAAGAGAGAAGAATGAGAGAGAGAGAGGTGGTTCTCTTTTTGTGCAAATCGATGCATTCTGAGGTCGGAGAAGAATACGCGGGTCAACGGGTAGCAACCTTTGCGAAGGAGATTCGTATATTGGTAAGTGTTTCTCATCTGTTTTCGATGTTAAAGTTTAGAGTTTTTATATAAAATGTCTTTGAGTTTGAAAACTCAAAAGCCTGAGTTGTTTTTCTATTTGAGTAAATTTATGGTTTTTTAAGTTATTTGGTCGATTGAAAGTAAGAAATGGTGAGAGAAGGTAATTTTTGGATTTTTCAATGCTAGAAATCATCCAAGTTGCGGCCGTTGTGAATGGTTAGTCGACATTTCAAACCCTGCGATCGGAAAAAAATTGAAGGTGGCTACCATTGGTCAGTCCACACTTGTAGTGTCGACCCTGAGTGTAATTTTTGGCAAAAACTTGAGATGTATGACGTGTCTATCAGAACCCAAACACGACGAGCCTCGACAATAAGGATTCCCAAGGTGGGAAGACGTGTATTTCGAGTTTCTAATTTTGAAGGATATGTTTGTATTTTTACTAAATCTGTCATTCTTGTACCTGATATCTTAAATTAAGATAATTTTCAAACAATTCATATATTCTCAACCAAATATTTAATACATATACATTATCTATTTTATATACATATACATCATAGTTCCTACGGAAGCTACAATACAGTTATAATAAAGTCACATACACGAGATTGTTTAGAAAAAATTTATAAAATTTCTAAACTGCCAATCCCGGTCCCAATATAAAAGAAAACAATCTACCTCGATGGTTTATCCTATGTCTTTCCTATTTCTTTATGTTGCCCTTGTTTTCCCATCTCGGTGAACGATATTGTTATCTAAAAAATATAAATATCCACAGAATGAGCTTTATGCCTAGTAAATAAATCTAGCAATTAGAATAGGTAACTTAGATTCCATCCGCACTATATAGGACCAAATTTCGTCTTCCACCTAATCATGATAGATTTTGATATCAATTATAAATCAAATTATACTTTGTTTTGAAATCCATGTCATTTATATAAAAATACATGCATGTTCGTATTCGAAGCATTTAAAATCCGTCAACCACGGTTTAAAACCATTTTTCAACTAACTAATAAATCCAATACAATTTAAATAATATTGCAAGATTTAAAACTATATTTTCCAAAATAGCTTTTCATATTCAATTTGAAATGGAAAAAAAGTACAATTCTTTCTAAACTAACTCATATGACCATAACTGTCAAGCCTCGGCCCCGACGAAAGAGATTCTCGAGGTGAAAAACTTCTGGAAACAATCACAACATTCATCAATTCATTTCCTACGTTCATTCAATCATCTCCTACATGGCATCCTAAATAAAGATATTTTATAATAATATTTAAACAATATACACAACAACCAAAATACTTATAAGTCACGACATGTGACTTTCTACAACCCTAAATTTTATCAACCATGATCTTTCATTTATGTCTCTTTATACACTTCACCCTTACCTTGATTTTTCCGTCCTGATGAACGTTCTCGATATCTGAAAAATAGAGATATTCCACATAATGAGTTTTACACCTAGCAAATAAGTCTAACGACTAAGATAGATAGTACAGTCTCTATCCACACTATCTAAAACCAATCTTCATCCTCCACCTATCATTGATTATTTAAATCAAATTATAATTATACTTTGTTTTGATTTGAAATCCATGATATTTATATAAAAATGCATGCATGTTCATAATTCGAACCATTTAAAATCTATCAACCACGATTTAAAACAATTTTCACAATTAAATCAATCTAATGCAATAATAAAGTGATTTTTCATTATTTAAAACCATGATTTAAATCAATATTTTCCAAATAGTTTTAACATTCATATTGAAATGTTAAAAATTCAATCCACTCTAATTGACGCATATGACTATCATACACCTATACGTTCCTGGGCTTTCACCGGTAAGGATGTAGAACCATGTCAGTGCTTCCTCGCGAGATTTAGAGACTTTCAACCTAAGGAGGATATACAATTAATCTCCTTCTCATTTTCATAGTCATATTTATCACACACGTATAGCTCAATAAGTTCTTATGTTACCATGACTTTTTTACTCACTCATTCCTAAATATATACTTTAAAACAGTTTTAAAGTCACGCTCTACATGTTTAAAACACACACTCACTCATAAAATATATATTTAAAATCAATGAGTTCAATACGATGTAAAACATAATTTCAAAATGCTACGTTTAACAATTCAATTGCTTTAATAAATCGAAATTAATCCATTCAATAAAATCAGATTTAAACAACATTTCAATATAACTTTTTTGCTTAAAACGATACCAAAATATCATTTCAACCTATCCATGTAATTGATAATTGAAATATTCAATTTAATGAAAATTGTCGTTTTCGAAATTCTTCGTTTCAATATTTCTTAAAAATCAGAAATATACAATTAAATATTAAATTTGCGTAAAAACAATATCTGATTCGTTCAATAATTAAAAACATTATCAAATCCTTATTTCAACATCCAATCAAATCTATTCTATTCAAATCCAAAACAGTAATTAAAAGTATCTTCACCTATAAATGTAATAAAGTTTAAACTAACTATTCAAATCGTTAGAGGTATTTACTGTATGTTAGTTCCACCATTTTTCCTTAAAATCTCTATCAACTCTATCAATTCTTCCACCAACATGCTATTCTCAACGAGTTGAACAATTTATCTTAAATGACGGATCAACAAATCTCACATTTTCCCTTCATTTTCTTTCTCTTTTTTCCACGGTTCTCTTTTTCCTCTCGGTCTCTTCTACAACTTTCTCTTCTCTCTCTCTCTCTTAATTTTCTTTTTCTTTCCATGTAAAACACCAAACAATGTTACTTTATAAACTTTCAAATAGTAACTCATGGTTATTTACCTAATAACTGTGTTTATCTTTTTCGAAAGATAATTTTGCTTCCAATTTTTAATTAATTACTAATTAATTGTAATTAATTAATTCTTAATCACCATTAACTTTAATCTAATTCTAATTAAATTAATTTTAATCTAATTTTCATAAATCAAAATTTTTTTATCAAAAAACTCAAATTTTTTATATGTTTAAAATTTTAACAAAGTGATCAATCGGCCGTACCTCGAGTTTTTCTCTTTAAAATTGTCAAATTCTTTAAAAACTTTATATCATTCATCCATACAACTTTTACAACGTATATTTATATTTCTTTCCTCAAGTTATTCTCAAAATGTTATTTCAATTGAGTATTAAAATTTTCAAACTATTACAATAACACACTTCTATAAGTTTTCAGACTTTCTCCGATAGGGTTATAGAGTTCCTTTTGCATTTTTCATTCTTGAAGTTTAGAAACTTTCAACACAAGGAGAACATATAATTAATCTCCTACTCAGTTTCATAGTAATAATTATCGCACATGAAGATGTAAGTCCAGTCTAATGAGTTCTTATGTTACCGCGACTTCCAACTTTCAACTTCCTCCTTCATAAATGCATATTTTAAAACGTTTATAAAACAAATGATATGTACGTTTAAAACAATGCACTCACCCATACAATTGATGTTTAAAATCAATATATCCAATTTAACATAAACACAGTTTTCAAAATAATGTTTTTGAAACATTTCAATATAATAAAAAATATATTCTTTTTATAACAAAGCAATTCAATTTATGTAAAAAACGATGTCAATTTCAATACTTCAATCCATCTAATCTCAACCAATCACAATAAATTTCTAGCTTATCTAGATCAATGACAGAAATGTAAACTATCTTCCTTTAGTAATGCAATAAAGTATAAAATAACTATTTTAACCGTTAGAATTACTCACTTGATTGTCGGTTCCTTCACTTTAACTGAGATTTCTACTGAATTTATCGATTTTTCCACCAAATTAACCCTCTCAACAAGTTGTCTATTCTCTAAAGGATAAATTGCCAAAATTCACTTTTTCTCTTCATTTCTTCTCTCTTTCTCTTCTCTTCTCATCTCCTTCTCTCCTCTGCAATTTCTTCTTCTTTTTTTTCACATAAAAACCACAAAAGGGTGCCATATAACCCTTTCAAAAAGTGGTTTTATGGTTAAATTACCAATTCACCAAGTTTATCCTTTTCAAAAGACTAATTCGCCCTTAATTTCTTGATTATTTACCAACTAACCAAACTTAATTAATCTTTAATCATAATTAGTTTTAATCTAATTTTTATAAATAATTAAAAATTAAATTTGTAAATCTTATTTTTATAAAATTTTATTTTTAGAAAGGATGATTGATCGGCACCCTCTCGGGTGCAAACGTTTTGTTTTTCTTCAATTTGGCGATCGATCGCCCCTATTTATATATATCCAATTTTTTTTTTTCAAAACGTCAAAATTTACCTTTTAACGTATCCTTTCTTCAATATAACTTCTTAAAACATATATTTACATATCTTTCATATATATACATACTTAATTACATTTTCAATACTTTTTTTTATTTTTTCAACCATAAATGTAAAAAATTCGAACCAATACAATAATAAAAGTTCGAACAATTACGATGTCAACGCTAGGAAGTGTCGATCGCGGCCAAATCCGACTGTTCGAAGTGTTAACCTATGGGTCAACCCTAGAGGTGAGACAGCCTGCCCGCTCGGCTCGCTACAGTAGCGCGCCGAGTTTTGCCCAATCCCAATAGCCAAGCCGAACCTCGCCCTTGGGCTCGCGAGCCTACCAAGGACCAAGTCAGGCTCGCGAGCCCATCCCATGGCCTTCCTTCCCCCCTCTCTCTCTCTCTCTCTCTCGCCTGACGACTAGCGTTGCAGAGCAACAGTCTTATGACCCTGGCTCTGCCCTCTCTCTCTCTCTCTCTCTCTGGCCTGATGACCGGCGTTGCAGAGCAACGATCTTATGACCCTAGCCCTGCCCCCTCTCTCTCTCTCTCTCTCTCTCTCTCTCTCTCTCTCTCTCTCTCTCTGTGTTTTGTAGCAGCAACGGTTATAAGACCGTTGTCTTGCCTACTTCCCCCTATGACTGTTGCCCCCTCCCCTTCCTTGTCTTCTATAAATTCACTTCCTTCGTCTCCATTTTTTTACCAATCTCTCTTAATCTTTTAAATTCATTCTTAAATTTGCTTTCAATCAATTTGGTGCTCTCAATCAATTTCTCTCTTCTTACAATTCATTCTTTTCCTCGTTCAACAAGGTAAATTTTAGTTGAATTTTTTTTACATATATTTACATAATTTGTAACTGTAGTTATATTAGTTAAATTTTTTTACATTAATTTTTTTTATAGGTTTCGTGTGATGACCCGGATGAGTATGTATGAGGACGACTGCGGGGCAAACCTCGAGGGACGGCGTGACGTAACGCCTCGAGTGTAGGCCGAGTCGTAGAGAGGGGGGTCGTCACAGTCCCACATCGCTTGGGGGAGGTATATGGAAATGAAACATATGTAAGGAAATCCTCTCAAGATAGTAGACGCGTTTTGGAGCACAATTAGCAACGGATCCCATAAGAACTCTGAAGTTAAGAGTGCTCTGGCGAGAGCAGTACTAGGTTGGGTGACCGACTGGAAAATCTTCGTCAAACAAATCCGTGAGGAGAGAATATTGGGTTACGACCCAATCCCCAAAACGAACAATATCTTACTGAGAAAAGAGGTCGTTACAAATGGTATCAAAGTCTGTACCCAACCGAAAATGTGGCCAACGAGGACGTTGGGCCCCAAGGGGGGGTGATTGTGATGACCCGGATGAGTATGTATGAGGACGACTGCGGGGCAAACCTCGAGGGACGGCGTGACGTAACGCCTCGAGTGTAGGCCGGGTCGTAGAGAGGGGGGTCGTCACAGTCCTGAGGGAGGCATATGGAAATGAAACATATGTAAGAAAATCCTCCCAAGATAGTAGATGCGTTTTTGGAGCACAATTAGCAACGGATCCCATAAAAACTCCGAAGTTAAGAGTGCTCTGGCGAGAGCAGTACTAGGTTGAGTGATCAACTGGGAAGTTTTCGTCAAACAAATCCGTGAGGGGAGGATATTGGGTTACGACCCAATCCCTAAAGCGGACAATATCTTACTGGGAAAAGGGGTCGTTACATTTCGTATATGTGGAGTTGATCAATTCATACAACATACAAGATTTTGTTGGACATTGATTTTGCGGTATCAATTTATTATTAAAAATTTAATTTTATATTTAGTTTTATTTATTATTAATCTTCGCAATTATTGATCATAATGATGATATAGTGAAAATTAGAAAATTAATTCTTTTATTTTCAGCTGGACAATCATCTGCACAAACATCCACTTCACCTAAAAAACGAAGATATAAAACTTTGGACGTATGACAACATTTTGATTTAAAAGATGTTAAAATTGCGGACCAAATAGAAAATAAAGTTCAATATAAATATTGTCCTAAAAATTTTACTTATACTTATGGTAGCTTTACTAACGTCATTGATAGACATTATAAAGAATGTCACTTAAATGTTGAAACGCGAGATTCAACACAATCTCAATTAAATGTTAGTGGCAGTGATATTTTTTTACAAAATTTTACGTACAGAATGAATAACACAACTTGTAGCACAATCCAAGTTGCTTTTATCATTCACCAATAGTGAAGTGTTTGAAATATTTATGAAAGAATATGCTGCTACTACTAGTTTTAAACATTTCTCTAAAAGTACTACAAGAATATATTATTAAAATATTTATGGATATGAAAAATGAATTAATTAAATTTTTTTCAAATGCTCATTTTGTCTATTTGCATTACTTCTGATTTATGGAGTGCACGTAATGTTATTGGTTATATAGTTATAACATCTCATTTTATTTTTGAATCTTGATAATTAAATAAAATAATTTTAAGTTTTCGTAATTATGAATATCCTCATTCTGGCACCACCACCTATAGATTTATTATGATAATATTGTAAGAATATTCTATTAAAAATAGATTTTTAGCTTAACTCTTGATAAAGGTAGTGCTAATGATGTTACTATTTGTCAATTTAACAATTATTTACTATTAGATGTTACTTGTGATTCTCTTTTTCACATGAGATGTGCGTGTCATATTTTAAATTTAATTGTTAAAGATAATATGTTATATATTTCACCTTCTATTGAATTAATTAAGTTTGTAATTTTTTATGTTATTGGTTCTAATTCAAGATAACAATAATATAAAGATTTTTGTAGAGCTGTCAAACTTAAATCAAAACAATTAAAAACTGATGTAGATAATAAGTGGAGCTCAACTTATTTGATATTGCAAAATAATATGCCATATTAGTAAGTTATCTGTGCTTTTATTAATGATAAGACGTAAAGAATTAACCTTAACAATTTTAGTTGTAATATTGCTAAAATATTTTTTGATTTTTTAAAATCTTTTTATGATGTTATAAATCAATATTCTGGAATTTATTATCTCATTTATAATATTATTCTTCATATTTTTGTAGATTTAACATGTAATTTTATAAAATATCGATAAATAAATAAATTTAGTAATATTCTTAATAAAATGAAAACAAAATTTAAAAAATATTTGCATAACATTCTTCTTATTTCTTGTTATACATGCATAATGGATCGTAAATTTAAATTAAAAGAAGTATGTCTTATACTCAATAAAATTTCTGTAAATTTATGTAATTAACCTTTAATTACTAGTGATAACATAACAAATAAAGTTGCTAATTTATATACTTCTTATGAAACAAAATATTTCAATGTTAATCGTTATTATTTACGACTTCCACATAACGAGAGTTATCCTAATAGTAGAGGTGGTGGTAGTAGTAATTTTATTTAACAATATAGTATTGATAATATATAGAGTGAATTACAAACTGCAAATTTCTACTTCTTTTACAAATGAACTCAATATTTGTTTTGAAGTTCGTTACAATTTTCTCGAGATAAAAATTTTGATATTTTAGATTGATAGAAAAGACATTCTACCACATATTCTATTCTTTCTATAATGATACGTGATTTAAGATGAAGACTTACATCGGATCTTGTACAGGCGCTGATTTGTATCAAAGATTGGATTTACGCCAAGACGAAAGATCAACAACATAATGATGAAATTTTTGAGGAGTTTACGCAATTGAATGTTAAAAACTAGAGATTATTTTTATTAAACTTCTTGTTTAATTTGAAGTATTTTTTTTTCAAATTTGTAATTTTTTTTTCTGAATTTGTAATTTTTTTTTATAAGTCAAAATATTTTTAATGATATTTATGCGATATTTTTTTATTGAATAGTCTCAAATAATTTTTTTATTAATACATTCAATTTTATATACCTTCATATAATTAATTTTTAAATTAAATGAGTAAATATTATTGACATATAATTATTAATACTTATTATAATCTTAAATGAATTTTTCAAAAATTTAATATAAGTTAAAAATATTTATATAGGCTCGGCTTGTTAAGACTCGTTAGGCTCACTTAGCTGACTCGACTCGCTTAACTCGTAGATCGCGAGCCAGCTCGGGTTGAAATTGTTTCAAGTTGGCTCATTAAGCTCGGCTCGTTAGGCTCGGTAGGCTCGACTCGTTTAACTCGTTAGGGTCGGTGACCCAGATTACTTTTAGCTCGGCTCAGCTCGGCTCAGCTAGCTTGTTTGTTATGTCTAGTCAACCCCACTTATAAATCTCAATTGATCCCTCCTTAATGTTGACCACTTATAAGTTCGCGATCATGAATAATGTTCTAGATTAGGTTCTTAGTTTGATTTAAGACCCCTCTTTGTGTCATTCCTTAGTGTTCAGTTGAATAATTAGAACATTGATTTTGTTTTAGGTTTAGACAATTTTTAGGATTTCGACCTAGATGCTGAAGTTGGGGCTCCAATTTGAAAGAGCGCTCGATGTAAACTGCATCCATGGTATTTGTGAATACCTTATTTTGGTGAGTTATCGCGTGTGAAAAATCTAATGGACCCTGGTGGCCAGCACATCAATATTTTTAGTATGGTAAGTACAATTTTACATGTTCATCATTGATGTATGATTTTTATATTGTTGTGATGGAGAATTGATTCTCTTGATACTTTAGATGGTTTCGGTGTCAAAGTATCAAGATGTCATCCTAATGCACATTCTGTTGTGTGAATGTTGTTTTGTTTGCACATTATAAAATGACTAATAAGGCGGTGATGGTGTGGTCTTTGGGTTTTGAAACGATAAACCTGATCAAGGTATTGTTGATTATCGTTTATACGATTTTCTTTGTAGATTACCATTGTTCATCGACAACCTGGGTACTAGGGTTGAATCTTCATATCACACGTTGTTTATTCTTCTTTCTGGTTTATGAGGTCTGGATGGACTTTAGTCACTGTTTTTCTATATTTATGTACTGGAGAGGTCCTTGAGTGACCCTCCTTTTTTACTGAGCTGATTTTTGTATAGTCGTCTATGTATACGATCGTGTTTTTTCCCTTAAAATAATGAAAATGAGTTTTCATAGAGCGATGTTTGGAAAACCATTTTGTTATCTCATCATATTTTGAAATGAAAAGTAAAAGAAGTTTTACATGTATTTAGTATAATACTTCTACTGAGTTATTCACTCCAAACAACCACCTTCTCTTTCCAAAAAAGAATAAGAGCATAAAGTAGTTGGAGCTAAGAGGTAGTTACCTTATTCTTATATTCTTTGTTGAGTGTTTAGTTACTTTCTTGGTGAAAACTTATTTTATATTTGGATATGTGAAAGATTAATTGTTTGGATTTAGACATTTAGATATTATTAATTTGTTCTTTTATTATCGCACAATTATATCTGTAATCACTGTATGGATTTTGGCTTTAAGTCTATATTCAAGTCTTGCATTGCAAATCTAGTCTTAGACTAGGTGATCGGATCCACTTTGATGATTAGGTTGCTCAACCCAAAGTTCTTTTAGGGCTGTCTCTAGATCATGACACAAATGATATATGATTTCCATGATCCATCTCATTATAGAAACTTCAATTGTTAGCTACAATCTTTATGAAGCACATTTTTTTATTTATGATCAAGACGACTTCTAAAATTGCCAAATACATCTCAGAGGTTCGATTACCAATAGTTTTGGAATATTTCATCAAACTTCTTAACTTGTTATTGATATTCCATTTATGCTTTGTCTTTAAAAACTCCAAATTGTAAGTGGGTGGTGACTTTGTAACGACCCAGAGGCCGTCATCAGACTTGACATGATTTTTCATTTACTTAATATATTTTTTACGTAAAATTTTTCTTTTTCTTTAAAATTTTAAAATAGTTTTTGGACTTTCAAATGCCTTTAAAAAATGGTTGGAAACGTATTTAAAAGGACTTGTTTATAGTTGGAAGGAAGCACCATTGAAAATCGAAAGCTAAAAAAAAAACAACACACACATCACATAATTAACAACATCAAATAGAAAACGTGTAGCGCAATTTTAAAACAATTAGAAAACTCATATGTTCAAAACACCTCCAACTAATGCAATTCAAATGTTCATCAAAACATGAGATTCTTTACTACTTGAACTTTCAATTTCATGAATAATTATCTAGAAGCACTTAGACATAATCTACGGGTCAAAATCGCCTCGCCAAACATAAAATCTCGTCTTGAGCACCATCCACCAACCAGACTCATACGTCAACTTGAGGTTTGTCATCTTCACCTTCAAGCTCGTCACCTCCATCATAGGGTTTAACCTATAAGCCCAATGCTTAGTAAACATAGTACTGCAAATGAATAAACGTGCATGCATGATCCGTCAAACATGTTCTTTTCACATTATCTTTAAGTTCACGTGACATAGGTTAAGGGAGATTACATGAGTAGTAGACACATAACATAACTTGTACCACCGAAGTAGACAAACATGACATAATGTGGACCACCGAAGTGGACAAACATAATATGAAATTTAAACATTTACAACACTAGCACTACAATGCACATATTTCAATCTAAAGGGAACTTAATAATTTGACAACCACGTAACATACATACATCACAAACCACAATATAATCAAAGTAGACCATCACTTAGATTTCCTAATACCCTTGCGATGTAGGGCCATAAGGGCTGAACCTACACACCCACTTACCTCGTGTCTTTAGCAAGCTTTTGATCACCTTTACTTCCTTGTTGCTAACATCTAAAATGCACATTTAACATACTTAGCATCACATCACAACCTTTAAAGGCAAATTTTCTAAAAACTTCAGCGTAACCTCCCCGCTTTCATGCATAACTCATCAAGTCCAAAAACAACAACAAACTCATCTATATCCACAAAATTCTCAGCCATTATTTCAACAACTCAATGAAACTATATTAGCCAAACATAAACCAATCCAATGAACTTAAATCATAGAACCCAGATTTTGACCTATAATTTGAGAAAATTTGAAAATTCATAACTTACTCTACAAATATCGAAACGACTTGATTCTAAAGACCACGACTTCCTTAAAGTGTCTATTATACCCTACTAAAACAATTTTACAAGATAAAACTGGAAAGACATTCAAAAGCATCAGAACAGTAACCTGCCTAGAATTTTGTTTTACAATTTGGCCTAAACTTAGAAAATTCGTAACTTTTCATATACTCATCCGATTTCGATGATTCAACATGTTATAGAATCTTTAAAATGTCTAGTTTAACATGGTAGAATCCATTTATCTAAAATAATTATTTAATATTTAAGCATTTAAATGAAAATTTCTAAAATATCAAGTAAGAGAATTGAGAATCATAGCAAGAAAATTCTCCGTATTTCAGACTTGATATGTTTCAGAGCTTGGATGCAGGTTTTTCTACGACCACTTACAAAAATAACACTAGTAACATGTTTAAGAAAGCTCCATTCTTGATGATCGATGGATGAATTTTGTGGCACATCACACATCATAACAAAGTGATTTACAAAATTTAATTTCCGACCTCTTTTTAAAAGCTTATTGAACCAATGAGTTGGTTTTCAAAAAAAAAAAAAAACACAGTTTATTCGCTTGAAAATAGATCGTCACAAACAAAATGGATCCAATTAAAGTTACTGCACCATGTGTTGTGTTTTTGCAAATACAGTAACTGTCGAGAAGAAGAAGAAAAACAAGAGAGAAAAGAAGAAGAGAATTGAAACTGAACGAATTTTTCCTCCTTTATTGATTACATTCCCTTTCTTTCTTTTCTATAATTGTGTTTTTCTGTTGAAAGATTTGATTAAACGAAATCCCTGAGCCCATCAGGTCTTCTTCTCCGCCTTTTTCCATCCACCATTTCTTCAGCGTCTGCATTGCTAACTTTTTCTACACCTTCTCCATTGCTTACATTGCCTTCATCGGTAACATGAACATTGCCCTCAAAAGTTGAAATTGGGAAACAACTTCTGGAAGTCAACGAGCGATTCCCAAGAAGTGTTTTCCAACGGCAATTTGGTCTATCGATCTAAAATTTGAAATTGTGAATATCCTCCAACTTTAATCCGTCTAGTATTGAGAACTGCAAACGGTTCTATTACTGAGTGATTGTTAACAAATTTCATTGGCAATGAATCTGTAAATCCTCTTTCAATGGCTTCAGTAAGGATACATGGAAAATGGTGTACCTTAGCCTCAATTGGTAGTCTCCGATTCGTTCAATAACTTAAAAAGGACCATAAAAACATTTGCCATTTTACGGAAGATTTCATGTAAGGTTGAAAGTCTAACCAACACCAAAATCTCCTTCTTGAAATTGACGTTCTTGTCTATGCTTATCAGCATTCAATTTTGTTCTGTTTTGTGTTTTCTCCAAGATGCTGTAAACTTGGTTGTCATGGTTGTAAATCGAATTCAACAGCTTCGATTTACATGTCCCAGGCAACGCTAGAATTGGTACCGAAAATAACATGTCCCAGGCACTCAATGTTATTCTGTCCAAAACTACACTTGCTCAACTTAGAAAATAATTGATTCTATTGAAGGCAATACAAAACGTTTTCCAGGTGTATACGGTGCTCATCTCTGGTTTTACTGCGCATTAGAATATCATTAAAGAACACAATAAAAACTTTCGCAGAAACTGCTTTCTGGAGGATCTGATGACACTAGTTTGCAACATCTCATCAACCAACTTTTTCTATCTCGATCTTTAGAAAATGATATGGTCTGAGGTTTACTGGTGTGGAATTGGGTATCAACTGAATTTGATGATCAATTGGTCTGTTCGGAGGTAATCCCTCTGGCACCTCAAAAATACCTTGATATTCTTAACTCATCCATATCAACAGCAACATTTCTTGCCAGAAGCTTCTGATCCAAAGGATATCGTTTGTAAGTGAAAATATTGCAAAATTGCTCCTAGTTTTTGCCATTTCTTAAATTGATGCAATTTTATAGAAGACGAAATATGTTGCGTTTCTCCTTTCAAAACCACTGCTTTGCCTTGACAATGAAATTTAATCCACCAACACTGGTCCTAATAGTTCTAACCATTGAACTCCTAGAACTATTTCTGTCTGTTGTTCTAGTAAAACATAGAAGTTGATTAAGAGACTTTGTTCTTGAATTTTCACTTCCAGTTGAGCACACAAACCAATACAGACTAATACCTCCTCATTGCCTACTAACACCTTAACTTGTTTAGAAGGTTGCACCATTAGATTTAGTTGTTTAACAAGACAACCTTCAATAAAGTTGTGGGTGCCTCTCTAGCAATGGTTCCTACAACTCGCATTGTTCTAGGGAATTGCTGCCTTGCCAAAGCATGCAAGCTTATGGCAGGTAACTCTCCTTGTTCTTGATTTGCATTGTCATTTTGAATAGAATTTTCGAACAGAACTGATCCTAAATTTCTCATCATCTGATAGCATCAAAACAAACAATTTAGATTTACATTTGGGATTCCTATTGAATTTTTCATCACAATTATAACAAAGACCCTTTTCCCTTCTTTCTAGCGTTTCTGTAGCAGTTAGTCTTTTAACTAGAATAGCAGAGGATTTGACATTTAATAATGTCATATTTTGCTGGGTTTTAGTAGTCAGAAGTGAAGCTGATGTTTGATTATTTCTATGAAACGATTGATGATACTGAAACTTAGAAGAAACTTTTTTAACTCCTTGATCATTCAGTTTATCCTCCATCAATTTAGCTAGACTAATAGCTTGTTCCAGAGATTGAGGTTTCAAGGTACATACCTCTCGTCGTATGTCACTGCGTAATCCTGATCTGAAGCCAGTTTGCAAGATAGGCAAAGAAACTCCCAACTGTTTGATTCATTAACACCTCAAATTTATTCTGAAAATCAATTATCGTTGATGTCTGCTCAATTTAGACAATTTGCCGGTATTCAGATGGTCCAAAAGGATTGATTAATGCATGTCGAAAGGCTTTCCAAGTAGAGATCATTATGTTTCTGTACACCCACTGAGACAATTGTAATGTTGGTCCATCCATATGGAATGAAGCGATTTTCAATCGCTATGTATCATTTAATTCATGGAAATCAAAGAACCTTTCCGCCTTGAAGATTCATCTGTGTGGATCCTCTCCATCAAATCTTGGAACATTTAACTTGATAGAACAAACAGAGATGAAATTATTGTCAGTGTAACCTTCAGCTCGACTAGATTAGGGGTATGTTGTTCAATTCTCCCTTCCATTGACGTGAGCTTTGAACTGATCTCCTTTAAGAGTGAGTTGACTTCTCAGAGCAGTTGATCATTAGCAAAAATATGATTTATACATTTCTCTAATGATTGCAAGTGAGCCAATTGAGATCAAGTTCCCTATGCCATAGCTGGCGAAGTTCAGTGAAAGCACAAATGTTATTGGAGATATAGTAACTGCGGAGAAGAAGAAAAAAAACAAGAGAGAAAAACTAAAATTTTCTTCCATCTATGACCTCCCATTTCCTTTTATATTCGTGTACATCATTTAATATTTCTATAATTGTTTTTCTATTGTGATTTTACTAAACGAAATCCCCGTGCAAGTCGGGTCTTCTTCTTTGCCTTTTTCCTTTTACCATTTCTTCGGCTTCTGCATCGCTGAAAATTAGGTCAGAGTGAAGCATTTGGAGACGATCGAGGATTTCATCCCCGTCTAAAATGGCATTGAACAACGACGTTGGCCTGAATTTGACTTGGCATCGAAAGATAGACGGTTGAGTTCTGTTTTTCTAGTAGGAAATCATATATTTGGAGGAGGCTATGGATATTTTCCAATGACGGTTGATCTGTGTGGTTTGCAATAGAGGTCACAAAGGCATTATAGTTGTTGCCTAATCTGCCCAGAAAGTACGATATGGAACCAGTTCTCTAATTGCCGCTAGAGTATTACAAAGAGAGGTGATCTTCTGGATATAACTAGCAGTAGTGAGACCCTCTTTGGACAAAGAGTATAGCTGGCTGCGAAAGTTTGTGATTCAAGTTAAGGAAGATGATGTGAACATCTGAGATAGCACTTGCCAAATCTCATTGGCAGTGGCAAATGAGACAATTTGAGGCAATAAGTTTTCTGAGAGCGAAGAAAAAATTCAGTTCATAATGAGCTGATTGTAGTGTTGTTAGACAATGAATTCTGAGTTGATTTGGAAGGAGAGAGAATCCAAAAGTTGTGGAGAAACAAAGTAGGAGTCATCCAGTATGTTATCAATTTTGTTGGCAATAACGATGTTGAGTATCTGAGCTTTCCAATAAGATAATTTGTGTTATCAAGTTTAATGTTGAATATTTGATTCACCGAGAGAAAAGGGGGCAGGGGAGAAGAGATGGGAGTTGAGGGGGAGGACGAAATTGTAGAACTGGGGAATGTCATTTTCTTGGCTCTGATACTATGATAAAAAAATAAGAGTGTACAACTCATTTCAAAAGTTATCTCACTGAGTGAGAGAATCTCGCTGATATTTATATAGAACTGTTTGCTTTAATGTTATCACCCACACGTCTAACATGATAAATTTTTTTTTCTTTTCGTCCTATTTCGCGTGTTTAATCATTATTCACATCATACAAATTTAGTTATGATACCAAGGTAACAGTGAAGTAATAAAAAGAAGACGAAGTCAGAGGCATCAAAGAGAGAGAAAGTTATGTAATTCTTCAATTAGTTACTCTGTCAACACAGGTTTACGTGTACATGCAGAAAAAATAAATATTGAGCTTGGGAAAGTATAAAGTTGAATTAGACCTAAAAATTAATCTGTAAGTGAATAGTAAAGTATTCTAAGAGTACTCTACCATTAACATTTCATCATAGAAGATTCTCATGTAACCTTTCCCATTTAGAGGGCAATATAACGTCGGCCATGAAACGAGTTTCTGCTTTCAGCTTTGATTGTGTAGTTATGGACTTGAGTTTGATTTTCAAAATCTTCCCATCATAGTGCCAAGACAAAAATATTGATTCAAAAAATAAGGTTTTCGTGCAAATAGAAATGCCATATCCGGCAAATAAATTCGATAAGTTGCAGATTATTTTATATTAATTTAATTAAATAATAATTATTTGACTGATGCGCTTTTTGTTAAGTGGGCCAGACCTCTGTTTAAGTTGGATTTTTTATTCTCTCGTAAAATTAGTCAAGGCGAAATAGAGTTTATTTCTTAAAAGTTTATTTTGGTAGTGGAGTTCGAATTTTTAGAGGTTTCAACGGCAGAGTTAAAAGGGAAAGTAAATGTTTCATCGTTTACACAAAATTCCTATAGCCAAATTCAAATCCTTACGTGGGAATGTGTTATAGATTCAGATATTTGATCAAGAAATGTTAAATTGAAGTGGAATCAGTGAATTGGAGTAGAAATCTGAAGGAAATTTAACAGGTTCTTCGATTTTCATTGATTATTTTCTAGATCTCCGAACATTAGTGTAAAAAAAAATCTGGTTTTCAAAATTATTGTGCAAAATCATTAGCTATGATCAAAAGTATGTCGATATTAACGTAGAAATTTAATGACACGTCTTAGGCCTTACGTGTCAAATGCCATGAAATGTTTCATTATGGAAAAATGAAATTTTAAATTTTATGTTGCGGCATAGTATGGATTTAGGTTGCAGCGTGTTGTGCCTAGGCATTTGAGGTCAGAACGTCGAGGAGTCGCCACAAACGTATGTTTGAGTGCGGTGACAAATATGCTGTACCGTCCTCTCTAATAAGTCACAATGCTACAACGCCTAGGCACAACGTTTTCTTTCTATGCCGCTACGTGTTCTTTCTTTAATATTGGGCTTTTAACCATTTTGATTCCCAAGTTGGTTACTATCCTAGTTGTTGGTCACGCCAACTAATTCGAGGATCTTGTTTGGTACTAATAGAAATTTTATGCTAGGCAACGTGACTTCACTCGTATATTGGACTTCTCGAACTTTAAGCTTTTGGCATTAGTAGACTGATCAAGCTAAGTGTTTACTTTTTATATCTAGGAAAGCATGGATGATTATTATAAAACTTATTTTGAGACTTTTTATATTTAGCAAAACATACATGATTCTTAATCATGTACATCGAAACTGATCAACTCGAGTGGTGGTCTTTGTTTAATATGCATCTTTGAGTGTTCGAGAAGATATTTTATATTATATTAAATAGAGTAATTTGACAACTGATGATGTCGTTATCTTGGGTATGAAACTCTAAACTTGATCAGAATTCTTATGTTATTGTAATCACTATCTATCGCCTTTCCCCTCATCTCTTGGGCGCAGTGTGTTCGAAGTTCATGAATGACTTTATTTTACTGATCTTTTATTGCTTTATAGTCGTGCTCTATTTTATTGACATACCATAGTATAGTGGGTTATTTTTACACTTTTATTGATATTTTCTTATTTAGTTTTTATCATATGATTTTATTGTGCACACTCTTATTTTATAATATCTTGTATGTAACAGTTAAATTTCTACTAAGTTAGTTGACCCACCCGAACGACATCTCATTTCAACTCATAGTTAGGGAGATCATTATTTGTCAATACAGAATTGATCATCAATCTTATCTACTTTAGTATTTCTATTTCATTTGAGAAGTGTTCTCTTTCTTTTCTAGTTTTGGTTAAGAAAATCTAGGATTTTTGGATTGGGCAATCCTCAAATTATGTTAGATTGTTCTCAAAGGAATTAGAATGTAATAGATTGGTAAAAATAAAGTGAGTTTGCTGAAGTTTTGGAAAAATGGAGGGATTTTTTTATACAGGGCAGCTCGGTTTTGACATTTTTCACCTAAGTTTCGGTTGTTCATTTTAAAAACTGTTATAGTATGTTGAATTAGATACTTTAAGGAAACTTTTGCCTTTGGAATCGAGTCGTTTTGATAATCGTAAAGGAAGTTATGAATTTTCAAAGCTTGATGAAAAAATCTGTGAAGTGAGTTCAGACAGATTCCGTTTATGATTTTTCTGCTATCTAATGAGCTTGCCTTTTTATAGGTGAATTTAGCCAGGGTCACAGTAGACATCCTTAGGGTTATATAGCACTTTGAATTATCAAATTTGGATAAATATACAATTTGTTACGAATTTCTAAAGTTTGAAAAAAAAAATCTGTGAAGAGGTTTCGGGCAGCTCCGGTTGTCGAATTTCTGCTATTTATCGAGTCTGGTTTTGGCAAATGGATGAAACCACGTCAAAGTGGACATAATTAGGGTTACGTAACATCTTGAATCGTTGAAATCGGGTAAGAATTGAATGAGTTATGAATTTTAGAAGTTATTGTGCAAAAACTGGAAAATTTCAGCGGGCAGCTCGGTTTTGATTTTCTGCCATTGATTAGGCTTTGATTTTGGAAAATGGATTTCACCAGCATAAACTAGAACTTATAAGGTTTTCAAAATATGTCGAATCATCGAATTCGGCCAAATATACGATTTGATATGAATTTTCAAAGTGGAATGAAAAGCTATGAAACGATTTCCGGGCAGATTCGGTTTTTGATTTTCTGCTATTAATTGAGTTCGATTTTTGACAAATGAATTTCACCATTTTGAAATAGACTCGTTTAGGAGCCCTTAGCAATTGAATTTGGATTTATATTCAGTTTGTTGTGAATTTTTGAAGTTGGACAAGATTTATGACAAATTTTGAAAGTTGAGTTGTGATAGTTTCAATTTTAATTCCTTGATATTGAATTATTTGGTTAAAATTGATTGAAGTGTTGAATTATTAGGATGGATGATTGAGATTATGTGGATAATGACCTACCCTTAGGATAATTACTTGAATCGTATTTCAATTTTTAGATTGTGCATTATAGAATGATGAGTGTTTGGAGATAAAGGTTATATGCACATATTTTGAGTTTTATTATTTTTGGATATTGGATAGTAGGTGGTGTTCATGCTGGTTAATGGGTGTTAAGAGTATAGTTTAGCTTAGTTGTTGATTTGGAAGTTAAGTGCATAGAGTTACCCATGATGATCTTGTAGTTGTTTATTGAGTGTTTAAAAATAAAAATTTGTGGATTTGGTTATACGTGGTGGTTGTGAATTAGAATTGTAAATCGTGAATGATAACTTATAACTTTATGCTTTAGAATTTTAGGAAAACGGAATCGATCGGGTTGGATCAAATAGTTAAGGACGCTAGGTAAGTAGTGCATGCATGCGTTTTGCTCAAGTGGGCGTACAACGTATAACTTTAGGATTTATGTGATTGATTGTGGTGTGTGTGCGTATTGTTTGACATACATCATTTTTTTTTAAACGGGAACGAAAATGGTTTTGAACATGTTTTGAGTAAGTGATGAGACGCGTGGCAGTGGTACCGCATATCCTACTAGTGTGTGGGCCGGTATATAACCAACCGCGGATTCTGCTCGAGGAGTGGGCTGGCTGGGCAGTCACGCGGCGTGTATGTGTTGACGGTGAAAATGATGGGCAGTGGTACCGTGGATTCTACTAGTGTGTGGGCTGGTGCAACACCAGTCACGGATTCCGCTCGAGGAATGGGCCGGCTGGACTATCGCGAAACGTGTGTGTGGCAACTGTGGCCCCGTTACTGGAGAGGCTGGGACGGGGGCGACGTGTCAGGGTGTAATGTGGCGCGAGGTACACCCTCACCCTGATGTGGTTGCTGTGTGGTGATGCGTGTGTGTAGCTTGTGGGCCTCGTTGCTGGGGAGTCCGGGACGGTGGCGACGTGTTAGGGTGTAGCGTGGCGCTAGGTTCCTACTTACCCTAGTGCAGCTACACTACGCGTCACAGATGTGACAACATGAGTGTGAGTATAGAGACTGCATGTGATAGGATTATATTGTCGGCTTTTACTTTCATATCGCATTACTTACTGAGCGTTAGGCTTATGATGTGTGTTCTATGGTATAGATGTTGACGATATTTCTGGTGAGCCTCGAGAGCCTAGTCCTGAGGCATAGGACGGTTGGCGGCGTGCGACTGAGGTACCGGACGGCGGATTTGGTTAGGGCAACCTGACCCGTGGAGATGGTAGGTGATGGTGAGATGTGTTTGAGTTGTTGATTTGTGTCAAGATATTTATGCAGATAGAGCAGTTCGTATAGACGTCGGTTGTACATGATTGTATAGAGTGGTTGTAGTGTTTTGGGGACGCGTACGTATTTTTATATGTTAGGGTATGATATTGCTCTATACTGTGGATTTTTCTCATTTGTATTTGATGGATTTTCGTTGTCTTTAAACTTTGATTATTTGTTATGGAAATTCTCTGGATGGTTGATGGATAGATATTGCTAGTTTCTTGTGAACTGCATGCAGGGTTTAAATTTTTTGGGATAGCCAATTAGGCATTATTCTGCCAAAATTTCGGGAGAGAGGTTGGAAGTCGAGAGGATAAGGAATAGGTCGGGATGTGTACAGTGAGTGCTAGAGAAGTGTGGGTGGACGTGGGAGTGCGACGTGGTCGCAGGTGCGCGGGGCACGCGGCCCTGCGGGTGCTCACGGGTCGTGCGGCGTCGGATGAGGGCGTGTGTGCAGACGTGTTGTACGGAGGCAGGGTGCATGGGGCACACGGCGCTGTGAGCGTGCGTGTGACGTGGTGATGTTGAGTTGGCGCGTGCGGCACCGTGAGGGTGCACGCGGGGCGTCGAAGTGGGGACGTAGGTGCGCGGCACCGAATTTGTGTAGTTCGAGCTGTGTGTTGGACTTCCTCCTAGGGTTTCAAGTTTTGTTAACTTATTCTTAAAACTACTTTAAATTATCTTTTCCGCTGCGCATGATTAGTATATTGAGAATTTCGTGTTCCCTCTTCGGGGCGCGAGTTATTTTCGAATTGAGTCGAAAATTTTTATACTCACTAATGTTCTTTTGAATATGATTTGAAAACGAAAGTGGTATTAAATTAAGTGAGTTTGCGTTAAGTTTCTGTACGTTCTAGTGTGTAGACGTAGTACTGTAGCGCACCGAGAACGTGTGGGCGCACGGGGCGTTACAATTTTTATTTCTTTGAGATCTCTATTAGTGAGATATAACATTTTCCTTGGTATATTCTCTTTCTAGTTAAACTATTATATTATATTATTCTTCATTTCGTACATTTATATTTGAACTGGTACTATCATGTTATCTATGATTTACCTAGTAGACTAATGTTATTAGACCTTGACCTTTTATTTTCTAATAAGTTTTCCATTGCTACACTAATTAGTTTTCGTTAAGGATTAGATGGTTTAATCCACTTTTAGATTTGATTGTTCCTTGTTTCCATTCCTTCCGGATTATGATAGAAATTTTGGTATTCGACCAAGTTGAGCATTTTGAAAATAACATTACTAAGATATATAGTGTAATAGTATAAAGACTTATTAACACTGTGTTGGAGGACATATTCTAATATTTATTCCAATTTTTACAAATTTATCAATATATATTTGAACAGAACTCATAGAGAACGAGTTTCTGATGCACGTACTATTCAAATGACTGAGTGGCAATTGTGATGATCCTCTCGTAGCCTTGAAAGATTTGTTGTAGTGTCTGCCTAGAGATAGTAGTGTTCATGTAATAATTTGAAAAGTTGTTTGCGTTATTTGCTTATAATTAAATGATGCAAATATGATATAATTGAGACATGAGTTTTAGAGTGCTACAAATACATGACTAGAAATAAAATAGAGGATTATGCATCATGAGATATAAAAAAAAAATTGTTTTCACTTAATAGTTTGGATATTCTCACACATTTGAATGTCTAAATGTGCATGAAATACTATGAAATTTTAGGTTGATGAAGTAGACATCCTAATGAAGCGAATGACATTTTAATAATATGATTTGGAGTTTTGTAGCTTAAGTTATAGTTTGAAATTGGTTGAGTCAGTTTTATCACAAAAATGATACTATTTTGGTAAATCACTCTAAATTAAGAGTGAGAATTTGGAGATAATTATTGAAGGAGAAATATTTAAAAACTTTTAAAGTGTGTGGCTATGAAATAAAATGGACAACCAATGACGTGGTGACAAGTGTCACACAAAGATTAGTGACTAATCATGTCATTAAGGTGTAATTAAGCAATAATTATGATTAATTAAGTTAATCTTGGTAATTAACTTAATACTAATATAAATTAATTTTCTTAAGCAAAATATGATTAAACGATGCAAATTAAAGGGTAAAATAATCATTTTACCCTAATGATTAAAGGCAAAATAGTAAATTGCCCAAAGAGAACTTTAGAAACTCTCTTTAAAGCATAAGAGGTCGTGCTTCTTGTGGCAAAATCAACGAGGAGAGTAAAGAGAAAAAAAAAAAAAAAGAAGAGAAAAAGAGGGTTTTAAGAAAAATTTGAAAAAATTGAGAAAAAGAGTGGGTTTTTGAAGAAGTGCTATACAGAGAAGTTGTTGAGGCCTTCCAAAGGATCATGAAACACTCAAAAGAGTAGATCAAATCTTAGCTTTGAGAATCAATCTAAAAGGTAAGTAATTCTAATCCTTAAATAATTGAAATTTTATGTAATTTGTTAGCATAGGTGGAGATTTTAGCCTAAGGATGATGAATTATTGACGAATGTTAATTATGTGAAATATTGGGTGCTGCAGATTGAATGAAGAAGTTGAAATTAGATTTCGAAGTAGGGTTTTTGATTCCGAATTGTAAAGGTGTAAATCGATTTTAAGCTATACGTTGAAAATTGTACAATTTTATTAAATTGCTACTAATTTTAGTTATCATTTTTAACATGGTTTAGGGGATACAATTAAAGGGTGCTTAAGTAAGTTTGTAATCCTATTGCATGCATAATTTGGTATGTTAAACAACAAGAATGTGCATGATCCATTTTACATGTATTATATTATGTATTTATATGCATTCAATGTATATATAGAGTAGATGTTTAAACCATATATCATGAACTATTTATATGTACGAATAGTATTATAGGAGGTATGATTGTTCACACTCGACTATGTATTGTGTGACGTACGTAAATCACAAGAAATAGAAAGGGAGTAACTGTGAGTGCCCTTTGGGTTGGAAATCCCTAGCCCTCCAGAGGTATATTATATGAGATGTATGCAATTATTAGGAACACCACTAGTAAGGGACTACATAGTGTGTGCTTTTTTACATATGATGAGTTATATGATCATGCATATTAACATTCATAATAATATGTTAATATGGTACTTGTATAAGTGGAATTCCTTAATTAAATGAAATTTAATTTATTCATTTTAGCATTCAAGTAATAACATTGATGTGTGAAAGACATGTATCTCATGATGTTCATATCCTATATTCTTAAGATACGTTTAGAAGTCTAGAGTTATAATTAGGAATAGAGGTTGGTCTTATTCTTGTAAATTGCATAACTTTGTAATGCTTAAGTATTAGATTTACTTACTAAGCTTTCTTAGCTCAACTCATTGTGGTTCATATTTTTAGAAACAAGTGACAACCAAAAGGATAAGGCCAAGGCAGATTAGAGGGCTAAGAGACTTAAGTTAAGGTGAGACACAGGCTCGAAACTCTTGGGCCGAGTGTGTATGTGGGTCTGTTTCCGTTGCGTGTGTTTGTGTTTATAGTTGTAGCGTTTGTGAATCTCACATTTGGTGAACCAAGTGTTGTAATAAAAAATTTGTAAGCATGGTAAATAACTTGTTTTGTGATGATATATGATAAAAATGATAAATCATACAATTGATCATGATACACGTAATTAAAAAAAATTCACACACCTTATTTCATTGTCATGATTAGCTTTAATGTAAATGTGTACTTGTACAAATAACAATCTTGGTTTTCAAGTGTGTCATGATAGCATGCTATTGGAGCTCTAGATAAGAGTTCTGTGTCTGTAACGCCCCGAAAACCTACCAAATTCTGGTTCGCTACTGCTCACTCTGATACCAACTCTTTACACCCGTATTGTAAAAAATCGCGTAAAATTTTTAAAACTTTGAAACATTATTCTTGACCTAAAACGACACTTTTGGAAAATATTTTTGACAGCTCTGCAGCGGAAATTCAATTAGATCCTTTTCGGCAAAACTTCATGTTGTTAAGCCTGAAACAGGGACTCCTGGTCGACACCTATAAGCACCGGTCGACACTTGAGTCGTCTCAGATTTTTCATCGGTCGACATCGGGAACACCTGTCGACACTTTGTTCCCTGGGGTCTTTCCAGCGGTCGACACCAGAATAAACCGGTCAACACTTCTATGCTCAGCTAAGAGAGCAGTCGACACTTTCTTTTGTAGGTCGACACTTTGGCCCTCTCTGTCCGTGCAGGTCAATCCCCGCGGTCGACACTCTCGCAGACTTTACATGGACCGGTCGACACCTGTAACCAGGGGTTGACACCTGCTTTGGCTCTGCCTGTCACAGGTCGAGCCTCGTGATCGACACTCCCCTTTAAACTGACCGGTCGACACCTATCGACTTCAGTTGACACCTCACACCAGAATCAGTGAAATCATACCAGTTCGTTCGAATATGGACGGCAACCATTACTCTATCAAACCACAAAGTAAAAACTCATATTTTAACAACCAAATTCCTCCACGCAAGTTTCAAAACAACACACGACGAATACTCCTCGACTAAATCCATGAAGTAAAAACTTAAATTCTGAAAACATAATTTCAAAACAATAACATTCTACTCCATTTATCTACGGTATTCTTATTACACCACCTAAAATTCTCAAAATTCTATACAACTCTATTCGACTCAAAATACTTACAAATCACACTATCTTTACCCGCCATGGCCGTGTCACCCTAATATTTCCCTTCACCGGCACATGACGTCTCTCGCCAACTTCGACCTAGGCCTGCTCGCACTTAGCAACTCACCTGACAGCGCGTCGTCACCTACACCAAGGAACACAAAACGTAAGCCTAATGCTTAGCAAGTATGGAAACATGAACTCGAAAACCAATGCATAACTCAACCCCTACTCATGCAGTTTCTATACTCAACTCCATTTTCTTTTCATTTCATTATTTTCATCTTTTACTTTCTGGTGTGAGTCAGGTCGGCACCCATCCCTTCCCCCACTTTGAGACGACCATTCCATAACCCACGGAGCGAGGTTAGAGGCACACATCATGTTCGCACACAGAACGGCCCTACGTAATCTCCTCCTAACAACGATCGTTGAACCCTCTAGTGCTCTCAATAGCACATTAACGACGAGGCGTTCGCAAACCGTATCACATTACGTACTTTCGTCCATGGGAACCCCCTAGTGCTTTCTCACTAGCACGTTAATGACGAGGCGTTCACCCATGCGTTGTAAGTCTTTTCTTATCTTGTTACGTTTCACGTACACATTTCAAAACATGCTCAAAATTCGTATTTCGTAGTTCAAAACCATGACGCATGACAATCACAATGCACGACTCCATAACCAATGGACGACTCCATAACAAAACAACCAAACGACAATCAAAGCAAACAAACAAGCAAACAAGCAACCAAACAACCAAATAATCCTACCGTTCCATAGTGTAGGCCCAAAGGCAAATCACAAGCGGTCCATCACTTACCTGGCGTTCTCAAAATCCTTCCGCGTTTCGTGACTTGATGCTCTAACTGGAATACCTATAAAATTATATATCCGTCAATTTTAATTCACCAAATTCATAACTTCCTAACTTACAAGTCCTAATTCACATCAAAATCGAAACTATCCAAAAAAATCCCGAAATTCCACACAATTTCCGTCCGACTTCGGAAATTCACAACTTCTCCATTACTCGTCTGAATTGGACGATACCAAATACTACGGGTTCCTAAGGATGCCTAGTTCCCCGTGGTAGCATCCATTTCTCATTCGGATGTCCGCAACTTAACTGAACATGGCCGAACGGACACCGTTCCAAAACTCACGTACACGGTCAATAAATCATCCAATCTTCCTCACCAATTCTCGTAATCTACTTCTATTTCTATCCTAAGCACCATTACGCGGATAGAAATCAGCTCTACACTCAATTTCTCGCATTACCCTCTTAGGTTTTCACCAATTTCCCCTATATCCTTGCCAAACCCGGTTTTGCCACTAATATCGCTAACACACCAACTAACTACGCAAAACTGACGAGAACTCACCGTGATTTGGAAGATTCGTAGAAAAAACTTAATCGCAGTGTAGAGAAAAAGAGATGCCGGCTCGCGGGAGAGGAGAAACGAAGGAGAAGGAGGTTTTGCGCTGGAGATTAACACCGTAAGGTGTTTTTGCTCCTTTCATTCTCTTTTTTTATTATTATTATTATTTTATAATTACCAAATTACCCTCCACCTTAAACCGTTTCACAGCTGATTAGATTCTTGAATTTCTCTTTCCACCATTAGCCTTAAAATAATTTTTCACTTAGGGGCTGAAATTTTCAGTTATTAATTCGGACCAAAACTCCGCCGATTAAAATTTACGGAAATTCGACATAAATTTCTCACGGAAAATTTTTGGGTATTACAGTGTCAGTCTTATGATTAGTATATTTAGAATGCCTCTTAAAATTTGCCTTGGTATTGGTTGTTCTGTTACTTAATATGGAATTGTGTTTTTAAATGTAGATGGAAAGTGGTGAACCATTTTTCGGTGGAAGAAGTGAATGTGAAGAAATGATTGAGATGACGGAAGCCATGAAAGAAATGGCCGAGTCAATGGCTAGAAATACTGCTTATGGTATTGCTACTGAAAGAATGGAGAAAGTTGAACCCACTAAAATGCAAATAAAGAGTGAGTTCATGAAGAGTAAACCACTCGTGTTGCATGAGGAAACTAATCTAAATATTGTGGAGGAATGGCTCCATTAAATGGAGAAGAAATTCATACTGGTTGAGGTACCAAATGGCTTGAAAGTTAAATTGGCAATGAATTAGCTAGAAGGCAGAGCTGACAAATAGTGGTACCAGATGAAAGAATCTAAGGAAGAAGTGGATGATTGGGAGCAATTTAAGAATCTGTTCTTAGAAAGATTCTTTCTTTGAGCAATGAACAAGCAAAAGTCAAGGAATCTCTCGATGTTACTCAACAAGATATGTCGGTTGATAAGTACGAAGCAAGGTTTGAAGATTTGTTGAGATATGCTAAGAATTTTATCTCTGATGAGGCAGTTAAGGCCTAGAGGTTTGAGCAAGGTTTAAGAGCCGCTATATCTAATAAACTAGTGGCCTTGATATTAAAATTGTATCCTAATGTGGTGGATAGAGCAATGCTTATTGAACAAAGATTGACAAGTAGTCAAGAGTAATGGGAGGCCAGGCAAGCCAAGAAAACAAAGAAGGATGAAAAAAAATCTGTAATAACCCAGAAAATTTCAAATTTTAAATCTAATTTCTGAAATTTTTAATTTAATGTCGGTTGGAGTTTCGAGAGATATTTTTATGAGTAAATTAAATTATAAAAATTTGGAGTTTAGTTTTGTAATGGTTTTCAGAAATTTTAAAGTCGGGAGGACGCGAGTTTAACGGAAATTCAAGCGGTTAAAACATGTATGGGCATTTTGGTAATTTTATTAGTTAATTTACTTTTATAAAATAACTGAATGGCTTCGCGAGGAAGCCGTTCAGTGTTCGGTTTTTCGCCAAGGCCGAGAGCAAACGCCGAGAATGGGACACGCGAGAGAGAGCGATCGGGAGGGAGTCTTGGCCATCAATCACCGAGAGTGAGACGCCAGTACACGGGGTGTCTGACGAGCTAAAGTATAGGCGCGGGTGCTATTCATCTCGAGCTGAAAATCTCAGGTAACTCTTCCCTTGTTTCGGCCCTTATCGGCCGAGCGTGAGAGCTCGATTTTTTTTTCTTTCTCTCCGATGAATTGGCTCGGTGTAGGGGCAATTATAGGTTGTGAATGCTAGTGTTAGTGAGGGGCAAGCAGTGGATGCTCGGTGAGAGGGAGAGTAACCTAGGGTGGGGGGGGATTGAGCAAGATTCGGGCTGGTGCTCGAATCTCTAATTTTTGAGTGGATTATGCATGAGTGAGTGGAATGTGGCCGATTACATGTAGAAATTTTGGAATTTGAACTGAAATCAAAATTAGATTATTGTTTGTGTAAGAGCAGATTCTGTTTTTGGCCGTTTCGGCCTAGCTTCTGTTAATCATTCTAAATTTTGTTTTTTGTGGGTTAAATTAGGTTTTAGAGACACGTATGGCCGCTGGAATCGTTTGATTTCGATATCCGATGCGAGAGTTATGCGCATCAGAAGTTTATGTCGGATTTTGGTCCGATTGAAATTAGTGAGCATTTTTCGTAGAACTGTGACATGTGACAGTAGCATAGCTGTTTTTGATGCGTAAAACTAGTTTTGAGTGAGTTTTGGTTGAAGAAAACAAAAATGTGAAAATTGGATAAAAAGGGCATATTTGGTTTTGAGATTTTTCCACATAGCTGCGGCTTACGGTTTTAAAATTAGTCTTAGTATGTTAAACTAGGTTCTTAAGGGAACGTTTAGCCTCTTGAATCACTCGATTCCGTTAACGGACGCAAAAGTTATGTGCGTCCGAACTTTAAACTGGTTTTCGGCCGAACCAAATTGGTGACCCGTTTTTGTTGGAATTTCATGGGTTTAGTTAAGAGTTGTTATTTTTAGCTATTTGGTGAATTTTGAAACAAATATTGATGAGTGATTGGTTGTGTTTTAGGTTGAGACACTTTTTGGCGAAATTGTGCTTCGAGTGAGCTTAGGACGCCAAGTAAGTAGTGCATGCATGTGTTTTGCCCAAGTGGGCCTACACCGTAGAACTTTAGATTTTATGTGATTGATTGTGGTGTGCGTGCGTATTGTTTGACATGCATCATTTTTTTTTAAAAAAGGAAGGAAGATGATTTTGAACATATTTTGAGTAAGTGGTGAGACGCGTGGCAGTGGTACTGCGGATCCTATTAGTGTGTGGGCCGGTGCGTAACCAACCGCGAATTTCGCTCGAGGAGTGGGCCGGCTGGGCCGTCACGCGGCGTGTATGTGTTGACGGTGAGGGTGATGGGCAATGGTACCGCAGATCCTACTAGTATGTGGCTGGTGCAACACCAGTCACGGATTTCGCTCCAGGAGTGGGCCTGCTGGGCTGTCGCGAAACGTGTGTGTGTGGCAAATGTGGCCCCATGCTGGGGAGGCTGGGACGGGGGCGACGTGTCAGGGTGTAGTGTGGCGCGAGGTACACCCTCACCCTGATGGGGTTGCCGTGTGGTGATGCGTATGTGTAGCTTGTGGGCCTCGTTGCTAGGGAGTCCGGGACGGTGGTGACGTGTCAGGGTGTAGGGTGGCATTAGGTTCCTCCTTACCCTGGTGCGGCTACACTGCGCGTCACAGATGTGACAACATGAGTGTGAGTGTAGAGACTGCATGTGATGGGATTGCATTGTCGGCTTTTTACTTTCATATTGTACTACTTACTGAGCGTCAGGCTTATATTGTATGTTCTATGGTATAGGTGCTGACGATTTTGCTAGTGAGCCTCGAGAGCCTAGTACTGAGGCATAAGACGGTTGGCGGCGAGCGATCGAGCACCGGATGGTGGATTTTGTTAGGGCGACCCGACCCGTGGGGATGGTAGGTGGTGGCTTGATTCTTTTGCAGGTATTTTCTTTTGCTGTGTTGATGTACAGTTGATGAGATGAGTTGTATAGGCGTCGGTTGTAGAGGTGTTTAAGGAGTGCGTGTGATTTTGACGACGTACGCGTATACTTTACATGTAGGAGCTTAGAAATGCTCTGTATTGTGGATGTTTCTTCATTTGTAGTTGATAGATTTGTCGTTTTTAAATTTTGATCTGGTTATAGAGTTTTCTCTTAATGGTTGATGGATAGATAATTCTAGTTTTCTGGTGAACTCTGTGCAGGGTTTTAAATTTTTGGGATAGCCAGTTTTTAGGCGTTACTCTGCTAAAATTTCGGAAGAGGGGTTGGGAGTCGAAAGGATATGGAATAGGTCGGGATGAGTACAGTGAGTATTAGAGAAGTGTAGATGAGCGTGGGAGTGCAGCGTAATCGCAGGTACGCGGGGCACGCGGCCCTGCGGGTGAGGGCATGCGGGCGAATGTGTTATACGGAGGCAGGATACGTAAGGCACGCGGCGCTGTGAGCATGCGCGTGACGCAGTGTTGTTGAGTTGGCATGCGCGGCACTTCGAGGGTGCGCGCGGGGCATCGAAGTGTGGACGTGAGTGTGCGACACCGATTTTGTGTAGTTCGAGGGGTATGTTGGACTCCTTCCTAGGATCTCGAGTCTTGTCGTTTTATCTTAAAACTATTTTAATTTGTTTTCTTTTCTGCTGCGTATTTTTATATTGAGGATTTCGTGTTCCCATTTTGGGGCGCGGGTTGTTTTCGAATCGAGTCGAAAATTTTTCATACTCACAAATGTTCTTTTGAAGATGATTTGAAAACGAAAATACTATTAAACTGAGTGAGTTGTGTCAAGTTTTAGCGTGTTATAGTGTGTAGACGTACCGTAGCGCACCGAGAATGTAGGGTTTCTCGGGGTGTTACAAAATCAAGTAGTAGTGACTTAAAGAAAAGAAAATCTGGACAATCCCAGTTTCCACCCCAACAAATTCAAAGCAAATGGGGTAGTTTTTAGCCTAGAGGCAGAGGTGGAAGTTTTCAATCAAGGATGGCGTGGTTTGGTAAATGCTTCAATTGTGGGGAGCAAGGCCACGTGAAGAAAGATTGCAAAAGGCTTTTATTGCCATCTCAATTCACTGAGAGAAGCGGAGAGCAACAATATACTTCTCTAGTGGTTACACCGTCAGCCTTTTATGCAAAATTTGAACAAACTAGGAGTAGTAAACAAGGATTTAGTTGCCAGCCATCAACCAATCAACTTGTGAAAGTCTATGCTTTTGGTCGACATAAGAAACAACAGGATAGTGTTGTAATAGAAGGTATCTTTACTCTGATTCTGGAGCTACATATTCTTTTATTTTTGAATAAGTTGTTCATATGTTAAAACAAGACACAATACCATTGAAATATAATTGGAGTGTGGAATCCCCGTTAGGCGGTCAATCATTGGTAAATCAAGTATGCAAAGTATGTGTAATTAGAATTGGTCAATATCAATTAGTCATCGATGTCATCGTTTTGAAATGGATTGGTTTGATTTGATTTTGTGAATGGACAAAATACCATGTGATAATGGATTGCTATAAGAAAAAGATTATGCTATTGCTTCCTTTGGGAAAAAGTATATCATTTTATGGTGAAAGTAATATTTTTCGACCACATTTTTCCAAGTATTCTCATGAATTTGACAGTTGGGTGGCTAACCTTGTGACAGAACCCGCTGAAAATGATAAAATGTATATATCAATCAGGGTGGTAGAGGAGTATATAGATATTTTTCTAGAAGAACTATATGGGTTACCTTCGAATCAAGAAATAGAATTTACGATTGATGTGAATCTAAATGTCAATCTAATATCAATACCTCCCCACCGTATGACACAAGCTGAGCTAAAAAAAGCTGAAAACATAGTTTTAAGATTTGATGGAAAAAAGGTTTATGTCGACCCAGTGTATCTTCTTAGGGTGTGGTAGCATTGTTCTTTAAAAAGAAATATGGAACTTTGAAAATGTGTATTGACCATCGACAATTGAACATAGTGATAGTTAAGAATAAATACCCACTGCCTTGAATTGGCGATTTATTTGATCAGTTAAGAAGTTCTCAATGGTTTTATAAAATCGATATGAGATCTAGATATCATCACTTGAGAATAAGAGAAGAGGATATTTTGAAAACTACTTTCATAACTTAATATGGCCATTATGAGTATTTGGTAATGTCGTTTGGATTAATAAATGCGCCAGCTGCATTAATGGATCTTATGAATTGAGCTGTAAAACCATACCTTGAGATATTTGTTATTGTTTTTATCGATGACATTTTGATTTATTCCTCTTCAAGACAAGAGCATAAATGAAACTCACGTGTTGTACTGGACTTGTTAAGACAACATCAACTATATGCTAAAAACTTAGCAAATGTGAATTCTGGTTGAAAGAAGTTAATTTGTTTGGACATGTTGTTTCTAAAAATGGTGTGACAATGGATCCTTCAAAAATGGAGGCAGTACAATATTGAGAACAACAAAAATCAGTATCTGTGATACGTGATTTTTTGGAATTGGCTAGTTATTATCGATGATTTGTAGAAGAATTTTCTAAAATAATTACGCCTTTAACAAGGTTAATGAAGAAAGGAGTAAAATTTGATTGGGATGACAAATGTGAAATTGCATTTCAATTTTTGAAGAAAAAATTAGTATCACCACCGGTTCTTATAATTCCAGAACGAGGGAAAGAATATACAATATACTGTGATGCATTGTTGAAAGGATTAGGTTGTGTGTTAATGCAAGATGAACGAGTAATTGCATATGGTTATAGACAACTAAAACCTCATGAATGTAATTATCCATTGCATGATATGAAATTAGCAGCTATGGTGTTTGCCTTAAAACACTGGAGATATTATCTTTATGTGAGACTTTTGAAGTATGTTCATATCATAAAAGTCTAAAATAGTTGTTTACCTAGAAGGAATTGAATCAGAAACAACCACGTTGGATGGAATATTTAGAAGATTATGATTACTCTTCATTACCATCCAAGTAAAGCAAATGTGGTTGTTAATGCTTTATGTAGAAAATCGAGAATAGCAGCAGCCGGCTTATGTATACGACAATATAAAATGTGGTATGAGATAGATACTTACAATTTACAACTCCAAAGATGAATCGATGGGTATTTCTTCAGAATGTAGTAGTAAAACCCATTTTACTACAAAGGATCATAGAATTGCAATCTCAAGATAGAGAATTGGTTAATTTAAGAGCCACAATTTTAGCTGGGGAAGTTGTAGGATTTTCAATTGGAACTGAAAAATAAATAAGATATCTTGGAAGATTGGTGGTTCCAGATTTAAAGAAATTGAAAGAGGAAATTTTGAAGGAGTATTATTATTCCAAATTTTCTATTCATCCTGATAATACTAAAATGTATCAAAATATGAAAAGAGAAATGTAGTGGAAAGGAATGAAAGGTGATATAATTAAATGTGTAGCAAAACTCTTGACACGACAAAAGATAAAAGGCAAAACATAAGAGACCATCAGGATTGTTAGAATCTTTATCAAAAGTAGAATGGAAATGGGAATTTTTTGATGAGTTTACCAAGGTTTGCTAAAGGTAATGATGCAATATGGGTAATAGTTGATTGATTTAATAAATCTAGTCATTTTATACCGTTCATTAGAATATTTAAGTAAACTATATATGTGACCTATAATGAGATTACATGGAGTACCGAGATCAATTATTTCTTACAGAGATCCAAGATTTACTTCAAAATTTTTGAACAGTCTATAGAAGAAAATGAAAACCAGATTATATTTCAGTACATCATATCATTGCCAAACAGACGGTAAATCTGAGAGGACAATACAGATTTTCGAAAATATGCTGAGAGCTTGTGTTATTGACTTTTAAGAAAGTTGTTTAACACCCAGAATTTCTGCTAAAATAATTTTTAGGATTTACGTATTGATAAACGACGGAGTTTTAGTCAGAATCGAAAGCGAAAAATTTAGGCGGTTGGGTAAAAGATTATTTTGACACTAATAGCTGGAGAAAATTTTAAGAATTCAATCAGAAACGGACTGAATAACCGTTTGATTAAATGGTTAGAGGTTGAAGGTGATTTAATAATTAGGTTATTATTATTAAAAAATAAATAAAAAAACAAAACAACAAAACTACCTTCGGTTCTTCTTTCTTGTGCAGAAAACCTCCCTCTTGTAACACCCCGAGAACCCACACGTTCCAGGTATGCTACTAACGTCTACACACTATGACATACAGAGACTTGACGCGAACTCACTTAATTTAATACCACTTTCATTTTCAAATCATATTCAAAAGAACATTTGTAAGTATAAAAATTTTCAACTCGGTTCGAAAGCAACTCGCGCTCCGAAGAAGGAACACGAAATCCTCAATATAAAATACGCAGCGGAAAAGACAATTTAAAAAAGTTTAAAAAATAAAATGACAAGACTCGAAATCCTAGGAAGGAGTCCAATACACGCCTTGCACTACCCGACTCGGTGCTGCGCACTCGAGTAGCGGCGCCACTCGCCCATGGTCTCGCGTCGTGCACCGCGCGCGCACTCGACCTGGCATTGCGTGCCTCGTACGCGCCCACTCGATCTGCGAGACGCGTGCCCCGCATGCCCACATCTCCACTTCGGCGTCCCGTGCGCACCCTCCCCGGTGCCGCGCGCCAACTTGACAGCGCCGCGTCACGCGCATGCCCACAGCCCTGCATGCCCCACGCACTCTGCCCCCACACAGCACATCCGCATGCACGCCTTCACCCGACACTGCACGACTCGTGCGCACTTGCAGGGTAGCGTGCCCTGCTCGTCTGCGGTCACGCCATGCTCCCGCGCACACCGCCACTCCCTTCGCGCCTCACCGCGCACACTCTGATCTATTCCGTACCCTCTCGACTCTCCGACCTTTCTCCCAAAAATTCGACAGAGTAACGCCTAAAAACTAGCTATCCCAAAATTTTAAACCTTGCACACAGTACACCAGAAAACTAAAAATATCCATCTAGAGAATCTCCAATACAAAATCGAAGTTCAAAGATAACGAAATCCATCAACTACAAATGAAGAAAGTGCACAGTATAGAGCAATATCATACTCTAACATATAAAATCCCCAAAAGTCACAAGCACTCCATGAACTCCTATACAATTGACGCCTATACAAACTCGTCCGATCAACTATGTATCCCGACACAACAGACGAAAATACCCCAAAACAGTCTAATCATCACCTACCATCTCCACGGGTCGGGTCACCCTAACAAATCCATCGTCCGGTGCCTCGGTCGCGCGCCGCCAACTGTCCTACGCTTCAGGACTAGGCTTTCATGGCTCACCAGTGACAATATCTGCACCTACACCATATAACACACAACATAAGCCTAACGCTCAGTAAGTAATGCGATATGAAAGTAAAAGTCGACAATGCTATCCTATCACATGCAGTTTTTACACTCACATTCATGTTGTCACATCTGTGACGCGTAGTGTAACCACACCAGGGTAAGGAGGAACCTAACGCCGCCCTACACCCTGACACGTCGCCATCGTCCAGGACTCCCCAGCAACGAGGCCCACAAGCTACACACACGCATCACCACACAACAACTCCATCAGGGTGAGGGTGTACCTCGTGCCACACTACACCCTGACACGTCGCCCCCGTCCTAGCCTCCCCAGTAACGGGGCTACAGTTGCCACACACACACATTTCACGACAGCCCAGCCGGCCCACTCCTCAACCAGAATCCGTGAACTAGTGTTGCACTAGCCCGGACACTAGAAGGATCCGCTGTACCAATATCCATCATCCTCACCATCGACACATACACGCCACGTGACGGCCCAGCCGACCCACTGTTCGAGCGAAATTCATGGTTGGTTACGCACTGTCCTACATACTAGCAGGATCCGCGGTACCACCGCCACGCGTCTCACCACTTACTCAAAATATGTTCAAAACCATTTTCGTTCTCTTTTTAAAAACATGATACATGTCAAACAATACGCACGCACACCACAATCAACAACATAAATCGTAAAGTTCCACGGTGTAGACCCACCTAAGTAAAACACATGTATGCACTACTTACCTGGCGTCCTAAGCTTACTCGACGCACAGATTCGCCAAAAAACGCCTCAACCTAAAACATAAACAATCGCCCATCAATCTTCGCATCAAAATTCACTAAATAAGCTAAAAATCACATTCCTTAACTAACCCCATGAAATCCCAACTAAACGAGTCAATAATTCGGTTCGGCAGAAAACCAGCCTAAACTTCAGACGTGCATAACTTTTGCTTCCGTTATCAGAATTGAGCGATTCAAGAGATTAAACGTTCCCTTAGGAACCTAGTTTAACACACTAAGATGAATTTTAAAACGGTAAGCTGCAGCTAGGTAAAAAACACCAAAAACCAAATCTACCCTTCACCCAAATTTCACATCTCCGTTTTTCCCTCAACCAAAACTCACTCAAAACTCACCTTACGCACTAAAATAAGCAACGCTAACATCACATGTCACAATTCTACTAAAACCACTCAATAATTTGACTTGGTCCAAAATTCGATATAAATTTTCGACGCGCATAACTTCTACGTCGGACATCAGAATCAAACGATTCCAGCAGCCAAACGTTCCTCTAACAACCTAATTTCACCCACTAAAACGGAATTTAAAATGAATAATCAAATGGCATTACAACTCTCTTGGTCCTCTCCTCCTCTCGGACGTTTTCTATCCATTGCACAAGCACTTTACACTAGCTCTTAAATCACCCCAAACATTCAGCTCAAACCTCACAAAATCGAAAGGAAAACAACCATCACGCTCAGCCTTCAAAACGAAGAGAGATAGGGGAACACTCCCTTCTCTCGGCCGGCTTCTGGGTGCAGAAAGGCCGAGCCACCAGCTGCCCCCAGCACACACACACTCTAGCTCTCAAAGCACCCCAAAACCCGAGCTCAACCATCGAGAAATTCAGAGACCACCAAACTGCTCCCACTCAGTCGACCGAAACCAAAACAAGTGAGGGGCTTACCTTTGGTCTTTCAGCATGAAAACGTCGAGCCAGCACCTCCCCTCAACTCGTTGGCACTCCCTTCGCACGGTCGTCGTCCGTCGGCTGGTCGCTCAGTCCCCGGTTCTTCGTCGCGGGCGAACAGCCAAAGAGGAAAGTAGAATGGCTTCCTCGTGAAGCCATTATGGTTTTCATTTCATTATTTTATTATTATTATTTTTTAAATTAATTTAAATAATTAAAATTTACCAAAACGCCTTCACGTGTTTTAATCGTCCGCATCTTCGTTAAATTTGCATCCTCTCGACTTTAAAAATTTCATAATGGTTCTACAAATTAAATCCCGAGCATCGAAAAATAAATTTCCAGCTAAAACCTTTTCCGAAAACTCTAACCGAGACTTAATTTAAAGTTCAGAAATTAGATTTAAGATTCAAAATTTCTCGGGTTATTACACCTCTCCTCCTTCTTCGGCGAGTTCTTCCTTTCTAGCGACGATTCTCTTCAATTCTCCTCCATTTCTTCAAATTAACGGTAAGTTTTAGTTAGTTCTTAGTAGATAGTTAGGATTCTAGTTGTTTTGAGTGTTAAATGTGAAGTTAGAGGGAGTATTGGGTAGTTTCGGTGAATCCTAGGAGAGAGATACAAGATTTGGAGGTTTATAGTTGATTTTTATCCGTGCATTGATGTTTAAGCTAGAAGTATGCGTAGATTATGAGTTTTATGGAGAAAATTGAGTGTTTTGATAGCCAAATACTCAGATTACAGAACGGTTTCCGTTCGACCACATTCGGTAAACCTGTAAGTGTTAGATTAGGAATTAGATTAGAGTGTTAGGAATTAGACATCCTCAGGAGTCCATAGCATTTCGAATCGTCCAAATCAGATAAGTATTAGATAAGTTATGCATTTTCAAATTTGGTAGGAAACTGTGTAGGATTTCGGGTTTAGCTAGAAGTGGCAGTTTAGTAAGAATCTATGACTTCCATGTTAGAATTTTATAAGTGGAATTAATTGATGTGTGGTTTTATAGGTCCAGTTAGCGTATGAAGTTACGAATGAGTTGCTATGGACACCAGGTAAGTAGTGCAGTAGGTGCTTTGCCTTCGGGCTTACATCACAGTTTGATAGGATGCATGCACGTTTATTTTATGTTATGCTTTAGTGATTATGCATCATGGTTTTAAAGTACGAAAATGAATTTCTATGTTTTTACGAAGTGAAACAGTAGGGTGTGATGTGATGAACGAAATGAGAAGATACGTAAGAAGATAATGAAGATGGGGTTGAGTGGTCTTGTCCCCAGAGGTGGACCGCGAGGTATATCACTTCTTCCTCCGATTTACATGGTGGCCTTGTCCCGAGAGGTGGACCTCAAGGTGTGTCACTTTGATCTAGCACGTAAAGAAGAACCCAGTAGTAAGAAAATAAAGAAGATGTAAGAAAGAGACGAAAACGAAAGTAGAGACAAAAATGTAGAAACTGCTTATATTAGGATATGTGTGTTTTTAGTATGTATGTTTTTATGTGCATTACTTACTTAGTATTAGACTAATAGATGAGTTTTGTGATGTAGGTGACGAGGCAGTAGCTGGTGAGTACCCTGAGCAAGCCCAGAATTAGGAGGCGGTTGGAGGAGTGCGTTCGTGGATGGTCTGACCAGCTGTTGGGGAGTTTTGACAAGGGCGAGGTATGCAAGGGAGTTTAGGTATTTCAAGTTTAGTCGGAGTCGTTTTGAATTGATACGAAGTGTAAATGCGTTTTAAACAATTGTAGTCATTTTAAAGTATATATTGGTTTTGAATAGATTAGGGAGTACACGTTTTTGCTATTTTGACATTGAGTCGAATTTTGGTTGTTTTTAGAAAGTTTAAGATTTTAAACATATTTTGTGAAGCAAGTGTCGACCTGTGCTAGAAGGTGTCGACCGCTTAGTGTGAAAAGGAGTACAGAGTGTCGACTTGCATGTAAGGGGGTTGACCAAACTCTACAGGTGTCGACCGCTTAGGTCGACCTACTTGGACAGAGAGTAGTAAAGTGTCAATCGGTGCATGCAAGTGTCGACCGGTAGCGTAAAGTAGACAGGATAGAGAGTAATGAAGTGTCGACCGGTGTTCACAACTGTCGACCAGTACTCGTTAGCATGAAGAGAAGAGAAGTATCGACTAATAATGTCGACCGGTGAAAACAGAGGCAAAACAAGTGTGATCGGTGTTTACAGGGGTCGATAGAAAATGATTTTTTATGTTTTTGGAAAACTTGAAACTTTATTTAAACTGATTTTTATCAAAGTCTTCCGCTGCGATGATTTTAAACATTTTCAAAAATATCGTTTTAAGTCGAGGAACAAAAGTTTTAAATTTTTAAACGAATTTTACTCGAGCGTATTTGAGTGAGTAGTAGTAGTGAGCGTACCTGGAACGTGTGAATTCTCGGGACGCTACAGTTATGGTATCAAAGCAAAAAGAGAGCGGACTGGAAACCGGCGAGTCAGTTTTCGGATCGCTGCAAGTTGGGAGGATAATTTTCATTTGATAGAGTTTACTTATAATTATAGTTATCAATCTACCATTGGTATGACATCATTTGAAGTTTTATATGACAGGCCGTGCAGATCTTCTTTGTGTTGGGATAAAATTGGAGAAAACATTCTTTTGAGACCATAATTAATTCAAGAAACAAATAAGTAGATTAAGTTAATAAAACAACGACTTTTAATTGCTCAAAGTCGCCAAAAGCGTTATGCGGATCAACAAATGAAACCATTGGAATTTCATGAAGGTGACTATGTATTTATCAAAGTTAAGTCTCATAAAGGTATACAAAACTTGGTAAGGGTGAAAAATTAGCACCAATATTTGTTGGACCTTTTGAAATTTTAGAACAAATTAGTGTAGTGGCTTATATAGTTGCCTTACCACCACAATTAATGGATATACATAATGTATTTCATGCATTATTTCTGCATAAATATGAACTAGATTCTTCACACATAATTGATTAGAAAGAGTTGAACCTCTAGCCTAGAATAATAATGGAAGAGTACCTTATTGCAATTTTAGATATGCAAGACAAGATACTTAGAAATAAAGTAATTTCAATTGTCAAAGTTCAATGGTGACATCAAGGAATGGAGGAGGCTATGTGGGAGCTTCATCCAGAGATAGAAACAAAATACCCTTGGCTCTTGGAGAGTTAGTAAATCTAAATTTCAGAATGAAGTTTTCTTTAAGGAGGGCATAATGTAATAATCCGAAAAATTTGCTTGCATCATTTGCTCATAATTAAATGATGAAAATATGATATAATTGAGAGATATGAGTTTTAGAGTACTACAAATGCATGATTAGAAATAAAATATAGGATTATGCATAGTGAAAGATAAAAATAGTAACTGTTTTCACATAAGATTTTGCATATTCTTGCACATTTGATAGCCAAATGTGTATGAAATATTATGATGATGAATTAGACATCTTATGGAAGAGAATGACATTTGAATTATGTGATTTGGAGTTTTGTAACTTAAGTTAGACATGTTTGAAATTGACTAAGTCAGTTTTATGGCCAAAACTGTACTGTCTTGGTAAATTACTTTAATTTTGATTTTAAACTGAGAATTTAGAGAAGTTATCAAAGGAGAAATATTCTCAACATCCTATAGTATGTGGCTATGCAAAACAATAGAACACCAATGAGTTTGTGCCACGTGTCACACAAGGATTAATGACTAATTATGTCATTAAGGTATAACTATGGGGTAATTAGAATTAATTAATCATGATTAATTAAGTTAATCTTGGTAATTAACTTAATATTAATATAAATTATTTATTTTAAGCTAAATATGATTAAATGATAGTTAATATGGTATCTTTGCAATTTTATACAAATTAAAGGGTAAAATAGTTATTTTACCTTAATGAATAAGGTCAAAATGGTAAATTGGCCAAAGAGAACTCTAGAAACTCTCCTTAAAGCAGGAGAGGTTGTGCTTCCTTGCTACACAACGAGAGAGGAGAGTGAAGAGAAAAAACAAGAAGAGAAAGAGTATTTCGAGAAAAATTGGAAAAACTCGAGGAAAAAAATGGACTTTTGAAGAAGTGCTCTATAGAGAAGTTGTTAGGACTTCAAAAGGATCCCAAAACACTAAAAAAAAAGTGGATCAAATATTACCTTTGAGAATCAATCCAAGAGGTAAGTAATTCTAATCCTTAAAGAATTTAAATTTTCTGTAATTAACTAGTATAGGTAGAGATTTTAACCTATGGATGGTGAATTATTGACAAATGTTAATTATGAGAAATAATGGGTGCTCGAGATTGAATGAAGAAGTTGAAATCAAATTTGGAAGTAGGGTCATGGATTCCAAAATGTAAAGGTGTGAATTGGTTTTAAGCTATATGTTGAAAATTATACAATTTTATTATATTGTTAATAATTTTAATATTACAAGAAGTATGTTTGGTCACACTAGAACCCAATATATCTCACCGACTATATATTGTGTGACGTATATAAAGCACGTGAAATAGAAGAGAAGTGAGAGTGAGTCCCCCTTAAGTTGGAAATCCCTAACTCTCTGAAGGTATATTTTATGATATGTATGCACTTATTGCAAACACCACCAGTAAAGAACTACATAGTGTGTGCATCTTTACATACGATGAGTTATATGATCATGCATATAAACATTCATAACAATATGTTAATAAGGTACTTGCTAAAGTTGGATTCTAAATGAAATTTAATTTATGCACTTAGCATTCAAATAATAGTATTGCTGTGTGAAAGACATGTATTTCATGATGTTCATATCATACATTCATAAGATACGATTTGAAGCCTAGAATTATAATTAAGGATTGGGGTTGGTCCTATTTGTAATAACCTGAAAAAGTTCAGATTTTTTGAAAGTTTAATTAAGTCTTGGTTGAAATTTCGAGGAATATTTTAACGGATAAATTAACTTATAAAACTCGGAATCTAAATGTAGTGACGGTTTTTGAAAATTTTAAGTCGGGAGGACACAAATTTAAAAAAGTTACGGACGGTTATGTGCGTAAGGGCGTTTTCAGTAATTTGTTTTGTTAAAATAAAAAATAAAAGAAAAGAAAAAAAAATAAAACAACCGAACGGCTTCGCAAGTAAGCCGTTCCGTGTTCTGTTCTTTGGTTGAGCACCCGAGAGCAAAACCGAGTGTGTGAAGGTGAAGCTGAGCGGCGATCGACACTCCTCCCCGACGGCGAGCTCTCCTCCGGTGTTCGCCTCGTCCTCGGTCGTTTCCTGTGTCCTGAAGCGAGCCTCGTCGCTTACTTCCTGCTCCAGTAAGCCTCCTCCCTGTGCGGCAGAGCTTTTTGGCCAACTCGTTCTTTCCTTTCCCCGACCATTTTCTTTCCCATTTCCGGTTCTTTTATGACGACAGCACGTTTTCTCGGTGCTATTTTTCTCGTCCCTGTGCCGAGACCTAACTTTCACCCTCGATAAGCATCTCCTCTCCTTTTTGTTTTGATGCCCGATCAAATAGAGTCGAATTTGCTTAAATTTCTGAGATGTTAGGACAATGTTTGGATGTTTTGAGGTGCAATGCGTGGTGTTCAATTGCTTGGTTGTGAAATGCACAATTTTAGAAGGAGACTGTGTGGGGTGTGCTGTGAATTCGGGTTTTTTGAATTAGAAACTTTAAATTGTTACTAGATTATGCTTAATAGGTTAAAATGTGATTGTTCGGTGAAGAAATTTGTGGAAATCGGATTGAAGTTGAAATTCAGATTTTTTTCATGTAAACAAAAGGTTCCGTTTTTGGCCGTTTTGGCCTAGCTTCAATTATTCGTTTTAAATTCTGCTTTAGTGGGTGAAATTAAGTTGTTAGAGGAACGTTTGGCTGCTGGAATCGTTCGATTCGGAAGTCCGATGCAAAAGTTATGTGCATCGGACGTTTATGTCGAATTTTGGACCGAGTCAAAATATTGAGCATTTTTAGTAGAATTGTGATGCGTGATGTTAGCGTTGCTGATTTTAGTGCGTAAGATGAGTTTTGAGTGAGTTTTGGTTGAAGGAAACAAAAATGTGAAATTTAGGTGAATGACATATTTGGTTTTGGTGTTTTTCACCTAGCTGTGGGTTACCGTTTTAGAATTCGTTTCAGTATGTTAAACTAGGTTCCTAAGGGAACGTTTAGCCTCTTGAATTGCTTGATTCCGATAACGGACGCAAAAATTATGCGCGTCTGAAGTTTAGGCTGGTTTTCGGCCGAACCGAATTAGTGACTCGTTTTAGTTGGGATTTCAGGGGTTTAGTTAATGAATGTGATTTTTAGCATATTTAGTCAATTTTGATGCGAAGATTGATGAGTGATTGTTTATGTTTTAGGTTGAGGCTTTTTGGCAAAGTTGTGCGTCGAGTGAGCTTAAGACGCTAGGTAAGTAGTGCATGCATGTGTTTTGCTCAGGTGGGCCTACACCATAGAACTTTAGGATTTATGTTGTTAATTTGTGGTGTGCGTGCGTATTGTTTGACATGCATCATATTTTTAAAAAGGGAACGAAAATGATTTTGAATATATTTTGAGTAAGTGGTGAGACGCGTGGCGGTGGTACCGCGGATCCTACTAGTGTGTGGGTCGGTCCGTAACCAACCTCAGATTCTGCTTGAGGAGTGGGCTGGCTGGGCCGTCACGCGGCGTGTATGTACCGACGGTGAGGATGATGGGCAGGGGTACCGCGGATCCTACTAGTGTGTGGGCTGGTGCAACACCAGTCACGGATTTCGCTTGAGGAGTGGGCCGGCTGGGCTGTCGCAAAATGTGTGTGGCAACTGTGGCCCCGTTGCTAGGGAGGCTGGGACGGGGATGACGTGTCAAGGTGTAGTGTGGCACGAGGTACACTCTCACCCTGATGTAGTTGCTATGTGGTGATGCGTGTGTGTAGCTTGTGGACCTCGTTGCTGGGGAGTCCGAGACAGTGGCGACGTGTCAGGGTGTAGGGTGGCGCTAGGTTAATTCTCACCCTGGTGCTGCTACACTACGCGTCACAGATGTGACAACATGAGTGTGAGTGTAGAGACTGTATGTGATAGGATTGCATTGTCGACTTTTACTTTCATATCGCATTACTTACTGAGTGTTAGGGTTATGTTGTGTGTTCTATGGTGTAGGTGCAGATATTGTCACTGGTGAGCCCCGAGAACCTAGTCCTGAGGTGTAGGACGGTTGGCGGCGCACGACCGAGGCACCGGAAGACGGATTGTTAGGGCGACCTGACCCGTGGAGATGGTAGGTGGTGGTGAGATTTACTCGGGTTGTTGTTTTGTGTCGGGATATTCATAGTTGATCGGACGAGTTCGTATAGGCATCGGTTGTATAGGATTGTATAGAGCGTTGTGGTGTTTTGCAGACACGTGTGAACTTTTATATGTTAGAGTATGATATTGCTCTATACTGTGGACTTTCTTCATTTGTAGTTGATGGATTTCGTCGTTTTTAAACTTCGAGTTTGTATTGGAGATTCTCTGGATAGTTTGATGGATAGATATTTTTAGTTTTCTTATGAACTGTGTGCAGGGTTTAAATTTTGGGATAGCCAGTTTTTAGGCGTTACTCAGCTGAATTTTCGGGAGAAAGGTCGGGGGGTCGAAAGGGTACGGAATAAGTCTAGGGAGCGTGGCGTGACCACAGGCAAGCGGGCACGCGGCCCTGCAACTGCACACGGGTCGAGCGACGTTGGGTGAGGGCGTGTGTGTGGACGTGTTTCACGGAGGCAAGGTGCTGTGGGCATGCACGTGACACGGTGGTGTCGAGTTGGCGCGCGCGGCGCCGAGAGAGTGAATGCGAGGCACGCGATGCGAGGTCAAGTGTGTGCGCGCGCGGTGCGCGGCGCAAGACCATGGGCGCGAGGCGCCAGGTTATGGCGCGAAATGTTAGGTTATGGTGCGCGGCGCCGCTACTCGGGCTAGCAGCACTTAGTCAGGTAGCGCGAGGAGTGTGTTGGACTCCTTCCTAGAAATTTCAAGTTTTGTCGTCTTATTTTTTTTAAACTACTTTAAATTGTCTTTTCCGCTGCGTATTTTATGTTGAGGATTTCGTGTTTCCTCTTTGGGGCGCGAGTTGTTTTCGAATCAAATCTCTGTATGTCATAGTGTGTAGACGTTAGTAGCACACTGGGAACGTGTGGGTTCTCGGAGCGTTACACTATTCTTGTAAAATTCATAACTTTGTAACTATTAAGTATTAACTTTACTTACTAAGCTTCTTTAGCCCATCCCATTGTGGTTCATATTTTTAGAAACAAGTGACAACCAAAAGGATAAGGTAGAGGGCTAAGAGGTTTAAATTAAGCTTAGACATGGGCTCGAAACTCTTCTGCCGAGTGTGTGTGTGGGTCTGTTTCCGCTGCATGTGTTTGTGTTTATAGTTGTAGTGTCTGTAAAGGTTACATTTGGTGAACCAAGTGATCTAATTAAAAGGTTTGTCAGCATGGTAAATAACATATTTTGTGATGATATATGATAAAAATGATAAATCATATAATTGATCATGGTAGACATAATTAAAAGAAAAATTCACACGCCTAATTTCATTATCATGATTAGGTTTAGTGTGTATGGGTACTTGTAGAAATCACAATTTTGGTTTCTGAGGGTGTCAAGATCGGGGTCGTGACAATTCAGGACCTAGAGACCCGCCACTAACTTCTTCAAGAAGTTTTTTCAGATGAATCTGCTAGTATTTGTTGAAAGAGCTAACCCCCAGGCATCCGAGCATTGGTTGAGGGTCATGCGCAATAACTTGATTACTATGATAGTTCCCGCAAAGTACATAGTGAAAATTTTCACCTTCTATTTTGAGATGATGATGGGTGTTTGGTGGAAATTCTGAGGTAGACTATCTAGTGGAGATTATGAGATGAACACAATTTGACGCTATATCTAGAGATAATTACTACAATTCTAATCACAGACAAAACATGATCAACACATACCATGACCCGGAGCAAGTGAGCCTTACTGTTCTAAAGTATTATGAAAATTTTGTAGAGCTATCACAATATATTACAAATATGGATCAAGTGGACTAAATAGTTAAGTTTCGGAAGAATCTAGGGCCTAAGACTTGCTGTCATTGGTCTGCCATAGAGTTCAGTTTCATTTATAAAGTTGTTGCTCCTACTCAACGTGTTGAAGCTAATTTGGATGAGTTTTTTTTTCTTCGGAAAATATAAAGGCAATGGCAAGAAAAAGTAGTCCGTTGGTGGAAAGATGAGCAAAAAAGATCAAGAAAATGGTCAAAATAAAGGAAGACACACTTTTGTAAGTGATTGTGGGCAGCCCAGTGGTGGACCTTATGGTGATGGGCATACTTCCTTGTATGCTTCCCATACATGTGGGTTGGTTTCGGAGTTAGCAAAGCTTATACCAGTTAAAGTCAACATGGTTTTTCTGGATCACAAGCTTTCTCTCCACAACAATCAGTCGAATATAGACATCCCCAGTCTCATCACCATCACTCATTGGGAATGATTTTTTAGGCTTCATGCTCATCAACAGAGTTTTGCTTATATTTATACTTTTATGAGATCTACCTATTAGATTGTTTGATCCCTAGCACATCCATGGGTTGCTGCGATTATAACATAAAAGGGAAAAAGAAGATGACTAGGTAGGCTTACGTAGTTAGCACATCTAAGGCTTTTTATCAAACTTTCCAAGGCATCATTGATGGTCTTATTGCCTTCTTTAACAGTATTTTACGTGTCTTGTTTCACTTTGGAATGACATACTCGTTTATTTTGGCTTTGTTTGTTATTTGCATGGGTGTTGCAATAGAGAAACTAGAAAATCCCTACTTTTGAGTACTCCCTTCAGTAAGAGATGTGAGGTGCATTATGTAATTCAGTCTACTACTTTCATTATCTGTGAACATGAGTTATCAGTTGATCTGATAGTGTCATCTATAGATTAGTTTGATGTTTCCAGGTATGGATTGATTGAGTCTTTATATGGCTGAGAATGAATATTATCAGAAGAGGATGACTCTTCAGTTGGAGCATGTACGGATTCTTGTATATCCATGTAATACCCACATGTTATCTATTGACCAATCAAAGTACCTATTTACAACTTAACATGAATATTAGACAAAGGAGATAGTTGAAGTATATAGAGGATTATGACTTTTCTTTAGACTACCATGTCGGTAAAATTAATGCAGTGCCTTGAGTCATCGTCCTCCCGGTTCACTCTCTTGTTTGATATTGAAGAACTAGAAGAGTTGTTTGACCATCAATGATCTTGATTTATTGCATTGATGATAGTCAGTCTGTACGTATGTTTAATCTAGTAGCAACTTCATAATGGGAGAAAAACTTTACACATCTTATTATGTTTTTGCTCTGGTCTTTGTTATGAGTTTCTAAGTTTTATATTTGGTTTAACGGGAATTCAAACCTTTGGCAACTCAAGTTGTGAGACAAATTTATTTCTTTCTTGTTAATTCAATCTTTAGTTTGAGTATCTTTATATTCTTCTGCTTGAGTCGTTCATGATTGCATAATTAGTTGATTAGTAGGCATATTATTCCTTTTTATATTGTAATTACTTGCTAAATTAGAATTTGTAACTCGTAAAATTGCTGTTAAATTCTGATTACATGTGGCATATAGATAACAATGTTTATGTTGAAGTTTCCGTTGCTTTACTTAAGAAGAAGTGAACGAAATGGTTCAAATTTGTGTGATTGTCGTATATATTCTGTCGTTTTTCTCGTTCACTGATGTTATCAATAAATTAAAATCAAAGATCTTGTTTTGGTTGTTTAGAGATTAGAGATTAATTAAAGAACTTCTTTGTATTAACTATTCAATAAAGAAACGTTAAGATCATCATAAATTGTTGATGTTTTTGGTCAAATATTCAATTATTGATTGATATGTTATTTAGCAGGTTGAGGGTTGAGAAATCATCTTAGATGATTTTTTGTATTTTAAGGGCTGAGTTATAGTGCCCAATAATTCAAGTTTGAGGCAGAAATATTTTACTAATAGCCATAAGTCTAGATTTACTATTCACCTTAGTAGCACAAAGATGTATAATAACTTGCAACATCAAAATTAGTTGATTGATATGAAACATGATGTGGTTGTTTAGATGTTTAACTTGTCAGGAGATTAAGGCTGAACATGGTAGGATAGCTGGTTTATTACAGCATCTACGTAACCCTGAATGAAAATAAGATAAGATTATTATGGTTTTTGTGACTAGATTACCATTTGGACATATTGACTTAGTCTGCACATTTTATTCTGTTCACAATGAATTTCTTCTAGACAAAGTTGAGTAAACTCTATGTTGAAAACATCATTTGTCTTCGTGGTGTTACTTCTAATGTTGTATCAAGTAGGGATCTCGATATTCATTTCCAAGTTTTGGATAGATCTCAAGATTCACTTCCAAGTTTTAGAGAGCTCTATAAAGAGAATTGGGCATTGAACTTAATTTGAGTCTTGTGCATCATCATAAGGCAAATGGTTAGTCTGAGTTCATGATCTAATTCTCGAGGACATGTTAATGTTTTGTATTCGTGATTTCAGTGATATTTGGATGAAACGCCTACCATTGGTGGAGTTTGTTTATAACAATAGCTATTAGAATAGTATTGATGTTTTACCATATGAGGTTTTTTTGTGGAAGAGTATGACTGGGGAACAACTTATTCCTTCCCTATATTGGTTATGTTTTTTATTTCTCAGCTTTTTCCCATTTTCTGTTCAAGTGGTAGTTACGATCGAGGGATCTTAGTGTGGAGGACCTCTTCATACGAATCTCTATATTTCCTCTTAATGCTTCAATTATGTTGCTTTGAAAGAAGATGCTTCAGCTTCAGCCACTCAAATTTTTGATAAATACTAAATAAGCCTCGACCATAAAGAAAAAGAAGCTCTTGGGAAGATCAAAAAAAGAACTTCTGCTATTAACGAATGAAAACCTTCAAATTATTAAAGATTGGTGAGGATATTTCAAAGTAAACATGAGAGTTTTGGAAACCTCCTGATGAGAGAGGTAGAGTTTGAGGCAGATAATTTTTAAGTTGTTAAAAGTTTGAGAAAGATGTGGTGTCAATCGTTTCGATGTTAAGGGTTAGTTGACTTCAAGATATGGTATTCTTGATTATAGAGCGAGTTGGTGTTGCAATGTATCAGTTGAATCCACAATTGAGTTATGTTCACAAGGCCTTTCATATGTCTACACTGAGAAAGTATACTCTTGATCAGTCACATGTCATCTTCTGAACGGATATTCTTATCCACGAGGATATTTCTTAAGAGGAAGAGCTCAAAAAGATATTGGATTATGAGATTAGGTTCACTATAAAAATCACATTGAAGGAAAAGCTACTTAGAAGATCCAGTCGGAAATAGTAGCGAGGTATTCCCACTTATTTGATGGTACACTTGAGATTGTTTTAAACTTTCGGAATGAAATTTCCTAAGTGGGAGATGATGCAATATATAACAAATAAATTTAGTAAGTTGTAGATTATTTTCTATTGGGTTAAAATCATTTTAACCCTCTAAGTATGGGGTTGATATGAAAAACCTTCAAAATATGTATATACAAAAAAAAAAAAAAAAAAAAAAACCTTAAATTATCAAAAACCCTTGGCGGGTGATCGATAACTCCTGTGTTAAATTTTACATATAAAATGGGTGAATGTTCTTATTAGAACAGAGGACCGTTCTATCAAGTCGTTCTCTACATGCAGGGCACGGGTGTGTAGGGGGTCTCCACTCCCCACCTCACCTCTCATTTTCCTCACACCCCGCACATGCGCATCTGATGAATGTTCTAAGAACGGTTCGCCGTGTTCTTAGAAAGCTTCGCCGTTCTAAGAACATGCGGGGGGTGTTCACCCTCAAACGGTCCCCCTATTTTGCGTTAGTATATAAGAAAACAGTCGGGTTTTTTCAAGAAAACCCGACTTTTCTCTCAGCCAAACCCTCAAATCCGTACATTTTGCTGCCAAACTCACCATTTTCGACGATTTTTCATCGAAATCTGCAAAAAAAAAAAAAACCTTCAATGAAATCACAAAACGAGCCGAAACCCTATCCTGAGCTGAAAATCCCCAAACTACTCCTCAGGTTTATAGTAGTTGGGACATGATGTAGCATATGCTGTAAATGTATGAGATGCAGCAGCAGATGTCCCAGGTGCAGCAGTAGCTGGATCAGAGGTATCAGATGCAGGAGTAGTTCGAGCAGCAAATGGATCAGAGGATGGACTCTCTGATAAGAAAAGTTGAAGAGCTCGCCATGAGCCAACAAAAGGTGGTTGAGTCACAGGACTATCTCATTGAATCCTTTAATGAGCTCACTGATAGGCTGACGAGTCGAATGGTGGACGAAGACGACAATATCTCATCGAAATAGGCTAGTTTAGATTTTATATTTCATTTTATGTACTTTATCTTTTGTATGTAAATATGATGTATTTTAATAAAATTTTATGTCCTGATGTATAGTATTTGTACTAGAATTTAACTAGTGGTTTATATTTATGATTTGAACTTACAGGAATTATGTGAAGATAGTTATGGAGGAGTTATAAAATAAACAAAACTCTATCCATTTTTTAAATTTTATTTTTATTTTTTTTAAATAAATTGAAATAAATAAATAGTTGTAATTTAAATAACCTATAATAAATAAGTATAATTAAAATAAACTGAAAAAATATTTAAATAATCAAAAATAAATCATCATAATTTGAAATATCTTCGGAGTGTGGTTTGTTATATCAACTACTTCATGCTAGAAGGATATCGCAAAGCTTAATGCTTGCAAGGCAAGTTTGAGTACTCCACTTTGTTCATAATCTAATGATTTTACTGCATGGTCATCACTTCTTTTTGTTAGAAAAAATTTCATTTAATATATGTTTTGCTCCATCAATCTTGGAAGTTCTATCAATGTGATCGAGTACTCTACTCTTTTTATAAAGTAACGAAACATCTTTTGATAACTTTTCGAAGCTTAATGCTTGCAAGGTAGGTTTGGAAAAGTTGCCAAGGCATGTTTTGCAGCTAAATGCTTCCTTAGCCGCGCGTCGCAGATTCCTGCACATAATGAAAACTAAATTAAAAAAGATTGACAGTGTATTTGTCAGCAAAATATGGTGAACTGTATTTGCATCTCGTCAAATGTGTTGAAACTCATAAACGTGTCTTCAGAAATAGCGCCTGAAGTGGATCCTCGGTGAGGACAAATACGACTATTGTGCCCCGGCTACCGCCATATACCGTACAACATCTTTGAGTTCCGCTTACTCATTGTGGAACTTGATGGCTCATCGACATCTCACACTCTTGTCTTATTCGGCCTACCAGGTTAGCGATATCTTCTGTGTGGGATGAAGTCTTTCATATTTGGTATCTGCGGCTACATTTGAGGGTTGCTCACGGGTTGCATAAATTATGAGTATATTTGCAAATAAGTTGCCTGGGATAGTATCGATGCACGTAATTTTCTGGTGACACTCTCATGAAATGCATACATGGAATAGAATAGAATGAACACATGGGATTCCAATAAACTCTCACTTGGTACAGTTGCACGCACCCGTATTCATGTCGACCACGTATTATTCGTAGTCGTTGCTGACCTCAAATTGTGCAACTCTCACGAGCTGAGAACTCACTTTCTAGCTTCTCAAGTTTTTTCTTTATCTGGGTAAACAGGAGGCCTGTTGATTGGGCTAACTTCTCAAATTTCTTCACAATGTGAGTCATCAAGCACTTATGGTCAAGATCGGTTTGTCCCTAACTGACAATAGAACTGCATTGAGTGATTCACACAAATTATTCAATCTCATTTCACTTGGAATTCGAAGAGAACGCATGACTAGCCCAATATTTAGGCTCTTCTGCTCGAAGCCATCTGTGGCATGCGAGCTAAATTGGTGTAATTCCTCATTCCTATTTTGAAATGCCACCTTATGTTTGCCCTTGCTGCATTCCACATCGCATCTCTGTATCCTCTGCACTGAAATTGGTCTTTGAAATTTGGGTACATATAGCGTAGGCAATAGCGGTATTCAGTCTTGAAATTTCTCTTCCAGTCTTCAGCAAACTCTAATATTTGAAAGAAAAATAGAGGCAATTTAAAACAATATAACGTGTAGAGTACTAATTAGGATAATTTCCAAGAAAAACTGCTCTTTACAGTCTCTTTAGACAGAATTACATTTTCAAGTAAGTGCCTAAGAAAAGTTGGAAGGGGTCACAAATAGTCTCACTTAAATTCCAGTCTCCTAGACGTAACTTACTTATACAGTACAATTACATCACTAATATTTAAAAAGACAAACAAAGACAACATCGAACAATATAATTACCACAACACGCCTATTTTGAAATAAGAATTGGAAATGTATTATACCCTTTGTCGATCAGAAATAATTGTCCATCCGGCTCCTAATTTAGTGTTCCAGTCTTTCTTCAAATATTGCAAGAACCACGTCCATGTGTACGTGCACTCTTTTTCTACAATGGCAACAGCAACAGAATATATTACATCGTTACTATCGATACTGACGGCTATGAGTAATTGGCTGAGACACGAGCCCTTTGCATGACAACCATCCAAATATATACTAGGGCGACCGTACTACAGTAGTCTTGTCTTGCAAGCAACCATGAATATATACACTCTTTGACATACCAATGAATCATCCCCCATCTTGTAAGTATGTGTTTGTAATGTGATATCCGGATTTGACATACATATTTATGCTGTGTATGACCATATTAGCTTGTATTGTTCGTCGCCCTTGCCTTCGCTAATTGTTCGAGCTACGTTTTTTGCTCTTTTGGCAATACTGAATGAAATGTTGACACTAAAATCAGTCCTTACAGTCTTGATAATGGAAGAGATTTCCCACATAGGTTGACTTTTGAACCTATCCCGATAATGATCTGTCACCCATTTTGCTCTAGCGTGTCGATTCTCAATTTTCCTCGAACAACTGTGAGAATCGATCAAACTCTTTATTTGAAACGTCAGCTCGCCTTACTTTTGAAAAGCATGTAGTCGCCATTCACACCCGTCTTCACACTCAACCGTTAGTCGCTGCTTGTCCCTTTTAATGAATTTTATCCCATAGCCATTTTCCAAATAATATTGGACTGTTTCCGCTTTAATATCCTTCAAATAACTATATCATTTCCAAAAACAAAACTCGATGAGATTTCTTCTTTTACCGGTATGTTTTTCACCTGATTATCATCTGAATCAACCGATATTTGAAGCTTCTCGTCTAGAGTTATGGGGGTCAAATGCACCTAGATTTTTTTATTTTCATATAAATGATCAAATGCTCAAAGATCACTATATGCACGAGTAGCGTGCAAATACCAATCCATATCGACATCAAAAGTTATTGACTCGTCTCAATCAATTGTTCTAGGTGAATCAGAATCCATGTCGTCGGTTATACAACAAAAATTCTCTTGAGCAAGATAATGGTAGAGAGCTTTTGGAGAGTTAGAGAACTTCGAGGTGGTGAGAATGAAACGCGAGAAATTCTTTAAATGAGTGGGGCATTGGGGGGAGAATGGGAGACCGCTCTTGTAGAACGGTCTCCCAATCTTTTACAGTACCACCTGTGATCAACCCATTATTGATCACGGACGATCAACTATTGGCTTATCACGGGTGTCACTGTACGAGAACGGGGGATCATTCTACAAGAGCGGTCCCCCGTTCTACGAGGGTGAGGTAGGGGTGTGGAGCCCCCTGCTCGCAGCGAGGGTGATTTCTACTCCCCACCTCACCTCCCGAGCGCCCATGCCCTGCACGTGGAGAATGCCCCAAAAGAACAGTTTTCCGTTTTACGTATAATATTCAACACAGATGATTATCAGTCACCTGCCAAGAGTTTTTTTTATAGATTTTTGATAATTTAAGAATTTTTTTAACATAAACATATTTTGAGGATTTTTTCGCACTAATTTCATACTTCGAGAGGTAAAATAATTTTAAATGTTTTCTATTAACTCAATTAAATAATGATTATTTGACTGATAGTAAGGTACGTAGAAGCCTCTATTTAAGTTGGATTTTTACCAGTCCAAATCTCTTTCTCAAAGATTCGGAGATGAAATTTCTGAGAGAAAGTTAAAGTGAAAAGTTGATTATGGTAGTGGAGTTGGGGTTTTTGCTGGTCCAGTGATGGAGTTAAAGGTAAGGTACACATTTTACTGTTTCTGCAAATTCTTTTGTTGCAATTCAAATCCTTTAAAGTAGGAATGCGTTGTACATCCAGACTTTTGTTGAAGAAATGTTAAATCAAAGTGGAGTCACTGGATTCCAAAAGAAATCAAAAGGGAATTTTACTGTAGGTCCGATTTTTTGATTTTTTGTTGATTATTTCATAGATTTCCATAATTTAGGGTAAAAATATGATCTTTGGGAAAAAAAGATTGAACTTTATGGCATTAGTTACACTCTGAAAGTACGTTGATGTTAACCTAGAAATTTAATGGCACGAATGTTCAATTGGAGGACAGGTTGGATTTCTATAAAATGCAAATTCAAGAACTTAATGCCGTTATAACGCCTGGGCATCCCTCTCTTCATTCATCATTTCCTTTCGTTTTGGGCAAGTGCTTTTAACCCATTGCAAGTCCTAACAACTATTTAGAAGATCTAGAATGATGCTACAAGAGATTTTATGCTTGGTACCGAGACTTCACTCATTTATCGGATTTCTCGGAATTTTGTACTTTTGGCAAGGTAGGAGTTTATTTTTTATATTTATCAGTGTATACATGATTTTATCAAACTTATTTTTATGTTTGTTGTCATATTTTCATGACATGTCAATTTTTATTCTATAAATGTATGATTTTCACTGTCACATTTTATTTTAACATGCAAATTTGTTTTGAACTATTGATTAGCTCGATAGTATGCCCTGAGACTTCGACCTGAGTGGGGGTAATTATTTGATACACATCTTTGGGTATTTGTGAAGATGTTTTTGTGATTTATTAAATCTAATAATGTGACTTCTGCTAGTGTTGTGTTTGATTGTGTTGTGTCCGTAAGTGCGAAATCCTAAACATGATAAAAGGTTGTTATGTTATTGTGATTATTGAATATCGTCTTTTCTTTTATACTTTGGGCAAAATGTGCTCAAAGTCAATGAATGTTTTCTTTTTCAATGGGTTTTATTTTTATAGCAGTGTATTATTTAATTTACATATCACAATATACTACGTTATTTCTGACACTTGCCCTACTAATATTTTGCTCCTTAGTTTTTATCATATGATTTTTATTGTAAAATGCGTACTCTTATTTTACAACATACTTTCTATAAAATTTAAATTTTTACTGAGTTAGTCAACTCACCCAAATGATTCCATTTCGAGTTTTAGTGAGCGAGATCATCAGTTGCCAACGCAGGATAGATCAACATTCTTATATGCTTTAATACTTGTATCTCTTTGAGAATTTTGTTGGTGAGATATAAATATCTCTTAGTATTTTCTCTTTTTATTTCGACTACTATGTTATTCTTCTCGTTCGACGGTTATATTTAGACTTATACTGTCATGTTTGTTATCTATAGTACTACTGTTGGACTAATAAGTTAGCCAAATATTATTAGCTTCTTGCCTTTTATTTTCTCGTAAGTTTTCTATCGCTATATTAACTAATTATTGTCAAGGGTCAAACAATTTGATCTACTTTTATGTTGGGTCGTTTTTTGTTTCTGCTTTAGTCCTTTTTTGGTCATATCAAAACAAATGTATTGCGAAAACAAATAAGGTAAGTGAAAATTTTCAGCATTGCCCAAATTTCAGTTTTGTTCTTTCAATGCCATATGTAGACATTCAGCAGCTTTCGTTTCTTCCCCCAATCCTCCAAATGTCAACAAAGACTAGTCTATTAGATGAATTTAATTTCTTCAAATATATTCTAAAAGACAAATATAAGCTGAAACTTAGTTTCTGATTCCACGCATTTCCATAGAGACTACATTCTTAGTCTTCCCGCACATAATATGTCCAGACTAGCAAATCAAAACAATGAAATTACAAAAAGGTCGCATAAAATTTCGCAACCGCTGAATCAATGAGTCACTTCTACATTAACATTGGAAGCTTAATTTACCAAAAATTAAAATGTTACGAGTTTGAATCTCAATTTCAATGCATTTATGGCAACTATGTACAGTTTCAAAAGTGGAACAATCATGGTAAGAATCAGATTTGATTCATGCATAGGTGCGAAGATCTAGCATGATGCAAGTCCAACTATTCAAATACTACAACAGTTCTTCCGGCAATCAACCTCAAACAACATCAAATGTTGGAAAACTTTGAAAAATCCCATCGCAGTGCAATCGAAGCTTATATCACAAACAACAGAATGCTAAGCTCTTACTCCAAGTAATTTCAGTTCTTCTCAACATGCAATTTGGGTCTTTTTTAAGTGCATGATTCAAACAATACTCCGGCAGATTCTGCATTCGAATATGGGAACCGACCGAGAAGTAGAAGAAAAGCAACAGAAGATAGAAACATGGATCTTCGCCTGAGATTCAAAATTATCATTGCCTTTCTTCGAGTTCTGCATGCCAATGGCTTCCATTCTTTGTTTTGGGTCTTAGAAGCCAGTACTTGACACTGCAGAAAAAGAGTTGAAACAGCCACTACCTGCTGCTGCTACGAATTGCTCACATAACCATCGAAGCTTTGCAAGGTTGTTGATCTCTATATCTAATTACAATGGTAAAGAAAAGTAAGAAGCCCTAGGTTTTTTTGCACTCTCAATTATGATTCAATGATCTCTCCTTAGTAATGAAATTGAATTTGTCACATAAATAACACGACAAACCTCTCAATCGGGCTCAACTGTGTTGTCATTATAGTAAAATATATATAATAAGCAAGGAATCCGTTGCACGGCTGACGTAGAAAGCATGGGTGACCGAACAAAAGCTGATAAATTTATGAGTCAATCCCATTTAATTCAACACAAGTTCCAAAATCTCAATAACTGACAATATCAAAATCGATATTCACAGTAAATGTCGTGTTTGGCGACTTGTGTAAACCAAACAAATCTTAAACTCAGATGATTTGTCGGAAAAACTTCGATATTTCCCATCTACGATGTGTTTTGCCTAATCAAAGACATTTTCTATTGTTTTTTACACGATCATATCAGAGGTAAGCACAACTTATTTGAAAGAGAAGTACATACAACTTCATAGCTCAATCACACGCTTAGCACCCTCCAAAGTATTCTTAAGAAGCATGGCAACAGTCATAGGACCCACGCCACCTGGGACAGGTGTAATCCATCCAGCCACATCGCATGCTTCTTTATAGTCCACGTCACCTACTAGCCGGTAACCGGATTTCCTAGTAGGGTCATCAATAGCATTCGTACCAACATCGATCACTGCAGCTCCAGGTTTGATCCAGTTCCCCTTGATCTAAAGTTGATTTCACTTAATATTATGAGAAAATACTTCATCAAATTTAATCGAAATCTATGATCAGAAAAAGACACATGCTAGAAAGGAACTCGTTTTAAGTGATTCATGAAATCTCCTAGACAAAAGGATTGACTTGATGTCCAAACATGACTCGTTTCAGGAGCTTTAACCTTATTTGTCTCAGGTGTTTGAGAAAATAAATATTAGATCTATAGCTTGCCCAATTTGATATTCAACCTTTGCAACAAATGTAGTTTAGACGATTACTTCATCAGAAACCATAGAAGTATTCAACTGAGAGAAAACACAAATGGCTAGATATGTTCTTGTTGGGATCAGGGATTAAAAAAGAAGCTTAAATCTTACCATTTTTGCTTGTCCTGCAGCAGCAATTATGATATCGGCTTCTCGAACAGTTTTTTCCGGCTCGTGAGTACGCGAGTGGACTATCGTAACAGTCGCATCTGCTTTCAGAAGCAGTAACGAAACCGGCAATCCAACTATGTTACTTCGGCCCACAACAACTGCCTTCTTTCCCTTAATACTTATTCCACTTCGAGATAAAAGTTCCAGACATCCCTGCAGATTAAACCCTTCTATATTCTAAGTACATACGACAAACAATATGGATTAAGATTAGCATACATCATTCTTATACACAAGTCATTGTGGATTTTCTAGGATGGACGATGTCTTTTTCAAGCGACTACATTAAAAAAAAAGTAGACATGAAAACAGGACATTAAAAATGCATGAAGCTTTCAAAGTAATGATTGCCTTGGGAGTGCAAGGTAGGAATAAAGGATCTCTGCCTTTCATTGCAAGCTTCCCTATGTTGAGAGGATGAAATCCATCTACGTCTTTCTCGATGCTGATTTCACTAAGAACTTTCTCTTCATTTATGTGCTTTGGCAGAGGAAGTTGAACCAATATGCCTGTCAAAACAAGTAACAAGGTTTGATAGGCAATGCAACAAAAAATCCCACGTTTATAAATAGAATCCAACAGTAGAATACAAAATAGGACAATATCTAAAGTGCTAAACTAATACTGAAACTAATCAAAACACACTTGCATCGAGCACATAGAGCACAAAACCCTTAGAAACCATATTGCAATGGGACAAAATTAGATGATTACATTATCGACATCAACTGAGGCCAGATTTACTTAGTTGGTAGGATTTTATGCCTCTACACTTCCACACCGACGACTAAGGTTATCCAACGTACACATTGTTAATCAAACAAAGCTTCCCAGGGGTGATGGCTACCTTCACTGGTACCAATATAACAACCACATTGGGTAGAAATCACCATTAAAAACCGGGCTTGCAACAGAAGGGTGCTCATCAGTTATACAACCACAAACTCAAGACTTTGACTAAGAACATGGGACAACATAGATCATTACAATGCTCAAAGACTTAAAGTACGTTACTTTCACCTTTATTTCATTTTCTGAATATAATTGACCAAAAAAGGAGTTAAATTATTAAGAAGTGTAAGCTCCACACTAGATCAACGACATGATTTATGTCTTGTAAAAAAAAACAAACCATGTACTTCAGCATTGTCATTCAACTCGTGGACCTTGCTGATGAGTTCGGCCTCAGATACTTGCTCGGGTAGGTCCACGTCAAAGGACTTGATCCCCACTTCAGCACAAGCCTTTCTTTTCATGCTTACATAGCTCTGTGAATCCTTCCTGTTTCCCACAATCACCACTGCCAGGCCCGGAACCTAAATTCCCAGCCAAAGAAATTGAATTCCAAGCTAATCAATCACTAACCTCTCCTTCCAAATTATAAACTAAAATGTAAAATATATGAAAGCGGTATTTTGAAACTAATCCAACAACAGGCACAAAACCAACTTTATGTATCCCGAGTTAAAACTGTAATAAACTCTTTCCATGAAGTTTTCCAAGCTCTGAAAATGGAGAGAGGATGAAAGAATACAATTGATGACGAACCTTGCCGTATTTCTCTGAAAGTTTATGAATTTCAGAAGCGATCTCAGATCGGATAGTCTGGGCAATGACTTTACCGTCAATTACGACGGCCTTGTGATCGGGTTGTGACGCCATTGGCAAAAGATGTCTGCTGAGAATGAGATTGCCAACTCTTTCTCACGTGGAGGAATAATGGCTTCAGACTTTTGGGTCGATTCTATCGGGTTGATTTTCGAGTTGTGATCTCAGGCCAGTGGGCTGGCCATCTCGGACAGAAGAATATTTTAATTAATCTATTTTATTTTTAAATAATAAATGAGATCTTTACACAATTCTAATACTATATACTAATTTGAATTAAATAATTAAAAATGATATAAATAAATGTAAGGGGAATTCAATCAAGATTAATGCAAAAAAATATTATTTATTCGTCTAATTTCATAAAATATTTCATATAAATTATTGAAATTTTGTAATAATAAACTACGTAATCGATAAAAGCTATTCGAACGAACAAATTAAACAAGATGGTTATTCTTATTACAGTCTTTTGGGTTGGAAATGACGTAAAATTAGTTGTAATCCAAATCTATTAACAAAATAAGAAATATTGATATTGTAGAGATAATTTTTTTTCTTTGCATGTAGGTAAAATGCAAGAACCTAAGTGCACATGTCACTGGCTCATATATAGATCAAAACAACAGCCGCATGACATCATCATACAGTTTAGGTCACATGTGCATCTTTTTTTCTTCTTAGACAATGGTTTCAACGTAATTATAACGAAAATTTTCATCAACATCTTCGTGATGAATCTGATCCTCGAATGATCGTTTTTATATAGATCAATCTGGCATGAATGTTTTATGTGTGGCTCCAAGACCCTAAGAACATCATGGTTCTAATAGGATCTTCCCTTCCAAAACTCCAATTCCGTCTCTCAATTTCTCTCGAAACCAAATGACTGGTTGCCTTTCGATCTTCCTTCTTTGCCACGACATCTTCCACCATCTTGTAAACTCGTTGGAGTTTCTCCACAACCGATTTTTTGCTCAGAGAAGTATCAGAAGGAAGGTGTGAGGACTTCATAGCTTGGAGAATACGAGGGTGTGGAGGCTCAGATATTAGATTAAGAGAAGTGAAGAAGGGCTCTTTTAAAACAAAAAAAAGTTGGATTTGAGGGATAATGGAAATTTGGTAGAAGGGACCAACGTGTCTTGTTGAGACTGGATAGATTCTTCAAAGTTGTGGATAGCAATAACCAAAACATTGTTGTTGATATATACTACCAATTGCTAGCCCCACTAGTGTAGAATATTATTCCCCTTTGCCATTATAGATCTATTTTATATATTACAGCTTCCTTTTAAAGGTGTACAAATCTCAATATAATTAGGTAAAGTGAGGCAATCAATCATATAAGATTACAAATCTCAATGTACTTAGGTAAAGTGTAGCAATCAATTATAGGAGATAACAACTTAAAATCAAATAATTTTGAGGTTAAAGCCAAACAAAAAAGTTGATAATCTGAGATGAATATAAATGATTAACAACTTAGGTTGTTGTTTTTTGCATTAAACTTGAAAACAAAATGGGGTGGATTCGACGAAAAATAGACATTATTGCTATATGGTGCGCTATTGACCACATAAAAGATAAAGATATCTTATATTATACAAATTAGACAACCCATTGTGCTATTTGCAAAAATGTTTGACAACATGAATTGTTTTCATTGCTCGAAAAGGGCATCAAATTAGAAGTGATCCCATTTTCTTATAGATTTTGATTAGAGACCAAAAATCTTGTTGATCGATCTATTCTAAAGAAGAACTCAAAAGATAAAGTTAATCTCGTTCAAAAATAGTGATTTGCTAGTTTTGTTTCTTTGACATTGAATGTTTCGAAAAAGGGCAATACAAGTGGCCTCGTGGAATTCGGAGAAACTACAAGTATTATTACGATAACTTGATTATATGGCTTAGAATATTAAGCCCAAGCTAATATTCCAAATGATAAAGCACTCGAATAATATATTGTTGATATGATATTAGAATTCGTTGTTTCACAATTCTACTTCGACAAAAAATTTAGGTTCTATAAGAATCTTGAGAAGAAATCTATAGAGAACTACAATTTATGGACATTTAAATTACACATCTACGTTGTGGTAGAAGAATGACATAATATTCAACTATTTAAAACAAAAAAAAAAATTGTATTTTCAGGTAATTGGGTCAACAAAGACTAAAGACTATTGTTCTATTCTATTTTAGTTGATTAAATTGAAAGTAGAAGCTTGGCATGGAATTGTATGAGAATTTATAGTAAATGGATATTCGTTACAGAAGCTCAAATTGATGGACTAGCATATTCAAATTCTTTAGAAGTTCTTCTGTGACAGATTATTGGTTTTATTTTCTACTTTTTGAAGTTACTGTTTTTAGCATACTTCTAAAATTCAAATTATATTGAATATTTTAATGTTACATCTTTTTGTTTTTTAGTTTTCTTACACAAAACATAGCGGCGTTCATGACGTTCGTATAAAAACATAAAGCAATAAAAAGAATTGTTAGTTGCAATATATTAATAATCATGTGTTGTTGGGCAATGTTCACTTAAGATCAGGAACTACGGAGAATAATTGTAAAGATAAGATTACTATTGAGAAAATAGAGTATAAATACTTCAATAAGTAATTACAATAATACCCAATAGTAATGACAAGAATAATAATAACTCTAATAATAATAATATCTCTAATATGTCTTCTCAAGATGGTGATCCATCAAAGACACTAATCTTAGAGTATAAGTTGAGAAGACAAGGGCACAGAAGCGGTTTCGTGAGTGCATCAACAAGTTGCTCATTCCCTGAGACATGAGCAATACGAGACTGCTAGTGCTGAACCAAGTCATAAACAAAGTGATAATCCATAACAAGATGTTTTATCCTGAAATGAAACACCAAATTCACACAAAGATAGGTTGCACCAAGATTATCAGAGTATAGAATTGGCAGAGCGAAAAAAGAGACACCAAGTTCCGTGAGCAAGGACTTGACCTACTTCAGTTCAGCAACAGCAAAGGCAAGGGCACGATACTTGGGCTCAACAACTATTACCATTGTTTTGTTACGGGCTATTAAACAAAAGCCAGACCCTTCACCGACTTGCTCTAGAAAGGCCCTTTTTAGTGGATAGATACAACCTAGTTCACATTCGACAACCTCAAGCAAAAAATTACCAATAATTTGGTGTTATCCCTCTCAGATTTTGACTAATCCTTCGAAGTTGAGGTGTATTGTTCAAGTTCTAACCTCAGATAAGTTCTGGTGCAAAAAGATTGTTTAATATCCTTCTTCGACAAAGGTCTATCAACTAGTGCCGAGGAAAAATCTGTTTACAAACAAGAGTTGATGTCACTTGTGTTGGCGATACAAAATGTCACTTCTATCTTCTTGGTCCACCATTTACCAAATTTGCACACCAAAAATTTATTAAGTTTCTCTCATTATTGCTTAACAATACCGGGGGAATAAAAGTGGTTCAAGTTGATGGTTATGAATTCAACATAGTATATAAGCTAGTAAGAGAAAATAAAGTTGTTTTGTCTTGTCGGGACAGTTAGGATGATTCAGAATTACTTCTTCACGTTTCTAGTATCAAATTTCTTGATTTGTCTACATTGGCGAAGGAAGTAGAAGCTGATCCTAAGCTGAACGACATTAGAACATCCATTTTATTGGACAAATGTGTTGATCCAAGGTATGAGTTGCACAACGGGGTGGTGTTAGATAAAGAAAATATCATTATTCCACCTGAATCTTCATTGAAACAAGTTATTAGACGAGTTTCACAATGTTCCCATTGGTGGCCACTCGAGGGCATGACATTGCTATAGATGCATCTGCTCTAACATTTATTGGAACCGGTTACCAAATGATGTGCTACGACTTTGTGGGTGTTTGTAACATCTGCCAACGTAACAAAGTTGACTCTTCTAGCTCCACTATTGCACCCCTTATCGATTCTAGAGTTAGTTTAGGAAGACATTTTGCTAGACTTTATTGACAGTCTACCAAGATCTTTTGGGTACGACACCATCTTCTTCGTCATTTTCCTTTTCTCTTTCTTTGCAGTCTTTTTTTTATAGCTTCCATAGTTAGCATTAAATATTCTCTCGATTCTCTGAGCAGTCTCAATCACCTCAAGGAAATAATCGAATCAAAAGAGAGCTACGCTCTCCTGAAGCTTCGGCCTCAAGCCTTGCTGAAACTTCACGATTTGTGCCCGCTCAATCATTCCATCGAAATAGGACAACAACTCCAAAAATCGAGCATAATATTCAATCACCGTCATACCTCCATGAAATAAATCATTGAAGGCCTTCATCATAGCCTCCTGATGCCTATGACTACTGTACTGACATAAGAAAATCTCAATAAAATCTTGGCACTTCATAGCCTAAACATCAAAGTTTGCTAGCATCGTGTTCCACCAACCTAGTATCAACTTCTTCCGATAGTGGCCAACAAGCCCTACCTGATACTCTTCCAGAACTTGCAAAGTCTCAAAGTTCTTCTTTATTCCTTATAGCCAATTCTCTCCTGCATCCAGTTTGCATCACCATAAAAAAAAAAAAAGGTAGATTCAGCCAAGTAAGCTCATGGAAGTACGCCATCTGAATCATACCAGGGTTCTAAGCTATGCTCCCACTAGAAAGGTTTTGCAACGCCTTCAACATTGTTGCAATAACATTAACAGTACTATCTTTGGTAGGGTTACGAGAATTCCCTCTTGGAGGCATTCTTATTTGAAAAGAAAATCAACACAAAAACTTAGAAATTTCCATACATAGTATACTTCGTCGAAAATATTACACTATCATGAATTAAGGGAAAACACTTACAAAATTTTGTGAACTTGGCTCTTATGCCAAAAATTTCTATGATGACCTGAAGATGGGTTGGAGCATAAACGTACAATCAGGCGATCGAATTTTCGGAAAGGGAACGCAATCACCCAACTCAATAATAGATTTCACAACAGAAGCCTTCAGGAATATTTTCTGCCAATCCCACATAGTGAACTCAAGTAAATACTATGAAAAAGATAACAACTTAAACAAATATCTAACCATGCATGAAAGTAAAAGAAACCCAACTCATCCATTTAAGGTTACAAGTCTAAATTAAACTCTAAATCCTTACCAAGGGCAACAAATTGAGTGTAATAGAAAAAAAAAAAAAAAAAAACTAACAGCCTCTCTAATCTTCACCAAGCTAACTACTCTTCTTTTTATCTAGATTGAACGGGTTGTTAGAGTGAGTGACTAACTTAGTATAAATATTATGACTAATGTAACGTTATATCGTTATTGTACTTTGAACTATACATGAGTTATAAAACAGTTAAGGAAACATTTTTCTTTCTTTTTAACAAAATCAGCTCCACGAGCTCTCAGTGAGGTAGTTATAAAACCTGTCATCTACGTAGGTGGATATACAACAAAATAACCATCACCATTTTTTATAGAAAATGTCATCAGGGAAAATGAAGTGCCACACAAGAATCACCCCAACATATTATCACAGAAAAATGGTAATCCGAAGGCCAAACAATGTCTCATGAGACAGAAGAAAACCATGAGGGTGATCCAAAGATCTAGCCCATCACCCGATTTGTCGGCGACCGACAGTCAACCACGACATCTACTCGAACCATTACACACTCTAATCAAGTTTAGGGAGTCAAAATCCAATGTGTGCATCATCATTGCCCGACTGTCATTTTTTTATATGTACAAATAACACCACAGTCGCGCAGCAGATGTGTACGGAATGGTCTTGTGATATTTTAATGCCAAGACTGCTCAAAGTATCAAGATAGTTTATCCTCCCAACATAACACAACAAAATTTAAATCATGTAATGCTGAAAACTAAACATTAGAAAATCATACATACATATACGTATAAAATCGATGTGCTAGCCACCAGACCTTATCATACTTTTACAGGTGGCAACCTACCAAAATAGGGTTTTTCAAAAACATGTTATGCAATGCAGAAAACATAAAATCTCTATTTCGACGATGACTACCCTTCTTCCTTACAGGAACGTCAACCTCAGATACTGGCTCAAAATCACAGAACTCATCCAAGCCTATAAGGCAAAACCAATTCATAAATACCATGCTCAATATTAGGGAAAGACATAAGGATGGATCATATACAGGGCCTAAGAACACAATATGAAAATCTAAGAACAGCCGCAACCCACTGGTCGACCCTTCTAAGCCACTAGTTGACACTTCTAAGCCATTAGTTGACACTTACAAGTGGGGGTTGAGCCATCGGTCGACACTTTATACCTTTCAGGTCTACTCACGGTCAACACTTCCATCACGTGGTCAACACTACAAATCTCTCAAGTTCCAACCCAATTTGAACTTTTGATCGATACCTCAACCCACTAATTGACACTTTAGAGCTCTCAAGTTAAGTTATTAAAATGGCTTAGTGGTCAACACTTCCCTTGAAATGTCAACACCTTCGAGCTCTCAGGTTTCGCTGGACTGACACTTCTGTTGAAGTGTCGACCTCATAGTCGATTCCAACAAAGAGGGGTTTGTGAAACTCACCCTTCCCTACCATTTCTCACCTCCAAACAGTGATTTAACCTACAAATGCTCCTAATATTCCAATAATCTAGAATAATAAGATGGAATTGAGGTTCAATGCTCAAATTTATCCCAAACTTAAAACCGAACTTCAAATCCAAAAACGCAGAGGAGAAATTGACTTACCCTCGATGTTTCTTCACAAAGGTTATTGATCCAATCCTTGTGAACCTGATTCTGACCTTAGAAATTGACGGATCACCTACTCAATTTTTTCCATTTCTTTCTCCTCTTATATCCTTGTATTGCGACCAAAAATGAGAAACCCATTAGGGTTTCCCAACCTTTTATCCAAATTCTCCCTTTTTGCACATTTGTCCAACTATTCCCTTAATTTATAAAATGTACCCACACTTAAAATGCGTCTTTTTTGTAACGATCCAGAATTTGCCTATACTCGGCTATGAGATTTACTTACACTAAAATTTTCATGTTTTTACGAACTCGCACTCAAGATAAAACCCAAGTGTAATTCTCTTCTATTTAACCACATGACATCTTTCCAAATACCAAATTTAGTCAAATTTCCTAAAACTCCAACGCAACAGTAAAAAGACAAGCAAGTCAAGATATTTTGTCAATTAATAACAAGAAAAAAGTTAACACGTGGAAATTAATAAATCATAAAAATATTAGATTTTATAGTTATTTTGGGCCTTTCAAAGACGTCACTAAACTAGGCAAACATGGCTTACAATTTTAAGCTGCCAGATGGTTTGAGAATTTACCCATATCTCTAAATTCAAGAAGGTGGTAGGTTCATATGTGTCATCTCCAGTTTCTGTTATTGTTGAAAGTGTGGAAACTGTCAACACTTCCCTCTTTCTAGATCAGATTTTGGATTAGCGTTTCAATGCACTGAATGAGGAGGTTTTAGTTAAATGAGTGACCAACTGAAATAAGAAGTTACATGGGAATCAGTTTCAAGTTTGAAGATCCGCTATCCCGCTTTCGATCTCAAGGACAAGGTTGTGTTTAAAGGGGGGAGTACTCTTGCATCAGCTTCATAGAAAATAGATTATTTGATAAATTTTCTAGTCGGCAGGGAAAATTATTGTTATTAGTGGAAGGTGTGTTTGTTGGAGGTTTTAATTTTGCAATTATTTCTAAATTAAATAAAAAAACAATTTAGAAAATAACAAACGATATTGGATTTACTGAAAATTTTTACCACATCTTCACCAGATAATTTAAAAAATTTTGTGATTTTCTAACACTTGGATGATTTATTATAATTGTTTTACATCTGTTTTATAAAATAATTCACTAAAAATACAATAAATCATACAAGTATTAGAAAATCACGAAAATTTTAAAACTATCTTCTTATAATGTGTTGAACATATGGTAAATTTTTTAAGTAATTTTAATATTATTTGTTATTTTTTTTAAATTAATTTTAAAGAGAACAGAAACAAACGTCTGATTTCTATTTACCCCTGTTTTATAAATTAATTTTTAAAAACTACAAACGATATTCGAATTACTTGAAAATTTTATCATATATTCACCACATTATGTGAAGATAATATAAAAACTTTTGTGATTTTATAACACTGGTGTGATGTATTATAATTTTTTTACATCAATTTTAAAAAATAAATCACTAAAATTACAATAAATCGTACAAATATTAAAAAATTATAAAAAATTTTAGAATATCTTTGCATGATGTATTAAACATGTGGTAAATGTTTCAAATAATTCTAATATAATTTGGTATTTTTTTTAACAATTAATTTATAAAACAATGGTAAATAGAGATCGGACGTCCGTTCTCTTTAAAATGAATATCCGTTCCAGTGACCAGAAATAGTGAATGGGGAGTAATCGGTCGTCCAGCAAGTTTGATTTGTTACATTTCAGATAGTTCAAGGTTTAGATTGTTATGATTGATAATTTAGGATTTTGTTTAAAAAACTCATATTTTAGGATTTAAATTTGTAACGACCCATAATTCAGCCGTTACTAACTTAACTTTTCGTAAAACTTTGTAAAATAATTCTTGAAAAATGCTTTACATCTTTAAAAAAGACTAAAAATGTCTAAACTTTATTTGTAAAACTTCGTGGAAAACGTTCATGAAATTTCTTTAAAACTTTTTTTCTCATGTACTGTTGTGAACAATGCACTTGGTCGATCGATCGCCTGCACCTCACGATCGATCGGTAGCTCTCTGTTATGCATTCAGCTTTTGCCTTGGCCGATCAATCGCCTACGATTTCGCTATCGATCTACAGTGCTCGGTTCTGCCCAAACACGCAAAGGGGCCAATCGATCGACCAATCCTCTGTGAGTGATCGCCAACATCACCAGGGGCCGATCGATCACACACTATTGAGCGATCGATCGGCACCTTCTCGGGTGCCGATTCTAGGAAGGATCGCCGAGGGGCAATCTATCGTCGTCTTGGTCGCCTCTCGGTTTCTTCCCTCCCCTTCCCTCAAATCTTCCCCCTTTTTGCTCATTTACCTTTTAACAAACAATCTATGCACCCCTTTTCCATTTTATCCATAAAAATCAATACAAAACATTTCATTGTCTTTCTTTAAACCATCAACTTTTCCATTTATACCAAAACATTATTAACGACTACCATATTCATTTACACGAGAATCTTTCAAATCCCTTCATTCTAAAATACAGCAAAACCTTTCAAATTAATAATATACTTTTCGTATCCCAAAATACTAGCTACCCACAGGTCAAAATCGCCCTGACAGCAACAAGCGCTCGCCACAGACATGCTCCATCAATCGAATCACAGTTCATAGCCGTCACCTGTAAACTTTTCACCTATACCACAAAGTTCATCTAATGACATGATCATACTTATGCATTTCATAAAAACCATGCAATTTCATCTTTTCTTCCTTTGTTCTCTTCTCTTTTTGTTATTGAGGGATTCACTCAATCTAGGGGGAGTCGACAACCTCTATCCCACCTAAAGCAGACGCCCTTTGTTCTACTTCAAGTGGAGAATGCCAAATTCGAGACCTGATCTCTAGGCAATAGACAACCTCTGTCCAACCTGAAGTTGACGCCCTTTGTTCTAGTTCAAGCAAGGAATGTCAAACCCGAACCTTATTGACAACCTCTGCCCCACCTGAAATAGACGCCCTTTGTTCTACTTCGAGTAGGGAATGCCAGTCTCGAGCCCCACAATAACCATTTATGTACATTTGTTTAGTTTCCATCTTTCTTACATGAAAACGTATACATAAATTCATTTTCTATGCCTTCGTAAAACATGGTGCGTGATGCATGAACAATGCATATCAACATATCCTCAATGCTATAATCGTAAACATTCAACAGTTCATTTCTCAGAGCCAATAAAATAAACATTTAACAAACATATCCTCCAAGTCATAAGAATAAACATCCAACAATATAACAATAACAACAAACTAAATTTGTAACATAACTTACCCATATCTACAAATCCATAAGCTACATATTCAATCAATTCTTATCAATTACCAATTTAATCCATCAATAGGCATAAACTTTCTAAAACTTCATGATGTAGGTCAGTAAGTCAAACACATACAACATCACTTACTTGTAGTCCTTAGCACAATTCACACAATCGATCAACTATTCTTGGTGGCTTGAAAACCTATCGCACATAAGTTCCAACATTAATTATCAAATACAATTTCAACCTCAATTATCATAATATACACCTATCATATAACCATAAATCCTACCCCAAATCCACAACACCTTTCACCAACCACATGCCTCAAACAGCCAAAAAAAATCAATATCAAGTCCATCATCAACCGCTTATACATAACTATCAATTCCAACCACCACAATCCAAATTCAACTAATCTGTCCAAAGATTTTCCAAACATAGTATCACAATTAACTTAACATATATAAATTCTTCCATCCCTTCTATTTTCAATCATCAACCAAACATTATAATCCAATTAAGCATCAATTAAATACAAGAATGTGAGAAGTGAAACCAAACTTTCATACATCAAACTCTAGCTTATTCAACCAAAACAATACATTAACTTCATTTCTATCATCCATAAACCAAAAACATTTAACCTTCTTAAGAAAACTCAACACTCACCTTGAAAACCTTGAGAGACTTGAGATAAACTTGGAAAAGATGGTGAGTTTCTTTTTAAAGATCCAAATCTAGAGAAAGAGGGAAGAAATCTTGTGCATTTTTATTTCAAAAGCCAAAAACTGAGGAGAAGAGAGGAAGGGCTTGGCGTGGGAGAGAGAATCATGAGAGGTAGAGAAGGCTGCTGGTTTTCTCTTGGCTGAAAAGATGGAGAAGGTGAGAGAAGAATGAGGGAGAAAATGAGGGTGTTTGGTGATAAAGAAGGATGAAGTTTCTTGACGAAGATTTGCCTCAAATCCACTTTAAATCCTATTTAACTAAATTTTCAAATCGAAATTACAATTTCATAATCATACGCATTTTAATTCTCCCTTTTTAATTATCCTATCTTTTAAATTCTCAAATTTTGGCTTCTCAACTCACTTTACTTTTTATCTTGTTATTTCTAAAATTTCATGTGAATTCTGTGTACATAGCTAAATTACTTGGTAGAATTTTTGGGATGTTACAAAATTTGTAATTACCCTAATATAAAATAAATGAGGGAAACCTTAGATATTTGAATGGTCAATTGATGAGGACATCAAGATGGATAATGATGAGGATATCAAGACAGATTTATTACAAGTGGCTGGGCCAATAACTAGAGCAAAGGCGAAGCGGATCAATGAGCAAATGAGCAATTTGGTCCGTAAAGTCATATTTCAAGAAGACGTTGGTGTTCTTAACCAAGAACAGGAGCTTGTTCTCGTAATCCAAGCTATTTTTGGATGATGTTCATGTCATTGCCGATTTACTTATTTAGTTTCTTCCGAACTGTAGTGTTTAGAGTCGTTTTTTTAATAAGGGTATTTTCGTCAAAATTGTTTACTTTTGAAACCCTAGCGCGAAAGAGATGTTTCTTGCTCTATAAATTTGGGAACAAGGGAGTGTAAAAGGGGATTTTTTTGGTTTTATCAAATTAGAGAGAAATTCTCTTAGTTTCTTGAAGAAACTCTGAACTTATCAAGATCTTCTTGTGGCGTTCAAATTCCAACTTATCAAATGAACAGACATATTTGTTTGTGGCGTCCTCTTTATTCCAAGGTTCGGATCTATATAGATTTCGGGTCAAGGATTTCCTTCCTTTCGAACTTGTAGATTTTGGTTTTACGCCGCCGCCAATACTCCGATTGTGGGTCACCGTCACATTGCTAGCGTGGTTCATATCATTTGATATCAGAGCCATCGTTGGCGTGGGCCATAACTCACAGGTCTCAGGTTCAAGTTCGTAAGGTTCTATCTATTCCTTTTTTGCTTTGTCTTTTATTTCAAAATTTTGGTTCTTGAGTCGTGAAATATATTTCAATTTATTTCGATCATTTGCCAATCAAATAAGCCTTAAACGAAAAATTTGTCTTCTTGTACATCATAGAACGACGTGTTAGCTTTTCAATCTGTATCGAAATACAAAAATTAGATCTTGTTTACCTATTCAAATTTAAATTCTCGTAACTGTCACCAATTTTGTTCTTCCGTAACAAAATCTGGTTCAAAATATTTTAATCATTCGAAGGTCTTATAAACCTCAAACGAAGTTGTGGCCTTCTTATTATTTGTGAATTATCGTGTTAGTTTTCCGATTTGTATTGAACGTAAAAATCAGATCTTGTTTGCCAATTAAAAAGTCAATTTTTTACAATTGTCAAGGATTGATGACGCTCAAAAGTAATTTGCGTTTTCCATCCTTTTAGCGATTCCGAATACAAAAGTGTTATTCTTCAAGTTGTTAGATGACGTCTTGATCTTTCAAACTCATATATATATCGCAAAATCCCATCTGTTTTGGGCACTCAAACGTTTTTTGGAAATTCGTTAAAAAAAAAAAACAAATTGTGCTTCTCTAAATCTTTTATCTTACCTTACTTTATTGGGTTATTCCTTTACATCCTTTAGTGTTGTTAAACGAGCGGGCTGGCTCACCAACTTGCCCGCTCTGCTCGCTACAATAATGAGCGGGTTTGACTTGAGCCGCACAGACGAGCCGAGTCGAGCTCGACAATTCGTACTCGCGAGCCCGGTGAGCCTGCTCTCGAGCAGGTTTGACTTGAGCCTCACAGACGAGCCGAGTCGAGCTCGACAATTCGTACTCGCAAGCCCGGTGAGCCTGCTCGCTAGCAGGATCGGTCGTGCTCAGCTCGGGACTGAGCTTTCCGACGATGGGCAAAGCTGGGCAAACTTTTTGACGTCTTCAATGGAAGCGCAGCGTCCAGAAGTTTGGGTCCTCTAACATCTTCGATAGGCGTCGGCGTTGGGATAGCTGGCGATCGATCATCCAATCACTGGGCGATCATCGCCCTGCGACGATGGGCAAAGCTGAGCGAGCTTTCTGATATCTCCGATGAAAGCACAACGTCTAAAAGCTCGGCTCCTCGAGCATCTTTGATCGTCGTCGGGTTCGGGAGAGTTGGGCAATTGATCGTCCAACCGCTGGGTGATCGATCGCCCAGCTCTCTAGTCACTGGGTGATCGATCGCCCAGCTCTCTAGTAACTCGGCGATTGATCGTCCGGCCGCTGGGAGATCTAGTCACTGGACGATCAATCGCCCATCGTCACTAGGCGATCATTAGCAGTCTTCTTCCCCTCGATTTTTTTTCTTCTCTCACACTAAATATTAAAGAGTCAAACAACGGTGATGACCGTTGCTGAGAATTAGACCGCTCAGCAATGCAACGGCTCGTTATGCTCATTGGGCCGGTTCGGCTCGGCTCGGCTCGTTGGGCTCATGGCTCGCAAGCCGATTCGGGTTAGAAATTTTTTAGGGTCAGGTCGTTATGCTCGTCTCGTTAAGCTCAACAGGCTCATTAGGCTCGGTTCGTTAGACTCGGCAGCCTCGGTGAGCTGGATCTTTCTCAGTGCTCGGCTCGACTCGCTCGTTTAACATCTCTACCATCCTTACATCATTCTGATTATTTTGAGCTAAGGTAGAGCATATTCGAAATTTTATTCTAAGTTTTCGTCACCAATTATAGTGTCTGTTCATTTTGATTTGTCTTGTTTGTTCTTCGCTTGTTGATCTTCCATCACTTTTCGGTTAGTTTTGAAATAAATTAAAAAGAATTCAAGTGGAAAAAGGCACGAGTGAGTGAGCATATTAGAGGGTAAAAGTCAGTATTATTGAGAGCAAACACGAGTGCAATTGTGGGATTTTATTTTCCCACATTTTGAGTGAAACACATGAAGGAGTGTTGTGAGGTCCTATTTTTCTTTACCTTCTACTTTCTTGCAGAGAATACCTAGCATGTCCGACAAAGAAAACAACGACAACCAACGTCCAGCTAACATTCTAAATTTACAAATGAAAGTGATGATTGGGGAGATGAGGCGGTTGATGAGACAAGGGTTCGACGAGATCCACAGGAGAATTGATCAAGTGGAATAGATTGCGATATGAGGCCAACTCTAGGGTGGACAGAATGCATCTAGAAGAAACCAATGGAGACAGGTTCCTATAGAAGACATTGATGACATTGATGAGAGAGACTTGGAGGATGATTTTGATAGGGTATTTGTGGGCAGTCGCGGAAGACATGGGAAAGACCACACAAGATAAGATCGAGGCCGACTCGATTACAATTTGGGAAACATCAAGATGAGGATTCCTGAGTTTCGAGGAAAAAGGGATCTCGAAGAGTACCTAGACTGGGATCGGAGAATCGAGCTAGTTTTTTATTGCCCCAACTACTTCGAGTGAAAGAAAGTGAAGCTTGCTGCCATAGAATTTATGGATTATGCAATACTGTTGTAGGACAATTTGTGTCTCGATCGAAGGCAAGACGGAGACCCTCCTATTGAAAGTTGGGCAGAGATGAAGAGGGCGATGCGACGACGATTTGTACCGAGTCATTACCGGCGAGATCTACACAACAAATTGCAGACCCTTCAGCAAGGGAGTCGGAGTGTGGATGAGTATTACAAGGATATGGAAGCGACAATGATACGGGCCAACGTGGAAGAGAATGGAGAAGTGACAATGTCTAGTTTCTTGAGGGGGTTGAATCGTGAGATCGTCGACACGGTTGAGCTACAACATTACGTCAAAATCGAAGACTTGGTTCCCATGGCCTTGAAGGTAGAGAGGCAACAACAACGACGTAATAGTAACCGTCAACAGAGTTTGAACCAAACGCCTTGGAAACTAAAGTATCCGAAGAAGGAAGAGAGTCCCTCCACTGCCAAGGGTAAGTTCGAATAGTGGGCAACAACTGCTCCCCCTCCCACCTACGCCAAACCGACGCCTACACCCAATCGCTCCAGCGAGATCAAGTGTTTCAAATGCCTTGAGGGAGGACGTATTGCGAGTCAATGCCCAAATAAGCGAGTGATGGTGCTGCGGGAGAGTGGAAAGTTTGAGTCTGAGGCTAGTGATGGTGAGGTTGAACCGGATATGCCGTCATTGGAGGATGTTTCCACAGATGATGAGGAAGGGGCTGCCAACGGAGACTTCCTTTTGATTGCACGACGTGCCTTGAGTGCACAGATAATGAAGGACGAAAATGATAAGGTTCAACGGGAAAACATTTTTCACACTCGGTGCCACGTGAAAGACAAAGTGTGCAACGTCATAGTCGACAGGGGAAGTTGTACCAATGTAGCTAGTGCTTCCATGGTGGAGAAATTGGGACTTTCAAAGTTGAAACATCCACGACCTTACAAACTGCTATGGTTGAATGATAACGGAGAGGTACACGTCACTAAGCAAGTGGTGGTACCATTTCGGATTGGGAAGTACGAAGACGAGGTGAAGTGCGACGTGGTACCGATGCAAGCTAGTCATATCTTGCTGGGAAGATCGTGGCAATTTGATCGAATGGTGAAGCATGATGGTTTCACCAACAAATATTCATTCACCCACAAACACAAGCCAATCACTTTAGTACCCTTATCCCTGAGAGAGGTCTTTGCAGACCAAATTAGGTTCCAGAAATTGAGTGAACAATAAAGAAAAAAGTGGAATCAAAGAAAACATCTTTCACCTGGTATATATAAACCAAAGAGAAAACTAGAGAGTTCATCTCTTTCTAAACAAAATCTCTTTGCAACCAAGAGTGATCTGAAACAAGTCATTGCCCACAAACAGTCAATGATCCTTCTCACGTACAAAGAAGATGTTTTGAATACTAACAAGCCAGATTTGGTCATTCAAAGTCCGGTTGTTTCTCTTTTGCAGATTTCGAGGACGTATTTCCCGATGAGCTTCCAAAAGGTTTGCCACCCATTTGCGGAATTAAGCACCAGATTTGTAACACCCAAAAATTTTTTTCATTTAAGTTAATTTCGGAAGTACGTGATTGTAATCGGTGGAGTAATGGTCGGAATTGTGGGCGAAAAATTTCTACTCTTAGGTAAAAGATTATTTTGAGACTAATGTAGGAAAGAAAAATTTAAGAATCCAGTCGGAGTTGGATGGTATAACAGATTTAGTAAGCGGTTAAGGGTTTAGGGCGAAATAGTAATTAGAAATAATTATATTTAATAATATAATTAATTTTATTAAAATAAAATTAAATAAAATAACAGGGGAGGAACGAAAAATTTCCCCCCTGTTTCTTCTTCTTCTCTCGCACGAGCAGCTCGACGCTATCTTCCGGCGGCGTTTTCTTCCGTCCTCATCTGTTTCTTCAAATCTACAATAAGTTTTGGTTGATTTTCAGTAGATAGCTAGTCTTCGGGTCGTTTTGAACGGTAAAAGTAGAGTTAGAGAGAGTTTTAGGTGAGCCCTAGGAGTAATATACAAAATTTAGAGGTTTTAGTCGATTTTGTACGTATGCTGATGTTTAAGCTAGAAATAGGAGTGGATTATAAGGTTTTGTGGAAAAGATTGAAGGTGTAGATAACCGAATAACCCGGGTTACGGGACAGATTTTGTTCGGCCAAGCTATAGGTGAGGGATTGGAAAATTGTATAGACCGTTAAGAACTAGACGTCCTGAGCAGCCCGTAGTATTTTGAATCGTCCAAATCGGAGGTGTATGAGCGGAGTTATGAATTTTTGAAAGATTAGTCGGAGCGTTAGTTAAAATCTCAGTTTGGAATGAGTGAGGATTTAGTGGTTGATCCCTTTAAAGTTTTACGGAGTTAATGAAAAGTAGAGCTAATAGATGTGTGGTTTTATAGGTTTTCCAGTTAGCGTACGAGATTTGAATTACGAGTGCTAAGGACGCCAGGTAAGTAATGTAGTAGGAATTTTACCTTCGGGCCTACATCACAGTTCAATAGGTTGCATTGCACCTTTACTTTATGTTATGCTTTGTAATATGCATCATGGTTTGAAATTACGAAACGAAACGAAAATGAATTTCTATGTTTTTATGAAGTAAAACAGTAGGATGTGATGAGACGTATAAAATTAGAAGATACGTAAGAAGATAATAAAGGTGAGGTTGAGTAGTCTTGTTCAGTGAGGTAGACCGCGAGGTGTATCACTCTTTCTCCACTTTACGTGGTGACCTTGTTCAGTAAGGTGGACCGCGAGGTGTGTCACTTTACTAGATCGAGTTTGGCCTTGTCCAGTGAGGTGGACTGTGAGGTGTGTCATCTCGATCTAACACGTAAAGAAGAACTCAGTAATAAGAAGATAAAGAAGATGTAAGAAAGAGACGATAACGAAAGTATAGACAAAACTGTAGAAATTGCATATGTTAGGATATGAATGTTAGGCTAATAGTTGAGTTCTGTGATGTAGGTGACGACGCAGCAGCTAGTGAGTATCCTGATCATGCCTAGGACTAGGAGGCAGTTGCAGAAAAACGCTCGTGGGACGACTAGGCCGGCTGTTGAGGCGTTTTGACTATAGCAGGTGTAAGTATGGATGGTGAGGTATTTTGAGTCGTACTTAGTTATTAGATGTAAAAGAGAGATTTGAATTTGGGTTGAGTATTTTGGCGTGCGTAACATGTTGTAAATTGAGTCGAGAAGTGGATTTATGGTTTTTAAACGTTTAGTCAAAATTCGTGTCATTTTGTTGAATTCTGTTAAAGTTTCAGGGTGCAAAGTGTCGACCGAAGTTCATAGGTGTCGACCAGTCAGTGTAAAATAGAGGGTGAGTGTCGACCGCGAGGCTCGACCTGTGCAGGATAGAGCCGAATTAGGTGTCGACCCCTGGTTACAAGTGTCGACCGGTCCGTGTAAAATGGGCAGTGGTGTCGACCGCGAAGGTCGACCTGCGCTGACAAAGAGGATCAAGGTGTCGACCTGCAACAGTGGGTGTCGACCCCTCTCTAAAATGAGTGTAGAAGTGTCGACCAGTGTCTCTGGTGTCAATCGATGAAAATACCCGAGAAAAAGGAATGTCGACCAACGTTTGTCAGTGTCGACCGATGGAAAACCCGAGACCACTCAAGTGTCGACCGGCTCTTGCAGGTGTCGACCGGTCTCTTGATTTTTATGTTTTAAAAAAAAAAACAAAGTTTCTTTAAACCGATTTTAAATGAGTTTCCGCTGCGGTATTTATATGTACTTCCTTTGGAAGACGTTTTGAGTAAAAAAAAAATAGTTGTTTTAAGTCGAAAAATAAAGCTTTCCGATTTCTAGGAAATATTTAGTAGATGGTATGAGGGATGGTGACGAGTAGCAGTTGATAGCGAACTGGGAATCACGGAGGATTTTTGGGTCGTTACAAGATTGACCTTGTACCCGTGCACTGTTCCTGTTCTTTTGGTTCCTAAGAAGGATGGAACATGGAGAATGTGCAACGAATGTGCACCGATTGTCTCTCCATCAACAATATCACGGTAAAGTATCGCTTTCCTATTCCTCGTTTAGATGATAGGCTTGATGATTTGCATGGTGCCTGTGTCTTTTCAAAGATTGATCTTATGAGTGGGTACCGTCAGATTAGGATGAAGGAAGGAGATGAGTGGAACAAAACATGGACTTTACGAGTGGATGGTCATGCTGTTTGGATTAACAAATGCACTTAGTACTTTCATGCGCTTAATGAATCATGTTTTATGTTCATTTATTGGGAAATTCGTGGTTGTATACTTTGATGATATTTTGATATATAGTTCAAATTTGCATGACCATGTTTCCTATTTGCAAGCAGTTTTGGAGGTTCTTAAGAAAGAGAAATTGTATGCTAACCAAGGCAAGTACACCTTTTGCACCGACCAGCTTGTTTTTCTTGGTTTTGTTGTTCGCGCGCAGATAATCCAAGTTGACAATGAGAAGGTCCACGCAATCCAAGAATGGCCAACTCCAACAACTATTGGACACGTGCGAAGTTTTCATGGACTTGCTAGCTTCTACCGGCGATTTTGTGAAAGACTTTAGCACTGTGGCCGCACCGCTCACCGATGTGATGAAGAAAAACGTCTCATTCAAGTGGGGCGAGGCACGAGAGGAGGCGTTTAAGTTTCTGAAATATAAACTTTCGAATACCCCTTTACTTGCTTTACCTAACTTTGATAAAATGTTTGAGGTTGAGTGGGATGCATCAGGTGTAGGAATTATAGTTGTTTTAATGCAAGAACAAAGGCCAATTGCATACTTCAGCGAGAAGTTAAACGTGCAATGCTCAACTACCCGATGTACGACAAGGAGCTCTACGCCGTAGTTTGCACCCTTGAGACGTGGCAACACTATTTTATGCCAAAGGAGTTCGTTATTCGCACCAATCATGAAACCTTGAAGTATTTCAAGAGCCAACACAGGCTAAATAAACATCATGGTCATTGGTCTTAATTCTTGGAGCCATTTCTATACGTCATTCAATACAAGAAAGGTAAGGAGAATTTGGTTGTTGATGCTCGTTCTCGAAGGTATGTCCTAATCTCAATCCTAGACGCTAAATTACTTAGATTCGAACATATCAAGCAGCTTTACTGAAGATGTTGATTTTGGTGAGAGTTATAAGTTGTGTGAGAAATTTGGGTTTGGAAAGTTCTACAAGCATGAAGAGTATCTATTTAGGGAAGATAAATTGTGTGTCCTCAACAGTTCTTTGCGTGATTTGTCGATTAGGGAATCCCATGGTGGAGGATTGATGGGGCATTGCTCTAGGAATTCTACAAGAACATTTCTACTGGCTCCACATGAAAAGAGATGTTGAGAGGATAGTTGGTAGGTGTCTTACTTGCAAGCAAGTTAAATCGAAAGTACAACCGAATGGACTTTACACACCTCTGCCAATTCCTAGTTTGCCTTGGATTGACATTTCAATGGACTTTGTATTAGGGTTACCTAGGACTAAGCGTGGTAAGGATTTAATTTTTGTGGTTGTAGATCAGTTTTCTAAGATGGCTTATTTTATTCCTTTTCATAAAATTGATGATGCCTCTAATGTTGCTGAATTGTTCTTTCGAGATATAGTACGGCTACATGGGATGCCAAGGACGATAGTTTCAAATCGCTATGCTAAGTTTTTAAGCTACTTCTGGAAGACTTTGTGGGGAAAATTAGGAACAAAACTTTTGTTTTCACCTACTTGTCATTCTCGAACGGATGGTCAAACTGAGGTAATGAATAAGACTTTATCGACGTTGTTGAGGGCAATCATTAGCAAAAACATTAAATCATGGGAGGAATATTTGCCACATGTTGAGTTTGCCTACATCCGTTCAATTCATTCAGCCACTAAATTTTCACTGTTTGAGGTTGTTTATGGTTTTAATCCATTAACCCCATTGGATTTATCAGCTTTACATATTTTTGAACAAGTGAATTTAGATGGCAAGAAGAAGGGATAAGTCGTGAAGCAACTCCACGAGCGAGCTCGGCAAAACATTGAGCGACGAACTGATCAATACATCAAAAATGCCAACAAGGGTCAACGTAAGCTGATTTTTGAACTTAGAGATTGGGTTTGGTTCTATATGCGCAAAGAGAGATTCCCCGCACAACGACGTTCTAAGTTGCTTCCTCGTGGCGATGGACCATTCCAAGTGCTTGAGCGGATTAACGACAACGCCTATAAGCTTGACTTACCTGGTGAGTACAATGTAAGTGCAACATTTAATGTTTCTGACTTGAGTTCCTTTTATGCAAATTAAGATTTGAGGACAAATCCTATTCAAGAGGGAGGGAATAATGAGGACATCAAGACGGATAATGATGAGGACATCAAGACAGATTCATTACAAGTGGCTGGGCTAATAACTAGAGCAAAGGCAAAGCGAATCAAGGAGCAAATGAGCAATTTAGTCCGTAAAGTCATACTTCAAGAAGAAGTTGGTGTTCCGAACCAAGAACAGGAGCTTGTTCTCGTAATCCAAGCTATTTTAGGATGATGTTCATGTGATTGCTAATTTACTTATTTAGTTACTTCTGAATTGTAGAGTTTAGAGTCATTTTTTTTATTATAAGGGTATTTTCGTCAAAATTGTTTACATTTGAAACTCTAGCATGAAATGAGTGTTTTTTGCTCTATAAATTTGGGAACAAGGGAGTGTAAGAGGGGATTTTTTTGGTTTTATCAAATTAGAGAGAAATTCTCTTAGTTTCTTAATGAAACTCTGAACTTATCAAGATCTTCTTATGGCGTTCAAATTCTGACTTATCAAACGAACAGGCATATTCGATTGTGACGTCCTCTTTATTCCAAGGTTCAGATCTGTATAGATTTTGGGTCAAGGATTTCCTTCCTTCTGAACTTGTAGATTCTGGTTTTATGACGCCGCCAATACTTCGATTGTGGGTCACCGTCACATTGTTGGCGTGGTTCGCATCATTTGGTATCAGAGTCATCGTTGGCGTGAGCCATAACCCACAGGTCCCTTTACTTTTTATTTGGTTATTTCTAAAATTTCATGTGAATTCTGTGCACATAGCTAAATAACTCGGTATAATTTTTTAAATGTTACAAAATTCGTAATTACGCTAATATAAAATAAATGAGGGAAACCTTAGACGTTTGAATGGTAAATGTCTTGGTGTAGCACAAGGATAGTAATTCTCGGTATCCAAAGTTATGATTCCTCGGCATTGAGTAAGATATAATGCTTAGCTTTCAGAGTTGGAATGCCTAGGCATTGGGTGAGTTGGATACCTCGACGTACACTATATGGGCGCCTCAACATGGGGCGAGGTTAGATGCCTTAACATTTACGGTTGTAACATTTTAGTGGTATTTGTGGAATTAATGTTACGATATGCTACGGGTTATGCCACGTTATTTGATTAAAATATAGATTATTTAGCTAATTCGTAATAAGACTAATGATATGATAAACAAACGCAATATTGGTTTAGTTTATCAATAATTTGATAATAAAGACACATTGAGATTTAGAATATAATTATACTCATTATGAATATGTATAATTATATTATTTGTATGTACCATAAGGATATGATAATTTGGCTAACATGTGGGCCTGTGTAGACGTACGTTGGTGGACTCTAGTGCCAAACGTGTTGGTAATATAATCAGACTGATACATATAAGCTATCATCTTTATGTAGGTTGGATGCATTCTACCGTTGAATGAAGGTTCTGCCTCGGTAGCATAAGAACCCCAGATGATCTTTCCTGTAAGGAGGTACATATTAGTTAACATTGAAATCTAGTGGTATATTCTTTTAGTTTATAGATAGAAATGAAATTATATGCCCTCTATGTAGGGTATGATTCTCTAAACTCACAAGAAAAATGAAGTTGACTGTCATGTACTAAGGTGGTAAAAACTTAAAAAATGTAGCGGTGTGTTAAACTGAATGTATGTGTGGCTTTTATTCACATTGACAATAACATATGATGGATTGTGATTGTTCATATTGGCATGAGAATAATTGCATATTAATATGATAGGTATTTAATGAATATACGATAAATATGCATTGTATTAATCATTAGAAATATGCATTTCTATTATATGCCAATAGATAGAAAAATATAATTTCTATCTAAGAAATGGTAGTTAGCTTATTATGATTAATATAATGAGGAAGAAGCATGTTAAATAAAAATTACATTCTAGAAAAATATATGTAACCGTAATGTATATGATATAGTGTGTTAAGAGTATAAAATTTAAACACTTTGGATGTGCATGAATGATTGCAAGGGTTTGGACACAGATGTACATAGAATATACATAGAACTAGCTGATCCATGTGGGATAAACATTGGTTCAAATGTCCAAGTGATCATTGTAAAATCAAAATTAACCCAGGAGTGGTGAATTATATTTAACAATATTTTGTGTGATTAAAACTTCTCATTGTTTGCTATCTCTCGATATATTTTGTCTATCTTAATTTAATGAACTAAACCACATATGCAAGCATGAAAAATATAGTGAAGAGAGAAGAGTAAGAGAGTGCAAATAATTTATTCATAGAGTTCGACCAATCTTACTTACCATTGAACTCTAAGACTCCTCCTTGAAGATTATTTTCTCTAGAATTCTTCTAGTTACAAGTGATTGATCTTTCATGTATCAATCAAACTTTACAATTATTACAAGGCGTCACATTTCTTCTTGATTGAATTCATGGGTGTCAATCAAACTTTAATGACTCTTCACGCACTTTACCATTCTCTTTGATTGAACTTTCAATTGTCAATTGATGCTTTGAATTCTTCAAGATCGTCACCTTAATAGTAGAGATAAATATTTAATTTCAATAACCTAACTCTCTCAAGATATAGAATCTCAAGTTTCAAAATATGAGAGGTTAAGTTTAGCTCAAGATTGAATGTTCAAATATTTGTAAGTGAACGAGAAGCAGCTTAGCGTAAATGTCAGAAAATGAGCAGCTCAATGGAGTGAGTTTCTATTTATAACAACATAAAATTCTTGAGTGGTAGTTGTCCTCTACTTTTAATTCAGGCGTCTAGGATATGCCAGTTAGAGACATTAATAAAGCAATGTACTTCTGCGACTTAAGTTAGGGTTTTCACCTCAAGCATCTGCAAATCGTGATTGAGTGTGCCAGTGAAGCTTTAATTTGAACTTTTTTCTAATAGTAGACTTCCCCAAGATCTTCTAAGTTTTTGTTATAGGTGTTTGCAAAATTTGAACTTCTAAAAGTATTGCCTCAGAATTGGGCTTCCACATATTCTCTCTGCACCTACTGCAAGTGTATGCGGTTCATGTTTGGGCATCTACACTTCTACTCTCAAATGGTTTGATGTTGCAGATCGAACTTTCATGGATTACATTGGGTATCTGTGGCCTAAAAACCTCTCTGGACTGGGCGTCTATGAGTTCTTTCATTCTGCGTATGGCTCAAGATTGTGTTTCACATTTCATCTAAGACGTCTGCATAGAATGATCTTCAACACTTTGATCTTTTTCAATGAAGTTCTACATCATAATTTTAACTTTTCCTACATAGATTCAATAAATATGTTAGTACATCAAAATAGTTATTTTCAAGGGTATTTTCAATGTGAATAAAATTCAATCATGTAACAATTTAAGCAAATATCCAACCAGCAATTTGTGAGGTCTAGAGGCGTAAAAATACAAAAAGTATATGACAATGATTCATAAGTGAAATTTTATTCAACTAAGGAAAAACCATTTGACATAAGAAGTAGGAACAAAATCGTATGGATTAAAAACTCAGACAGATAATATCGTATTATTTAGTGGACATCATGACACTTGCCTAAATTGTTTTGGCTGAGATAAATAAATAGACGTAGCCTTACTAAAGAAATAGGTGTATCCTTACTACAAGATCTGGGCTAATAAAAGTATTATAATGACCCAGTCTTGCTTCTCTACCGTATTCCATGGCCAGTCCTACTTCTCGTAGTTTCTAACTCACATTTTTTTTCTTCTAAATATTTTTCTTGTTTAGATGAGTTAGAAAGCATTAAAATATCTTTCCCTCTAGTACAGAGCGTACTCTTGGTATAAGGCTAGCCCATTATCCTTAGTGCATTGAAAAAGATTCTAACCCTAAATTTGAATCCAGTCCTGAGAGTAGCACTTCCCCCCAGTAGAAAAGCTAACTGTTGTGTTGTCAAGGTAAAATTTTCTTATTCTATATTTGTACATGCATCATAGTTTTTAAAATCTTATTTTGTAATTTATTTTGTTTGAAAACATGTCACTTTTTATATTAAATGTATGATGGTTTTATACGTTTATTTTCTTTACGATGATATTTCATACTATAGTCGAAGTATGAAATCACTAAACCTAGTTAGGGTTTTCTACACACCTTTTGCTGCACGAAGGTATTTGTTTACACACACGATGTAAAATGGGGCAGCTCCAGGCAAATCACTAAACTTAATTAGGGTTTTCTCATTTCGTGATGATTGATATTAAGACAACCATTTCTCTTTTTCTGTGTGCTTTTGGATATTTAGTGTACAAACATATGTGAGTGATATTATTTTCACTAGGAATGTTTTCTATAAAAATTTGTGCTGATATTCTTTTCTATATAGATAAAATGTAATGTATGTCAATGATTTTCAAAATTCACTCCACCGATGGCTCTTGAAGTCTATTTTATAGTGATAAAAAAGAGTTTTGAAAGCAAACCCATGCATGCATTTTTTTCAATTGTCCATGTTTTTAACTGATAAAATATAAAGTTAGTTTTCTCATACAATTTTAGAACTCTTACTAAGTTTAGTCAAACCCCAAAAAACTATATATTTTTTTCCAAAAAAGAACCGAGGTGTTCATGAGTAGTCCTTCGTGAAGTTTGAGTACCCTTTTGTATTTCTTCTTTGGAGTGTTTATTTTATTGGTGAACACTTGCATTTTTTTTCTTTTGTCTTTATAATTATGTTGGGTGAGGAATATTTACGTTTCCTGCACAATACTTCCTTCGATGTATTTTATTGCACTATTTTATATTTTGGTACTACTATGAGAACTTCAAGGAATCTCATGTAGTCTATGATTTCTAAAATTAGTTTTAACCTATTGTATGAACTATGAATATGAGTTGGGGAATCGAATTCTTTCTGAGCATCGAGTTGCTCGAGTAGACATTTATATCTACGTCTGCATTTGGTCCTTGACAACAATATCTGCTTTGCGACTATCTTATCCTAAATAAATATTTTCATTTTAGTCAAGCTTTAAGAAAGAAGGGCTTATGCAAGTTGCTACTTAAAGAACTGACTGGAACCAAATCTTTAACTATAGTGTAGTGCTTGGCTATAGGCCGATATTGAGTGTCATGGCATTACTTCTTGAAGACCGTGAATAGGGTCATCCAACGTTCGCTATCCTGCAAATAGCGAGTTCCTCAGTCAATTTTTTGTGCCAATTCAGGTTGCATTCGATAAACCAAACTCATTTTGCATTCTAGAAATCTACGAATTAGGCATCGTGCCTGGTTGATTTTGGTCCCAACACTCTCATTGGTTCCAGTTTGTTATACACAAGACTTAGTAACATAATATGTTTGTACTATTAAGCCATTCATAATTGAGCTTCCTCTAATATTCTTCTGATAATTAATTTGTTCAAATAAGATATTTTCATAATTAATGCTTAAAAATAACCATGGTTGAAAATAACAATCTCTTTTAACAGCTATGTTTACTGTAGGGTTTTTTTTTTTTAAACACGAATTCACACAAAAGGGTACATCTTCAACCTGATCAACCATTGGTAGCTACCACCTCCTCTTTGTTTTCTTTCATAGACATGGCTGATAAACAATGGAGGTGGATGGCCGGTGGTGGCGAAAGTGGTGGTCCTCTACATGTTCTTGTTGAAACTATACACTTGATTTCTTGGATATATTAATTTTAGGCTTTAATTGTTTAGAAGCTCAAACTCTAGAAATTTATAAAAGCTGGTAGAAGCATACCTAAGATTATAGAAGAGTCTAGTGCAATATGTTTTGGAGCAGTTTTCTCTAGAACCTTGCAAAAAGTTATTTATGAGCACTAAATTAAAGTTGAAGTGGATTAATCCTAATTATTGTTTGATAACGTGACATTAGTATAAATAGGAATGATGTCTTCGACTTTTAATGTGGTAAAAACAAATGAGAAATAAGAGAAGCCGTCTCTCTTTCTAAACTCCCTAAGCCTCTCCCCTTTCCAAAATATTTTTCCCACAAGTGTTCTATCCTTGATTCTAACCCTCGATGGCTTCAATTTGTTGAATCATTTGTTCGATAAAAAAGGTTAATTTTCTCATAAATTCTGTCTTTTTCTTGCTCTTTCCTTTTTGTGGAAAGAAGTTTCCAAATATCTCAATCATTTCTATCAAATTAAAAAGTAAAAAGTAAAATTCCATTCCAACTAAACGAAAGTATTGCTTTGTGGTATGTGCTTCTATGTTACTCATCTTATCATCTCTCCCACAAAAACAAAAGGCGTACGATATTCATTCAGTAGATGTATATCAATAACTAGAGAAAAGTGGGATAGCGTCTGCTAAAGCATGCATGCACTCGTTTGTAATGTATATAAAGTGAGATCGAAAGTGGGGTCAAGTCAATTTTGTTGCCTTTGATGGTCGGTGGCCGGTGGGTCGAGAATCTAGATGCACTGACCAAGTTGTTCGAAAGCTACTTTTGGTGAGGCTAAAGGTCCCCTCTTTGAAAATTTATAATTTTTCGGCTTTTGAAAACAACTTCATCGATGTTTTTATACGATGACATTAGCAAATAGACAATTACAAAACCTATGGCAATTATATCTACAATATATCAATCTCTTAACTTACACGAGACCAATGTCCACTTCGGATGCGTTAATTCCAAAAATATCTACTTTTTTTTTTGTATATAACGAAAATTCCTTTTTTAATCTTTTTCTAGCAATGAACATTGCTCTCATTTCATCCCAATTCATATGACACTTTGACAATAACAATCCCATCGCGTCTTTGATGAAACTCGGAAATACAATCCACAAGAAATACAATCCGCAAGAGAGAGTGGAAGAAATAGGACGGCAATTTAAGTGAATCTTTTCTTTTTTTTTTTTTGACGAGAAAAGAGCATGGGGAGAAGAGTTGGTATGCTTATCAAAAAGCATTACAAAATCATAATTAGCCAACAAGAGAGCTCAGTCTTGTTCAAGTTTCAAACAAATTAATGGTTAAGAATTGTATCAAAATGATAATAGTCTCTTGAAGATTAATTGATTGAGTTCGTGTGGGGATGTAGCTGTAAATAGTTAACTTGTAAGGGAGACTAGCAAGCTGTTTGACCAGAAATCGAAGAATCAAAATAAATAAATAAAAAGGAGAATGGAGATTGTTCTTCAACCAGAAAAAAGTGTATAAATTCTTCTTCTGATAGCAAAAGAAAAGTGAAGGCATAGTTCAGGGTGGATATTCCTGTGTGTTTGAACAGAAATAATGAGTTTCTTCCTCATTTTGTCTGATGTTTGATTAATTTAACAACTCTACTTTGTTTTGTTTTGCAAGGATTGAAAAGCTAAGTAGTTTTCCTTTTTCTGTTTGGTTTATGTTTAATAAGACAGCTGATTTATCAGTGCTTCCTTTCCCTGCTAAGTGGGAGTTAAATAACATTCATGTTTCACCCAAAACAGCTTTGAGAAAGTTGCTTTATCAGAAAGGTATACTCTCACTATTTTACATGAGGAAATACGTTTAACCAGACCCAGGAGAGAGAGAGAGAGAGAGAGAGAGAGAGAGAGAGAGAGAGTCATGTTGAGAGAGAGAGGGAGAGAGAATCGCGTTGTGAGAGAGAGAGAGAGTTATGTTGAGAGTGAGAGAGATAGAGTCGTGTTGAGAGAGAGAGAGAGAGTGAGAGAGAGAGTCATGTTGACGGACAGAGAAGAAACATTCAGGCAGTGCTATTTATGTCACATATCAATACATTACAACCATAAACACTACCTTATTTTCTTTCTTCCATCTGCAAAATCTATTCCACTTAATAGTCTCCCCTACCCATGATAATCAATCTATAATCCTCATTACTACATGATGGAGCATCCGCTTTCATCATCATCATCATAGTCATCATATCCATACTCATCATACACATCCTTAGAGACATCAACTGGATCTGACGGTGGAGTTTGCCTGAAAAACTCATTGCGGTACGTATTACCATGCAAAAGAGAAACATAATGCGAAGTACTTCTAGGATATGCTGCACTGTAGCTTAGACCATTCACTGGATGTGATGGATACGAAGATGGGAATGGGTACTGCAGGAGTGGAGGGCTGAGATTCATCAACTCTAAGTGCTGAGCATGATCTTCGCCGTCCATCTCACTGCCAGGAATCTCTTTTTCACTTGCATTGGGAGGGTTTCCAGTGTTTCCCTTCTTCTTCTTCTTCTTCTTTTTCTTTTTACCACCGGTGCCACTTCCTTCAGAAGGATTGGCTTCTTTGTCTGACTTATCGTCATCAGCTTTTTCCAGGGAGACATTCTCTTCTTTTTTTCCATCTTCATCAATATTCTTGATTTGGTCCTTGTTTTTTATCTCGAGATTTTCAGGCCATACCTCAGCTTGCTTCCCTGATTTCAACAGTTTCTTGATGAGGGTGTCTACATTGACATTACCAGTGACCGTGACTTTATGCAACATGGAATCGATCACAATTGAATAAACACCTGCACATGTCAAAAAACGTAGCCAACATGGGAAAGAGTCGCATCTGGCAACTGCTTGAGTTTATTTTAGAAAAAAAACAATGATCATGAATTAGAGAACTCTCACAAGAATTTTTACACATATGCATCTACCCTTACCTTCGATGGTCTGAAGAACTTTCTTCACTTTCCTCTTGCATCCTTCACAGTGAATCGAGACTCTCAAAACCCATGTCTGTGAATAATCAGTGGTTGGTTATGAAAATATAAAAGAAGTAAATTATGCAGACATGTACTCAAAAGAATAGGAACCAAGAAAAAGTTAGGTGATACTAGTATAAAATTTGAGTACCTGGTATTTCAGTGGTTCAGGAACGTCTTCAGCTTGTTTCGTTGCCATCTAACAGGGAGAGCGAGAGAAGAGGTAAGGTTTAAGAGGGTGTAGAGAGAGGCAAAGAGTGAGGGTAAACTTTAAAGAAGTGGAAGAAAAGCAAGAAAGTGAGAGAGAGAATCTTGAAAGGATGCCACTTCACTCTCAGTAACCATGGATGCCCACACTGTCTTCTTCACAGGTCAGCTAAATCACGTGCCAAATGCTCGTGACTTCCCCGAGAGCTTTGATACACAAGGATATATCTAGGGTTGGGTGCGGTCCGGGCCAGTCTGGTTCCCCGCCAGAACCAAAATTGAACTGCACCATTCGAGAGATTTTTTAAAACTCCCAAACTGGCCCCGGGAGGAATCGGGACCAGAACTAGACCAAACTTTCGAGTCCGATCTCAATTCCTCCCAAAAAAAAAAAAAAAAACTCATCTTCGATCCTTCCTTCAGCAAAGAGCAAAGTGCAAAGTGCAAAGTACAAAGTGTGTCTCTCCCACGAGGCATGCTGCAAATCGTGAAGGGTAGCGCACGGTTGGTTCGGCCTTCGGCGAAGGAAGGTGCGACTGCGAGCCGCGAGGTTGGTTCGCACTTCGGCGACAGGCGTAGCTGACTTGGTCTGGTGTGGCGTAGCTAGCGTCTGGCTCTGCAATTTAGCGAAAGGCGAATTGCGAAGAACAGAAGATTGAAGAATGACTATTGCCTGCCGTCGATTTTCGTTGAAGGTTAAAAATTCAAAACGGAATCGGTTATTTGTTTTTCAGTTTAAAACAGTGCGATCCTCGATTTTTCGGGATTATTGAATCAGAACCGTGAATCGGACTGTGTCCCACGATTTCTTGGTGAGCAGAACCAGTCTTGGACTAATACCGGTTGAGTACCGACCGAAACTCTTAGTCCTATCCAGTTCCCAGTTTAGCTCCTGTTGTGTTGACCCCTAAATCTATCTGTTTGCTCAAAATGCCTTGCAAGTAATGATATCATACTGTCATCATTCATAACATGAATTGATTAAAAAATCAAATATCAAACTTTGAATCTATAATTTAATGGAGATACACTTGTAAGTCTCATTTTCATAGCAATGATCCCTGAGTATTCTATTATGTTGAACCTGAACAACTAGAGGCTTTGGTAATTTTGCACCAATTTGTTGTGATAACAGAAGAATTTGCTTCGAGAAAAAACTTGAGAAAAGAAAACGAGAGAGAATCCATTGATTTGAGAGAGAGAAAAATGGCAGAAAAATAGAAAATAAAAATAAAGTTCATATCCTCCATGCCTCTGCCTTCGCTCTTTATATTTTTATATTAGATTTCTCCTTTCTACCCGTTATTGAGGGTAGCTTTGTTCCTTGAACTTCGTTTCTTCTTCCTTGCCCAAGCTCCTAGTCCATCTCTATAACAGGCACCTCCTTTGAAAAATCCTTGAGAAGCAATAATGGTGGAGTCTATCCACGAAGCATCCGAGGGAGATTGGCCATCCCACTGGATCAACCATTGCGTGACTGGAATATTTCCTTGCTTGATGACAATTGTTTGCAAGAGCTGCCAGCTTAAGAGTGGTGATGGCCGAAGTGATTTTGGTGGCAGAGGATCCCAACTGCTTCTTCAAGAGAGACATGAAAGACCATATGAATATGGACAGTATCCGGTAAAGCGAGCTTATAAGAGACTTGGTCGACATGTTCCATTGCTGGAAAAGGGCCAAAATATTTTAGTGAGAGTTAGTGGGCTGCTCTGGTGGCTATAGAAAGCTGGCGGTGAGGTTTGAAGTTTGAGAAACACCCAATCACCAACCTTGAATTGGTGTTCTGTGTGGTGTTGATCTGCATAAACTTTCATCCGACCATGGGCCTGTGTTATGTGTCCGCAAAGCAGCCTGTCCATGTAGTAGAACCTGTCGGTGACTGCAAATTCAATCTGTTGGTAAGGCCCCAGTGCAAGGCGGGGGGAGGCTTGCCATAATGGGCTTGCAAAGACGTCATCTTGTCGCAGATTGGAATGTGATATTGTACCATCATTCCGCCAGAGGTAGCAACTGCCCCATTGATGTTGTTGGTCAAATGTAATGCTTCGTAACTATATCTTTAAGCATTGATTGATGCGCTTTGTTTGTCCACCCAATTCAAGGAGACATGTAGTAGACATATCAACTCGGTGTTAAGTGTCACGACCCAAGAAGAAATTTAATAGAAACGTCAGACTAAACGATCAAATTCAAGAAAGTCTACGTCTAACGTAAGACTTTGTGCGAAAGTTTGATTATTAATCCATGACCTATCACAATGATAAATATGAGAATAGAAACAATAGTAAAAATACAAAAAAAAAAAATTTAAAATAAGTGAAAGCAAAATGTTCGGTACAATCTAAAATATGTTCTTACATATTTAAATTTAAAAGACTAAGATGAGGGTAACACAAAAGAAAACAGGCGCTCATCTGATTCATTTTCGATTCCTTTTTCCTTCACTTGTAGAGAGTAGAGCCGTTGAGGTGAATGACAAACTTAGCATCATATGTTATACCTGCTACTTATCACATTATGCATGCCATTTTAAAATCAATGCACGCGTTTTAACTTTTCAGTAGAAAAATAACTAGTTGGAGGTCGATGGACATGTGACGAATTATCTTGTGTTAGAGAACTTTTTTTCAGAGCGGCCATTAGTTGAAAAGTGAGTTTTGAATGCATTTATGTTGAAGTTGGTGACAAATTTGAAGAGAAAGTCTTCAGAATTTTAGTTGAGACTTGACCAACACCTAGGGTAAGAAACGTGTTAGGGAAAATTGCATAATGCAGTAGGAATGGACTAGCAATGTGATTATGAGGGCAAAAATTGAAGAGAAACACATAGAGATGGTTGATTTGGTTTTCTAAGGAGAGAGCCATTGCTAGAGGAGAGAGGATGGAACAGAATCGCATAGGGTGTCATGTTCTTGTACATGCCATTCAACGAGCACTTGTTGTTCTAGTGCCAGCGCCTGTGGCAGACGCAGGCAGGTTGGGGTGGACGCCCAGACTTACATTGAATAGTGCAAGCACCTGTGGCAGGCAGGTTGTGGCAGAGGCTCTCAAGAGTGGGTTTTTGAACCGGTGTTTTTTGCGGTTCCCGAAAACGCATTAAATAGTTCAACGGACAGAAAGTGTTGGCACGTTAACATAGTATAATTTAAAGACGATTTTCTCCAAAAACATAATTTAAACATGAGTTTTTTAATGATCTTTCTAATTAAAGATTTTTTTGTTACTTACCTTATTTTTTAAAATTAATATATTTAAATTATTTGTTTTTACATGCAATTTGATAAGTTCTTCAGTATATTAAAAAAATGGAGGTTTGAATTGCTTTTAATATTTTGATTTATGTTATTTTCATTTTATAATTTATTTTTTTATCGAATTTTATTTTTTATTAAATCTAAAAATATCATATTATATGAATGTGTTTCATAAATAATTTTTTAGTATTTTATTTATTATTATTTAATCATATGTTTAACTTCTTTTTTTATTTAGACATTAAATAATAATATAATATATTTTTGCACGTTGTTTGCTGTCTTTTTCAATTGATAGTTATATTTCATATTTAGTCTGACTCTTCATCTTCTATGTCATAGCACGAACTCTTCAGTTTCTATCATATTGATCTCCTACTGCATTACATGTTTTGGCTGAGTGTATTTTTTGAAAAATCGATATTTCATATCCTCTAATGTCGTGTGAATTTTTATACCATATCTTCTACTAATTCGTCATAATCCTCCAATTCTTTTTCATCGTTGTAGTGAAATAAATATAAATGTGCTAAAAATCTGAATGCTTGGATTTTATTTTCACATTTTTTAGTTTATTTCTACTTTTTCAATTATTCTTTAAAATATAATATATTAATATCTTTGTCATTATTATTTTATGTTTTTATCAAATTTTATTTTTTACAGCATACTAATTTAAAGAATATTATAATAAAATATTTTCGTATAACTTATTAAGAAATACTAAGTTATTTAAGAATTATAATAAAATTTTTAAATATAATGATACATGTCAAGATGACCTTTCGTACATGTATTGTGAATTTTAATAATACATGTCATTTGTTTAACATATTTAATACAACATTTTTTTAAGATACTGTAATGACATGTATTAAATGTGTCATATACTTATCATATTTTTTATATTGAACATATAATTTTTCATAATTTATTATAATGACGTTTGGTCTTATACTTAATTTATTTTATAATATTTATGAAGAAGTGAATTTTTATCATTCAATGTGTTTTAATGACATATTCGTATGCTTAGCTAAATTTCTATAAAAAATTTTGAATAGTCAAAATTCTTTATTTTATATAATTATGACACGCGTCAAATAACACGCACAGATGAAAAGGAGAAAAAAGATGGACAAATCATAACTCGTCCGTGCAAATATACACTTGTCTCGTTAGCAAACTTTCAAGGTTTAGGAGCTGAGTAATTGATTTACAACAAACTTTGGTAGAGAGAGAAAGAGACGTAACAGGGGGCAGTAGCCCTTTTCATTTTGTGATTCTAATACAATTGTGAGCTCACAAACATTGGATATTTATTATATACCCATAATATTTACAGAATACTAAAGTAACCGATATTGTAGAGACGCGAATATTGGACATGCAGCAGAAGTTTACAAACCTTCTTCTGGCTTTAAAAAGTTATGATACTCGATTTGAGTCATCTCCCCTCCATTCGTCGGGTCAAACTGGCACCGATGGAAGCTGCATTTTGATAATGAAATTGCACTTCAATTCACAAGTTCATACAAACGTCCGATGGGTCTTCAACTAGAAGTACAGAGTCCAGAAGAGTTTTCTCAAAAGCTGTTTTTAAAGATTCTAGAGCTGTTAAGTTGTTTCAAAACAATGAAGATGTTTTCAAATTAGTTTTTTGGCCAGTGATTTATGTTTAGAAAACACCAAAATCACATCGTACTTCTACTTTTCGATTTTTTGGGACAGTTTCGGAGAAAATTTTTCCAAAGATACGAATAGTCTCTATGTATTTTTGAGAGGTTCAAAAAACTATTTCCAAATAATGAGAAAATTTTCAAAGAATTTATTTATTTATTCTTGAACAGAAAAAAAAAAAAGAAAAGAAAAAGATTTTTCATAACACTTTTTGGCCGATTCCTCATTATTTGGTTTTTTTCATTTATTCCCTCGTTTGAAAATAGTTTCAAGTTTTCTGTTTCGGTACAAAAAACTGTGCATTATTTACCTTCCATCCATGCCAAGAATCACCACAGTATTCTTCTGGTGGCCAAAAGCCACCACATACTGAGAACCCTCAACCAGGCGAAACTGAGCCACTGACCACTCTGAGCTGAAATACTTTGGCAAAACACCTGCAAAACGGACAACAACATGTAAGGATGAAAAAGCAATAAATAAAGGAAGATACTAGAGATGAACTAACATTGATATTACTAAGGCTTGAAAATTTAGATCTTTCTATTCCTTTACTTCTTGTCCGAATAAATATCTTGTCTTTTTACTCTATTTTGCCCATTATTTTTTTAGAAGCAATCAATCAACCAAAGAGTGTAAATATAAACATTTGCAGGGAACAAATAATAATGAACAATTGCACTTTATAGAAATACCTTCAACTTTATGTGCGTAGGTGGATGCAAAACATGATTAACAGCAACACATGAGAAAATTCATTCATATTCCTCACATCATATGCATACTCATCCAGTGCTCCACAACCAAAACTATCTTCTAGCTTCTTAAATGATATTACAAGAGAGGGGATAGATCAGGGGAAAGGAGGTAGTTTCTGAGTCCGTGGAGTAAATCCAGCCAGTGGTTTCTAGGGTTCTTAGTAGTAGATTATTATTCTTTGGAAGAGTCTGTAAATGGGTTTCATAAGGATCATCTTTTAATTCAAGATGTTAAAATAATCAATTTCACAACGCAAAATTCATCACACCTTTCACAATGCGAATGTTCAAATATTTTTTGTAAATTAGTGAAAGCTTTAAGTTGCCTTCATGATCAGTTTTATTTGAGGATCAAAACTATAGTAACAAAAGAAAGGTCCTCTCAGATGCAGAAATTAATGAAAAGATCATAATAATGAGACTTCCATGTTAAAACTTTATTTAATGAGAGAAACTGGACTTTGAAGAGAGTTCCCAGTTTAATATTTCAAACACAAGTATGTTGGAAAAAGCATACTCAGCATGGCACGAAGGGAATGAATTTTACCTTTGATGAAGGAAATAGATGAGGTTGCTGTTGTAATAGCAACCTTAGAATCAGAAAAAATCTGCGGCTTATCATTTACTGGAGATCCAGAGTTGACCTTCAGGCTGAAAACATGTACAGTGCCTTTGTCACTTGAAACGGCAAGCCATTGAGCAGATGCTGAGAATGCCAAACTGTAGATTTCTGCTCTATCGGCCCCTCTCCTCACCTATGTTGAAAATCCAAATGATTTAAAGTGAGATGCTAAACATTAAGGATGCAATTACAAGTTCCCATCAAAAGGAACGAAACTACATGAATGAATGTTACGTTAAAGATTTTGGCAGGAAAGCATATGTGTCATGGTTGTTGCCGATGAATATAGCAGTTTCTTACACTAGACATGTAACGGAGAATAGCAAGATTGAGAAACTAATATAACTCTGAAGAAATCATTTTAACAACAAATAATGATATAAATGGATCATTATGACTCCGAAGAAATAACGTCACACCAAATAGAAAGAATAAGTGACTTACTTCCTCTCTATTCACAGGGCTCAACAAATAATTCGTGATATGAGAATCTTAAAAAAGTGTGTTTCAAAATAATTGAAGGGCAGATTACGAAGCAATTGTCGTAGAAACCATAATGAAAGAAACATGATATAATTCTGACTGTAATGCCTCTGACCGAACTCACACCACACTCACTAGTCTAAAATTTTCTGTCATGTCTACATCATTGATGATTTAGTATTATAACAATATGAATATGCGTCTTTATTACTTTTACTAGCATATCACAGCAAGTGTTTGGTAAGGAGTGCCAGTAATATCACATCAAGGTTTCGATATTTATTTGAGCAAACAAAAGTTTCATACCATATGATAAAATCCATTCAAAATCAGAAACTATCATCCAAATTTCTGTGTAGAAGCAAATTCAAGTTCCAACTACAACATACCTCTTGAAGCAGTGTCCCATCAACAGTATTGAAAACCCGCAGCAAAGTGCCCTTCGTGCTGGCAGTGGCGAGCAATTGTCCATTTTGAGTGAGAGCAAAGCACGCAATCCTCGAGTCATGGGCCATTATGAACTTAGTCCGTTTAGAAGAATAATGCTCCACCCTAACTTGCCCCTTCTGCAAACCAGGACAAACCAGTACAAGGGATCCACCCAATTGTGAAACCTCGCAAAGCCCCTTTGGATTTGCAATCGTTTCAATCTGATGCAGCAGTTTCAAGTCTGCGAAATTGTACACAAACACTTTCTGCTCCAAAACAACAAAAATTCGGTCTCTTCTAAGCCTAACTCCCATAACCACAGACCGAAACGAAAGCTCGCCAATACACCGGCTCTGATGATCATCCCAGATCATGACCTTATTAGGAGGATACTGCGGCTCCACGCCTCCACCAACAAGCGCCAAAATATTGCATCGAAAAAGCATTTCGACGACGCCGACTCCAGCTCCACGGTCGAAATCCCGGCGAAATATCTCGCGAAAGGGATCGCAATTGTAGATCCGAAACCCGTTGTCGGTTCCGGCGGCAAAGCAGCCGTGGTCCTGATTGAAGGATAGATGAAGAAGCGAAAGAGGAACCACGGGAGATTCAGGCGACACAGAGTAAGGGATGTGTTGATTACTATTAGGGTTAAAGTCAGTTTGATGATTTTGAGGTACAGATGAGACAGCATCAGAATCTCGACGATCAGTTTGATCCACCTGAGGGAGAAAGCTGGGAGGAGGAGGTTCTAAAGCAGAATCTGGCCATGAAGGTGAAGAAAAGGCAGAGACAGTCGCCATTAGAGGAAAGATATCAGAACGTATGACCCTCTGTGAAACAGAAGTAATTCGAGGTCGATAAGATGGACGACGGACGTAAACCAATTGACTTCTTTGCCCTCCTTATTCTGCATAGAGAAATAGAATTCTCTCGTAATGATGTAGGATAGAGTCGTCATTGGAATTCCTGTGAGATACTTTGATTAGGCCGCACGCATTGGGGGAATCGAACTTTATTTCGTTCCTTACTCCAGATTATTTGTTTGTTTATGGTTAATTAGAATTTGACACTGAATTTTGATAGTCGTAACCACATTTATATTTTTGAATTTAAAATCTGAACCAAATTCTATTTTTTTTTTTAAATTTCAGATTAATAAAATCGTTATAATTAACTTTAAAGTGTCATTAATTCATTGGGGAACTCTTTCTCTTGAATGTCGGCCGCCAATTTCTCTAAGCATTGTTTTCCAACGATGATTTCCATAACAATGTTAAGAATTAAATTTAAACGTAGAACTTAATCAAAAGTGGCTCAAAAAATCTAAGTACAAATTGTTCAGCACACCCTAATGAGATCTCGACCAATGTGCAAAATGAAAAAATTAATGGACACCTAGTATGAAGAAGTGTTTTGGCTGCAGACACTCACATCGGATGCTAGTAGAATTAATAAAAGCACAATTTTGAACGTCAAATCATTTGATAATAGAAGTGTGAAGGCCCAAATCTCTTAGACACCCATGGTGAATGCTAAGAACAAGCTACAGATGTCTAGTTATGAAACATTATTTTTTAAAATTTAAATTACAAAGACTCAGAAACGCATGTTGACATGTGCACTGGGCACCTGGAGAGCCTCACAGAAATTTGAGTTTGAGACAAGAAATTTAAATTAATGTTCATGTGGACGCCCAGTCAAGGATTGCAATTGCTTGACATGGTAGCTCCTAGCTTAACCTATGAAAGCCCATCATCCCAGTAATCTCTAGCTAACATATTGCGAATGCCTAGAGATTATCAAAGGATGCCTACAACTCAGAGATTTTTGAAGACATTTATAAAATACAAAGCCACTCCACTTTACAGCTCATCAAACAATTTTATGCCGAAGTGCTGCACATTTGTTTGCTTCCATTTGAGTCATCATTTCTCGAGCTAAAAATCAAACCTCTCCCACTCACGAACTTGAGATTGTATACCTTTAATAGTGTTAGATCATTTGTGATCAAAACCTTCAAACCACAATTTATGTTGATTGCTAAATCGTTAAATGGTGATGCAAGAAAAGAATTGTTGTAAGGACAACCGAAAGATCAATCGATTATAACCTGAAGAGTTATCAATTGCTTGCTTACTAAACTCAAACAATCTAATTAAAAGAGAAATTTTATAGTTAGAAAACTATTAGGAGTCTAAACACACAATAGAGTTTAGATAACTTAATTTACGTCTCTCATTTAGCTTGTTATCAATCTTACAATTGCTATTAAAGCTCAATCTATTACTTTTCTGTAGTTAAAACTTCATATAAATTTGTTGTTTGAAATTTTTACTTATGCCTTCAAATACTATTTTTTACATATTTAAGGTCAATTAATTTCTAGGCTTCTATTTTTTTTAATATAGAAATGATTATTTTTATCAAAAGTGTAAAATGAATCTATATTTGTAACGCCCCAATTTTAAAATTCACTATTTAAAATTATCAATTTAGAACCCTAAATTGAAAACCCTAAAATTTTTTTTCAAAATTGATTTATAAAATTCGAGCGTCAAAAATTTTAATTTTTGAATATTAAAAATCTCATTAAATGTTAACTGAAACTTTTAAATATGTGAAAGATTTATTAAAATTAAATAACTTGTCGAAAACTTGAAATAAGTGTATAATTAAAACTATTAATAAAATAAATTTCCACATAACTTATTAAAACATGAAATGTATTCAAAAGACTAAAATATGCCGAAACTAAAAAAATATTTCATTCTTCCGTATGCTTATTTGCCTCCGGGAGATTTTCGAGCAATGTCATTTCTTCCTTAGATAAAAATTCACATACATCGCAAAATTATAACTATGAGATTTAACTCAGCAAGCAAAAATATGTACAAGTGTCAAAATTAACATTTACTTTTACTGAATCCTGATTATAGAATTGATTGGTACTCATTTCTGAATCATAGACTTAGATATTTAATTGTCGTTCCGGCTTTTATTAACTTACTTTCGGTCAACCTCACCATTTTATGGTCGTTCAAACTTTTGCTATCACGTCAGTATCATTAAATGTTCAAGTTCAGCATCTCATTGTCGTTCAAGCTTTTGTTATCACATATTTTTCATCAATTTCATTATTTTTATACGCATACAAATTGTCCTACCAACTTTATTTTTATTAATTCTATGTCAATGTCTAAACATGCGTCCTGAAATATCGAGAATGTGTAACAAAATAATTATAAGAAAATATCATAAACTTTATGATGTAGGGCCATAGTAAAAATATTGAAAATAATATTTTCACTTACTTGGATTTCGAGCGGTATGGTTGTCAGTCATTTACTGGTATTCCAAATAATATCCTGCCTAAAATATTTAATATTAAATTCTACCTTAAATAAATTTAAATTTTAGAAGAATTTGGGCAACAATTTCTTATGTATGCTTTTAGGTCAAATTAGATCGATTAGGATTGATTTGTGTAATCTTTTGGGATTTTTCTTGTTTAAATCAAATATTTGGTATTAATTTCCTACTTCGATAAATCCAATTAATAACGATTTAGGCAGAAATTTCTTATCGAAAAATTCTTGGATTGATTCAGTAAAATTTCAGACGGAATTTGAGTCGGATCGAGTCATGTTCGATTGAACCAGTTCTGGTTAAGTTTGGATGAAAAATGTCGGTCGATGAACAGTGCTGGTTTGGTCCCGCTTGACTGGTTTGGTTCGGATTATTGTTCTGGTCCGGTTCACTATGCTGGACCGGCTTAGTTTGGACTAGACCGGTTCGGTTTCTGTTTAGGCTGCTCTTTTAAAGGAACCGGTTCAGTTATTAAAACTGATTCTCTTTTCTTTCTTCTTCTTCGTGAGGGCAGAGAACAGAGAGAGAGAGAGAAAGAGAGTGAAAAATAAAGAGAGAACTCAAGAGAGATGAAGACCGAGCAAGAGGGAGGTCGGAGGTCGGAGTTCGATCGATCATTGGCGGAGGGGCGTTTGGCTGAGGGTATTTTCGCTGAAGGACATCGGCCGAGGGATGAGCTGGTGCCGAGGGTTTTTTTTTTTTTTTTCTGAGATTCAACCCACAAGGACATCGTTCCGCTGAGGGTATTTTTTTTCTGTTTGAAGAACTCAAGAGAGATTCTTCTCTATCTGAAAAATCCGAGGGACTTGTTGGTGATTTCTTCCTTCCTGGATCATTTGTTTTAAAAGAAATTTCTCAACCAATTCCTTCAAGTTCCTTGGGCCAGTTTCGGATGAATTAGGTGAGGAATTTAAATTTTGTGTCGATTTTCCTCCTACCCTTTTAAATTTGTCAAAATCGTCGTTGGGATATATTTTTATTTATTGTTACAATCATCCCATCTTAAAAGAAATTTTGTCCTCGAAATTTACATAATTACATGAATAGTTCAAGATAGATCCTTCTCATTTCTTCTTTTTTTTCTTAGGTTGCTTCCTCAACTTTTTGATTCTTCCATAGAACTCTTACAAGCGACATTTTCTTATTCCTTAACTTCATTTCTTCTGTTTCCAGAATTTGAATCAGTCTCTCTTCATAAGATTGGTCGGGATTGATGGTGAAGTCTAGAGATCTCATAGGTAAAATATGTGAGGAATCCGAAACATACTTCTTAGCATTGAAACATGAAATACGTTATGTACGTGCTTTAATGAATCTAGTAATTTTAACTAATACACGACTTCTCCAACCCTTCTTGTGATTTCAAATTGGCATAAAATCTTAGGTTCAACTTTCTTTTCTTTCCAAAGCGCATCATGCCTTTCATTGACGAAATTTTCAAGAAAACTTGATCCCCTACTGCAAAACTTCAACTTTCTTCTTCTACGATCAGCATAATTTTTTTGTCTACTCTGGATTGTAAGAATCATTTTCCGTATCAATGCAACAATCTCAGCCGTCTGTCTCAAAATATCTGGCCCAACTAGTACTCCTTCATCCGCTACATCTCAATGCACTGATGATCTATAGTTTTTGCCATACAAAACTTCATAAGATGTTATCCCAATTGAAGCTTGATAACTGTTGTTGTAGACGAATTCTACTAATGACAAATTTTTATTCCAATTTCCTTGGAAGTCAATAGAACAAGTCTGTAACATATCCTCTAGAGTCTAAATCGTTCTTTATGATTGCCCATCTATCTGAAGGTGGAAAGCTATATTGAAATTCAACTGAGTACCTATGACTTTTTGAATATTTTTCCAAAATTTAGAGGTAAAGCGTGTATCTCGATCAGACACGATAGAAATGAGCATGCCATGAAGTCTGATAATCTCCTGAACATAAAGCCGAGCATACTGATTCATGGTATATGTAGTCCTTACTGGGAGAAAATGAGCTGATTTGGTCAGTCAATCAATTATAACTCAAATAGAGTCGTGACCCTTAATTGTCTTAGGAAGCCCCACTACAAAATCTATAGTGATATGCTCCCACTGTATGCCCCAAAAACTTATCCGTTTCCAGTTTGTTCACTTATACTATTCGCTCATTATGCTCAAAAGAATTTGAATAAAATTTAAAACTTTTGTCCCTCGGTTTAAAACGACATTTTTTGAAAGTATTTTAAACGGCATCGCAGTGGAAAAATTAATTAAAATCAGTTTGAATAAAACTCTATTTTAAGAAACATAAAACAGAGACACCGGTCGACACCTACGAACGCCAGTCGACGCTCTGGATGTCTCGGGTTTTTCAACGGTCGGCATTGGCAAATGTCGGACGACACCACGTTTCTCTCGGGTCTTCTCATCGGTCGACACTTCTACACTCATCCTAGAGAGCGGTCGACACTTGCTTCTGTGGGTCGACACCCTGATCTTCTCTGTCTGCGCAGATCAACCCTCGTGGTCAACACCACTGCCATTTTTACATCATCGGTCGACACCTACAACCAGGGGTCGACACTTACTTCGGCTATGCCCGTGCAGGTCGACCCTCGAGGTCGACACTTGCAGGGTTTGGTCGACCACTAAGCCTATCGGTCGACACTTCCTCCCCAGAACTCTGTTTAAAAACCTTAAAACTTCACAAAATCGACCGGACTTCGACTCAACGCTAATAATAAACCAATATACGCTTTTCCATCAACTCAAATCATTATTTACATAAAGAAAACGACTATTCAAGTTTGAAATCTGTCTATACACTCATTTGACTCAAAACAACTTAAAACCTTCTCAATTACACTCCCAAAATCTATACCTATGCCTACCATAGTCAAAACACCCTAACAGCCGGCCAAATCGTCCACGTGCGTACTCCTTAAACCGCCTCCTAGTCTTGGGTATATTCAGAGTACTCACCAACTATGGCGTCGTCACCTACAAAACACAGAACTCAACTATTAGCCTAATGCTAAAAAAGTAATGTATAAAACATAAACACTAAAAACAAATACATCATAACATATGCAGTTTACACTGTTTCATGCCTACTTTGGTTTCCGTCTCCTTCTTACATCTTTTTTATTTTCTTACTACTGGGTTGTTCTTTACGTGCTACACTAAGGTGACACCTCTCGCGGTCCCCATCAAAGGACGCGGTCCCCCTCATAGGATGGGATCTCCCTCATAGGAAGGAGGCAACCTTAGTCTAGTAAAGCGACACACTTCGCGATCCCCCTCATAGAACGCAGTCCCCCTCATAGGACAATGTCACCACATAAAGCGGGGGAAGAGTAACACAGCTCGCAGTCCCCCTCATAGGACGCGGTCTTCCTCATAGGACAATGTCACTCAACCCCACCTTTATTATCTTCTTATGTATCTTGTCTTTTCGTTCGTCTCATCATACCCTACTATTTCACTTCGTCAAAACATGGAAATTCATTTTCGTCTCGTTCTCCTAATTTAAAACAATGATGTACAACTATGAAAGTATAACATAAAGTAAATGTGCAATGCATTCTACTGAACTGTGATGTAGGCCCGAAGGCAAAACTCCTACTACATTACTTACCTGGCGTCCTAGAAATTCCTCGCACTTCGTAACTTCGTACGCTAAATGGGAAAATCTATAAAACCACACATCTATTAGCTCTACTTTCCATTCAATTTGTAAACTCTAAAGGAAGCAACAACTAAACCTTCACTCGGCCTAAACTGGAAATCCTAACTCAATTTCTGACTAATCTTTGAAAATGCATAACTCCTAAAATACGCGCCCGAATTGGACGATTTGAAATGTTACGGATTCCTCATGACGTCTAGTTTCTCACGGCATAATCAAATTTCTAATTCAACACATACCGCTTGGCAGGACGTGGTCAAACGGAGACTGTTCCACAATTCCAGCATTTTGCTATTCCAACGCTCAATTTTGTCCATAAAAATTCATAATCTACTTCTACTTCTAGTTTAAACACCAATACACCGCTAAAATCAATTATAAACCTCCAAATCTCCTATATCCCTTCTAGGTTTCACTGAAACCACCTAATATTCTCTATAACTTCACTTTTAACACTCAAAGTAACTAAAATACTAACTATCTACTAAGAACTAACTAAACTTATTGTTGATTTGAAGAAATAGAGGAGAACTGTCATTGGAAGGAAGAATCGCTGAAGGAAAACTCTGCGCGGATGAGGGAGGAAAGAAACAGGGGAGTTGCGCTGGGAGAATAACACCGTAAGGTGTTTTGATATTTTTTTTATAATAATAATAATAATCTTAATTACTATTTCACCATTAACTCTTAACCGTTTAATAAATTTGTTATACGGTCTGATTCCGGTTGGATTCTTAAATTTTTCTCTCCTCCATTAGTTTCAAAATAATATTTTATTTAGGGGTAAAAATTCTCTGCTATCAATTCGGACCAAAACTTCACCGATTATAAGTACGTAAATCCAAAAAATAGTTTAAGCAGAAAATTTCGGGTGTTACATCTCACCCTCCTTACAAAAATTTTTTCCTCAAAATTTGCTAGCTAAATAACTTAGGATATCGGCTCATCATGTCTTGTTGTCGCTCCAAGGTTGCTTCTTCTACGTTATGGTTGCGCCATAATACTTTCACTAGTGAAATCTTCTTGTTGCGTAAAATCTTTACTGCATAATTCAGAATCTCCACTGGCTTCTCTTCAAACGTCAATGTGGGTTGAACCTCTATATCCTGCTGCTCCACGACGTGAGAGGGATCTCGTGTACACTTCCTCAACATAGATACGTGAAATATATTGTGGACCATCCATCGAGGCTGGTAGCTGCAGCTGGTAAGTTGTTTTTTCTATTCTCTTCGTAATAGGAAATGGTTCAATAAAGCTTGGGTTCAACTTGACTCTTTTCCCGAATCTCACAACTCCTTTGAATGGCGAAACTTTCAGAAAAATTTCATTTTCCACCTCAAATTCTAACTCTATTCTCCGATGATCTCCATAGCTCTTCTGTTGGCTTTGACCAGTTAAAATTCGCTGCCGAATACATACAATTTTCTCTACTGTCTGCTGCAAAATATTCGGACAACTAATCCTTCCTCGCCAACTTCATCCCAATATATCAGAGATTTGCACTTCCTGCCATAGAGAGCCTCGTAAGGAGTCATACCTATCGTAGCCTGAAAGCTGTTGTTATACGAAAACTCCACTAATGGTAGGTATCTGCTCTATGAACCCTGGAATTCCAATACGCAAGCTTGAAGCATATCTTCCAGCGTCTGAATGGTCCTCTCAGATTGACGGTTCGTCTGAGGATGAAATGCTGTGCTAAAATCGAGCTGCGTACCCATAGCCTTGTACAGACTCTTCCAGAACTTTGACGTAAATCTCAGGTCTCTATCTGATACGATCAAGGTCGGAACCTCCGTGCAACTGTACGATTTCCTATACATATAGCTCGGTGAATTGGTCCATAGAATATGTCATCTTCATTGGCAGAAAATGGGCTGACTTGGTTAACTGATCCACAACTACCCATATGCCATCATAATCTTTTGTTGTTCGAGGCAATCCAACAACAAAATCCATCGATATCTACTCCCACTTCCACTCGGGACTAGGCAATGATTGTAGTTTTCTCGCTGGCCTTTGGTGTTCAGCCTTTATCTGCTGACAAATCAAGCATGCCTCAACATACTTCGCCACAATCTTCTTCATATCGGGCCACCAACAATGCTGCTTAAGATCTTTGTACATCTTGGTACTTCCTAGATGCACAGAAAATCTTGAAGAGTGGGCTTCGGCCAGTATTTCTCTCTGTAGTTCTTCATTACTCGGAACGAACCACCTATTTTGAAACTTAAAAATTCCGTCGTCTGAATAACTGAACTCCGACCTGTTGTTGGAAGCCATGCTTGACTTAATTTCTTCGTATTCAGCGTCATTCTTCTGCGCCTGCTTACTCTTCTCCAAAATCGTAGGTTGTAAGGACATAGCCGATAACATGGCCGAGACACTCGACACCACTAATAGATTGAATTTCTGAAACTCCGTATCCAAGGCTATAGGCATGCCTGAAGTCATAGCTGATGTTGACGCAGTCACTCTACTCAACACATCAGCCACCACGTTTGCCTTGCCAGAGTGGTATTTAATCTCAATATCGTTGTCCTTCACGAATTCCAACCACCGCCGCTGCCTCATATTCAACTCTTTCTGAGAAAAGACATACTTCAAACACTTGTGATCTGAATATATTTCACACGGCTGTCCATACAGATAATGTCTCCAAATTTTTAGTGCGAAGATTACCGCAGCTAACTTTAGGTCATGTGTCGGATAATTTTGCTCGTAATTCTTCAGCTGCCTAGAGGCATAGGCTATCACCTTCCCTTCCTACATTAGCATACATCCGAGGCCTACCTTGGAAGCATCACAATAAATACTAAATTTTCTGTCCTTAGTAGGGAGCGTCAAAATCGGAGCAGTAGTCAATCTCTGCTTCAGTGTCTGGAAACTGTACTCGCAATCTTCGGACCACAAATACTTCACACTTTTCCTCGTCAAACGGGTCAGAGGCGCCGCAATTTTTGAAAATCCTTCAATAAACCTCCTGTAATAACCCGCTAGCCCGAAGAAATTCCGTATCGTCGTGACATTCTTCGGCTATGGCCACCCTTTAACTGCATGAATATTTGCTGGATCAACTGATATGCCATCGCTTGAGATGTCATGTCCTAGAAGCTGAATCCTATCCAGCCAAAATTCGCGCTTTGAAAACTTCACATAAAGTTGGTGTTGCTTCAGACTCTCCAACACCAACCTCAAGTGCTCTTTATGATCCTCTTTACTACGAGAGTACACAAATATATCATCGATAAACACTATAACGAATTGATCGAGATAGTCATGGAATACTCTGTTCATCAAGTCCATAAAGGCGGTTGGGGCATTCGTCAATTGGAACAACATTATCAAGAATTCATAATGCCCATAACGCGTTCGAAAAGCCGTCTTTGGAATATCTTTTGGCTTGACCTTCAACTGATAATAACCTGATCTCAGGTCAATCTTCGAAAACACTATCCCCTCTTTTGAGTTGATCAAATAGATCATCTATTCTTGGCAGAGGATACTTGTTTTTAATCGTCAACTTATTCAATTCTCTGTAGTCAATGCACATCCGTAACGACCCATCTTTCTTCTTGACAAAAAGGATTGACGCACCACACGACGAAAAGCTGGGGTGTATAAATCTTTTTTCCACCAACTATTCTAATTGCTTCTTCAACTCCTTCAGCTATGCTGGTGCCATTCTATAAGGATTCTTCGACACTGGCTCAGCTCCTGGAGTAAATTCTACCTATCGATCCGGAGGTAAACCGGGTAAATCATCTAAGAAAAATTCAGGGAACATCCTGCGGCCTTGAATTCACGGGAATCTGCATATATATAATACTGGCGAGAAAACCAAAAGACTCACCAATCAAAACTTAACGAGCGCTGACAGGCGTCATGGCAGATATCGTCCGGACATTCTTCACAGCCTGAAAAGTATGCTTCTCACCATCTGACGGTTGAAAACTCACCGTGCCCGCCCTACAATCAATTGTAGCATAGTGATTGAACAGCCAATCCATTCTCAATATTACGTCATATCCCGTTATACCCATAATAATGAGATCGGTCGATAAATTCTTGCTTCCTATCGACACTACGCTATCTCGCACCACTTGATTTGAATGCATACGCCCACCAGAATGTAACATTACCTCGTAACTACATTCCATTGACACAGGCCATACATTCAACTTAACCACGAACGCAGTTGCAACAAACGAGTGCGTCGCACCAGAATCATTCAAAGTATATGCAGGTACAGAGTTTACCAATATAGTACCTGACACTATGGCTGGCTGGTCATCCTCGCTCGACTCGATCATAGCAAATACTCTCGGTGTTGAACGCGTCGCACCCTTCTTTAGAGCTGGGCAATCTTTGCTGACGTGGCAGACTTCCTTACAGTTGAAACACCGAATCACTTTGGGCTTCGGGCAATCTCTAGCCAAGTGTCCAGCTTCATTATAGTTGTAACACCTTCTCGGGTTTAGTCTGCACTCGTCTGGGTGATATCTCAAGCACTTAGGGCACTGGGGGTACTGACTGGCCCCTGAGGTCTTTTGCTACTGCCTTGGTTGTTTGATCCTTCGTTGAATCTCTTAGTACCCCTCTGTTGTTGTTGCTATGAGACACTTCAGCTCTGTTGTGGGGCAACTTCCTTGAAGAATCTCCTAGAAGTCTCTCGCTGCTTAATACATTTCATCTCAGCCTCCTCCACTTCCAATGCCTTAGCCAGCACTTTTGAATAGGGCACCTTCTGAGTTTTAGCTATATTTACTCCCTTGTATATTTTTTGGCTTTAGCCCCTGCACATATTGAAACACCTTATTTTCATTCTGGCCCACTAAACTGCTGGCAAACCGAGATAAAGACTCGAATTGTCGGTTGTACTCAGTCACCGACCCGGTCTATTTTAACTGTAGGAATTCCATCCTTTTAGCTGCTTGCACTGTGCTGTTGAAGTACTTGTTATAAAATATCTTCTTGAACTTTTCTCATGTCACATGCTGCCTTTCAACTGTGGTCTCCACGGACTCTCATCAAAATCGGGCGTCCTTCGCTAGATGGAAGGTGGCTAGACCTTGTCCTCTTCTTCCACCTTTGCATATTTGAACATTCTTTCCATGGTACGAACCCATTCCTCTGCAGCTGTTGGGTCTAACGATTGTCCTTTATACGTCGGGGGTCGTAACCTCCGAAATCTATCTCCCGACTGATCATGGCCTGAACTAGAGTCTGCACTTCCCGATTCAGCAAGATCCCTAATTGCTGAGACTGCCTGTTCACCAATCCAGTTAATTGCCTGATCGTCATGGAATAATCCTCATTTCTTTGTTCGGTTGGTTTTCTCGGTACTCGTGGGCATTCTGGTCATCTAGACATCTTAGCTAATTTTCTAGACAAGGTTAATTACTTTCATAAGTATCTAATAACTAAAACTACACTTAGACACTTACAGTTGTCGAAGCACGTCGTGCGGCGATCGGCGCTGTTAGGTAATATTTTGAACGTTTTGACCATTTGGCTCTGATACCATAATTGTAACGCCCCAAAAACCTACTCGTTTCTGGTTCGTTCACTTCTACTACTCACTCACTATGCTCAAAAAAATTTGAATAAAATTTAAAACCTTTGTTCCTCGATTTAAAACAACGTTTTTTGAAAGTATTTTAAATGATATCACAGCGGAAAAATTAAATAAAATTAGTTTGAATAAAACTCCATTTTAAGAAACATAAACAGAGACACCGGTCAACACCTGCGAACGCCAGTCGACACTCGGGATGTCTTGGGTTTTTCATCGGTCGACACTGGCAAACACCAGATGACACCACATTTCTCTCGGTTCTTCTCGTCGGTCGACACCGGCAATACCAGTCGACACTTCTATACTCATCCCAGAGAGCGATTGACACCTGCTTCCATGGCTTGACACCCCAATACTCTCTGTCTACGCAGGTCGACCCTCGCGGTGGACACCACTGCCATTTTTACTCCATCGGTTGACACCTACAACCAGGAGTCGACATTTACTTCGGCTCTGCCCGAGTAGGTCGACCCTCGCGGTCGACACTTCCAGGGTTTGGTCGACCACTAAGCCTATCGGTCGGCACTTCCTCCCCAAAACTCTGTTTAAAAACCTTAAAACTTCACAAAATCGAGAGGACTTCCACTCAATGCTAATAATAAACCAACATACGCTTTGCCATCAACTCAAATCATTATTTACATAAAGAAAACGGCTACTCAAGTTTGAAATCCGTCTATACACTCATTTGACTCAAAACAACTTAAAACCTCTCAATTACACTCCCAAAATCCATACTTATGCCTACCATAGTCAAAACACCCTGACAGCCGGCCAGATCGTCCACGTGCATACTCCTCAAACCGCCTCCTAGTCCTGGGCATGCTCGAAGTACTCATCAACTATGGCGTCGTCACCTACATGAGAGAACTCAACTATTAGCCTTATGCTAAATAAGTAATGCATAAAACATAAACACTGAAAACAAATACATCATAACATATGTAGTTTCTACTGTTTCATCTCTACTTTGGTTTCCATCTTTTTCTTACATCTTCTTTATTTTCTTACTACTGGGTTCTTCTTTATGCGCTAGACTAAGATGACACCTCTCGCGGTCCCTCTCATAGAACGCGATCCCCTTTATAAGACTGAGCCAACCTCAGTCTAGTAAAGTGACACACCTCGCGATCCCCCTCATAGGATGCAGTCCCCCTCATAAGACAATGTCATCACGTAAAGCGAGGGAAGAGTAACACACCTCGCGGTCCCCCTCATAGGACGCGGTCCCCCTCATAGGACAATGTCACTCAACCCCACATTCATTATCTTCTTACATATCTTCTCATTTCATTCGTCTCATCACACACTACTATTTCACTTCGTAAAAACATGAAAATTCATTTTCGTCTTGTTCTCCTAATTTAAAACAATGATGCACAACCATTAAAGTATAAGATAAAGTAAACGTGCAATGCATCCTACGGAATTGTGATGTAGGCCTGAAGGCAAAACTCCTACTATATTACTTAACTGGCGTTCTAGAAATTTCTCGCACTTCGTAACTTTGTATGCTAACTGGGAAAACCTATAAAACCACACATCTATTACCTCTACTTTCAATTTAATTTGTAAACTTTAAAGGAAACAACAACTAAACCTTCACTCGACCTAAATCGGAATTCCTAACTCAATTTATGACTAATCTTCGAAATTGCATAACTCCTCCAATACTCGCCCGAATTGGACGATTCGAAATGTTACAGATTTCTCATGACGTATAGTTTCTCACGGCATAATCAAATTTCTAATTCAATACATACTGCTTGGCCAGACGTGGCCGAACAGAAACCGTTCCACAATTCGAGCATTTGGCTATTCCAACGCTCAATTTTCTCCATAAAAATTCATAATCTACTTCTACTTGTAGCTTAAGCACCAATACACGACTAAAATCAACTATAAACCTTCAAATCTCATATCTCTCTTCTAGGTTTCACGGAAACTACCTAATATTCCCTATAACTTCACTTTTAACAATCAAAGTAACTAAAATACTAACTATCTACTAAGAACTAATTAAAACTTGCTGTTGATTTGAAGAAACAGAGGAGAACTGTCGTTGGAAGAAAGAATCGCCGAAGGAATACTCTGCGCAGATGATGGAGGAGAGAAACAAGGGAGCTGCGCTGGGAGAATAACACCGTAAGGTGTTTTGATTTTTTTTTTTAATAATAATAATAATAATAATAATAATAATAATCCTAATTACTATTTCACTCTTTACTCTTAACCGTTTAATAAATTTGTTATACGGTATGATTCTGGTTAGATTCTTAAATTTTTCTCTCCTCCATTAGCCTCAAAATAATCTTTTACTTAAGGGTAAAAATTCTCTGTTTTCAATTATGACAAAACTTCACCGATTATAAATACGTAAATTCGAAAGATAGTTTAAAAGGAAAATTCTGGGTGTTACATCCACTTCCACTGAGGCACCACGAGTGATTGCAATGTACCAATAGATTGTTGATGCTCCGCTTTGACTTGTTGACAAATGAGACATTTTTCGATAAATTTAGCTACATCTATTTTCCATCCACTCCACCAATAATATTGCTTTAAATCGCGATACATTTTGGTTGAATCAGAGTGTATTGAGTAGGTAGTTGAGTGTCTCCTCCAATATAGCTCTCTTCAATCTGGCATCATTTGGTATACACCATCTCTTTTTGAGCTCTATTATCTTGACATCCGACAAAAAAAATTTTGAAACTTTTCCAGCCTCTAATTCGTCTTTCACCTTGCAAATAAATGCATTGGCTCGTTGTTTATCCTTTATTTTCTCAAGCAAACTTAGTTGAGGCGTCATAGCAGACAATATTTTCAACAATCCAAATGGTACAACTTTGATATCAGATTTTTGCATCTCCTCGGTTAACTTTCATGAAATCCGTTATAACAATGAAATTTGCGACGATACTATAAACTCTGTCCAAATCTAATAAAAAAAAATTACGATCAAATTCTCCGCGAATTTTTAAGTGTAAATTTAACTGAATGCGTGAATTTTTGAAAAAATTACGACGTACGAATTTCTAGAAAATATGACCAGTAAGGAAAAATTAAGGAGTTAAATTAAAAATTTATGTTGACGTTTGTAGTTTCGAATAAATTAAATTCTAGGGAGAAGAATATCATAATTTATCGAAGAGAATTATTTAAGAAATTTAAATCGAAAAATTGAAAAATTGTTAAATAGATTTAATGTGGAAATAAATAACATAAATAAAATAATAAAATAAAATAAAAAGTTAATAAAATACAAAAAATATAAAATGAAGATTTAATGAAACAATAAGGATTGCAACCCTATCGTTTCACCCTTCAGCAAAACACAGAGAGAGAGAGAGAGGAGATCGTGCCGACCGCGAGAGAGAGAAACACGCCGACACCGGAACAAACTCTGTTCGACCCGATCTTGGTGCAAAACTCTTCGTCCCGGAGAGTATATCAATGTTCGTGAAGTAAGTTTTCGAAGGTAACCTCTCAATCTCCCGATTTTTGCCCGAGAAGTTTTGGGTTTTTGGGAAAATCTTATATATGAGATTTGAGTCGTTTTTCTTGGTATTTTGGAAGGATTCAATCGGAAAAGAGGCGAGAAATGTATTGGGAACGAATATTGGCAAAAAAAGGTAAAAAAATGCAATTTTCGACCTGAAATGTCGCCGGATCTCTCGGATGTCAACTCGGGCCCAAGGCCGAGTTAGGCTGGGTTCTTCCGGGCCAAGTTGGATCCACCTGACCTGACCCGAATCGGGTTTATCTGCCAGAGCCGACTTGAGTTGGTTCGACCAGACTTTAACCAGGCTGACTCGACCCGGGCAAGGGAAAAAATTAAAGTCAAAGTCAATGCTGAAAGTTAGCTTTGATCATTGACTTTTTACCAAAAGTCAACTCGAGCCGTTTGGGCTCGTTTTCACCCCGGCTCCCCATTTATATCGTTTCTAACCCCTATTCGACCTTAACGAGGTTCCTTCTTGTGTTAATTTCTAGATTCGGAGGATTTTGCTGAGTTCCAAACGATTTCTAAGAAGCCACCGGTTGCCGAGGTTAGGAGGACTCGCCAGAGGGGTATGTGTTATTATACTTATTACGTTTTACCTAACCTAGCATGCACGTATATTACTTTTGGTGGGATATCACTAGTATTGATGTCGACATTTTTAAGAGCATGTGCATTCTACATTATTTAGGCATGTACACATTTTGTTTAATTTATACTGCCTAGTAGAGTTTAAATGTCATGTTTTACTCACCCTAGCGGACGGGCTCGATTTGAGATTTATCGTGAGATTGGTATATTGTCATGCATATGTGTTTTATTCATGCATTGGTTTTCTCACGCACGCCATTGGTTTTTCTGTTGTGCCATTGGAGTTTGATATTGAAGAAAACCGTCTGGCACTCTTAGCGAAGTGCATACACTAAGAGTATAAGGGGTTTGTCCCAGATGCACCCATGTTTGAGAGTTGTTGCGGTGCTCCCCACAATTGTTTGGATAGGGTCCTCTAGAGCCAGCCTGCCCGCTGGGCTCGCTAATATAGCGAGCCGAGCTTGGCCTGGTCCTACGAGGCAGGCCGAACCTAAACGTCGGGCTCACGAGCCTGCCAGAGATCGAGCCAAACGAGAAAGCCAATGAGCCAGCTCGTTGGCTCGGCGGGCCAGGTTCATGAGCCAACGCGCCTCTCTTCTCCCTCGACGGCTGGCGATTTCAACTTATTTTTACAAACAAAACCATTTTTTAATTGCAAAAACCAACGTTTAACTGAGTTTAAACAAAAAACACATAAAAACTCCTACATTCAAGTAAGAAAATCGGGGAAAAATTTCGACTCACTGCGGGATCTTTAGTCACAAAGTTGACGAGCATCAAAAGAGGATCGATTTGAGACTTATTTCGTCAAAATCAGACCCAATCAGTTGATTTCTTCTCTCCTTGTTGTTTCTCTCGCCTCCCCCCTCTCTAGTTTTCACAGCGTCAAACTCAGCAGGAAAGAAAGAAAACCCTTTTGGACTTTATTTTCTAATTTTCTTTCATTATAATTAACCATACTCGGTTCTACAAAAGACAGAACCAAAATAACTAGGTCGATTCTCGATTTTGAATACAAAATTTAAGAAAACTGAACAAACCCAATAACCCTAAGAATCGTGTGTCGAGGAGGGCGATGTATCACCCAAAGAGGGGCGACGCATTACCCCACTCTCTAGAGTGGGGTGATGCAAATCGCCCCAGTGGGACGTTACATCGCCCTCAATAAGGCGTTGCATCGCCCCACTTGTTGGAGTGGGCATGCGAATCACCCAAGGGGTGATACATCGCCCAAAGGGGCAATTGAACAGTGCCAGACACTGCTCATGTAAATAGTAAAAAAATATTTTAATTTTTTCTTTTTAGTTTTAAGGGATAATTTAAACTAATGGTTATCTACTGAATACAAAAGTTTCCGCTACGGATTTAAATGATTTCAAAATTTCAAAGCGTTTCAAAACGTTGTCAATTGATTTAAAGATGAGAATATATAAAGAAGTCAGTGAGTGTCGGTCAGAGGACTCTACGATTTTTGGGTCGTGACAAATTTTGCTGAGAAAACGTTATGTTTTTTGCTATAAAACATCACCTTGCTTGCTGTTTGGATTAGCTGACTCTGGGACCGAATCAAGTGATGATCACGGGTTTTGTATTCATTCATTGTTTATTTTGTTTGGTGATTTTTGATATATCATTGTGAAAATTGGATGTTTGATAGCTTTTTAAAATTTTACCCAGTTTTGATTTCTCCTATGACTAGTTCTAGTGTTATTGTTCGAAGGAAAAGAACAAATACATGTGATGTTTGGAATTATTTTAATATTGTTAACGATGACTATGATAAAAATTTCAGAATTAAATGTAATTACTCTGAAAATTAGTGAATAGCGAGAACATCTAATTCTTCTAGTGTATGTTTGATTATTTTCTACTTCAATTTTTATTTAATTACATTGTGTCATATACTATTTGTTTTTTTATCTTTTCTTGTGCCTTTAACTTTGATATTTTAAATCTCTCTTTTTATGCGTTACTAAAATTTTTTTTTTTAAATAGTAATTTGCAGACAAGTTTAGAGAGAGAAGAAAAAAAACAGGAGAACCAGAAGCGAGACCAGAAATTTGGTCCGGTTCTAGTCTGGTCTAGAAAAACTTTTGGGCTTACTGATGCAAAAATTTAAAAACCAAATTTTAGTGGTTTAGTCCTAATCTCTCTAAAAATCGGACTGTCCCGACCACGATCACCCCTAAGAAATAGTGACCCGGACAATTCGAATTGTTTTTATCATTCATCGATAGTAAAATGTTTGAAAATCTTATATTATATTAATATAAGTTGACATTATTTATATACGCTCAGCTTATTAGGCTCAGCTCGTTAAACTCGTTGGGCCAGCTCGGCTTGGCTCGTTAGGCTCGTGGCTCGCAAGCTGAGTCGGGTTAATAAAGTTTTTGGGTCAGCTCTTTAGATTCGGCTCGTTTAACATCTCTAAAGTCCTTCTGTAACACCCTGAGAAAACCCCACGTTCCCGGTGCGCTACAGTACATCTACCTACTATGACACACTAAAACTTGACACAACTCACTCAATTTAATACCACTTTCGTTTTCAAATCATCTTCAAAAGAACATTTGTAAGTATGAAAAATTTTTGAATCGATTCGAAAACAACCCGCGCCCCGAGCAGGGAACACAAAATTCTTAATATAAAAAAAATTATGCAGTGGAAAAGAAAACAATTTGAAATAGTTTTAAAATAAACCGACAAGGCTCGAAATCCTAGAAAATATTTCCAACGCACCCCTCGAACTGCACAAATCCGGTGCCGCGCACCCACACACCCCACTTCGACGACCCGCGCGCACTCTCACGGTGCTGCGCGTGCCAACTCAACATCACAACGTCACGCGCATGCTCGCAGCGCCGCGTGCCTCACGCACCCTGTCTCCGTACCACACGTCCGTACGCCCGCCCTCACTCGACGTCGCACGACCCATGAACACCTGTAGGGCCGTGTGCCCCACACACCTGCGACCACGCCGCACTTCCGCTCCCTTCCACACTTTTCTAACACTCATTGTACACATCCCGACTTATCCTATATCCTCTCGACTCTCAACCAACTCTCCCGAAATTTCGGCAGAGTAACAGCTAAAAACTGGCTATCCCAAAATTTAAAACCCTGCATACAGTTCACCAGAAAACTAGGAATATCTATCCATCAACCATCTAGAGAAAATTCCATACGAAATCGAAATTTAAAGACAACAAGTCCATCAACTATAAATGAAGATAAATTCACAATACAGAGTATTTCCAAGCTCCTACATGTAAAGTATATGCGTACATCGCCAAAATCATACGCACTCCATAAACACCTCTACAACCGACGCCTATACAACTCATCTCATTAACTGTACATCAACACAGGAAAAGAAAATACCCGTAAAAGAAGCCAGCCACCACCTACCATCCTCACAGATCGGGTCGCCCTAACAAAATCCGCCATTCGGTGCTCGGTCGCATGACGCCAACCGTCCTATGTCTCAGGACTAGGCTCACCAGCAATATCGTCAGCACCTAGACCATAGAACACACAACATAACCCTAACGCTCAGTAAGTAGTACAATATGAAAGTAAAAGCCGACAATGCAATCTTATCACATGCAGTCTCTACACTCACACTCATGTTGTCACATCTGTGATGCGTAGTGTAACCACACCAGGGTAAGTAGGAAGCTAACGCCACCCTACACCTTGACACGTCGCCGCCGTCCTGGATTCTTCAGCAACGAGACTCACAAGCTACACACACGCATCACTACACAGCAACCACATCAGGATGAGGGTAGACCTCTCGCCACACTACACCCTGACACGTCGTCCCCGTCCCAGCCTCCCCAGCACGGAGCCATAGTTGCCACACACACGTTTCGCGATAGCCAAGCCGGCCCACTACTCGAGGAAAATCCGTGACTGGTGTTGCACCGGCCCACACACTAGTAGGATCAGCGGTACCACTGCCTATTACCCTCACCGTCAACACATTCACGATTCGTGACGAGCCAGCTGGCCCACTCCTCGAACGAAATCCGCGGTTGGTTACGTACTGGCCCACACACTAGCAGGATCCGCGGTACCACCGCCACGTGTCTCACCACTTACTCAAAATCATTTTCGTTCTTTTTTTTTTAAAAATGATGCATGTCAAACAATACACACGCACAACGCAATCAATCACATAAATTCTAAAGTTTTACGGTGTAGGCCCACTTGGGCAAAACAGATGCATGCACTACTTACCTGGCGTCCTAAGCTCGCTCGACGCACAGCTTCGCCAAAAAGTGTCTCAAACTAAAACGAGTCGCTAATTTGGTTCGGCCGAAAATTAGCCTCAACTTCGGACGCGCATAACGTTTGCGTCCGTCAACGGAATTGAATGATTCAAGTGACTAAACGTCCCCTTACAAACCAAGTTTAACATAGTAAGACGGATTTTAAAACGGTAAGTTGCAGCTATGTGTAAAAACCCGAAACCAAATCTGACCTTTTTTATTAAATTTCACATTTTTGTTTCTCTTCAACCAAAACTCACTCAAATTTAGCTTTATGCATAAAAAATAGCCATGTCACTATCACACGTCACAATTCTACGAAAAACGCTCACTAATTTTACTTGGACCAAATCCGACATAAACTTTCAACGCGCATAACTTTTGCGTCGGATATTGGAATCGAACGATTCCAGCAGCCATACGTTCCTCTAACCTTCTATTTTAACCCACTAAAACAGAATTTAAAACAATTAACTGTAGCCTCATCAAAGTCCCCAAAAATAGAACTGTTTTTATACGAAAAAAAATCCAAAATCTCAACTTCGATCCAATTTCGCAAATTCCTTCACCGAACAACCACATTTCAACTTATTAAGCATAATCCAACCAGAAATAAGAAATTCAAGCACAAAATCTGAATTTTGGCTCAACCTTCCCCCTCGGTTTCTCTCCCTCTCACCGGACACCTACTGTTCTTCCACTAACACACACATTCACCTGCCTAATTCACTCAAACATTGCAGCCAAATTCACAGAAAACAGAGGGAAGCCGAACATTAACCTCGGCCAAACAGGACAGGACAGCAGAGGGAGAGAGGGACTTACAGGGTGGTGTCGCTCTGTACTCAAGTGGGGGAATGGAAGAAGACAAAAATTCGAGCGCTCGGCTGCTGGCAACAGAACCAAATGGGGCCCTCCATCGCAGTCGTTGGCGGAACACACTCGGGCTCTCACTTCGGGAGTTTGAGCAGCTGAAACTGAACGACCTCGGTTTGATGGAGAAGCAATACTCGGCTGCGGTTCTGCTCACAAACTCGCGTTCGTTGTCCACCGATCAAAGACCAAAACCGAGCTCGCAGATTGCCCTCTCTTTCGAGTTCGCTCTCGGCTCTAGCGAAAAAACGAACACTGAACGGATTCCTCGCGAAGCCGTTCAGTTGTTTTTTTTTTATAAAAATTTTAATTTATAAAATAATTTATTTTATTATTTAATTAATAAAATTACCAAAATGCCCATACGTGTTTTAATGGCTTGAAATTTTGTTAAACTCGCGCCCTTCCGACTTTAAAATTTTGAAAACCATCACAAAACTAGACTCCGGGTTTTATAACTTAATTTACCAGTTAAGATATTTCTCGAAACTCCAACCGAGATTAAATTAAAAATTTCAAAAATTAGCTTAAGAAATCTGAAATTTTTCCGGGTTATTTCATTCCCCCCACCTTATAAGAATTTTGCCCCCAAAATTTACGTACCGAATAGGTTGGGATACTGACGCTCCATGTCTTCACGCCACTCCCAAATAGTCTCTTCCACACCATGATTGCACCACAACAATTTGACCAAAGGAATCTCCTTGTTACGCTGCACTTTCACAGCTGATCCTAAGATCCTCACTGGATTTTCCTCGTAGGACAGCGTCGGGTGGATCTCTATATTCTGTTGTGGCAATACCTGCGAGGGATCTCTCATACACTTCCTCAGCATCGAGACATGGAAAACATCATGGATGACATCCATCGACGAAGCCAACTGAAGCTGGTACGCAGTTCTCCCAATCCGCTTGACAATCGGGAATAGTCCCACAAACTGAGGTTTGAGCTTCCCCCGCTTTCCGAACCTCACCACTCCCTTGAAAGGCGAGATCTTCAGAAATACCTCGTCGCCCTCACTAAACTCCAACTCCCGACGTCTCTGGTCAGCATAACTTTTCTGTCGACTCTGAGCTGCTTCAATCTTCTTCCGTATCATAGAAATTTTGTCGACAGTCTGCTGTAAAATCTCAGGACCTATTAATCGGGCCTTTGATAATATATCCTTTCTCAGCTCCCCTTCCTTTGGGACATACATCCTATCCCAAAATTTTAGAATCTCGTCCTCTGAATAGCTGAACTCAGAATCAGGCCTGGCCACCATACTTGCCTTCAGCTCGCTACACTCTGAGTCAGTTTTCTGGGCCTGTCTGATCCTGTCCAGAATAGTCGGCCTCAACGACAAGGTCGAAAGAGTGGCGGCCAGATTAAAAACCACCTCCAGGCTAAAACTCTGCATCTCTGTCATCAACTCAACAGGCACTATCGAAGTCATGGCAAAAGTCGAAGCGGTCACCTGACTCAAGGCATCCGCCACCACGTTCACCTTTCCCGGGTGGTACCTGATCTCCACATCGTAATCCTTGACCAGCTAGAGCCATCTTCTCTGTCTCAAATTAAGCTCCTTCTACGTGAAAATGTATCTTAAGCTCTAATAGTCCGAGTAAATCTCGCACTGCTGCTCATAAAGATAATGCCTCAAAATCTTGAGTGCAAACACAACAGCCGCCAGTTCCAAATCGTGAGTGGGATAATTCTGCTCGTAAGCCTTCAACTGCCTAGAGGCATAGGCAATGACTCTCCCACCCTGCATCAAAACACACCCCAAACCAATCCTGGAGGCATCACAATAAATGCAGAATTTCTCTTCTTCCACGGGTAGTGTCAGTATAGGAGCCGTAGTCAACCTCTGCTTCAATGTCTGGAAGCTGTCCTCACACCTGTTGGTCCATTCATACTTTGCATTCTTCTTGGTTAGCCGGGTCAAGGGGGTCAAGATCTTAGAGAACCCCTCAATGAATCTCCGATAATATCCAGCCAACCCTAGAAAACTTCGTATCTCGCTAGCACTGGTCGACCGCGGTCACTCCTTTACAGCCTGAACTTTCACCGGATTGACTGAAATACTCTCAGAAGAAATAACATGCCCTAAGAAGTGAATCCTGTCCAACCAAAACTCGCACTTCGAGAACTTAGCGTACAACTGATGCTGGCTCAGAATAGTCAATACGGTCCTCAAGGGCTCCTTGTGCTCCTCCTCACTCCGCGAATAAATCAGAATGTCGTCGATAAACACGATCACAAATTTGTCCAGGTGCTCCCTGAACACTTGGTGCATCAGATCCATAAATGCTGCAGGGGCATTGGTCAACCCAAAGGACATAACCAGGAACTCAAAATGCCCGTACCTCGTCCTGAAGGCTGTCTTCGGTACATCCTCTCCCTTTACCTTCAACTGATGATAGCCGGACCTCAGGTCGATCTTAGAAAACACTCGAGCACCCTGTAGCTGATCAAACAAATCATCAATCCTCGGCAATGGATACCTGTTCTTCACCGTCAACTTATTCAGCTCCCTATAGTCGATACACATTCGTAGGGATCCGTCCTTCTTCTTGACGAACAGAACTGGCGCGCCCCAAGGTGAAAAACTAGGGCGTATAAAGCCCTTATCCGTCAGTTCCTCCAACTGAGCCTTCATCTTCTTAAGTTCGGTAGGTGCTAACCTGTACGGGTTCTTGCACACCAACTCGGCACCTGGGAAAACATCTATCTCAAATTCAATCTCCCTGTCAGGGGGCAACCCTGACAATTCATCACGAAACACTTCCGAGAACTCATGCATAACAAGAATATCCTGTATCCGAGTATCACCCTGTGACTGCGCACCCCCGACACTTGCCAAAAATCCCTGGTAACCTTTGTCCAACAACCGTGGAGTCTGACGAGAAAAGATAACAGAAATCCTGGCAAGACCTTTACCTGCTTTAAATGTGTATCTCTCCTCGCCCGGGGGCCGAAAATGAACCTCTCTGGTCCTGCATTTGATATTCGCATGATATCTGAACAGCCAGTCCATTTCCTAGATCACCGCATAACCGCTCAAATGGAGTATGACTAGCTCAGCATATAACTGCTTCTTCCCCACTATCACCACATTACCATGCACCACCTGTTCTGAATACAAATGTTCCCCTGATGGCAAGGTCACGTCATAATGTTGCTCAGCGGGACTGAACTCCAAGTTTGCCTTAACAACAAAACCCGTCGACACAAACGAGTGCGTAGCGCCCGTATCAATCAAAGTATAAGCTGCCACACCAGAAACAAAAATGTTACCTGCAATCACTGATGGCTAGGCAGTATCATCTGGCTTAAAAAGGGCGAAGACCCTCGGCGTAACTTTGGCTGACGTCTTGCTCGCAGCTGGACATCCGTTGGCAAAGTTTCCCACCTCATTGCAATTGAAATAGCGGTTCTAACGTGGCTTCTGGCACTCTTTGGACATGTGGCCCACCTCGCCATAGTTATAACTCCACACTAGGCCCACTCTACACTCGCTCGGGTGGTTCCTTTGACACTTCTGGCACACTAGAAACTGTCCTGACTCCTGCGACCACTTGGTGCTCCCCTGGTTGATAGAACTATCGTTAGGCCTCTTCAGGCCTTTGTGCATGGACACCCCCTCCCCGCTCAACTGTGGCAGCGACTCTCTCAATGATCTCCGAAGCTGCTCTCCTTGGGCACCTCTCTATAACTAGGAAGCTTCGCCCGAACCTCCTCAATGTCCAGAGCCTTCACTACCACCTCCTCGTAGGGTATGCCTCGAGTCCCAGCAATCCGCATGCCCATATAAATATCCGACTTCAGGCCCTGCACAAACTGATGTACCTTATTCTCATTGAGGCTCACCAAATGCCTTGCAAACCGCGACAAGGAGTCAAACTGTTGTACATACTCGGCCACAGTGCCGGTCTGCCTCAACTGCGCAAACTCCACCATCTTCTGTGTCCTGACAGAATGGCTGAAATACTTACCAAAAAATACCATCCTGAACTCCTCCAAGGTCATGGTCTCCACATCCCTTGTGGCCACTACAGTATCCCACCAATGACTCGCATCCTTGGCCAGATAGAATGCCGTACTAAAAACCTTGTTCTGCTCCTCCACCTTTGCGAAACCCATCATTCTCTCCATACTCCGTATCCACTCCTCAGCACTGAGAGGATTCGAAGATGACCCGTCAAAAGTCGGGGGTCTAAGTCTATGCAGCCTATCGCCCCCTCTGTCAGACGAACCCTGGGCGCTAGACGGTCCCTGGTCGTCCCTGCTCATAAATCTCTCCAGCTACTGAGACTGACGGTGGACTAACTCGGTAAGCTACCGGACGATATCATCCATATCGTCCACAGCTCTAGGCGCCTCTCGTTGTGGTCGGCCTCTACCTCTGCCTCTCGCCTCTTCTGACATTTCCTACCTTTAACATATGCAAAACTCACATTAGTACTACAATAAATTTAAATCTAAACACTTACAGTTGGTGGAGTGCTTCTGTGCAACAGCTGGCGGTGTTAGGTAATCATCTGAACGACGCCCACCCCGGACTTTCATACCATAACTGTAACACTCCGAGAAAACCCCACGTTCCCGGTGCGCAACAGTACATCTACCCACTATGACACACTAAAACTTGATACGACTCACTCAATTTAATACCACTTTTGTTTTCAAATCTTCTTCAAAAGAACATTTGTAATTATGAAAAATTTTCGACTCGATTCGAAAACAACCCGTGCCTCGAGGAGGGAACACAAAATTCCCAATATAAACAAAATTACGCAGCGGAAAAGAAAACAATTTGAAATAGTTTTAAAATAAACTGACAAGTCTCGAAATCCTAGAAAAGATTTCCAACGCACCCCTCGAACTACACAAATCTGGTGCCGCGCACCCACGTACCCCACTTCGACGCCCCGCGCGCACCCTCACGGTGCTGCGCGTGCCAACTTAATATCACCACGTCAGGCGCACGCTTGCAGCGCCGCGTGCCCCACGCACCATGTCTCCGTACCACACGACCGCACGCCCGCCCTCACTCGACGCCGCACGACCCGTGAGCACCTGCAGTGCCGCGTGCCCCTTGCACCTACGATCACTCCGCACTTTTGCTCCCCTCCACACTTTTCTAACACTCACTGTACACATCCCAACCTATCCCATATCCTCTCGACTCCCAACCACTCTCCCGAAATTTCGGCAGAGTAACAGCTAAAAACTAGCTATCCCAAAATTTAAAACCCTGTATACAGTTCACCAGAAAACTAGGAATATCTATCCATCAACCATCCAGAGAAAATTCCATACCAAATCAAAATTTAGAGACAAGTCCATCAACTACAAATAAAGAGAAATCCACAATACAGAGCATTTCCAAGCTCCTAAATGTAAAGTATACCTGTACGTCGCCAAAATCACAGGCACTCTATAAACTTCTCTACAACTGACGCCTATACAACTCATTTCATCAACTGTACATCAACATAGCAAAAGAAAATACCCGCAAAAGAAGCCAGCCACTACCTACCATCTCCACGGGTCAGGTGCCCTAACAAAATCTGCCATCCGGTGCTCGGTCGCATCACGCCAACCGTCTTATGCCTCAGGACTAGGGTCTCCAGGCTCACCAGCAATATCGTCAGCACCTAGACCATAGAACACACAACATAACCCTAACGCTCAGTAAGTAGTACAATATGAAAGTAAAAGCCGACAATGTAATCCTATCACATGCAGTTTCTACACTTACACTCATGTTGTCACATCTGTGACGCGTAGTGTAACCGCAATAGGGTAAGGAAGAACCTAACGCTACCCTACACCCTGACACGTCGCCGCCGTCCCAGACTGTCCAACAACGAGGCCCACAAGCTACACACACGCATCACCACACAGCAACCACATCAGGGTGATGGCGTACCTCGCGCCACACTACACCCTGACACGTCGCCCCTGTCCCAGCCTCCCCAGCACGGGGCTACAGTTGCCACACACACACATTTTACGACAGCCCAGCCGGCCCACTCCTCGAGTGGAATATGCGACTGGTGTTACACCAGCCCACACACTAGTAGGATCCGCAGTACCACTGCCCATCCCCTCACCGTCAACACATTCATGCCGCGTGACAGTGCAGCCAGCCGACTCCTAGAGCGAAATCCGCGGTTGGTTACGCACCGGCCCACACACTAGCAGGATCGGCGGTACCACCGCCACGCGTCTCACCACTTACTTAAAATATGCTCAAAATCATTTTCGTTCCATTTTTTTTAAAATGATGCATGTCAAACAATACACACGTACATCACAATAAATCACATAAATTCAAAAGTTCTACGGTGTAGGCCCACTTGGGCAAAACACATGCATGCACTATTAACCTGGCGTCCTAAGCTCGCTCGACGCACAGCTTCGCCAAAAATGCCTCAACCTAAACCGCAAACAATTCACTCATCAATATTTACTTTAAAACTCACCAAATAATTTAACATGACATTCCTTAACTACCCTCATGAAATTTCAACTAAAACGAGTCGCTAATTTGGTTCGGCCGAAAATTAGCCTCAACTTCGGACGCGCATAACTTTTGCGTCTGCCGACGGAATCGAACGATTCATGTGGCCAAACGTCTCCTTATGACCTAGTTTAACATACTAAGACGGATTTAAAATGGTAAGCCGTAGCTAGGTGGAAAAACTCGAAACCGAATCTGCCCCTTTTTATTAAATTTCACATTTTTGCTTCTCTTCAACCAAAACTCACTCAAATTTAGCTTTACGCATAAAAAAAAACCATGCCACTATCACACGTCATAATTCTACGAAAAACGCTCACTAATTTGACTTGGACCAAAATCCGACATAAACTTTCGACACGCATAACTTTTGCGTCGGATATCAGAATCGAACAATTCTAGCGGTCATACGTTCTTCTAACCGCCTATTTTAACCCACCAAAACAGAATTTAAAACAATTAACCATAGCCCCGTCAAAGTACGCAAAAATAGAACTGTTTTTATATGAAAAAAAATTCGAAATCTCAACTTCGATCTAATTTCGTAAATTCCTTCACCGAACAACCACATTTCAACTTATTAAGCATAATCCAACCAGAAATCAGAAATTCAAGCACAAAATTCGAATTTTGGCTCAACCTTCTCCCTCGGTTTCTCTCTCTCTCACCGGACACCTACTGTCCATCCACTAACACACATTCACCCGCCTAATCCACTCAAACATTGCAGCCAAATTCACAGAAAACAGAGGGAAGCTGAACATTAACCTCGGCCAAACAGGACAGGACAGGACAGCAGAGGGAGAGAGGGACTTATAGGGTGGTGTTGCTCTGCACTCAGGTGGGGGAATGGAAGAAGATAAAAATCCGAGCACTCGGCTGCCCGCAACAGAACCCAATGGGGCCCTCCCTCGCAGTTGTCGACAGAACACACTCGGGCTCTCACTTCGGGAGTTTGAGCTGTTGAAACTGAATGACCTCGGTTCGTTGGAGAAGCAATACTCGGCTGCGGTTTCGCTCACAAACTTGCGTTCGTCGTCCACCGATCGAAGACCAAAACTGAGCTCCCGATCGCCCTCTCTCGTGCGTTCGCTCTCGGCTCTGGCAAAAAAAATGAACACTGAATGGCTTCCTTGCGAAGCCGTTCAGTTGTTTTTTTTTTATAAAAGTTTTAATTTTATAAAATAATTTATTTTATTATTTAATTAATAAAATTACCAAAATGCCCATACGTGTTTTAATCGCTTGAAATTTTGTTAAACTCGCGCCCTTCCGACTTTAAAATTTCAAAAACCATCACAAAACTAGACTCCGGGTTTTATAACTTAATTTACCAGTTAAGATATTTTTCGAAACTCCAACGGAGATTAAATTAAAAATTTCAAAAATTAGCTTTAGAAATCCAAAATTTTTTCAGGTTATTACACCTTCCCCTTATAATTTGGAGTTGCGGTACTCCCCACAAATGGAGGAAGTGGGCTGGATGCAATGGCACGCCTCATGACCTGACCTGGCCAATGTCTGTTGGTTGCTACCTCTGGTTTATAAAGTCCCTTGTGCGGTGTTCTCGAGGGCCTAGGGTATGGTGATCCATTGTGTCCCTCCTGGTTGATTGACTTTTTATCTTCTCCCTAGAAGGCCCTACCGGTGTTATTACGACCTTTCCTTGTGGTGTGGTTCGGAGGATCCTTGAGTGACCTTTCTTTTCACTGTTCAACTAGTTTTTTATGATCGTATTATTGATGTGGGCCTATTCTTGCTACCATACCTTATTTTTTAAAGTTAGCCCGGTCAATCGTTTTACAAATGAGAAGAAAATTTAATAACATTGAAATCGGTTTTAAATTTTAAAACAAATGCATTGATTTTTAATAGGCATGTATAATGTGATAAGTGGTAGGTATAACATATCATATTGAGTTTGTCACTCACTCCAACAACTCCCCTCTCTACAGGTAAAGGAAAGAGGAATCGGAAGTGAAGCGGATCTGGGCAAGTTTCCTTGTGTCACCAACATTTATTTTCTTTTAAAATTTGATATATGTAAGGACATATTTTAGATGGTACCGTACATTGTGCATTCACTTATTTTAATTTTTCTTGTATTTTACTATTGCTTGTATTCTCATATTTCTCGTTGCGAGAGGTCATGGATTTTTTATTAAACTTCCGCACAAAGTCTTAGGTTAGACGGTTGACCTCCCCGAGGTTGATCGTTTATCCTGGCATTTATGTTAGGTCCCCTCACATGTCGTGGCATAAATTTATTGGTATTAGAGCATATGGTTCCACGATCCTCTAAGTGACAAATGGTTGAGAACAAGTACGAGCAGTTAGTAGAATACACAGAGTTATTGAGCAATGAAAAATGCTAATGTGGTTCAATCTTATGTTTTACTGAAGTGTCAAAATGCCACGAGGGAGAATTCCTCAAAATCCGGATCAAGACCCTAGCATAATTTCCGCTCTATTGGAGGCTTTGCGGAACCAGGTGAGCAGCGCCCAGGCTACACCTCTGGCCTAAGTTACCACGCCTACTCCAACTACCTCCGGAGGGGTCATTTTCGAGAGTTCAATCAACTCAACTCCCTACATTTATGGGCGGAACTAATACGGTGGAGGCAGAAAACTGGCTTGAAGTGATGGAGATCAATTGTGAGACCCTCCATATTCCAGTAGAGTTTAGAGTTTTGATAGCTACATATTATTTGAGGGAGGCAACTAGATGTTGGTGGACCGCCATTCATAGTCAGTACGATGTCGACACTATGGGATGACGTGAGTTTACCTCTTTGTTCTGAGGTTAGTTCAGTAGCTGGGAGTATAGGGGTATTATGACCAGTGCCTATAATGAGCTGGTACAAAGGTCTATGATGCTGACTGATTACTATAACAAGTTTATCCACCTGGTGCCCTACTCTAGAGGAGTAAACGTGGAGGCACAAGTTATCAAGTTGGTTAAGGGCCTGAATTTCAATATCAAGCGAATGGTGGCTGTAAACTAGTGTGATAACCTGCTTGGGGTATATAAGGCTGTCTTAATGATAAAGAGGATGTACACCTCAAACGATGACACTTTTAATCACAAGTCAGGAAGTCGGTTTGCAAGGAGAAAGATGACTAAGAAGAACCAGTGGTTGCTGTCAAACTAGGGTTTCAGTGCGAACCGCTCTTCCGAGTCTAGTGGTGGCTCGTCTAGGAGCAACAGATACTCTCCTTACACCTGTCATTCCTGTGGTTAGCTGAGTCATCTCAGGTGGAACTATTCGTTGAACCAGCCTCAGGGGCTGCAGCCGCGACTTCTATTCCTTACTCCTTTAGCTACCGAGTCATTCTCCCTATGCCGAGTAAGAACCAGGAACAAACCCGACCCCCTCTCCAACAGACTCAGTTTCAGACTCCCCATCTCCGTGTAGAGGATATGCCTTTCGGTGATACTCCTTACCGACCTATCGGACAACCTTTGTCTATGGGTTCACATCCTCAACAGCAGCAGAGAACATGAGGATTCCGAGGACACTAGGGATCTACTTCTAGGGGCGATGGCTGAGGTCGGGATTATAAAGGCAAAGGAGTTATCAGTTAGTCTTATGCTGTGGACCGGACTGAGTACTATCCAGTGCCTGATTAGCCGATAGTAGTGGACTGTACTATCCTCATCTTTCATACTTTTGCATTAATGTTATTCAACACTGGGCGTTACACTCTTTTATATCTGCTGTATTTGTTGAAGTGTTGGAGTTACCCATCGAGGAGATGAAGACTCCTTTCTTTTTGAATACTCTGCTAGGCGACTGAAGTGGAGTTACATACATATGCAGGGCAGTTTGTGTGGTCATCGAAGACTACATATTTTCAGCTGATCTAATCATCCTACCTATTGGGCAGTTCAACGTCATTCTGGTGTTTTGCAGAGAACTTCTCTTCCATTGCAGTGCCGCTTAACAAACTCACTCGCAATGATGTTGGTTTTGTTTGGGATGAAAACTATCGGAAGACATTTGAAGAATTAAAGCGAAGGTTAGCCAGTGGTTCGATTCTGACAGTTCCTGATGAAAACCTGCCCTATGTAGTGTATACTGACGCATCAGGGGTTGATCATGGTTGCGTTTTGATGCAACAAGGCAAGATAGTGGCGTATGCTTCCCAGCAGTTGAACCCCACGAGCAGAACTATCACACTCATGATTTAGAACTCGCCTCCATTGTCTTTTTACTTTGAAGATATGAATGAGCTATTTATATGGAGCTAGCTTCTAGGTTTTCTCCGATCATAAGAATTTGAAATACTTATTTACTCAGAAAGAGCTCAACTTGAGGCAATGTAGGTGGATGAAGTATTTGGAGGATTATAATTTTAGCTTGGAGTATCATCCCAGCACGGCAAATGTCGTTGCTCAAGCATTGAGCCGGTATCCTCATGGTTCACTATCCTTCTTGATTTTGGATGAGTTGATGAGATCAGTGACGATCAGAGATTTTGAATTGAACTATTATGATACTGGAATCATGACATATGTCTACCATGTGGTGGCTACACCTTCGATGCTCACAAGGATGAAGCAACTCCAGCGTCAAGATGTGGAGCTCGTAACAAAGGTGTGACAACTTCAGAATGGAGAACAAATTGAGGTTGGTCAGTGAATGTCGATGGTGATATGTTCTACCAGGGTAAGGTAGCGGTTCCCAACCTCGCCAACTTGAGACATGCCATTCTAGAGGAAGCTTACAGATCCAGTTTTGTCATTCATTCGAGCAATATAAAGATGTATCAGGATCTGAAGCGTCAGTATTGGTGGGTGGGAATGAAGAGAGAAGTGATAGAATTTGTGCTAGATGTCTAACCAGCCAGGGTGTTAAAGCCGAATACCAGCAACCAGCAGGTTTGCTCCAGCCATTACCTATTTCGGAATGGAAATGGGAGGAGCTCACCATGGACTTCATTACCCATCTCCTTATGGCTCCCCAGAGATTTGATGCTATCTGGGTTATTATGGATCAGCTGATGAAGTCGGAACATTCCATCCCCCTTCGGATGACTTTCTCTATTGCCAAGCTTAGCCAATTATATGTGCAAAATATTGTTCGTCTTCATGGGGTACCTTTGAGCACAGTGTCTGACCATAATCCTCGTTTTACTTTGGAGTTGTGGAGAGGATTGGAAAAGGAGCTCGGTACGAAGACCAAGTTCAGCACTGCGCATCATCGCCAGACAGTCTGAGAAGACCATTCAGATATTGGAAGACATGTTGAGGTCTTGTATTCTGGATTTTGGTAATAGCTGGATCAAGCACTTGCCATTGATAGAGTTTGTATGTAATAACAGCTTCTAGACCAGCATCAGTGTCTCTCTGTTTGAAGCATTGTATGGCCGGCCATGTCGTCCCCCTTTGTGTTGGGCAAAAAAAGATGAACGACTTCCGTTTGGGCTTGATATCATTCGAGAGACCACTAAGAAGATCCACTAAATCCGTGAAAGACTGAAGGTCGTGCAAAGCTGGCAGAAGAGTTCTGCCAAGCTGAAAAGATGCGAGTTGGAGTTCGATGCTAGAGACTTTATTTTTGTTAAGGTTCATCCTACTCGTGGTGTCAACCAGTTTGGGGTGAAAGAAAAGTTAGCTCCGAGGTATATTTGGTCATTTCAGATTGTTGAGAGGATTGAAGTGGTGGCTTACAGGCTGGATTTGCCGCCTCATTTGGGACATGTGCACAATGTTTTCCATATATCCCAACCGAGGAAGTACATTTCAGATCCGTCTCACAATGTTTCATGGAATGATGTGTCATCCAGGCCGACACAACGTATGACGAGTAGCCAGAAAGGATTTTGGGACGCGAGCTTTGACTGCTACGTCGTCAAGAAGTTCCATATGTTCTGGTGCTGTGGAAGAACCACACAAAGAAAGAAACTACTTGGGAGCTAAAATCTGAGATGGCGGAGGCATACCCCTATTTTTTCTATGATATGTAGTTGAGGCAAATTTCGGGGACGAAATTCATAAAAAGGGAGAAAAGACATAAAATCCTCCAACATTTAATAAAGAAATTTTACGATCAAATTTTTCACGAATTTTTAAATGTAAATTTAAGTTGAATGCTCGAATTTTTGGAAAAATTATGACGTACGAATTTTTGAAAAATATGACCCGGGCGGAAAAATTATGGAATTAAACTAAAAATTTATGTTGACGTTTGCGCGTTTCAAATAAATTAAATTCTCGAGAGAAGAACGTCAGAATTTATCGAAGAAAATTGTTCGAAAAATTTAAATCGAGAAACCAAAAACTGTTAAATAGATTTAATGTGGAAATAAATAACATAAGTAAAATAAAATAAAAACTTAATAAAATGAAATAAAAATAAAATGAAGATTTAAAAGAAATGGTAAGGATTGCAACCCTATCATTTCACCCTTCAGCAAAACACACAGAGAGGAAAAGGAGACCGCGCCAATCGCGAGAAAGAGAAACACGTCGACGCCAGAACGAACTCTGTTCGACCCGATCTTGGTACCAAACTAATCGTCTCGAAGAGTATACAACATTTGTGAAGTAAGTTTTCGAACGTAACCTTTCAATCTCCTGTTTTTGCCCGAGAAGTTTTGGGTTTTTGGAAAAATCTTAGATCTGAGATTTGTGTCGTTTTTCTGTGTTTTTGGTAGGATTCGACCAAAAAAGAGATGAGAAATGTGTTGGGAATGAATTTTGGCAAAAACAAGTTGATGACCCAAAATGTTGCCGGATCTTTCGGACGTCGACGGCCGAGTCAACTCGATCGTGGGCCTAGTTGACTCGGGCCCAAGGTTGAGTTGGGTTGGGTTCGTCGGGGCCGAGTTGGATGGACTCAACCAGAGTCGGTCCGACCAGACCCGAATTGGATTTGATCCGCCAGAACCGACCCAAGTTGGTCCGACCCGACCTGAACCAGGCCTGACCCTACCTTGGCCAGGGAAAAAGTCAACGCGACAATTGAATTTGATAGTTGACTTTTACTAAAAGCCAACTCGAGCCGTTTGGGACTGTTTTTGCTTCGACTCCCTGTTTATATCGTTTCTAACCCTTTATTCGATCTTAATGAGGTTCTTTCTTTGTGTTAATTTTCAGATTCGGAGGATTTTGCTGAGTTTGAAACGATTCCTGAGGAGCCACCGGCTACCGAGGTTAGGAGGACACGCCATAGAGGTATGATTTATTATACTTATTACGGTATACCTACCCTAGCATGCACATATATTTTTTTGGTGGGATACCACTAGTATTGACGTTGAAATTTTTAAGAGCATGTGCATTCTACATTATTTAGGCATGTACACGTTTAGTTTGATTTATATTGCCTAGTAGAGTTTAAATGTCATGTTTTACTCGCCCTAGCCGATGAGCTTGATTTGAGATTTATCGTGAGACTGGTATATTGCCATGTATATGTGTTTTATTCATACATTGATTTTCTCACGTACGCCATTGGTTTTTCTGTTGTGCCGTTGGAGTTTGATACTGTAAAAAACCGTCTAGCACTTTTAGCTGGACTCATACGTTGAGAGTATCAGAGGGTTTGTCCCAGATGCACCCGTGTTTGAGAGTTGCGTGGTACTCCCACACTTGTTTGGATATGGTCCTCCCCCTTATAATTTGGAGCTTCGGTACTCCCCGCGAATGGAGGAAGTGGGTTGGATGCTATGGCACGCCCCATTACCCGACCTGGCAAGTGTTTATTCGTTGCTACCCCCAGTTTCTAAAGTCCTTTGTTCGGTGTTCTCAAGGACCTAAGGTATAGTGATCCATTGTGTCCCTCCTGGTGGGTTGATTTTTATCTTCTCCTAATGAGGCCCTGCCGGTGTTATCGTGATATTTCCTTGTGGTGTGGTTTGGAATACCGCTCGGAATCTAAGTAAGTGAAAATATTGTTTTCAATGTTTTGGCTATAACCCTACATCACAAAGTTTAGGATATTTTCTTATAATTATTTTTTTACACGTTCCCGATATTTGAACATGCATGTTTAGGCATTTACATAAAATTAATAAAGATAAAATTAATAGGACATTTTGTATGCGTATGAATATGATGGAATTAACGGAATATATATGATAGCAAAAGCCTGAACGACAATGAGATGATGTGTTTGATCGAAAGTAAGTTGATGAAAGCTTGAACGACAATGAGATGACTAAGTCTGAGGTTGGAAAATTAGTATCAACCAGTTCTGTAATCAGAATTCGGTAAAAGTAAATATTAATTTTGACACTTGCACGTATTTTTCTTGCAGAGTTAAATCTCATAGCTATAATTTTATGATGTAGGTGAATTTTTGTCTAAGGAAGAAAAGACGTTGCTCGAGAATCTCCTAGAGGCAAATGAGCGTACAGAAGAATGGAATATTTTTTTAGTTTTAGCATATTTTAGTTTTTTGGATACATTTCATGTTTATATTTTAGTCCTTTGAATACATTTCATGTTTTAATAAGTTATGTGGAAATTTATTTTATTAATAGTTTTAATTATGCACTTATTTCAAGTTTTTGACAAGTTTTTTAATTTTGATAAATTTTCCCCGCATGTAAAAGTTTCAGTTAACATTTAATGAGATTTTCAATATTCTGAAATTAGGATTTTTAACGCTCAAATTTTATAAATCAAATTTGGGAAAAAATTTGAGGGTTTTCAATTTAGGGTTCTAAATTGGAGATTTTAAATAGTGGATTTTAAAATTGAGGCTTTACAGTTTGGTATCAGAACACTAGGTTTTTAAACGGTTCTGTAGACTACTTTGTATGCTCACATGCTGTAACACCCCGAGAAACCCCGCGTTCTCGGTGCGCTACAGTGCATCTACACACTACACACACACACTAACACTTGACACAACTAACTCAATTCAATACCCCTTTCGTTTTCAAATCATTTTCAAAAGAACATTTGTGAGTATGAAAATTTTTCGACTCGATTCGAAAAACAACTCGCGTCCCGAAGAAGAAACACGAAGTCCTCAACATAAAACTATGCAGCGGAAAAGAAAACCATTTAAAACAATTTGAGATAAAACGGTGAGACTTGAAATCCTAGGAAAGAATCCCACGCACCCCATGAACTACCCAGTCCGGTCCCAAGCACTCACGTCCCCACTCCGACACCCCGCGTACACCATCGCGATGCCAACCCAACGTCACTGTATCTCGCGCACGCTCACAGCGCCGCGTGCCCCACGCACCCTGCCTCTGTACAGCACGTCCGCGCGCACGCCCTCACCCGGCGCCGCATGACCCGTGTGCACCCGCAGGGCCGCGTGCCCCGCGCACCTGCGACCACGCCACACTTCCACGCTCATCTACCTTTTTCTAGCATTTACTGTTCACACCTCAACCTATTTCGTATCTCCTCGACTCCCAACCTCTCTCCCGGAATTTCGGCAGAATAACGGCTAAAAACTGACTATCCCAAAATTTAAACCCTGCACACAATTCACCATAATCCAACAATGTTTATCTATCCATCATCCAGAGAAATCACCATAACCAAATCAGAGTAAGAAGACAATAAGAACCCATCCAATACAAATGAAGAAAGTCATCCAAAACACTACAACTCCTCTATACAATCTCAAAAGATCAATGTCTATACAACTCCGCTATCTACACAAATACCCAACATGAAATGATAAATCCACTATCACCTACCACCACCACGGGTCGGGTCGCCCTAACAAAAATCCGCCATCCGGTGCCTCGGGTGCACGCCGCCAACCATCCTACGCCTCTGGACTAGGCTCTCGAGGCTCACCAGCGGTATCGTCAGCACCTACACCACAGAACACACAACATAAGCCTAACGCTCAGTAAGTAATGCGATATGAAAGTAAAAGCCGACAATGCAATCCTATCACATGCAGTCTCTACACTCACACTCATGTTGTCATATCTGTGACGCGTAGTGCAGCCGCACCAGGGTAAGGAGGAACCTCACGCCACCCTACACCCTAACACGTCGCCACCGTCCCGGACTCCCCAGCAACGAGGCCCACAAGCTACACCCACGCATCACCACACGGCAACCACATCAGGGTAAGGGTGTACCTCGCGCCACTCTACACCCTGACACGTCGCCCCCGTCCCAGCCTCCCCAGCACGGGGCCACAGTTGCCACACGCACACGTTTCGCGACAGCCCAGCCGGCCCACCCCTCGAGTAGGATCCGCGACTGGTGTTGCACCGGCCCACACACTAGTAGGATCCGCGGTACCACTGCCCATATCCTCACCGTCAACACTTTCACGCCGCATGACGGCCCAGCCGGCCCACCCCTCGAGTAGGATCCGCGACTGGTGAAGCACCGGCCCGCACACTAGCGGGATCCGCGGTACCACCGCCACACGTCTCACCTCATACATCAAAGCATGCTAAAAAAATCATTTTCGTTCCCGTTTTTAAAAAATATGATGCATGTCACACAATACGCACACACACCGCAATCAATTACATAAACACTAAAATTCTACAGTGTAGGCCCACTTGGGCAAAACACATGCATGCACTACTTACCTGGCGTCCTAAGCTCGCTCGATACACAGCTTCACCAACAGGAAGCCTCAACCTAAATCACAACCAATTTCTCATCAGTATTTCTCCCAACATTTACCAATTAGCTAAAAATAACCTTATCTAACTACATTCATTAAATTCCAACTAAAACGGTCCATTGGTTTGGTTTGGCCGAATACCAGCTCAACGTTCGGATGCGCATAACTTTTGCGTCCGTCAACAGAATCAAACGATTCCAGTGGCTAAACGTTTCCTTAGGAACCTAGTTTAACATCCTAAAATGGATTTTAAATCGGTAAGCCGCAGATAGGCGAAAAACGCCAATAACCGAATCTGCCGTTTTATTAAAATTTCACATTTTCACTTCCCTTCAACCAAAACTCACTCCCAACTAGTTATATGCATCAAAATGGCTATGATACACTCACACGTCAAATTTCCATGAATAACGCTCGCAAATTTGACTTGGACCAAAATTTGGCCTAAACTTCCGACGCGCATAACTTTTGCGTCGGATATCGGAATCGAACGATTCCAGTGGCCACACGTTCCTCTAACAATCTATTTTTAACCCACAAAACAGAATTTAAAATGATCAACCTAATCCTAGCCAAAATAGCCAAAAACAGAATCTGTTTTTATACAAAAGGGTAGCCGAAATTCATCTTTGATCCAAATCTCGCAAATTCTTTCACCAAACAATCACATTTCGATCTACCAATGCACACATCAACAATTTGGAGAGTTCCTACTCAGAAGACAGCATGACAAAACCAACAACTTCACGGTTTTCTCCCCAAAAACTGAGGATTTTCAATCGGTCCATTGAACCAGGCACCGTCTCCCTCCTTCCTTCTAATTTTGTCCCCTACTCCCTTGAAATGTAGAGGGTAACATGACCCCACACTTGGCCATCAGAGCAGGACAAAAACCGAAGGGGAAACCCCCTGTTTCTGGTCGGATTTTGTCGCGGAAGAGCCGAGCCACCCACTGGCTCCAGCGCCCGCACACATTACACCCTAATGCTCTGGCGACCGAGTCCTACTGTCGGAAAATTCAAGAATAACCGAGGCCCCCGCGCTCGGTCAACAGAACAAACGAAAACAGGGGAGAACTCACCTTCGATTTTTCCCAGCGTAGGAAGGCGTAGCTCCTCACTTCAGCCCACCGGAGTATCCTGAGCACCGGCGTCTTTTCTTCGGCGGTCGGTCGTCGACGATTCCTCCTCCTCGGCCTCTCTCTCGCTCTCGCTCTCGGCCGTGCGACACTCGTTGGAATGGCTTCCACCCGAAGCCATTCCACCACATATCCCTTTTTTTTTTTTTTTTTTTTTTTTTTAATAAAAATTACAAATTACAAAACTGCCCTCACGTGCTTTAACCCTTCATAATTTTCGTTAATTTTCCGACCTCCCGACTTTAAATTATGAAAACCATCGCAAAAGTAGGCTCCGAGTCTTACATTTTAAATTTTTCCCGTTGAAACATTTCTCAAAATTCCGACCGGGATTAAACTAAAATTCTGAAAATTAAAAGTTAAAATTTGAAATTTTCGAGTTATTACACATGCACCTAGAATATTGTCGATCAGCGAGTAAGTGATCAAAAGTTTATATTTTGATAGAAGTATGATGATTTTTTGTAAATATATAAAGATAGATTTTTTTTAAAATTAAAGTCCTTGTGATGTATAGATAGACTATGGCCAATAGTAGAGGAAATGGAAATGAAAATGTTAATGGAACTCGATCGGATGATGGAGATGATGGAACAGCTGGCTCAAGCAGCTAATGCAATAGCCCAGGCAGCTACTGTAGCGACGCAAGCAATTAATACGCAAGCTCAGGTTCCTAATAGACCTCGACATGAAGACTTTGACTTCGACAGATTTTGACGTTTGGACCCTCTTGTTTTTAATGGCAATTTGACAGATATGGCAGCCGCAGATAATTGGATCAGGACCATCAGTGAAATTTTTTAGCATGCCAAGATTTCAGAGGAAGAAAAAGTAGATTGTGCGTCCTCAATGTTCTGGATGGAGGCAAGTTACTTGTGGGATTCTGTGAAAGTGATGCATTCTGTCAACACCATGACATGGGAGAAATTCAAAGAGTTATTTTATGAGAAGTATTGCATTCTGTCAACACCATGACATGGGAGAAATTCAAAGAGTTATTTTATGAGAAGTATTTTGCTGACTCTATGATGGATGCAAAGGCGGATGAATTCATGGCCCTGAAACAGACTTAAAATGTAATTGATTACTTACACAAGTTTGAGCAACTATCTCGTTATGCCCCTCATATTGCTGGTAACGAGACCATTAAGGTGAAAAGATTCATCCAAGAATTAAGAGTGGAGATACAAAAGAATATTCGTCTTATTACCTCAAAAAACTCTCCGTTCGCATTTGTGGTGGAAAGAACATTGTGTGCAGAGCAAGGAGAGAAGGAAGTCAACAAAGCTCAGGAGTCTAGAAGGAGGTACAATCACGCAACGCAGACGACTAAGAACAAAATTCTGCAACAACAATGGGCTGGATCTAAGCGACCAATGAACTGTGGACTAGCTGAAGAACCTTCTAAGTATGTCAAGAGGGAGCCCATGACGGTGCCTAATATGCCTATACGTCCCTCATGCAAGAAGTCCCATTTTGGAGAATGTCATCATCTGACCATGACTTGTTTTAAGTGTGATCAACAGAAACGTTTCATTAAAGACTGTCCAAAGAACATCAGAGAACAACCTAAGAGGACGTATAGAGTTTTTGTCATAACCAATGATCAAGCTGAAGGAAATGCCTCTGTGGTGACGTGTTCTGTAATGGTTTGAACATTTTGGAAATTTAAAATGTAATTTTGGGGATGTACATTTATAAATAATATGTAAATTAAGGTTTAAAAAGTGGTATTTACGAAAGATAAATTAAAATTTTGATTTAAAAAAAAAGGATTAAGATTAAATTAAGTGGGATTAGATAAAAAAGTAATGATAATTAAATGTTAATAACTCAAAGGTATTTTAGAAATTAACTAAAAACTTTGAGGGCAAATGACTCATTTGTGAATGATAAGTATGGTTAATAGGTAATTTAACAAATAAAAGTCACTTTTTGATGGATTATGTGGCAAACCCATCTTCTGGCATGAAAAAGAACCAGAAGAGAGAGAGAGAGCCGTAGAAGTAAAAGAGGAAAAAAAAGGAGAAGAGATGGGTTTTTGCCCTAACTTCTTATGAGGAAGTTATTCGTCTAGGTGAGACGATTCTTTTGGTTAGAGAATTGACGCTCAAGGTGGAGATTTTTGTAGGTCTTTGAGGAACCAACAATTTTAGTAAGTGAAACTTATACTTAAAATACTTAATTTAGTTTTATTTCATGAACTATGTGGGGATAGATTATTGATGGTGGGATTGGTTATATATATATGATGGAAGTGTTGGATTGAAAAATTAAAGTAATAATGGCAGGACGTTGTGTGTGTTTTGAACGAATTAGTGGCGAATGCTTTGCAAGTGGTTGGGTAGTTGGAAAGTGTTTTGCTTTGTGAATAAATGAGTTTTAGTTGAAACATTGTGTTTTAAGTTATGTTTCTTGCTTAAAGTATGGTTTGAAAGTTTTAAACCAAATGATTATTATGAAGCAGTCATTCTTAAATTTGGTTTTATGAATGAATTATATGATGTTTTTTTTTTAATAAACATTTCATTGACTTTACAATAAATTTTGAAGCATTAATTGAGGAAGAAGAAGTGACAATCACTTGCAAGATTTAACCTGCCTCTTGACGTGCACAATATGTATAACTATGTGGGAAAGAGTAGGAGCATTATGAATTATCATTTTCCTTAGGTTGAAAATCCCAAAACTTTGTGAGGGTAGCAAGCTCGGGGTACTACAGTCCGGCCGGTGAAAGCCTGAGAAGCTGTAGGGATAATTTATAGTTGTACATGTTGAGTTGGTATTGGATTGCATTTTTAACAAATATCATTGAATGTTAAATTATGCAATGTATTTTTATTTGACATTCTGATTTTAAAATGCAAGGTTTAACTTAAATTGCATTTGATGTTAATCGGTGAAATTATTTTTTTTAAATTTTCGATTTCAATAAGTATTTTTCTTACTGAAATACGAAAAATTTTGAAAAGAGTTAAATTTAAATGACTTTGAAAAAAAAATCAAAGTAGAGATGGATAAAGGATGTTGGGTTCTAGATAATGGGATAAAGTCTAGATTAATTATTCTAAGTGTTTGTTTTACTTGCTGGGTATTAAACTCATTTGTGGATTATCTATATTTTTTAGATATTAGATACATTCAACGAGAATGATAGAATGAGTCAAAGGTAAAGAATGTACAACGAGGCATATGATCGATCCGAAATTATAGTTTATTGTTAGAGTTGAAAAGTCACACGTCATTACTTGTTTTTATTTTATTGTTTCCGCAGTATTCCGATGTTTGATGTACATTGTTGGACGAGTATAAATGTCAATTGTTCATTGGTTTGTTTATATTCCTATTTTAGGATGCCACGTAGGAATTGTTAGAAGAAAGTCGTTGCGTTGAACTGTCGTTGGTCTTGCATTGAATAATTCTCAACTCAGGGATCCTACTTTAGTTAGGGCTAGGTTGGGTCCTAGAAGTTTGGTATCATAGCCATATGTAATAGTTCTAACTGGTTAAGAGTTAGAAACTATGTTTAGATGTCTCTTGTACTTTGGTGGTAAATGTTTATTTGATTATTATGTGATTTATTTGTAGATGGATGGAGAATGATCTACAAGTGGGAATAATAATCGAGAAGATGAGATTGCAGAGATGTGGAGAGCTATGATGACTCTTAACGGATATCGTGACAAGGAATGTTGCTTAGCAGAGCAACGAAGGAGTTGAGAGTAGAGACTCATCTGAGATGAAGTTGTTGATGACGTTTCAAAAAACTAAACCTCCAGTGGTCACAGGAGTGAGTGATCCAGCTATATCTGAAGATTGGTTGAGGCAGATTAAGAATAATTTTGATTTGGTGGGAATTTCAGGTGAATGCAAGGTTAAGTTCGTCGTAAATTAATTAGATGATAAGGTGGATGAGTGGTGAGATCAGACTAAGTTATTTCTAGATGGTCAGTATGACTGGAAGCGTTTCGAGAATGTCTTCTTAGAGAGATTTTTTCTTAGGCATGTTAGATAAGGCAAAGCCAAAGAACTTTTAGAGTTGAAACAACGAGACATGAGTGTATTAGATTACCAAGCCAAATTTGAAGAGTTGTCAAGGTATGCAAAGTAGTTTATTCCAACGGAAGCTGCTAAAGCTCAAAGGTTCGAGTAAAGTCTTAAATCAAGTGTTTCTCGTAGACTTGTATGTTTAAAAATAGAGTCGTACTTGGATATGGTTGAAAGAGCTATATTAATTGAGCAAAAATGTGTAGAAAGTGATGAAGAATGAGAATCTGAAAATGAGATTTGAGAAAACTATTCTCAATTTTTATTTTGAAAATGGGTTAAGAAGGAAATTTCGAGACAAAATTTTCTTAAGGGGGAAAGAATGTAATGGTTTGAACATTTTAAAAATTTAAAATATAATTTTGGAGATGTATATTTATAAATAATATATAAATTAAGATTGAAAAAGTGGGATTGACGAAGGATAAATTGTTAAAAAAATTGATTAAGATTAAATTAAGTTGGATTAGATAAAAATAATAATGATAATTAAATGTTTACTCAAGGTATTTTAGAAAATAACTAAAAACTTAAGGGGAAATGAGTCATTTGCTAAGGATAAGTATGGTTAATAGGTAATTTAACAAATAAAAATAACTTTTTGATTGATTATGTGGCAAACTCATCTTCTGGCGTGAACAAGAACCACGAGAGAGAGAGAGAGAGAGAGAGAGAGAGAGAGAGAGAGAGCCGTAGAAGAAAAGAGGGAGAAAGAATGAGAAGAGTTGGGTTTTTGCCCTAACTCCTTATAAGGAAGTTATTCGTCTAGATGAGATGATTCTGTTGGTCAGAGAATCGACGCTCAAAGTGGGGATTTTTGTAGATCTTTGTGGAACCGACAATTTCAATAAGTGAAACTTACATTTAGAATACTTAATTTAGTTTTGTTTCATGAACTAGGTGGGGATAGATTATTGATGTCGGGATTGGTTTAAATTTTGGATACACGCACGTGCGCACACACACACAACACATATATGATTTTATTAAAGTTTTGATGATGTAAGTGTTGGACTGAAAAATTAAAGTAATAATGGTAGGATGTTGTGTGTGTTGAATGAAATAGTAGGGCATGCTTAGCAATTGGTTGGATAGTTGGAAGGTGTTTTGCTTTGTGAATAAATGAGTTTTAGTTAAAACATTGTGTTTTAAGTCATGTTTCTTGCTTAAAGTATGGTTTGAAAGTTTTAAACCAAATGATTATTATGAAGTAGTCATTCTTAAATTTGGTTTTATGAATGAATTATATGATTTTGTTTTTAAATAAACATTTCATTAACTCTACAATAATTTTTGAAGCATTAATTGAGGAAGATGAAGTGACAATCACTTGTAAGATTGAACCTGCCTCTTGACGTGCACAATATGTATAACTAAAGGGAAAAAAGTAGGAGACTTATGAATTATCGTCCTCCTTAGGTTGAAAATACCTAAACCTCGCGAGGGTAGCAAGTTCGGGGTACTACAGTCTGGCCAGTGAAAGCCCAGGAAGTTGTAGGCATGTTTTATAGTTGTACATGTTGGGTTGGTATTGGATTGCATTTTTAACAAATATCATGGATTGTGAAATTATACAATAGATTTTTATTTGACATTGTGATTTTAAAATACAAGGTTTAAGTAAAATTGCATTTGATGTTAATTGATGAAATTGTTTTTTTTTAAATTTTCGATTTCAATAAGCATTTTTTCTAATGAAATACAAAAGATTTTGCAAAAAGGTTAAATTTAAATGACTTTGAAAAAAAAAAATCAAAGTAGAGATGAATGAAGGATGTTAGGTCCTAGATTATGGGATAGAGCCTAAATTAATTATTATAGGTGTTTGTTTTACTTGCTAGCGTTAAGCTCATTCGTGGATTATCTATATTTTTCAGATATTGAAAATATTCAACGAGAGGGATAGAACGAGTCAACGGTAAAGAATGTACAAGGAAGCATAGGATCGATCCGGAATTATGGTTTATTGTCAGAGTTGAAACGTCACATGTCGTGACTCGTTTTTATTTTATTGTTTCTGCTGTATTCCGATATTTGATGTAAATTGTTGGACGAGTATAAATGTCAATTGTTCATTGGTTTGTTTATATTCCTATTTTAGGATGCCACGTAGGAATTGTTAGAAGAAAGTTGTTGTGTTGAATGATCGTTTGTGTTGCATTAAATAATTCTCACCTCGGGAATCCTATTTCAGTTGGGGCCATGTCGGGTCATGACATGTTCAATTTTTATTTTTGGCATATCTTCTTGCATATTGATAGATTCTGGAGCTACACACTTCTCACGCCTCAGAAACTTTACACGGTTTTCGATTCACACACTTCTACTACTCCCTCATTACACTAAAAAAAATTTGAATAAAATTTAAAATTTTTGTTTCTCGACTTAAAATGACATTTTTTTTAAATATTTTAAGCAGTATCGCAGCGGAAAACTCGATTACAATCGATTTAAATGAAACTTCATTTTATAAAATCATAACACAGAGAAACCGGTCGACACTTGTAAACTTCGGTCGACACTTGGGTTGTCTCGGATTTTTCATCGGTCGACGCTGGCAAATGCCGGTCAACACTACGTTCGTCTAGGGTCTTTTCGTCGGTCGACATCGAGAACACCGGTCGACACTTCTACGCTAATCTCAGAGAGCTGTCGACATCGGTCGACACCTTGATCCTCTCTGTCCGCGCAGGTCGACCCTCGCGGTCGATACCGCTGCCATTTTTACACTACCGGTCGACACCTACAACCATAGGTCGACACTTACTTTGGCTCTGCCTACGCAGGTCGACCCTCGTGGTCGACACTTGTAGAGTCTGCTCGACCATTAAACCTATCGGTCGACACTTCCTCCCCAGAACTCTGTTTCAAAAACTTAAAAAATTTCACAAAATCGATCGGACATCCACTCAATGCTAATGATAATCTAACGCACATTTTTCCATCAACTCAAAATCATAATTTAAGTAAAGAAAACGACTACTAAAGTTTGAAATCCATCTATACATTCAATCAACTTAAAACAACTAAAATCATTTTGATTACACACCTCAAAACCCGTACCGATACCTACCATAGTCAAAACTCCCTAACAGCTAGCCAGATCATCCACGTGCGTACTCCTCCAACCGCCTCCTAGTATTGGGCATGCTCGGAGTACTCACCAACTATGGCGTCGTCACCTACATCACAGAAATCAACTATTAGCCTAATGCTAAGTAAGTAATACATAAAACTTAAACACTGAAAACAAATACATCCTAACACATGCAATTTCTACAGTTTCGTCTCTACTTTCGTTTTCGTCTCTTTCTTACATTTTCTTTATCTTCTTACTACTGGGTTCTTCTTTACGTGCTAGATCAAGGTGACACACCTCGTGGTCCACCTCTAGGTACAAGGCCAACTTCAATCTAGTAAAGTGACACACCTCGCGATCCACCTCTCGGGACAAGGCCACCACGTAAAGTGGAGGAAGAGTGATACACGTCGCGGTCCACCTCTAGGAACAAGACCACTCTACCACACATTTCTTATCTTCTTATGTATCTTCTCATTCCGTTCGTCTCATCACATCCTACTGTTTCACTTCGTAAAAACATGGAAATTCATTTTCTTCTCGTTCTCCTAATTTAAAACAATGATGCACAACCATGAAAGCATAACATAAAGTAAACGTGCAATGCATCCTACTGAACTGTGATGTAGGCCCGAAGGCAAAACTCCTACTACATTACTTACCTAGCGTCCTAGAAATTCCTCGCAATTCGTAACATCGTACGCTAACTGGGAAAACTTATAAAACCACACATCTATTAGCTCTAATTTCCATTAAATTCGTAAAACTCTAAAGGAAAAAAGAACTAAACCCCCACTCAGCCTAAACCGATATCCTAACTCAATTTCCGACTAACCATCCAAAATTCATAACTTCTCTAATACTTATCCGCTTTAGACGATTTGAAATGCTACGTATTTCTCATGACGTCTAGTTTCTAACGGTATAACCCAATCCCTAATTCAACACATACCGCTTGGCTGGACGTGGCCGAATGGAGACCGTTCCACAATTCGAACATTCAGCTATCCCAACGCTCAATTTTTCCTCATAAAATCCCGTAATCTATTTCTAGTCCTAGCTTAAACACCAACATACTAATAGCAATCAATTTTAACTTTGATCTCTCACAGCTCCCTCCTAGGTTTTCACCAAACCACACAATACTCTTTCTAACTTCGTTTTTAACACTCAAAATAACTCAAATACTAACTGTCTACTCAGAATTAACTAAAATTTACCATTGATTTGAAGAAATAGAGGAACGGAGGAGAATCGTCGAGTGCTTCACGCGGGGGAAGGGGAAAAATTGAAGGGGAGGGTGGTTTGCGTTGGGAGAAACACCAATGGGTGTTTTGGTTCCTCTTTTTTTAATAATAATAATAGTAATCATAATTCCTATTTAACCCTTAATCATTAACCGTTTAACAAATCTGTTATTCGATCTGTATTCGATTGAAATATTAAAATTTCTCCTTCACCATTAGTCTCAAAATATTCTCATACCTAATAGTAGAAATTCTCCGCTCACAATTCCGACCAAAATTCTTCCGATTACAATCACGAATTTCGAAATTCATTTAACAGAAAATCCAGGTGTTACAACACTCTTTTATATTCACTTGAGCATGTTATGAAGTTAGAGAACAAAGTAGAATCTATAGAGTATATAAATTAAGAGTAGCTACCTCCTCGGGCAAAATTATGATTGCTGATTCTATTATTAGAAGATGTAATGTGTGTATTGAGGATAATCATTTGGAAGCTGACTTTATTATCTTGGCAATGCACGATTACGATGTTATTCTTGTAATGGATTGAGTTACCAAATATTATGCAACTATTGATTGCTGTAAGAAGATGGTAAACATCCAATTGTCTAGAAAAGAGCAATTTTTCCTTCTATGGAGATTCTAAAGGTTCAAGAGTTCCACTAATATCAGCTATGTAAGCTCGGAGGTTATTAAATTCTGAATGCATTAGAATTCTAACCAGTGCTATATGTTCTAAACCTGATGAAGCCACGACATTGGATAAAGTGCCAATAGTTGGTGAATTTTTGGATGTTTTTCCTAACGACCTGACAAACCTTCCACTTGCGAGGGATATAGAATTCTGCATTAATCTACTATCTTGAACGGCGCCGATCTCTAAAGCTCCTTATAGAATGGCGCCAAGCAAATTAAAGGAGTTAAAGACTCAGCTTGATAATTTGTTGGAGAAAAGATTTATTCAACCGCGTTTCTTACCTTGGGGAGTACCAGTTTTATTTATGAAGAAGAAAGACGGATCTATGAGAATGTGCATAGATTACTGAGAACTCAATAAAGTCACTAAAAAACAAGTATCCACTACCAAGAATTGATGACTTATTTGATCAATTAAAGGGAGTGGCAGTTTTCTCAAAGATTGACCTCATATCTGGCTATCACTAGTTAAGAATTATGGAAGATGACGTGTTCAAAATGGCGTTTCGCACAAGATATAGCCACTTCAAATTTTGAGTAATGCCTTTTGGATTGAGTAACGCGCTAGCAGCATTTATGGATTTAATGAATCAGATTTTCAAGACCTATTTGGATGATTTTGTGATAGTCTTTATTGACGATATCGTCATCTACTAGAGGAACAAAGAGGAACATGAAGAACACTTGAGGATTATTTTATGGATGCTGAGACATGAGAAGTTATATCCGAAATTCTTGAAGTGTGAATTGTGGATGAAGAAGGTGGCTTTTCTCGGCCACATTGTTTCAAAGGAGGGTGTGTCGGTGGATCTAGTGAATATTGAAACTGTTAGTAAATGACCACAACCAAATAATGTAACTGAAATAAAGAGTTTTCTTGGTCTTGCAAGATATTATCGGAGATTTGTAGAAGGATTTTCAAGATATCCAACCCTTTTACAAAGCTAACCAAGAAATGTGTCAAGTATTTATAGACTGAAGAATGTGAACAAAGCTTTCAAGAGTTAAAGAAGATATTGATCTCAGCACCTATACTTACCAAACCAGCTGTAACAGGGAATTATGTAGTGTACAGTAATGCCTCAAAGTATGGACTGAGCTGTGCTCTTATACAAGAAAGAAAAGTTGTAGCTTACGCCTCGAGACAGTTGAAGGAACATGAAAAGAACTACTCAACTCATGATCTAGAGCTTGCAGCAGTAGTTCATGCATTGAAGATTTGGAGGTATCATCTTTATGGAGAAATGTGCAAAATTTATACCGATCATAAAAAATTTAAGTACTTTCTAACTCAAAAGGATCTGAATATGAGGCAACGCGGATGGTTAGAACTGGTGAAAGACTATGACTGCGAGATTATTTACCATCCTAGCAATGCTAATGTTGTAGCTGATGCATTGAGTAGGAGAGCATCTGCCATGACCCGGGAGGGAGCTTAACGAAAATGCCAAGCTAAACAATCAACCTCAGGGACGTCCATTGTCTAACGTAAGGCTTTGTGCGGAAGTTTGATCACCAATCCATGAGCTCTCGTAATGACAAATATGAGAATACAAGCAATAGTAACATATAGGAAAAATTAAAATAAGTGAATGTACAGTACAATCTAAAATATGTCCTTATATATATCAAATTTTAAAAGAAAATAAATGCTGGTGACACAAGGAAACCGGTGCAGATCCAGTTCACTTCCGATTCTTCCTTCCTTTACCTGTAGAGAGGGGAGTCGTTGGGGTGTGCGACAAACTCAATATGAGATGTTATACCTATCACTTATCACATTATGTATGCCCGTTAAAAATCAATGCACGTGTTTTAAAATTCAAAACTGATTTCAATGTTATTAAATGTTCTTCTCATTTTTAAAACGATTGATGGAGCTAACTTTAAAAAATAAGGTTTTGTAGCAAAAATAGGCCCACATCAATAATACGATCATATAAAACTAGGTGGGCAGTAAAAAAGGTGGTCACTTAAGGTTATTAGTCCTTTATCGGTATTCCAATTAATATCCTGCCTAAAATATTTAGTATTAATTTCTATCTTAAATAAATTCAAATTTTAGAAGAACTTGGCCAACAATTCCTTACGTGTGCTGTTAGGTCAAATCAGGACTAATTAGATCGATTAGGATTGATTCGAGCAATCTTTTGGGATTTTTCTTGTCTAAATCAAATATTTGGTAATTATTTTCTACTTCGATAAATCCAATTAATAATGATTATGTAGAAATTCCTTACCGAAAAATTTTTGGATCGATGCGGTAAAATTGGGATTGAATTTGAGTCGGCTGAGTCGGGTTCGATTGAACCAGTTCTAGTTCGAGTCGGATGAACAGTTTTGGTCGAGTGAATAGTGTCGGTTTGGCTGGGCTTGGCTGGTTCGGTTCGGATTACTGTTCTGAACCGGTTTATTGTGTTGGACCGGTTCAGCTTGGACTGGGCCTGTTTGGTTCAGTTCGGGCTAGTCTTTTAAAGGAACTGATTCAGTTATTAAAACTGAACCTCTCTCCTTTCTTCTTCTTTTTCTTCTTTGTGAGGGCAGAGAACGGAGAGAGAGAGAGAGAGAGAGAGAGAGAGAGAGAGAGAGAGAGAGAGATGAAGACCGAGAGAAAGGGAGGTCAGAGTTTGACTGATCGTCAGCGGAGGGGCGTTCGCCAACGATATTTTTGCTGAAGGATAATCAGCTCAGGGACGAATTGGTGCTACTCGCGGCAGTCGGAGGTCTGGTTGGTGCTTTCCAATGAGGTAAGTCTGTTTTTTTTTTTTCTGTTTGAAGAACTCAAGAGAGATTCTTCTCTGTCTGAAGAATCCAAGAGATTTGTTGGTGATTTCCTACTTCCTGGATCATCCCTTTTAAAAGAAATTTCTCAACGAATTCCTTAAATTTCCTTGGGTCAGCTTCGAATGAATTGGGTGAGGAATTTAAGTTTTGTGTTGATTTTCCTCCTACGCTCTTAAATTTGTCAAAATCGTCATTGGGATTTTTTTTTTTATTGTTACAATATTCAATAGTTAGATTATGATTTCTAGTATATCGTTGGAAAGGTCCATGCATTTCTAGTAAACTTGAAAATGATATAAATGTTCCAAAATTTCCACTTGAGTATGATGAAAATTACAAATGTAGAATAAGCTTAAATGCTAAGGTAACTAACATGTTATGTAATAACCTGGAAACTTTTAGATTTTAAATCTAATTTCTGAAATTTTTAATTTAATCTCGGTTGGGGTTTCGAGAAATGTTTCAACGGGTAAAATTAGGTTATAAAACTCGAAATCTGAATTTAGTGACGGTTTTTGAAATTTTAAAGTTGGGGATACACAAATTTAACGAAGTTATGGGCGATTAAAACACGTGATGGCGTTACGGTAAATTGTAATTAAATTAATTTATTTATTTATTTATTATGGTGGAATGGCTTCGGGTGGAAGCCATTACACCCTGTTCTTCGCCGAGGCCGAGAGAGCGATCGAGGGCGAGAGAGAAACCAAGCCGAGCTACCGAGCACCGACGGCCAGCGTGGAGAAACACTCGCCGGTGAGCCAGACCTGTCCGACAAAACCCGTTTCAAGCGTGGTTTGATTTTTCGAGCTCCAAAACCGAAGGTAAGCCCTATTTCAGTTTTTACTTTTGGCCTAGCTTAGTGCTCAGTTTTCTTCCGCTTTCTGTGGACTTGGCCGCAATGTTTGAGTGAATTAGGGGGGTGAATGTGTGTGTTTAGTGTATGGACAATAGGTGTCCGGTGAGAGGGAGAAAAATCGAGAGGGGGTTGAGCCAAAATTTGGTTTTGGTGGTTGAATTTCTGATTTCTTGTTAGATTATGCTTAATAGATTGAAATGTGATTGTTCGGTGAAAAAATTGGCAAAATTGGATCGAAGTTGAGATTTCAGATTTTTTTTTCGTATAAAAACAGGTGCTGTTTTTGGGAGTTTTGGCCTAACTTCGGTTGCCTGTTTTGAATTCTGTTTTTTGTGGGTTAAATTAGGTTGTTAGAGGGACGTTTGGCCGCTGGAATTGTTCGATTCTGATACCCGATGCAACAGTTATACGCGTCAGAAGTTTATGTCGAATTTTGGACCGAGTTAAATTATTGGGCGTTTTTCGTAGAATTGTGACGCGTGGTATTAGCATTGCTGTTTTTAATGTGTAAAACTAGTTTTGAGTGCGTTTTGGTTGAAGGAAACGAAAATGTGAAATTTGGATAAAAAGGGCAGATTCAGTTTTTGGTGTTTTTCACCTATCTGTAGCTTACCGTTTTAAAATCCGTCTTCGTATGTTAAACTAGGTTCCTAAGGGAACGTTTAGCCTCTTGAATCGCTCGATTCCGTTAGCAGACGCAAAAGTTATGCACGTCCGAAGTTTAGGCTGGTTTTCGGCTAAACCAAATTTGTGACTCGTTTTAGTTTAAATTTTATGGGTTTAGTTAAGGAATGTTATTTTAGCATATTTAGTGAATTTTGAAGCGAAGATTGATAAGTGATTGTTTATGTTTTATGTTGAGGCATTTTGTCGAAGCTGAGGGTCGAGTAAACTTAGGACGCCAGGTAAGTGGTGCATGCATGTGTTTTGCCCAAGTGGGCCTACACCATAGAACTTTAGGAGTGGGCCGGTACAACACCAGTCGCAGATTCCACTCGAGGAGTGGGCCGGCTGGGCTGTTGCGAAATGTGTGTGTGGCAACTGTGGCACCGTTGCTGGTGAGGCTGGGATGGGGCCGACGTGTCAGGGTGTAGTCTGGCGCGAGGTACACCGTCACATTGGTGTGGTTGCTGTGTGGTGATGCGTGTGTGTAGCTTGTGGGCCTCGTTGCTGGGGAGTCCGGGATGGTGACGACGTGTCAGGGTATAGGGTGGCGCTAGGTTCCTCCTTACCCTGGTGCGGCTACACTACGTGTCACAGATGTGACAACATGAGTGTGAGTGTAGAGACTACATGTAATAGGATTGCATTGTCGGCTTTTACTTTCATATCGCATTACTTACTAAGCGTTAAGTTTATGTTGTGTGTTCTATGGTGTAGGTGCTGACGATATTGCTGGTGAGCCTCGAGAGCCTAGTCCTGAGGCATAGGAAGGTTGGCGGCGTGCAACCGAGGCACCGGACGGCAGATTTGTTAGGACGACCCGACCCTTGAAGATGGTAGGTGGTGGCTTGACAATTGTGGGTATTTTCATTTGCTGTGTCGATATATAGTTGATCGGATGAGTTGTAAAGGTGTCAGTTGTATAGGGGTTTATGGAGTGCTTGTGATTTTGGTGAGTTACGCGTACTCTGTACATGTAGGAGCTTGGTAATGCTCTAGACTGTGAATTTTCTTCATTTGTAGTTGATAGATTTTGTTGTCTTTAAACTTCGATTTGGTTATGGAGACTCTCTGGATGGTTGATGGATAGATATTTCTAGTTTTCTAGTGAACTGCGTGCAGGGTTTAAATTTTTGGGATAGCCAGTTTTTAGGCATTACTCTGCCGAAATTTCGGGAGAAAGGTTGGGAGTCGAGATGATATGGAATAGGGCGGGGTGTGTACAGTGAGGTATTAGAGAAGTGTGGATGGGCGCGGGAGTGCGGCATGGTCGCAGGTGCGCGGGGCACGCGGTCCTGCCGGTGCGCACGGGTCATGCGGCGTCGGGTGAGGGCGTGTGCACAGACGTGCTGTACAGAGGCATGGTGCGTGGGCACGCGGCGCTGTGAGCGTGCGCTTGACGCGGTGATATTGAGTTGGTGCGCGCGGCACCGAGAGAGTGCGCGTGGGGTGCCGAAGTGGGGACGTGGGCACACGCTACCGAATTTGTGTAGTTCGAGGTGTGTGTTGGACTCCTTCCTAAGATTTCAAGTTTTGTTGTCTTATTCTTAAAACTACTTTAAATTGTCTTTTCCGCTGCATATTTTATATTGAGGAATTACGTATTCCCTCTTCGGGGCGCGAGTTGTTTTCGAATGAAAGTGAAAGTGGTATTAAAGTAAGTGAGTTCGCGTCGAGTCTCTGTATGTCACAGTGTGTAGACGTAGTAAGCACACCGGGAACGTATGTGTTTCTCGGGGCGTTACATGTTATATTGTGCACTTAATAGTGATAACTTTAATTGAGTGCAAGGATGTGAGAATGCATTTTAAATATAGAACTTACTTGAGGTCATACATGAAGGAAAGAAACCAAGTAAAAGACAGTACAAAAAAATGAATTTACTTGTTTTATCAATATGACTTGTTTGTCATATACAAAAAAAAAACCATTAGTTAAATGTTTACTCATTTCACTAACACAACTAATAATTTGAAAGCTCATGGTACAACATATCCAAATGAAGAATATGCTAAAAAAATTTTAGGTGTTTACAATGATCACAGCAACCTAAGGTGACAGTAATTCAAGAAGCCCGTGAGCTAAAGGTTCTAACTATTAAAGAGCTCATTGGATTTGTCATGACTCACAAAATCACAAAAAAATCTAACGAAAAAGAAGAGTAAAGGAAAAAGAAGTCTCCAAGAAAATAGTTGCTCTTACAACTTTATGAAGCCAACAAGGTGAAATCCAAGAAGAAGAAGATAATGAAGAGATAGTCTTCATGACAATTTTTTTCCCAATGGAGAAAATGGCTAAGGAAAAATTTCTCAAAGAGTGATCGATCACAAAAAAGAAAAGGAGCCCACTAGCTTGAGTGTGGGAAGCTAAGGCACTACAAAGTTGATTACCCTCGAGATAAGAAAACACGTAAGTTTTCAAGAACAAAGTAATGGAGGCCATATAAGACGATAGTGATGAAGACGCATCATATGAAGATAAGAAAGTGGCAAAACATGTACTTCATGACTAAGAAGAATGACTTACTTGACATTTTTAAGGGTTTAGATGAAAAGGTTGATGAAGATCAATTTATGGATTCTTTTGATGAATTATTTGAACAATTCAAGTTGCTTAAATCTACGTATAAATAGTTGAAAAAGAAAAATGTTGAATTGGTAAAAAAGCATAATAATGTCTTCATCAATTGATAAAGAAATAGTTGCGTTGAAAAAGAAAAACAATGATTTTCATAGCATGGTAATTAAATTAATTAATGGTGGTAAAACTTAAATATGCTATTAGGAAAAAAAATTGTAACTTTTGATAAAAATTGACTTAGGTTATGAGCCATTTTAAAAGAAAAAAGGCTTATAAGAAATCATCTACTAAATTGACATGGGTTCTAAAAACAACTAAAACTAACACTCAAGGACCCATGAATATTTAGGTATCTAAGAAGAACACCTAATTTTGGTTGTAGCTTAAAGATTCTCCTATGAAAGATGAATGATACCTCAAGATTGGATGTTCAAGGCATATGATGAGAGATTCTTCAAAATTTGGCTCTATTACTAAGGAGAAAAGAAACGTCACATTTGAAGGTAATCAAAAGGGCAAAATTATTGGTATTAACAATATAAATAATGCTTAAAACTCTATTATTAGAATATATTACTGTTTGATGGTTTGAAACATAACTTCTTAAGCATCCATCGATTATGCGACAAAGAATATAAGGTTATATTTGAATAAAAAATTTGGATGATTGAATGAAATGACTTAAATAGTCTTTTGATCTCAATTATTAAGGGTACAATTTTAAATATACATGGAGGACTCTTGACATGCTATGAAATGGATGAAAGTTAACACAACAAAATTTGTATTCTCGGCTATGCACTATTTTGGTCAAGAAGAGTAACAACTTTCCACAAGCACAACTCGTTGAATCCTTGGAATTTGGCACTAAAACTTGGATTGGTTCTAGTTCAGGGAGTCAATTAAATGTGTTCCAAATTTGAGGCCGAAAGGATGCATGAAGCAAAAGTTATACTATAAAGAGTGAATGGTGTGGGAAAGAAAGAATACCAATTTGGCCAGGAAAGTGGGTGAAATTTGGATGGGCATAACTCACTCATTGAATTTAGATGAATGTGATTTTTGAGGCAGGATGAAGCTATATGTGTGAGGATACATGTCTTCAAAAATGGAAGGCTGAATCATTGTGAATGAAAAGATATGGTGGTGGGAGTGTAAGTTGGTTCAGAGATACTACAACTAAACCTCCTTGGAGTTGTGTGGCTTTCTTGGATGAACATCTCCAACTTGTTTGTTGTGAGTTTTTTATAACTTTGTTGGGTATTCAACTTCTATGGAGAGAGAAAAAGAAAGGATATAGCGATAACAGTTTTCACTTACACTCACAAAGAGTAGAACCAAAACATCAACACTCATATCAAATATTACTCACCAAATTTGGGACGGCCACTTGAAGAGAACTTGTAACGACCCATTTTCCCAGTAAAATATTGTGCGCTCTGGCGATTAAACCATAACCCAATATCCTTCCATCACGGATTTGTTTAGCGAGAACTTTCTAGTCGGTCACCCAAGCTGATACTGCTCTTGCCGGAGCACTCTTAACTTTGAAGTTCTTATAGGATATGTTGCCAATTGTACTCCAAAACACGTCTTATTATATTGGGAGGATTTCCTTACATATGTTTCATTTCCATATACCTCCCACAAGCTATGTGGGATTGTGACGACCTCTTTTCTACGACCTGGGATTTGTCCAGACTTGAGGCGTTACGTCACGCCATCCCTCGAGATTTGCCCCGCAGTCGTCCTCATACGTACCCATCAGGATCATCACAATCACCCCCCCTCCCCTCGAGGCCCAGCGTCCTCGTTGGCCACATTTCCGGTTTGGCTACAGACTCTGGTACTATTTGTAACGACCAGTAAGATATTGTCCACTCTGGGAATTGAGTCGTAGCCCAATATTCTCTCCTCATAGATTTGTTTGGCGAGAACTCTCAGTCGGTCACCCAACCTGGTACTGCTCTCGCCGGAGCACTATTAACTTCGGAGTTCTTATGGATCCGTTGCTAATTGTGTTTCAAAATACGTCTTACTATATTGGGAGGATTTTCCTTATATATGTTTCATTTCCATATACCTCTTCTAAGTGATGTGGGATTGTGACGACTCCCTTTTTATGACCAGGGATTTGCCTAGACTCGAGGCGTTACGTTACGTCACGTCGTCCTTTGAAGTTTGCCCCGCAGTCGTCTTCATACATACACATCCGGATCATCATAGAACTTCAAGCCTAAAGATGAAACTTCAAAAAGGTCTTCTTTGCATTAAAAAAAAAAGGGTTTCCAACATCAATAAAGAGGTATATATAGAACCCTTAGAGGGAATTAGGGTTGCAACCCTAACGACACTTTCATAAAGGCAAACTGAAAAATATGGAGTCTTTACCCAGGATTAATCCAAATAGTCGAGCACAAAAAGATCTAAAGATAGTCTTGACCTTTACCCCATTAAAAATGTGTCTTCTTTAGCACTCAACATGTCACTTTTGGCATTCTAATACATTAAGACTAAGGCTCAAAAATAAAACACAACACATTTTCCATTCAGCCAATTGGATTAGGAGAGTGGAAATTACACTTCGTAAGAGAACGGTCGTCCGTTGTTAAAAATTCGGGCTGAGAACAGAGGGTCACCACCCTCCCCGACAAGGGTCGTCCGTTTCCCGACAGTATATAAGCAAACAGATGCCATAACTTACGAAACCTTTAGCAAATCCATATATCCCGACCAATTTTCATTTTTTCTTAAAATCTGACCGATTAATGCTCTACATTGTTCATTGCTCCATTCTCGATTGTTTTGTTTGATTTTCATCAAAAACCTCACAAATCCGAGATTCAAAATCCAAAAATCTCAAATTCGTCCTAAATTTCTAAATAACCCCTTAAAATGGCTGAGCAATTGGTTATTAGACAAAAGGTTGGGCCGACAGAATGTCGGGCACCATCAGCATTGCAAGGAGGTTCAGCACAAGTGCCCCGATAGAATGTTGACCACCGTCAATGACAGACGTGCTGAAAAATCGGCCGGAGTTCTTGTTGATTGAATTTCGCAATCAGATACACTGATAATAGTTTGAGCTAGATCTGCCATCGCTCGGCCATACATTCAAAGACCGTCGACTCCAAAGGTTGGGAGTCCTTGGAGATCTAGGAGGTGTTTGACAGAATCGAACTGCATAGGGTCTATAGTTTGCGGGGCGATAGCTACAATTGAATTATTCGCCTATTTTAAGCAAACTTGAGTTTCACCAGGAGGTCGGGAGTTATAAAGACTTACATCCTGGGTACGAAGATTGAACTCTAGAGACGGTCAATGTGTTGATCGAATTTGTTGGAGAAGGGGCAGAGAGATACTATCATGCCTCCGAGACTGTCCTTTAGTCAGATCAACTGAAGGAATATAGTTCACTAGGCAAATCCACCACGACGCTGACATTATGGGGTTCATTAAGCCAAAAACCAGAGACTTAAATGTCAGAACTTGAGTCATTCACAACATGGTGTCCCACACCCTTCTACTATGTGGACATAGATATCTCGTTATCTGCATGGATCTCTATGTCATGAAGAAACTGTATAGCAGGAGGAGGTTCGACCTTGACTTTGTGATTTTAAGTCACATGGGTGAGTGTGATGACCCAAACCGACTGGCAACGGATCCCATAAAAACTCTGAAGTTAAAAATGCTCCGAAAAGAGCAGTGTCATGTTGGGTGACCGACTAAGAAGTTCTCGCCAAACAAATTCGTGAGAGGAGGATATTAGGTTAAGACACAATTCCCAGAGCGAACAATATCTTACTGGGAAAAGAAGTCGTTATAGTGTGATCCGGTGGACACGCAATGAGAACCTTCCCTATGGTATGTTGATTCATCAGATCATTGGGCAACTTGGGGTTTTAATTACCATCTGGAGAGCATATGAGACCGCATCAGGCCGTCGACATATTTGGCAAGTTCCATTTGATTCAGAGGGGCTTGGTTGAAGTCAACGAGATTTGGACACTGAAGGGAGATCAGAGGGCCTCCATTTCTCGAGATGTTCAAATGGAGGAAACCATGGCACGACTGGGGTCTCCCCAAGGGTCAGAGGGCTAGTAGGGCGGACATAGAGGCTTTCACAAACGAACTCCATCAGATCGAAGTGAGACAAGTAAAGTCTCATACAGAGGTGATGGAGTACCTCAGAGGAATGATGGAATACCAGAGAGATACGAGGCAAATCATCTTGAATTGGATGGAGGCCAATGATGATGATGTCCCACCTTTGTCAACCGATGACAACGATGTCCCGCCACCATCACTTTAGTTTATGTTTTGTACATTATTTATGTATTTTAGTTTCCTGTAATTTAGTTTAATGTATTTTAGTTTGATATAATTACGTTTGGTGTAAATTTAGTTTATGTGTTAGAATTCTGGAACTGTTTTGTTATTTGAATATGTATGAATTGTTTGAATTTAATGATGGGGAGTCATAAAATAAAGAAATTTCTGTCTAATTTTTTAACTTTTTTTTTCACTAAATTACACATCATATGAATTTAGTTTTAAAGAAATACCAAATGATATTAGACTTATTTGAAAATTTAATTAATGTATTAAAATAATTTTAATGTATTCCTATACACAGATTCATTATGTTTGCAAATTAAAAGAAAGATGAAATTGAATGGGAAGATGTTCGTTGGCTAGGGATCGAGTGAGATTCAATAAATTTTTACCTCAGCCACACATCAAAGATTTCTGCACATAATGAAAATTATATTAAAAAATAATAAAAGTTTGTTTATAAGAAAAATTGGTTGAAATGTACATGTATCCCGTCAAATGTACTGAAATCCATAAATGTGTCTTGCGAAGCAAAAGTGACAGCAACGCTTGAAATGGATCTCATGTCAAGACAAGTGAGACTATTATACCCCAGACGACGACATATATGATATGACATTTTTCTTAAAAATTGTTGACCACGACGGCTCATTGAAATCGCGCACTCTATTCTTCTTCAGCCTACCAGGATAGCGCCTTCTCTGGGGAGAAGTAATTATGTTCATTCCGTGTACAGGCGGCCATATGTTCATGCCACTAATGGGACGAATGAAGTTTGAATATATCTCCACATATGTCGCCTGGTGCTAGTATCGATGAACGAAATTTTCGAGTGGCAGTATCATTAAATGTATGCATGGAATTCCAGTAAACTACCACCTGAACAGTTGCACGCACCTGCATTCAAGTCGACAAAATATTGTTCATTGTCATTGCTGACCTCAAATCGTGTACCTCCCGTAAACAAACACTCTATTTTGAGCTACACTTTCTACCTTCTCGATCGTTTTCTTTATCTTAGGACACAGGAGGTCTGTTGACGAGAGCATCTTCTTGTATTTTTTTACAATGTGAATCATCAAGTACTTTTGAATCATCTCGAACATGGTTAGGATCAGTTTGTCCCTAGCCGTCAATAGAACTGCATTGAACGACTCACATAAATTATTCAAGTCCATTTCGCACTTGGGATTCGAGAAAAATACATGACTATCCCAATAGCTAGGCTGTCTTTGTGACGCCCGAGAATCCTCTGCGATTCCCGATTTGCTAACCACTACTACGTGTAAATATCTCTCATACTCTCTACTAAATATTTCCTAGAAAATTTGAAAGTTTTATTTTTCGACTTAAAAAGACTCTTTTTTGTTTTCTTAAAACTTCTTCCAAAGGAAATACATATAAGTACCGCAGTGGAAACTCGTTTAAAGTTGGTTTAAAGAAACTTCGTTTTTTTTTTAAACATAAAAATCAAGAGACCGGTCGACACCTGCAAGAGCCGGTCGACACTTGAGTGGTCTTGGGTTTTCCATTAGTCGACACTGACAAACGCCAGTCGACACTACCATACTCTCGGGTCCTTGCATCGGTCGACATTGGGGACACCGGTCGACACTTCAACACCCATTTTAGAGAGGGGTCGACACCCGCTGTCGCAGGTCGACACATTGATCACCTCTGCCCGCGCAGGTCGACCCTCGCGCTCGACACCACTGCCCATTTTACACGGACCGGTCGACATCTATGGAATTCGGTCGACACTTTGCACCCAGAAACTTTAACAAAATCCAACAAAACAACACGAATTTTGACAAAACATTTAAAAACCATAAATCCACTTCTCGACTCAATTTACAAACCTGTTACGCACGCCAAAATACTCAACTCAAACTCAAATCTCTCTTTTACATTAAAATGACTAAGTACCACTCAAAATACCTTACTACCCATACTTACATCCGCCATAGTCAAAACGCCTCAACAGCTAGCCCAGTCGTCCTACAAACGTTCTCCTCCAACTGCCTCCTAGTCCTAGGTATGATCGAGATACACACAAGCTACTGCGTCGTCACCTACATCACAGAACTCAACTATTAGCATAACGCTAAGTAACTAATGCATAAACTTAAACACTGAAAAACATTCACATCCTAACATATGCGGTTTCTACAGTTTCGTCTCTACTTTTGTTTTCGTCTCTTTCTTACATCTTCTTTATCTTCTTACTACTGGGTTCTTCTTTATGTGCTAAATCGAGATGACACACCTCACGGTCTACCTCACTGGACAAGGTCACCACGTAAAGCAGAGGAAGAGTGATACACCTCGCGGTCCACCTCACTGGACAAGACCACTCAATCTCACCTTTATTATCTTCTTACGTAGCTTCTCATTTTGTTCGTCTCATCAAATCCTACTGTTTCACTTTGTAAAAATATAAAAATTCATTTTCGTTTCGTTTCGTAGTTTAAAACCATGATGCATATTACTAAACATAATATAAAGTAAACGTGCAATGCTTCCTACTGAATTGTGATGTAGGCCTGAAGGCAAAACTCCTACTACACTACTTACCTGGCGTCCTTACCACTCGTAATCCAAATCTCATACGCTAACTGGAAAAAACCTATAAAACCGCACATCTATTAGCTTTACTTTTCATTAACTCCGTAAATCATTAAAGGAATCAGCCATTAATCCTCACTCATTCCAAACCGAAATTCTAACTAACGCTCCGTCTAACCCTTCAAAAATTAATAACTCTGCCCATACTCCTCCGATTTGGACGATTCAAAAAGCTACGGGCTTCTCGTGACATCTAGTTTCTAATGGTCTCATCAACTTCCTAATCCCATATATACAGCTTGGCCGAACGGAACCTGTTCCGTAACCCGAGTCGTTTGGTTATCTACACACTCAATCCTCTACATAAAACTTATAATCTACTCATATTCCTAGCTTAAACACCAACACGCGAATACAATTCGACTATAACCCCCAAGTTTCGTACTCCCCTCCTAGGGCTCACCCAACTCTCTCTCTAATTCTACTTTTACCGCTCAAAATGACTAAAGGACTAGCTATCTACTGAAAACTAACCAAAACTTACCGTATATTTGAAGACACAGATGAGGACAGAAGAAATCGCCACCGGAAGAAAGCGTCGACCTTCTCGTGCGGGAGAAGAAGAAGAAGAAGAAACAGGGGGGTTTTCCGTTCCTCCTCTGTTGTTTTATTTTATTTTAAGAAAATTAATTATATTAATAAATATAATCAATCCTAATTACTATTTCACCCTCAGCCTTTAACTGCTTACTAAATCTGTTATATCGTCCAATTCCGACTGTATTCTTAAATTTTTCTCTCCTCCATTAGTCTCAAAATGATCTTTTACCCAAGAGTAGGAATTTCCGTCCACAATTCCGACCATTACTCCGCCGATTACAATCACGTAAATCCAAGATTAACTTAAACAGAAAAAAAATCTTGGTGTTACATTTCACCCTCTTTAAAAGAAATTTTGTCCTCAAAATTTTGTTACCTGAATAGTTCTGGGTATCGGCTCATCATGTCCTTCTGCCGCTCCCAAGTTGCTTCTTCTACGCTATGGTTGCGCAACAAAACTTTCACCAGTGGTATTTCGTTGTTGCGTAGAGTCTTCACTGCATAATCCAAAATCTCCACTGGCTTCTCTTTATACACTAATGTGGGTTGAATCTCCACATCTCATTGTTCCACCACATGAGAAGGATCTCGTATACACTTCCTGAGCATGAACACGTGGAACACATTGTGAATTCCATCCATAGAGGTTGGTAGCTGTAGTTGGTAAGCTGTCTTCCCTACTTTCTTCGTAATAGAAAATGGTCCAATAAATCTTGGGTTCAACTTGCCTCTTTTCCCAAATCTTGCCACTCCTTTAAATGGCAAAACCCTCAAGAAGACTTCATTGCCCACATCAAATTCCAGTTCTCTTCTCTGGCGATCTGCATAACTCTTTTATTGGATTTGAGCTGTTAAGATACGCTACCGAATAAATGCAACTTTCTCTACTGTCTGCTACAACGTATTCGGACCTACTAATCTCGCTTCGCCAACTTCATCCCAATAAAGTAGGGACCTGCACTTTCTCCCGTAAAGGGCCTCGTATAGAGCCATACATATCGAGGCATGGAAACTGTTATTATAAGAAAATTCCACTAACGGTAGATATTTGTACCATGATCCTTGAAATTCCAGTACACAAACTCGAAGCATATCCTCAAGCATCTGAATAGTCCTCTCAGATTGTCCATCCGTCTAAGGATGAAACGCTGTGCTAAAACTGAGCTACGTACCCATGGCCTAGTGCAAACTCTTCTAGAACTTTGATGTAAATCTAGGGTCCCTATCTGATACAATTAAAGTTGGAATTCCATGCAATCGCACGATCTCCTGAATATATAGTTCGGCGAAGTGATCCATAGAATACGTCATCTTCACTGGTAGAAAATGGGCCGATTTGGTTAATCTGTCCACTATCACCCATATTCTGTCATAGCCCTTTGTTGTCCGAGGCACCCCTACTACAAAGTCCATAACTATTTGCTCTCATTTCCATTCAGGTATCGGCAAACGAGCCTCTATGTACTTCGCCACCATTCTCTTCATATCAGGCTACAGTAATACTGTTTGATATCCCTGTACATCTTAGTGCTCCCTGGATGCACAGAAAATCTTGAGGAGTGGGCTTCAGCTAATATTTCCTTCCGTAGTTCCTCATCATTTGGAACGAACCACCTATTTCGAAACTTAAGAATTCCGTCATCCGAATAACTAAAATCTGACTTGTCGTTTGAAGTCATGCTTGACTTAATATCTTTGCATTCAGTGCTGTCCTTCTGAGCTTGTTTAATCTTCTCCAAAATAGTGGACTGCAGAGACATAGCCGATAACATGGCCGATACGTTCGACACCACCTCTAATTCAAACTTCCGAAACTCTGCATCCAAAGCCACAGGCATGCCTGAAGTCATAGCCGTATTAGATGTCGTCACTCTGCTCAAAGCATCGGCTACTGCGTTTGCCTTGCCGGGAAGGTACTTAATCTCGAGATCATAATCCTTCACAAACTCTAACCATCGCCGTTGTCGCATGTTTAGCTCATTCTGAGTAAAAATATACTTCAAGCTTTTGTGATCAGAATATATCTCGAACTGCTGTCATATAGATAATACCTCCAAATTTTCAGTGCAAAAACTACCGCAGCTAGCTCCAGGTCGTGCGTTGGGTAGTTCTGCTCATAAGTTTTCAATTGTCTAGATGCATATGCTATCACCTTCTCTTCCTGCATTAATACACATCCCAGTCCCACCTTTGAAGCATCGCAGTAAATACTAAACTTTTCGTCCTCGGTAGGAAGCGTCAGGATTGGAGTAGTAGTTAATCTCTACTTCAACGTCTGGAAACTATGCTCACAATCCTCAGAGCACAGATATTTCACACTTTTCCTCGTTAACCAGGTCAGAGGTGCCGCAATCTTTGAAAATCTTTCAATCAATCTCCTGTAATAACCCGCTAACCCGAGAAAACTCCGTGTCTCCGTAACATTCTTCGGCTGTGGCCACTCCCTAACTGCATGGATCTTTGCTGGATCAACCACTATTCCATCGCTTGAGATGACATGACCAAGAAAATGGATTCTATCCAGCCAGAATTCGCACTTTGAAAACTTTGCATAAAGTTGGTGTCGCTTCAAAGTTTCCAACACCAATTTCAAGTATTCCTTATGCTCCTCCTTGCTCCGAGAGTACACCAAAATATCGTCGATAAACACTATGACGAATTTATCGAGATAATCATGGAACACTCTATTTATCAGGTCCATAAAGGCTGTTGGAGCATTTGTTAGTCCAAAATACATCACTAGGAACTCATAATGTCCATACCGCGTCCGAAAAGCCGTCTTCGGAACATCCTCTGGTTTGACCTTCAACTGATAATAACCCGATCTCAAGTCAATCTTCGAAAACACACGTACACCTTGGAGTTGGTCAAATAAATCGTTTATCCTTGGCAGAGGGTACTTATTCTTAATTGTTAGCTTATTCAACTCTCTGTAGTCGATGCACATGCATAACGACTCGTCTTTCTTCTTGACAAAAAGAATCGGCGCGCCCCACGGCGAAAAGTTAGGGCGTATAAACCCTTTCTCTACCAATTCTTCTAATTGCTTTTTCAACTCCTTCAATTCTGCTGCCAATCTATAGGGATTCTTTGATAGTGGTTCAGCTCCCGGATATATATCTATAGCAAACTCTATTTCCCGGTTCGGAGGCAAACCAGGTAAATCATCTAAGAAAACTTCAGGGAAGTCTTGAATAATCAAAACATCCTGTGGTCTCCAATCCTTGGGAATCTGCATATCCATAATACTGGCAAGAAAACCAAAATACTCACCAGTTAAAACTTGACGAGCACTGACAGGCGCCATTACAGATATCTTCGGATATTCTTTGCTGCTTGAAAAGTATGCTTCTCACCATCTGGCGGTTGGAAGTTCACCGTGCCCGCCCTATAGTCAATCGTGGCGTAGTGCTTGAACAATCAATCCATTCCCAGTATCATGTCATATCCCATTATTCCCATAATAATGAGATCGGCCGATAAATTCTTGCTTCCCACCAACACCACGCTATCACGCACTACTTGATTTGAGTGCATACGCTCACCAGAAGGTAACATTACCACGAATGTAGCCGCAATAAACGAATGTTTTGCACCCAAATCAATCAATGTATAAGCAGGTACAGAGTTTACCAATATAGTACCTGACACTACGGCTGGCTGGTCATCCTCGCCCAACTCGATCATGGCGAATACTCTCGGTGTTGTGCGCGTCGGACCCTTCTTCAAAGCTGGACAGTCTCTGCTAATGTGTCCCACCTCGTTACAATTAAAACATCGTACAACGTGAGGCTTCGGGCAGTCTCTGGCCACATGTCCGGCTTCATTACCGTTGTAGCACTTTCCCGAGTTCCATCTGCACTCTCCCGGATGATACTTCATACATTTGGGGCACTGGGGGTACTGTACCGGTCCCCGCAGCCTCTTACTACTTCCTTGGCGGCTAGAACCCTCACTAAACCTCTTTGTGCCTCTCTGTTGTGACGGCTGGGAGACACTCTTGCTCTGCTGCGTGGTTGCTTCTCGGAAGGATCTCCTGGAAGCCTCCCTCTGACTGATACACTTCATCTCGGCTTCCTCTACCTCCAATGCCTTTGCCACTACCTCTGAGTAAGGCACATCCCGTATGCCCGCTATCTTCACTCCTTTGTATATTTTCGCAAACTGAAACACCTTATCCTCATACCGACTTACCAAATTACTGGCAAACCGGGACAAGGACTCAAATCGCCGGTTGTACTCTTTCACTGACGTAATTTGCTTCAACTGTAAGAATTCCATCCTCTTAGTTGCCTGCACCGTACTATTAAAATACTTGTCGTTGAAGGCCTTCTTGAACTTCTCCCAAGTCATGTGCTGAGTATCGACGGTGGCCTCTGTAAACTTTCACCAAAACCAGGCATCCTTTGCTAAATGAAAGGTGGCCAGTGTAACTCTATCATCCTCTTCCACCTTCGCATATTTAAACATGCTCTCTATTGCTCGGATCCATTCTTCGGCAGCCATCAGGTCTGATACTTGTCCTTTGAAAGTCAGTGGCTGCAATCTCCGAAATCGGTCACCTGACTGGCCGTGACTAGAACTAGGCCCGCACCTCCCTGTACTTCTCGGTTCAGCAACATTCCTAGCTGCTGAGACTGCCGATTTACTAATTTTGTCAACTGTCGTATCGTCGCAGAATCGTCCTCACTTCTCGGTTCGGTTGTCTCTCTTGGAACTCTGGGACATCCTTGTCGTCTAGACATTCTGACTCTCTTTCCTCGACAATGGTCAACTATGCTCATAAGTATTTACTAAACAACACTAAACTTAAACACTCACAGTTGTTGGAACACGTCGTACGGCGATAGGCGCTGTTGAGTAATCATTTGAACGTTTTGACCAAATGGCTCTGATACCAACACTGTGACGCCCCGAGAATCCTCCTCGATTCCCAGTTCGCTAACCACTACTACGTGTAAATATCCCTCATATTCTCTACTAAATATTTACTAGAAAATTTGAAAGTTTTATTTTTCAACTCAAAAATACCCTTTTTTTTTTTTCTCAAAACTTCTTCCGAAGGAAATACATATAAGTACCGCAGCGGAAACTCGTTTAAAGTTGGTTTAAAGAAACTTCGTTTTTTTTTTAAACATAAAAATCAAGAGACCGGTCGACACCTGCAAGAGCCGGTCGACACTTGAGTGGTCTCGGGTTTACCATCGGTCGACATTAACAAACGCAGGTCGACACTACCATGCTCTCGGGTCCTTGCATCAGTCGACACCGGGGACACCGGTCGACACTTCTACACCCATTTTAGAGAGGGGTCGACACCTTGATCACCTCTACCCGCGCAGGTCGACCCTCGGGGTCGACACCACTGCCCATTTTACACGGACCGGTCGACACCTATGGAATTCGGTCGACACTTTGCACCCAAAAACTTTAACAAAATCCAACAAAACAACACGAATTTTGACTAAACATTTAAAAACCATAAATCCACTTCTCGACTCAATTTACAAACCTTTTACGCACACCAAAATACTCAACCCAAATTCAAATATCTCTTTTACATCAAAATGACAAAGTACGACTCAAAATACCTTACTACTCATACTTACACCCACCATAGTCAAAACGCCTCAACAGCTGGCCCAGGCGTCCCACGAGAGTTCTCCTCCAACTGCCTCCTAGTCCTAGGCATGATCGGGATACTCACTAGCTGCTGCGTCGTCACCTACATCACAGAATTCAACTATTAGCATAACGCTAAGTAAGTAATGCATAAACTTAAACACTGAAAACATTCACATCCTAACATATGCGGTTTCTACAGTTTCGTCTCTACTTTTGTTTTCATCTCTTTCTTACATCTTCTTTATCTTCTTACTACTGGTTTCTTCTTTACGTGCTAGATCGAGATGACACACCTCATGGTCCACCTCACTAGACAAGGCCAAACTCAATCTAGTAAAGTAACACACCTCACGATCCACCTCACTGGACAAGGTCACCACGTAAAGCGGAGGAAGAGTGATACACCTCGCGGTCCACCTCACTAGACAAGACCACTCAACCTCATCTTTATTATCTTCTTACGTAGCTTCTCATTTGGTTCGTCTCATCATATCCTACTGTTTCACTTCGTAAAAATATGGAAATTCATTTTCGTTTCGTTTCGTTTCGTAGTTTAAAACCATGATGTATATTACAAAACATAACATAAAGTAAACGTGCAATGCTTCCTACTGAACTGTGATGTAGGCCCGAAGGAAAAACTCCTACTACACTACTTACCTGGCGCCCTTAGCACTCGTAATCCAAATCTCGTACTCTAACTGGAAAACCTATCAAATCGCACATCTATTAGCTTTACTTTTCATTAACTCCGTAAATCGTTAAAGGAATCAGCCACTAATCCTCACTCATTCCAAACCGAAATTCTAACTAACGCTCCGACTAACCCTTCAAAAATTAATAACTCTGCCCATACGCCTCCGATTTGGACGATTCAAAAAGCTATGGGCTTCTCGTGATGTCTAGTTTCTAATGGTCCTATCAACTTCCTAATCCCACACATATAGCTTGGCCGAACGGAACCCGTTCCGTAACCCGAGTCGTTTGGTTATCTACACACTCAATTCTCTACATAAAACTTATAATGTACTCCTATTCCTAGCTTAAATACAAACACGCGAATACAATTTGACTATAACCCCCAAGTTTCCTACCTCCCTCCTAGGGCTTACCCAACTCTCTCCCTAATTCCAATTTTACCGCTCAAAACGACGAAATGACTAGTTATCTACTAAAAATTAACCAAAACTTACCGTAGATTTGAAGACACAGATGAGGACGGAAGAAATCGCCGCTGGAAGAAAGCGTCGACCTTCTCGTGCAGGAGAAGAAGAAGAAGAAGAAATAGGAGGGTTTTCCATTCCTCCTCTGTTGTTTTATTTTATTTTAATAAAATTAATTATATTATTAAATATAATCAATCCTAATTACTATTTCGCTCTCAGCCCTTAACCTCTTACTAAATCTGTTTTACCATCCAACTCCGACTGAATTCTTAAATTTTTCTCTACTCCATTAGTCTCAAAATGATCTTTTACCTAAGAGTAGGAATTTTTCGTCCACAATTCCGATCATTACTCTGCCGATTATAATCACGTACATCCGAGATTACCTTAAATGGAAAAAAAATCTTGGTGTTACAGTGTTCGTCGAAGCCATGCGTGGACCTCCGGGTTAATCTGATGTAGTTTCCTCATTTCTATCTCAAAATGAAAATTTATGGTTGCCCTAGTCACATTCCACATTACATCTCTGTACGCTCTGCACCGAAATTGGCTTTTGAAGTTTGTATACATATGCCAGAGGCAGTAGCAGTGTTCGGCTAAACTTAATTCTTTCTCCAAAACACGCGACAACCCTAATATGTAAAAGAAAAACAAAGTCAACATAAAAAAGTATCACGATCACAACGTCTCAATATTTATGTTGAGAAAATAATAAAAATGGCAGAAACAATAATAAAAATATCACCGCTGTAAAACATGGAGAGTACTGATCAGAATAATTCTCATAAAAAACTGTACTGAAAAATCTCCTAGCCATAGTTACCTTTCAAAGTAAGTTTTTAGGAAAGACTAGAGGGTTACAAACGGTTACACTTAAAATCCAGCCTCCTGAACAGAACTTTCTTACGCAGTACAATTACACCACTAAATAAGTGGTGCGAGAAATAATAGCAAATGTGATCAGACACAATTGTACCTTTTGTCTATTCAACCCAATTGACCATCTGTGTCCATCTGCGTCCATCTTAAGTGTTTAGCTCTTCCTTCAATATTTGCAAAAATCACTTCTATAAGTCTGTGCACTCTGACTCCACGTTGGCAACGACAACATGATATATGTCATCATTGCCATCAATACTGACGTCTGTTAGTAATTGGTCAGGGCAAGAGCCCTTTAGATGACAACCATCCAAACAGATAATAGATCTGTCACGCTGTAACAAATATGCCTTATAACCAGTCATACACATGTACATTTTTTCAAATATGCATGACTCATTCTGGTCAGAGACCACTAAGTAACCAGGTATTCTCACTGTGCTACCCGGACTTGATCTACGTATTTCTTCTGCGTACGACCACTATAGCTTATATTGTTCGTCGCCCCTCCCGTTTCGATAATAGAAAGAATTTCCCATGTAGCTTGACTTTTGAACCTATCCAAATGATGGTTTGCCAGCCATTTTACAGTAGCGTGATGATTTTCAATTTTTCTTGCATAGCTGTGAAAATCGGTGAAACTCTTTATTTGGAATGTAAACTCATTTTGCATGATCGAAACATGCAATCACCACTCACATCCGTCTTCACACATGGCCGTGAGTCATTGAGTTTCACTTGTAATGAATTTGTTGTCATATTTATCATTCAAAGCATGTTCGACTATTTCTTTTCTAATGGTCTGTAGATAATTATATTTTTTACTAAAAAAAACCAATAGACATTTCTTCCCTTACCAGTATACGTTTTGCCTCGCCATCCTCCGACTCGAATGGTGTTGAATGCACCTTTATTTCTCCATCACATTCTAAGTGATCGAATGCTCGAAGAACACCGTATCTTGGTGTGTGGTTTGAATACCAATCTATGTTGACATTAACCCATCTACTTGAATCAGAATCCATCAACGTTGTTAATAAAGAAAAAATAAATAAAACATCGTTAGAAATACGATGTCGTTGGAGGTATCAGAGTTTTTGAGGTCTGTGAGTTCAACGTTAAAGATCATCTCCTTATATAGTTTTGCGAAGTTGAAGGCACATCTATTTCTCCATCACCTTCTAAATGATGGAATGCTCGAAGATCACTGTATCTGGGCATGTCGTCTGAATACCAATCCATGTTAGCATCAACCCATCTACTTGAATCAAAATCCATCAACGTCGCTAATAAAGAGAAAAATAAAACATCGCTAGAAATACGATGTTGCTAGAAGTATCAGAGTTTTCGAGATCTATGAGTTCAGCATTAAAGGTCATCTCCTTATATAATATGGAAGAACGGTCGTCCATTCTGCCCAAACCATGACTCAATAATTGGCACAGGCTGAATATTGTTTGGGAGAACGCAAAGCAGGTTTATGCAATGGTCGTCCGTTCTCCCAAACAGTGTTCGACCCATGACAATTATTGAGTCACGATCCAGACAAAACACTAATTGAGGGAACGAACGACCGTGTCTCGAAGAATGGTTGTCGGTTCTCCAGCTCGTGCACCGAACTTGGAACAGATAGTTTTCACCCCTTAATTGTCTTTTCGATTTGATGTGTCCAGAACAGACGACCGTTGTTTTTAGATCAGCCATCTGTTTCGGGTGTATACAGCAAACGGATGGTGATCTGCCATTCGTCTAGATTTGATTTGTTATGTTTTTTATAGTTCAAGTTTTGAATTGATGGAATTGATAATTTAGAATTTTTTTTAAAAAAACTTATCCTAGGATTTAAATTAGTTTTAATTCAAAAAATAAAAAGTTTATGCTACGAGGTGTTATAAGCCATCTAATTGTCACCCTTTTGATTTCGGCCGTAAGAAAGGACAAGAGGACAATTTTGTTATTGAAGGTATATTTTCTTTACATTACAAAAATAAGAGTATTTTTTAATTCTTGAAAAACATTCCTTTATTTCTGCATTGAAATCAGAAATGACACTGTTGAAAAATTATTAGAGGGTAGAATCTTCATTTGGCGGTCAAAGATCGGTGAATCTAGTGTGAAAAGCATGGGTAATTAGGATCATTGAATATGAATTGGCCACTGATTTTATTGTTATGGAAATAGATCTGTTTGATGTGATTTTGACAACAGACTAGCCATTGAATTATCGTGTAATAATGGATTGCAATAAGAAAAAAATTACGCTATTGTTTTCTGTGGGAGAAATCATATCATTTTATGGTAAAAGAAATATTTTTAGCCACATTTTTTAGGGATTCTCATGACTTTGAAGGTTGGGTAGCTAATCTTATAGCAGAGCCAGTCGAAAATGACGAGATGGATGCAGCGATAAAGGTGATTGAGAAATATATAGATCACATGCTACAATTGCCTCAGACAAGTAAGTTTTCTCCATATGATGAATTTGATCCTTCTCTTAGAGTGGTTTGGTTTTCGTGCCATGTTCTAAAATGATCAAGTGCAATAGCTTCTCTTTATCTCTTGCAAGTAGTTCAATTGTTCATGAAACGTAATTTCTACAAAATGAACAAACAAGTTAAAAATTTCTTGGGCTTGAGATATTGTGATTGCTCATCCTCTTTGCACATCATATTTTTATAATTCTAAGTGGTAAAAGATGGAGAAAAAGTCCAAAGAAGATACGTGAGTATGGTAAAAGGAAAGCGCTAGAGAAGCTTTAAACTTTGAAGAGAGAGCGAGAAACAAAGAGAGAGATGGTTGGCTCTCAATCAAGATTAAGCAAGGAAGTCTGTTGCCAGTTTTGGGATGATGGCCCGAATATCCCTCTCCTTCCTCATCTCTCTCTATGTCTAGCTTTAACATATGGTTTTATGTTCTTTCATTTCTATTTATAATTATCATCGTGACAGAATTTATTATTATTTAAAATAATAATGAGATGTGTTACTATTATGATTTTAATACTACTTTAAAATCATACATAACTATAAAATAGAATCGATAATCTAAAAGAAAATATTTTAAAAAATATGTATTTTTCAAAATATAAATATTTTACATTAATATTGTATTAGATTAAAATTATACAAGAATAAAAGAAAATACCTTTTGATAAACGTTTTTAGTCAGGTATTCCCGTCTTTTGATAAATACTTTTATTCAGGTATTCTCGTCTTTTGATAAATATTTTTACTCAGATACTCCCGTCTGATCTTAGTAACTTTAAATCAGAATTAAGTTCTTTTCGAAGACTTTGAAATCGTTAAGTTTTCACTGAAAATCTTCATTTAAATTCCTAACGAGTGGGCATCAAACTTATGAGAATAATACACTTTTATATTTGTGGAGAAACATGTTTTCAACACATGTGACGTCTCTCTTTGATCTTAGAAAAAGTTTTCTTCTAAAAAGATCCGAGAAAGGTCACCCTTTTTAAAAGGATTAGATCTGTTTTTTTTTCAGTTTGTTAAATAACAAAATTCAATTTAAATTTGAAGATGAAATCTTATCTAATTAGATTTTTCAAATATAATTTAAATTATTTAAAATAGTTTCATCTAATAATACATTTGATTTTGAATTCAAAATATAAAAACTATTTATATATTTCAAGTCATAATGTATTCATTTTAGTGTTTACAAATAATTAATTATTTATATATTTATTCTTGTAACATAGAAATTTATATGGTAATATAAGATAACAAAAGAACAAGTAAACTTAGAGTCTTAAGTTTTAATAATATTTGTTAATTAATATAAACTCTTTATATTAATTAACATTATTATTAAATATAAAGTAATCTCACTGAATACCTAAAGTTACACTTTTATAACTATAAAGTATTATGTTTACTCAAAGTAATGTTCGTTGATATAATCATTATATATATATTAATCTTTCATTAATATTCATAATAAAGGTAGGTATAAAATCCATTAATGTCACAACTCAAAAACCCTACACAGTTCCCGATTCGCACACTTCTACTACTCACTCACTACACTCGAAAAAAATTCAAATAAATTTTAAAACTTTTGTTCCTTGACTTAAAACGACATTTTTGAAAATATGTTAAACAGCATCGCAGCAGAACACTCGTTTAAAATCAATTTAAACGAAAGTTCATTTTATAAAAACATAAAACAAAGAAACCGATCGACACCTATAAACATCGGTCGACACTTGGGTTGTCTCAGGTTTTTCATCGGTCGATGCTGGCAAACACCAGTCGACACTACGTTTCTCTCGGGTCTTTTCGTCGGTCGACACTGAGAAAATTGGTCGACACTTCTACACTTAACTCAGAGAGCGGTCGACACCTACTTTCAAAGGTCGACATCTTGATTCTCTCTGTCCGCGCAGGTCGACCCTCGCGGTCGACACCGCTGCCATTTTTATACTACTGGTCGACACCTACAACCATAGGTCAATACTTACTTCGGCTCTGCCCGCGCAGGTCGACCCTCGCGGTAGACACTTGCAGAATCTGGTCGACCACTAAGCCTATCAGTCAACACTTCCTCCCCAGAACCCTGTTTAAAAACTTTAAAACTTCACAAAATCGATCGGACTTTGACTCAACGCTAATAATAACCCAACACACACTTTTCTATCAATTTAAAATTATAATTTAAGGAAAATGACTACTAAAGTTTAAAATCCGTCTATATATTCAATCAACTTAAAACGACTAAAATCATTTCAATTACCCTCTCAAAATCCATACCTATGCCTACCATAGTCAAAACGCTCTAACAGCTGGCCAGATCATCCACCTACGTGCTCCTCTAATCGCCTCTTAATCCTAGGCATGCTCTGAGTATTCACCGGCTATGTCGTCATCACCTACATCAAATAACTCAACTATTAGTCTAATGCTAAGTAAGTAATGCATAAAACATAATGCTGAAAACAACATATCCTAACATATGTAGTTTCTACAGTTTCGTCTCTACTTTCGTTTTCGTCTCTTTCTTACATCTTCTTTATCTTCTTATTACTGGGTTCTTCTTTACGTGCTAGATTAAGGTGACACACCTCGCGGTCCACCTCTGGGGACAAAGCCAACCTCAATCTAGTAAAGTGACACACATCGCGGTCCACCTCTGGGGACAAGGCCACCACGTAAAGCAGAGGAAGAGTGATACACCTCGCAGTCCACCTCTGGGGACAAGACCACTTAACCTCACCTTTCTTATCTTCTTACGTATCTTCTCATTTCATTCGTCTCATCACATCCTACTGTTTCACTTCGTAAAAACATGAAAATTCATTTTCGTCTCGTTATTCAAATTTAAAACAATGATGCACAACCATGAAAGCATAACATAAAGTAAACATGCAATACATCCTACTGAACTGTGATGTAGGCCCGAAGGCAAAACTGCTATTACATTACTTACCTGGCGTCCTAGCTCATGTCGTGCTCGTTTCTATCACTTCCTCGGCTCAACTTATCACATGACCAATTCATATTAAAAATTCATCTCACCACTCATTCTATGTATTAAAGCTGTGGCTACTAACTCAGTTCACTAAAGCTAAACTAAAATGGCTCATTAATCCAATCTTCGACCAAAATCAACCTAACTTCCAACGCGCATAACTTTTGCATTGTTTGTTGGAATCACTCGATTCTAGAGACTAAATGCTCCACTCATAACCTAGTTTAACACACCAAAATAAAATTTAAAACAATGAACCGTAGCTAGGTTAAAACTCCCAAAACAGAACCGGGTTTCACACTGAAACGCCTAAAATTTCCATTCTCGGTTTCTCAACAAAACTCACTCAATTTCTCACCAATCTATCACACTCTAACCTATTAAACATAATCTAACTGCCGCTGGAGATTTTGAATTCAGAAAACTTGAAATTACAGCCCAATCCTCTTTAAAATTTGGACTCATCACTTTCAGTTAGCACACCATTACTTCTACATCTTAATCACCCCTAGAAACCGAACTCAATCAATCGGAAATTCGAAAACCACCAAGCACTCACACTCAATTGACAGAAACCGAAACAAGGGTTTACCATCGATTCCCAGCACGGAAAGGGTCAAACCGGCTTCTCCTCCTAGCTTGTCGGAGTTCTTTGTACGCTGGCGTCCCTCCTCTCTTGTCGATCGTCGGCGAGTCCCAGCTCGTGGGTCAGCCCTCCCTCACTCCTTCGCTCGGTGAGGAAAGGAATCAAAATGGCTTCCCTTGTGAAGCCATTTTGTTTTGTCTTTTTTCTTTTTTGTTATAATAATAATAAATATAATTACTTTTTCGCCCTCACACTTTAATCTTCCAATCAAACTGCTATTCAATTCATTCTGGTCAGATTCCTAAAATTTTTTCTTCTCCATTTGTAACACCTACAAAGAATTTCAGTTTATTCAATTTTTCAGAATTTCGTATCGGTCAACGGTGAGGTTCGATTCGGAATCGAGGCCGTAAAGTTTGTAACGTTAAGTAAAGGATTATTTCAAGAATAATGGTGAGGGAGAAATTTTAAGATTTTATCCGAACACTGACCGTATAGTAAATTTATCAAACGAGTTATGCTTGATAGCGAAATAGTAATTAGAGATACAAAATTTGTATTGAGCGTTAGAAATGAGTTAAATAAAGTATTGTGTGGTTGTGGGTGAGCCCTAGGAGGGAGATACAAAATTTGGAGGTTATAGTCGATTTGTATTCGCGTATTGGTGTTTAAGTTAGGAATAGGAGTAGATTATGAGTTTTTATGAAAAAGATTGAGTGTGTAGATAACCGAACGCTCGGGTCAAGGAACGGGTTTTGTTCGGCCAAGCTATAGGTGTGGTATTAGAAAATTAGTGAGACCGTGAGAAACTAGACGTCTTGAGGAGTCCGTGGCATTTTGAATCATTCAATTCGGACGAGTATTGGGTAATTTATGCGTTTCTGAAATTTGACCGAAAATTTAGTAAGATCTCGAGTCTAGCTAGAAGTGGTGGTTTAGGAAGGGTTTATGGTTTTCGCATTAGAGACTTACGAATGAGAAGATGAGTATGATTGATGAATGTGTGATTTTATAAGTTTCCCAGTTAGCGAGCTGTATGCGGAGCACGAATGCTAAGTACGCCAAGTAAGTAATGTAGTAAGAGTTTTGCCCTCGGGCCTACATCACAGTACAGTAGAATGCATTGCATGTTTATTTTATGTTATGATTTATTGATTGTGCATCATGGGTTTAATTTACGAGACGAAACAAAAATGAATTTCCATGTTTTTATGAAGTGAAACAGTAGGATGAGATGAAACGAATGAAACGAGAAGATACGTAAAAAGATAATAAAGGTGAGGTTGAGTGGTCTTGTCCCGAGAGGTGGACCGCGAGGTGTATCACTCTTCCTCCGCTTTACGTGGTGACCTTGTCCCGAGAGGTGGACTGCGAGATGTGTCACTTTACTAGATTGAGGTTGGCCTTGTCCCGAGAGATGGACCGCGAAGTGTGTAACCTTGATCTAGCACGTAAAGAAGAACCCAGTAGTAAGAAGATAAATAAGATGTAAGAAAAAGACGAAAACGAAAATAGAGGCGAAACTGTAGAAACTGCATATGTTAGGAAATGTTTGTTTTTAGTGTGTTTTATGTATTACTTACTTAGTATTAAACTAATTGTAACACCCTGAAATTTTTCGTTAAAATGATTTTCGGATTTACGTATCGGTAGACGGCGGAGTTTTACTCTGAATCAAGAGACGAAAATTTATACTGTTAAGTAAAAGATTATTTTGAAGCTAATGGAAAAGAGAAAATTCTAAAATTCTAAACGGAAGCGAACTGATTGACCGTTTAACAAAACAATTAGAGGTTGAGAGCGATTTAGTAATTAAGTTTATTATTATTATTATTATTTATATTATGAAAAAAAAAAAACTCCTTCTGCTAGCAACTCACCCCCCTCCCCGCAGCCTCCCTCCCTCCCTCCCTCCTTTTTCTTCTCTCCTCCCTCCCTGTTTTTTTTTCTCTCCCGCGTGAAGGCTCTCTGTTCTTCTTTTTTTCTTTCCTCCATTCTCTTCTTTCTTCCTCCCCCCTTAGGCCACACTTCTCATCTCCCTATCCATTCTTCATTTTTTTTCTCCTCTGTCTCCATCACGGGCAGCAATCCTTTCTTTCCCCTCCGATTCTTCACTCTCTTTTGGACATCCAAGGTTAGATTTATGTTGCCATTCTTGATGGGTTTCTTTTGCTGGATTTTTCTCTCTTGTTAGATGTTTAATCATGCTATATTACCATAATGATGAATATTGTGGAAAGAAATTGATGATTTGTTTAGATTGGGAGAATCTGAAATTTAGGGCTAAATCCTATGCTATTTCGGTTTTGGAACTTTCGGCTGAGCTATTGATGTTGTTTTAATACATGAATACAATCATTAGAAACTAGACATCCTAAGGTTTAAATTGGCTGTTGAATCGTTAAAATCGGTTAAGGATTGAATGAGTTATGAATTTTAGAAGTTATTATGCAAAAACTGGAAAATTTCAACGGGCAGTTCGGTTTTGATGTTTCTGCCATCGATTATGCTTTGATTTTGGAAAATGGATTTCACCAACATAAACTAGACCTTATAAGGTTTCCAAAACATGTCGAATCATCAAATTTGGCCAAATATACGATTTGATATGAATTTTCAAAGTGGAATGAAAAACTGTGCAACGATTTCCGGGCAGATTTGATTTTTGATTTTCTGCTATTATTGAGTTCGATTTTTGACAAATAGATTTCACCATGTTGAAAAAAACTCGTTTAGGCGCCCTTAGCATTTAAAATCATTGAATTCGGACTTATATTCAATTTGTTGTGAATTTTTGAAGTTGGACAATATTTATGACAAATTTCGAAAGTTGAGTTGTGATGGTTTCAATTTTAATTCCTTGATATTGAGTTATTTGATTGAAATTGATTGAAGTGTTAAATTGTTAGGGTGGTTGATTGAGGTTGTGTGGATGATGACCTACCCTTGGGATAATTGTTTGAATTGGACTTCAATTTTTAGATTGTGCATTATAGAATGATGGGTGTTTGGAGATAAGGGTTATGTGCACATGTTTTGAGTTCTATTATGTTTGGATATTGGATATTAGGTGGTGTTCATGCTAGTTGATGGATGTTAAGAGAATAAGTTAGCTTAGTTGTTGATTTGGAAGTTAAGTACATAGAGTTACACTTGATGATCTTGTGGTTGTTTATTTAGTGTTTAAAAATAGAAATTTATAGATTTGGTTATATGTGGTGGTTGTGAATTAGAATTGTAAATCGTGAATGATAACTTATAACTTTATGCTTTAGAATTTCAGGAAAACGGAATCGATCGGGTTAGATCGAATAGCTAAGGACGCCAGGTAACTAGTGCATGCATGTGTTTTGCCCAAGTGGGCCTACACTGTAGAACTTTAGGATTTATGTGATTGATTGTGGTGTGCGTGCGTATTGTTTGACATGCATTATATTTGAAAAAAAAAAAAAGGGAACGAAAATGATTTTTAGCATGTTTTGATGTATGAGGTGAGACGTGTGGCTGTAGTACCGCGGATTCCACTAGTGTGCAGGCGGTTGCTTCACCAGTCGCGGATCTTACTTGAGGGGTAGGCCGGCTGGGCCGTCATGCGGCGTGAATGTGTTGACGGTGAGGATATGGGCAGTGGTACCGCGGATCCTACTAGTGTGTGGGTCGGTGCAACACCAGTCGCGGATCTTACTCGAGAAGTGGGCCGGCTGGGCTGTCGCAAAACGTGTGTGTGTGGCAACTGTGGCCCCGTGCTGGGGAGGCTGGGACGGGGGCGACGTGTCAGGGTGTAGAGTGGCGCGAGGTACACCCTTACCCTGATGTGGTTGTCGTGTGGTGATGCGTATGTGTAGCTTGTGGGCCTCGTTGCTGGGGAGTCCGGGACGGTGGCGACGTGTCAGGGTGTAGGGTGGCATGAGGTTCCTCCTTACCCTGGTGCGACTGCACTACGCGTCACAGATGTGATAACATGAGTGTGAGAGTAGAGACTGCATGTGATAGGATTGCACTGTCGGCTTTTACTTTCATATCGCATTACTTACTGAGCGTTAGTCTTATGTTGTGTGTTCTATGGCGTAGGTGCTGACGATACTGCTGGTGAGCCTCGAGTGCCTAGTCCAGAGGGGTAGGAGGGTTGGCGGCGTGCGACCACAGCACCGGATGGCGAATTTTTGTTAGGGCGACCCGACCCGTGGAGTTGGTAGGTTGTGGCATGGTTGGTTTTGGAGGTTTTCTTTCTTTTACGATGATTATGTACCGTCGATAAGATGAGATGTATATGTATCAGTGTATAGGTATATGGAGTGCGTGTGATTTTGGTGACGTACGCAGATATTTTACATGTTAGAGTAAAGTATTGCTTATTATTGTGAACTTTCTTCACTTGTATTTTGTGGTTTTCCGTTGTCTTCATACTCTGATTTGGTTATGGTGATTTCTCTGGATGATGTGTATGTAGATACTATTAGTTTTGGTGAACTGTGTGCAGGGTTTTAAATTTTTGGGATAGCCAGTTTTTAGGCGTTACTCTGCCGAAATTTCGGGAGAGGGGTTGGGAGTCGAGAGGATATAAAATAGGTCAAGTTGGGTACAGTGAATGCGAGAGAAGTGTAGATGAGCGTGGAAGTGCAGCGTGACCGCAGATGCGCGGGGCACGTGGCCCTACGAGTACTCACGGGTCGTGCGACGCCAGGTGAGTGCGTGCGCGCGGACGTGCTGTACAACGGCAGGGTGCGTGGGGCACGTGGCGCTGTGAGCGTGCACGAAACACAATGACGTTGAGTGGCATGTGCGGCGCCGCGAGGGTGCGCGCGGGGTGTCGAAGTGGGGACGTGAGTGCGCGGGACTGGGATGTGTAGTCCGAGGGGTACGTTGGATTCTTTCCTAAGATCTCGAGTCTTACAGTTTTACTTAAGCTATTTTAAATGGTTGTCTTTTCCGCTGCGTAGTTTTTATGCTGAGGATTTCGTGTTCCCTCTTCGGGACGCGAGTTGTTTTCGAATCGAGTCAAAAAAATTTTATACTCACAAATGTTCTTTTGAAAATGATTTGAAAACAAAAGGGTATTAAATTGAGTGAGTTATGTCAAGTGTTAGTGTGTGTGTAGTGTGTAGATGCACTTTAGTGCACCGGGAACGCGGGGTTTCTCGGGGTGTTACACTAATAGTTGAGTTCTGTGATGTAGGTGACGACGTAGCAGCTAGTAAGTATCCGAAGCATGTCCAGTACTAGGAGGCAGTTGGAGGAGGACGTTCATGGGACGATTTGGCCGGCTGTTGAGGCGTTTTGACTATGGCGGGTGTAAGTATGGGTGGTGAAATATTTTGAGTCGAACTTAATTATTTTGATGTAAAAGAGAGATTTGAATTCGGGTTGAATATTTTGGTGTGCGTAGTAGGTTGTAAATTGAGTAAAGAAGTGGATTCATGGATTTTAATCGTTTAGTCAAAAACCGTGTTTGTTTTGTTTGAATTCTGTTAAAGTTTCTCGAAAGCAAGTGTCAACCGATAGGCTTAGTGGTCAACCAAATCGAGCAGGTGTCGACCGCACGGGTAGATCTGTGCGGGCAGAGAGCTTCAAGGTGTCGACCTACGGCTGTAGGTTTCGACCGCTCAGTATAAAAACGAGTGCGGAGTGTCAACCCGTAAGTATCAAGGTCGACCAAATCTCGTAAGTGTCGACCACGATGGTTGACCTACTCAACCAAAGAGCAAGCGAGTGTCGACCGGTGCGTGGAAGTGTCGACCGATAATGTAAAGTAAGCAGGAGTGTTGACCGTGAGGATCGTCCGATGCGGAGAGAGAGGACTTAAGTGTCGACCGCCAAATGGAAGTGTCGACCGGTCCGAGAAGTGGAAAGCAGGCATCGACCGCGAGGGTCGACCTGTGCCGGCAAAGGCGAATGAGGTGCCAACTGGGAATTTTCGGAGCCGACCGGAAATGATTTATATTGGGTTTCAGAAAACTTAATTTATTTAAATCAAATTTTTATTAAAAGTCTTCCACTGTGATGTTTTTAATCGTTAAAAAAAAAAGAGTCATTTTGAGTTGAAAAATATAGTTTTCAAATTTTTAAGGAATTTTAGTATAAGATGTGAGGGAGAGCGACGAGTAGTAGTTGGTAACGAACGGAGAATCTTGGTAGGTTTTCGAGGCGTTACACCATTAATCTCGAAATAATCTTTTATCTAATAATACCAATTCTTTGCTCTCGGTTCCAACCAAAATTCTTCCGTTTACCGTTCTGAAAGTTCGAAAACTATTTAACGAAAATTTTGGGCGTTACAATTAACCTCTAAAATTACATCTTTATCTTTGACTACCATCAGTTCTTAATTAAATAATTAATTCATAATATTTATAAATTTTGTATTATGGATTATGGATTTCATTATATCAATTAGTATTCTCAACTACTCATTTAATTAATTTCTAAAATACAAGATTTATATAGTGTAGTTTGTACAAACCTATATCGAGAAAATCAAAGAATATATTGAAATGAAATAAAAGTCTACTAAATACAATGAATTAAAATCATACATATATTATAGCGACCCAAAAATCTACTCGTTTCCGGTTCGCTCACTACTACTACTTCCACAAACACTCTTAGGAAAATTCGCGTAAAAATTTTAAACTTTGTTTCTCGACTTAAAATGACCTTTTAAAAACATTTGAAATCGTCGCAGCTGAAGACTTGACTAAAATTAGTTTAAATAAAATTTAAGTTTTCTAAACATAAAAAAAGTCACCTTTAGTCAACCCCTGTAAACACCGGTCGACACTTCCATTAATTTTTCACTACTAGCCGGCACTTGCGTGCACCGGTCAACACTATGCTTCTCTCTGTTCGAATCGATTGATCTTTGCGATCGACACTCCCGTTTATTTTACACTACCGATCGATACTTGCATGCACCGGTCGATACTTCCGCTTATTTTTACACTACTAGTTGACACTTGAATATATTGGTCAACATTTTCTTCTTCTCTGTCCAAGTAGGTTGACCCAAGCAGTCGACAACTACAGAGTTTGGTCGACCTCTTTACATATAGGTCGACACTCTGCACCAATTTTTACACTGAGCAGTCAACACTTTCGGGCACAAATCGACACTTCCTTCACAAAATCTGCTTTCAAGACCTTCAATTCTACAGAGAAACCACCGAAACTCAACTCAACAATAAAAACCATACAACGTACACTTTTTCCTCAACTCAAAATCATTATTTACAAAAAAAAAAACGACTACTAATGTTTGAAACATGTTTGTACATCCACATGACTCTAATCGACTCAAAATCATTCAAAAACAAATTCGACTAAACTCAAATCAACCAAATTCCCTCACATACCCCCGCCCAGGTCAAAACGACCCAACAGCCGGCTTGACTGTCCACGAGCGCACTCCTCCAACCGTCTCCTATTTCTAAGCACGCTCTGAGTACTCACCAGCTACAGCGTCGTCACCTACATCATAGAACTCATCTATTAGACTAATGTTAAAAAAGTAATGCATAAAAACATAACACTGTAAACAAACACATCCTGCAGTTTCTACAGTTTCGTCTCTACTTTCGTTTTCATCTCTTTCTTACATCTTCTTTATCTTCTTACTACTATGTTCTTGTTTACGTGCTAAATCAAGGTGACACACCTTGCGGTCCATTTCTCGGAACAAGGCCACCACGTAAAGCAGGGAAAGAGTGATACAGCTCGCGGTGCACCTCTGGGTACAAGACCACTCAACCCCACCTTTATTATCATTTTACATATCTTTTCATTTCGCTCATCACATCTCATCCTACTATTTCATTCCGTAAAAATATGGAAATTCATTTTCGTTTCATTCTCGTATTTTAAAACCATGATACATAATCACTAAAGCATAACATAAAGTAAACGTATATGCATCCTACCGAACTGTGATGTAAGTCCGAAGGCAAAACACCTACTGCTCTACTACACTACTTACCTGGCGTCCTAGCAATTGGTACTCCGTATACAGCTCGCTAACTGGAGAACTTATAAAACCACACAACCATTAATTCTTCTTCGTCCAACTCATAAAACTCTAAGGGAAAACAACACTCTAACATCTAACCTAACTAAACCCAAAATCCTACACAATTTCCGATCAAATTCGAAATTCCATAACTTATCCAATACTCATCCTATTTGGACGATTTGAAATGCTACGAACTTTTGAGGACGTTTAATTTCTAACGGTTTAATCAAATTCCTAATCCAACACATATAGCTTAGCTGAATATGACCGAACAAAAACCGTTCCACAATTCAAGTATTCGGCTATCCAAACGCTAAATCTTTTCCATAAAATCTCGTAATCTATTTCTACTTCCGTTTCAAATACCAACATATGGATAGAAATCAACTCTAACTTCAATTTCCCACAACTCCCTCCTAGGTTTTCACCAAAACTACCAAATACTCTCACTAACTTCATTTTTAACACTCAAAACAACTAAAACACTATCTACTACTAAGAACTAATTAAAACTTATCGTGGATTGCAGATTGATGAAGGAAACAGTTGATCGTCGTCGCTGGAGAAGGAGAATTTGCTAAATAAGAAGAGAAAGCTCGGTGGGGAAGAAAAACGCCCAATGTTGTTTATGTTCTGTTACTTTGCTTTTTTTATATAATAATAATAATAATAACTTAATTACTAAACCGCTCTCGATCTCTAATCGTTTAATAAATCTGATATTCGGTTCGATTCAAGTTGAATTCTTAAAATCTCATATTCTCCATTAGTCTCAAAATAATCTTTTACTTAATAGTAGAAATTCTCTGCTATCAATGCCGACCAAAACTCCTCTGATTACAACTACGTAAATCCAAAAATTAGTTTTATTGGAAAATTTCCAAGTGTTACATTCCACCCACCTTAAAAAAATTGTCCTCAAAATTTGTTACCTGAACAACTCTAGATATTGGCTTATCATGTCCTGCTGCCGCTCCCAGGTTGATTCTTCTACGTTATGGTTGTGTCATAATACCTTCACCATTGGAATCTCCTTGTTACGTAAAATCTTCACTGCATAATTCAGAATCTCTACTGGCTTCTCCTCATACCTCAAAGTGGGTTGAATCTCTATATCCTGCTACTCCACGACATGAGAAAGATCTCGTATACACTTCCTCAACATAGACACGTGGAATATATTGTGAATCTCATTCATTGAGTCTGGTAGTTGTAGTTGGTAAGCTGTCTTCCTTATTTTCTTTGTAATAAGAAGCGGCCCAATATACCTAGGATTTAACTTGTGCCTTTTTCCGAATCTTACAACTTCTTTGAATGGAGAGATTCTCAGGAAGACTTCATCGTTGACTTCAAATTCTAGCTCTCTCCTCCGACGATCTGCATAACTCTTCTGTCGACTTTGAGCGGTTAAGATCCATTGTCTAATAAATACAATATTTTCTACAGTTTGTTGCAGAATATCTGGACCGATCAATCGCGCTTCGCCGACTTCATCCCAATATAACAGAGATCCGTACTTTCTCCCGTATAGAGCCTCATATGGAGTCATACCTATCACAGCCTGAAAGCTGTTTGTAATAAACCAGAAAATTTCAGATTTTAAAGCTAATTTCTGAAATTTTTAATTTAATCTCGGTTGGAGTTTCAGAAAATATTTTAACGGGTAAATTAAGTCATAGAGCACGGAATCTAATTCTAGTTATGGTTTTTGAAATTTTAAAGTCGGGAGGACGAGAATTTAACGAAGTTACGAACGATAAAAACACGTGAAGGCATTTTGGTAATTTAATTAATTGAAAAAAAATAAATAAATAAAAAATATATGACAGCCAAATGGCTTCGGGAGGAAGCCATTCGGCTGCTGCTACTCGTCGATACCCGAGAAGAGCGCGCGAGGGAGAGAGAGACCGGGAATGAGGGATTTGTCGAGCTCTGATTTTTCGGCCAAAGAAAATAGGCGTGGGAGAAGCTGTCGGCGACTAGGTGCTCAGCTGCGGTTTGTTCTCCCTTCGGCCGAGTGCACAACAACGCCGTAGTAAGTTTTTCCCCCTTTTGTTGTTTTCTCCTTTTTTCTGTTTTGGCCGCGCTTAGTGCTCGGCCTCCTTTCGTTGTCGAGGAAATTAAGCTCGGCCTCCTTTCGTTGTCGAGGAAATTGACCGCAACGATGGATTGTATAAAGGGGAAGTGCCGTCAATTGAAGGGAAACCGAAGGGGCTCCCCTTCAGTTTCCCTGTTTTGGCCGAGCTTGATGCTCGGCCTCCTTTCAATTCTGATAAGCTTAGCTGAAGTGTATGAGTGAAATGTGCCTGGTTGTGTATGGAAATGATGAAAATTGGACTGAAATCAAGAATCGCACCTCTGTTTTGTTAGGGCCAGTTTCTGTTTTTGGCCGTTTCGGCCTAGCTTCGGCTAATCGTTTTAAATTCTATTTTAGTGGGTTAAAATAGGTGGTTAGAAGAACGTATGGTCGCTGGAATCGTTTGATTTCGATATCCGACGCAAAAGTTATGCGTGTCGAAAGTTTATGCCGGATTTTGGTCCAAGCCAAATTAGAGAGCGTTTTTCATAGAATTTCGTCGTGTGATAGTGGCGTGGCTGTTTTTAGTACGTAAAGCTAAATTTGAATGAGTTTTGGTTGAAGAAAAAAAAATGTGGAATTTAATAAAAAGGGGCAGATTCGGTTTCGGGATTTTTCCAGCTAGTTACGGCTTACCGTTTTAAAATCCATCTTAGTATGTTAAAATAGGTTCCTAAGGGGACGTTTAGCCACTTGAATCATTCGATTCCGTTGACAGACGCAAAAGTTATGCACGTCCGAACTTTAAGCTGGTTTTCGGCCAAACCGCATTTAGTGACTCATTTTAACTGGAATTTCATGGATTTGAGTAAGGAATGTCATTTTAAATTGCTTGGTGAGTTTTGAAGTAAAGATTGATAAATGCATTGCTTGCGTTTTAAGTTGAGCCATTCTTTTGGCGAAGCTGTGCGTCGAGTGAGCGTAGAACGCCAGGTAAGTAGCGCATGCATGTGTTTTGCCCAAGTGAGCTGTAGAACTTTAGAATATATGTGATTGATTGTGGTGTGCGTGCGTATGGTTTGACATGCATCATTTTTTAAAAAGAGAACAAAAATGATTTTGAGCATATTTTGAGTAAGAGGTGAGACGCGTGGCGGTGGTACTGCGGATCCTGCTAGTGTGTGGGCCGCTGCGTAACCAACCGCGGATTTTGCTCGAGGAGTGGGCCGGCTGGGCCGCTAAGCGGTGTGTATGTGTTGACAGTGAGGGTGATGGGCAGTGGTATTGCGAATCCTACTATTGTGTGGCCGGTGCAACACCAGTCGCGGATTCCACTCGAAGAGTAGGCCGGCTGGGTTATCGCGAAACGTCTATGTGTGGCAACTGTGGCCCCATGCTGGGGAGGCAGGGACGGGGGCAACGTGTCAGCGTGTAGTGTGGCATGAGGTACACCCTCACCCTGATGTGGTTGCTGTGTGGTGATGCGTGTGTGCAGCTTGTGGGCCTCGTTGCTGAGGAGTCCGGGACGGTGGCGACGTGCTGGGGTGTAGGGTAGCGTTAGGTTTCTTCTTACCCTGGTACGGCTACAATGCGCGTCACAGATGTGACAACATGAGTGTGAGTGTAGAGACTGCATGTGATAGGATTACATTGTCGGCTTTTACTTTCATATTGTACTACTTAATGAGCGTTACGCTTATGTTGTGTGTTCTATGGTGTAGGTGCTGACGATATTGCTGGTGAGCCTCGAGAGCATAGTCCTGAAACATGGTACAGTTGGCGGCGTGCGACCGAGCACCGGATGACCGATTTTGTTAGAGCGACCCAACCCGTAGGGATGGTAGGTGGTGGCCTGATTCTTTTGCGGGTATTTTCTTTTGCCGTGTTCATGTACAGTTGATGAGATGAGTTGTATAGGCATCGGTTGTATAGGTGTTTATGAAATACATGTGATTTTGGCGACATACACGTATACTTTATATGTAGGAGCTTGAAAATGCTCTGTATTTTGGATTTTTTTCATTTGTAGTTGATGGATTTGTCGTTTTTAAATTTCGATCTGGTTATGGAGTTTTCTCTGAATAGTTGATGGATAGATATTCTAGTTTTCTGGTGAACTGTGTGCAAGGTTTTAATTTTTGGGATAGCCAGTTTTTAAGCGTTACTCTGGCAAAATTTCGAGAGATGGGTTGAGAGTCGAAAGGATATGGAATAGGTCGGGATGAGTACAGTGAGTGCTAGAGAAGTGTAGATGAGCGTGGGAGTGCGGCGTGATCACAGGTGCACGGGGCACGTGGCCTTGCAGGTGCTCACGGATCGTGTGGCGCCGGGTGAAGGCGTGCGTCCAAACGTGCTGTACTGAGGCAGGGTGCGTGGGGCACGTGGCGCTGTGAGCGGGAGCGTGCGCGTGATGCGATGATGTTGAGTTGGCAAGCGCGGCATCGCGAGGGTGCGCGCGGGGTAACGAAGTGGGGACGTGAGTGTGCGACACCGATTTTGTGTAGTTCGAGAGGTGCGTTAGACTTTTTCCTAGGATTTCGAGTCTTGTCATTTTATTTTAAAACTATTTTAAATTGTTTTCTTTTCCATTGCGTATTTTTATATTGAGGATTTCGTGTTTCCCCCTTCAGAGCACGAGTTGTTTTCGAATCGAGTCGAAAAATTTTTATACTCACAAATGTTCTTTTGAATATGATTTGAAAACGAAAGTGGTATCAAATTGAATGAGTTGTCTCAAGTTCAGTATGTCATAGTGTGTAGACGTACTATAGCGCACCGGGAACGTGGAGTTTCTCAGGGTGTTACACTGTTATTATAAGAAAACTCCATCAATGGTAGATATTTGCTCCATGAACCTTGGAATTCCAGTACACAAGCTCGAAACATATCCTCCAACATTTGAATGGTCCTCTCGGATTTACTGTCCATCTGAGGATGAAATGCGGTACTAAAATTGAGTTGCGTACCCATAGTTTTGTGCAGACTCTTCCAAAACTTCAATGTAAATCTAGGGTCTCTGTCTTATACAATCGAAGTTGGAACTCTGTGCAACTGTACGATCTCTTGTACATATAGTTCAGCGAATTGGTCCATAGAGTGTGTCATCTTTACTGGTAGAAAATGGGCTGATTTGGGTAACCGATCCATGATCACCCATATAACCATCATAGGCCTTTGTTGTCCGAAGCAATCCGACAACAAAATCCATCGATATTTGCTCCCATTTCCACTCAGGAACAAGTAATGGTTGTAATTTCTCTGCTAGCCTTTGATGTTCAGCCTTAATCTGCTAGCAAATCGAGAACGTTTCAACGTACTTTACTACAATTCTCTTCATATTAAGCCATCAGTTATTTAAGCTTCCCTGCACATCTTGGTACTCTCTGGATGCACAGAAAACCTCGAACAGTGAGATTCAGCCAGTATTTCTCTTTGTAGTTCTTCGTTACTACGAACGAACCACCTATTTCGAAACTTAAGAAATTCGTCGTCCAAATAACTAACTCCTACCTATCATTAAAAGTCATGCTGGATCTAATCTCTTCGCATTCAGCGTCGTTCTTCTGGGCCTGCTTAATCTTCTCCAAAATAGTGGGTTGTAGAAACATAACCAACAACATGGCTAATACGTTCGACACCACCTCTAAATTGAATTTTTAAAATTCTGCATCCAAAGGTAATGGCATGCCTGGAGTCACAACTGAAGTGGATGCTGTCACCCTGCTCAAAGCATCGGCCACTACATTCGCCATGCCGGGGTGGTATTTAATTTCGAAATCATAGTCCTTCATAAACCCTAGTCACCTCCGCTGCCTCATATTCAATTCCTTCTGAGTGAAAATATACTTCAGACTTTTGTGGTCTGAATATATCTCGCATGGTTGTCCATTCAGATAATGCCTCCAAATTTTCAGTGCAAAAACTATCGCGGCTAACTCCAGGTTGTGTGTTGGATAGTTCTGCTCGTAAGTCTTCAATTGCCTAGAGGCATATGCTACCACCTTCCCTTCCTGCATCAGCACATATCCAAGACCTACCTTAGAAGAATATGTCTTGATGCAAAACGGAAAGGTGATCGCTTCTGCTTCAAGGCAGTTAAAGCCTTATGAGCAAAATTATCCAACTCACGATTTAGAGTTAGCGGCGGTCATGTTTGCACTAAAGATCTGGAGGCACTATCTTTATGAACAGCAATGTGAGATATATTCAGATCACAAAACTCTTAAGTATATCTTCACTCAGAAGAGTTGAATATGAGGCAGAGATAGTGGTTGGAGTTCGTGAATGACTACGACCTAGAGATCAAATACCACCTTGCAAAGCCAATGTAGTAGCCGATGCATTAAGTCAGATTTCGACCTTAGTTTCAGCAATGAATGCTGAGATGTCTAAAGAGTTGAGCATAGAATTTCAGAGATTTAATTTGGAGCTAACCTCAAATGTGGCAATAAAATTATCAGCCTTATCTCTGAAGCCATCCATTTTTGAGGAAATTAGAGAAGCTCAACAAGATGACCCAAGGTGCAACGAATTTAGGTCGAGCTTAGCATCTAACGACAGAACCGAGTTTAGCTGTTCAGAGGATGGAATCCTGAAGTTCCGAAATAGATGGTATGTTCCGAATAATGATCAACTTCGGAATGAGATTTTGTTTAAAGCGCACTCCTCAAGGTTTTCTGTTCATCCGGAAGCACCAAGATGTACAGAGACCTTAGACAACATTATTGGTGGCCTGGCATGAAGAAGTCTATAGTAAGGTACGTGGAAACATGTTTGATCTGCCAACAAGTCAAGGCTAAGCATCAGAGGCCGGCTTGAAAGTTGCAACCATTGTCGGTTCCAGAATGGAAGTGGGACCAAATATCCATGAATTTTGTTGTCGAGTTACCCCGGACGACAAAGGGATTTGATGCGGTGTGGGTGATTGTGTATCGTTTAACCAAATCCGTCCATTTTCTACCAAAGAAGATGACATTCAATATGAACCAGTTCGCGGACCTATACATTCAGGAGATAGTGAGGTTGCACGGAGTATAAATTTCGATTGTATCGGACAGGGACCCAAGATTCACATCAAAATTTTTGAAGAGTCTGCACAAAGCAATAGGGACACGACTGAATTTCAGTACAGCCTTTCATCCTCAGATCGACGGACAATCTGAACGGACTATTCAAATTTTAGAGGATATGCTTTGAGCCTGTATACTAGAGTTCCAGGGTTCGTGGAGTAAGTATTTACCCTTGGTGGAATTCTCGTACAAGAACAGCTATCAAGCTACGATAAGTATGGCCCCCTAAAAAGCTTTATATGAGAGGAAGTGCAGATCGTCCCTCTATTAGGATGAAGTCGGTGAAATCAGCTTGATTGGTCTAGAAATCATGCAGTAAACGACTGAAAAGATCAAGATTATTTAGCAGCGGATATTGACAGCTCAAATTTGACAAAAGAGCTACGCCGATGGAAAAAGGAGAAAATTGGAATTCATAGTAGGAGATGAAGTTTTCCTGAGAATTTCACCGTTCAAGGGTGTAATGAGATTCGGGAGGAGGGGTAAGTTGAACCCAAGATACGTTGGACCATTCCCGATCACGAAGAGAATTGGAAAAACTGCGTACCAACTAGAACTGCCAACTTCTATGGAAGTAGTTCATAATTTTTTCCGTCAATGCTAAAAAAGTGTCTCAAAGATCCGTTGCACGTTGTGGTTCAGCAGGAGATTGAAGTACAGCCAACCTTAGCGTACAAAGAAAAACCAGTGGAGTTTTTAGATTATTCGATGAAGATCTTACGCAACAAGGATATTCCACTGGTGAAAGTATTATGGCGCAACCATAAGTAGAAAAAGCAACCTGGGAACGGCAGTAAGATATGATGAGCCGATATCAAGAGTTGTTTAGGTAGCAAATTTTGAGTACAAAATTTTTGTAAGGAGGGAGGAATGTAACACCCGGAGTTTTCGTTAAAACTAATTTCGAATTTACGTAATTATAATCGGTGGAGTTTTGGTCAGAATTGAGAGCAGAGAATTTCTATCCTTAAGTAAAAGATTATTTTGAGACTTATGTAGAAGAAATAATTTTAGGAATCTAACCGGAGATGGACTCAATAGCAGTTTGATTAAACGGTTAAGAGTTGAAGGCGATTTAGTAATTAAGTTATTATTATTATTATTATTATTATTATTAAATGAAAAAAAAAAAAAGAACACCATCGGTGTTCTCCCTCCCCAGCACAAATCCCCCTCCCCTGTTTTTCTCCCATCTCCCGTGCGAAGTTCGGTGACCTTCCTTCCAGCCACGATCCTTCTCCGATCTTCCAACAATCTTCAAAAGTACGATAAGTTTTAGTTAGTTCTTAGTAGATAGTTAGTATACTAGTTGTTTTTAGCAACAAAAATGAAGTTAGTGAGGGTACTGATTTGATGAAAACTTAGAAAGAGATACGGGAATTAAACTTAAAGTTGATTTTTATCCGTATGTTAGTGCTTAAGCTAGAAGTAGCAATAGATTATGGGATTTTATGAGAAGGATTGAGCAGTTGGATAGCCGAGTGCTCGAATTGTGGAATGGTTTTCGCTCGGCCACGTCCGACCAAGCTGTAGGTGTTGAATTAGAAAATAGATAAGACCATTGGAAACTAAACATCCTGTGGAGCCTATGGCACTTTGAATCGTCCAATTCGGACGAGTATTGAAAAAGTTAAGAATTTCCCATGTTGGTAGGAAATTGAGTTAGATTTCGGGTTTAGTAGAGAATTTTAGTTTCGTACGAGTTATGACTTTCAAACTAGGAATTTATGAATTGAACGAGGTAGAACTGATGGATGTGTGATTTTATAGGTATTCCCAGTTAGCGTACGAAGTTACGAATTCCGAGGAATTTTTAGGACGCCAAGTAAGTAATGGATTGTATGTGTTTTGCCTTCGGGCCTACGCCATGGAACGGTAGGGTTGCTTATTTGTTTTGACTATTTGTTTTGTTGTTTGGTTAGTTGATTGTGCATACGCGTTGACATGCATCATGGTTTTGAATTACGAAAGAACGAGTTTTGAGCATTTTTGAATTGTACATATGCAATGTAATCAGATAAGAAAAGATTTCCACGTATGGGAACACCTCATCGTTAATGTGCTAGTGAGAAAGTACTAGAGGGTTCTCATTGATGAAGGTACGTAAGATGACACGGTTTGTGAACGTCTCGTCGTTAATGTGCTAGTGAGAAAGCACTAGAGGGTTCTATGATCGATGTTGGGAGGAGATTTTGTATGGCCGTCCCGTGCGTGAGCACGATGTGTGCCTCTAGTCTCGCTCCGTGGGTCATGGTTTGGCCGTCCTGAGTGTGATAGAATGGATGCCTACTTGACTCACACGTGAAAGTGAAAGGTGATAATAATGAAAACGAAACGAAAACAAAACAGAGCGTAGAAACTGCATGTGTTAGGGGTTGAGTTGTGGATTGCATTGTCGATTTTGCGTTTCATATTCCATACTTACTAAGCATTAGCCTTATGTTTTGTGTTCCATGGTGTAGGTGACGACGAACTCTCCGACTAGTTGTTTGGGGACGGGCATGATTAAGATGGTGGTTAGTGACGTATGTTGTGTGTCAGTACAGGCAGCTTGTAAGGGCGACACGACCATGGTGTGATAGGTGGGGAAATTTTGTAAGCATTTTGTGTTGAACATCTGTGTATAGATTTTGAGGATAGAGGTTTGTATGGCACAACTATAGTCGGCATTGGTGTAAGATTGTGTTTTTGAAATACTTGAGGAGGTTATGTCTTAAAAATACAGGTCTTTACTTCATGGTTTTAATTGTGAAAGTTTTCGTTGTCCGTTTTCTTTCGAACTGGTGTTGTTTTTTTTGTGTATATATACTGTTGGTGCAAAGTGTTGACTGAAGTCCATATGTGTCTACCGATCAGTGTAAAATGAAAAGCCAGTGTCAGCCGCAGGGTTTGACTTGTGAGGGCAGAGAGAAATGAGGTGTCAACTGACGACCGTGGGTGTCAACCGGTTAGTGTAAAATCAATAAGAGTGTCGACCGCGGAGTTCGACCTGCGCGAGCAGAGAAGATTAAGGTGTCGACCTGTGAAAGCAGGTGTCAAGCGTGAGATGAGTATAGAAGTGTCAACCGACGAGAAAACCCGAGAGAAACATAGTGTCGTCCGGCGTTTGTCAGTGTCGGCCGATGAAAAACCCGAGACAACCCAAGTGTCGACCGATACTTACAGGTGTCGATCGATTTCTTTATTTTTATGTTTTAAAAAGTGAAGTTTATTTAAACTGATTTTAAACAAATTTTTCACTGTGATGCTGTTTAAAATATTTTCAAAACTATCATTTTAAGTCGAGGAATAAAAATTTTAAATTTTATGCGAAATTTTATGATACGAGGAAATAGTGAGTAAGTAGAAAACCAAGTCCAAGGTGGACCTGAACGTTACAGAGTAGGTATCAGAGCAGTGAATGAACCATAAATGGGTAAGTTTTTGAGTCGCTACATATGTACTCAGCTTCCATAGTTAAATCAGAAACTCCTCCTTACTTAATACTTCTCCAAACAATGGCTCTACCATCAATAGTAAATACTTATTCAGATATCAACTTTCGATAATCTATATCAACCTGAAAATCAAAATTAGTATATCCTATAGGAATCAAATCCAAACTACAATGTACAAGCATATAATGTCTCGTTCTCTTAAGATACTTGAAAATGTGCTTCAATGCTATCCAGTGATCTAATATTAGATTAGACTTAAAATAACTAAATATCCCTACTGCATAGTAAATATCAGGTCTTGTGCATAACATAGCATAGATCAACCTACCAACTACTGATGCATATTGATAGCATCTCATGTGTTCTTCCTTTTAAGACGTGCCTGGACATTATTTCTTGGAAAGAGTAACTTCATGATGAGAAGTTAAATTATCCTTATTAAAGTTTTACATTGAATATCTAATTAGCATCTTGTCACTATACAATACCTTAGATAAGACTTAAAACTTATTCTTATGATCTGTAAATAGATGAATTCTAAAAATATAGCTCGCTTCTCCCATATCTTTCATTTAAAATTGCTTAGCCAACTAAGCTCTTATGTCCGATAATCCTACATTATTTCCAATAAGTAGAATGTCAACGTAAAGAATTAGAAAAATTACTTGTTTCTTCTTAAAGAGCTTGTATACACAAGACTCATCAAGACGTTGCAAAAATTCATTAGATTTTATCGCAACGTCAAATCTCATATACCATGACTTGGATGTTTGCTTGAGTCTATAAATAGACCTATACAATTCGCAAACTTTTTGTTATGCATCTTATGCTATGAAACTCTTTAGTTGCTCCATGTAAATAGTCTTCTCAAGATGACCGTTCAAAAAAGTCGTCTTAACATCCATCTACCAAATCTCATAATCATAATGAGCAGCAATGGAAAGCAAAATACGAATAGACTTAAGTATTGCTACTGGTGAGAAGGTTTCTTCATAGTCAATCTCTTCTTTGTGGATATAACCCTTAGTCATCAGTCTAGCTTTGAATGTCTCTACATTCTCATCTACTCCAAGTTTCCTCTTGTAGATCCACTTACACCAAATGAGTTTTACCCCTTCAGGTAAATCTACAAGATTCTAGGCTGAGTTAGAATACATAGATTTCATTTCAAGTTTCATAGCATCAAGATATGTTTATTTGTCAAAGTCTTCCATTGCACATCTACATGTTAATGGATCATCTTTCCCATCATCAATGATGGCAACTTGTGCTTCACCAGCGTGTTGATATCGAGATGGCAGTCGTACTACCTTTTTGCTATGACGATATGTAATGATGGGCTAATTAGAGACAACGTTGTTTTCTATAACTCATGGATCAATAATTGTTGTTGTATCAGGTCTAACTTGATTGATAGAATCTCTTCTAAAATAATCTTACTATGAGATTTGTAATTTATTATGTACCCATGTTCTATGAATGTAGCATTTGTCAATACAAATATCTTATTATCTTGAAGACTATAAAACAAACCTCCTCTCGTGCCTTGCGTGTAATGCCCAAGAAACCATACAAGATTCCCTATTCGTACACTTATACTACTCATTCATTACACTCGAAAAATTGGAATAAAATTTAAAACTTTGTTCCTCCACTTAAAATGACATTTTTTAAAATATTTTAAACAGCATCACAGCGAAAAAACTCGGTTAAAATCAGTTTGAATAAACTTCACTTTTTAAAACATAAAAAATAGAGAAACCGGTCGACACTTGTTAGCATCGGTCAATACTTGGGTTGTCTCAGGTTTTTCATCGATCGACACTGGCAAAAGCCGGTCGATACTACATTTCTCTCGGGTCTTTTCGTCGGTCGACACTGAGAACACCGGTCGACACTTCTACGCTCATCTCAGAGAATGGTCGACACCTGCTTTCACAAGTCGACACATTAATCCTCTCTGTCCACGCAGGTCGACCCTCGCGGTCGACACCGCAGCTATTTTTACACTATCGGTCGACACCTACCACCATGGGTCGACACTTACTTCGGCTCTGTCTGTGCAGGTGAACCCTCGCGGTCGACACTTGCAGAGTCTGATCGACCACTAAGCCTATTGGTCAACACTTCCTCCTCAGAACTCTATTTAAAAACCTTAAAAACTTCACAAAATCGATTGGACTTCGACTCAACGCTAATAATAATACAACACACGCTTTTCCATCAACTCAAATCATTATTTACATGAAAAAAACTACTCAAGTTTGAAATCCGTCTATACACTCATTCGACTGAAAACAACTTAAAACTCTTTCAATTGCACTCCCAAAATCTATACCTATGCCTACCACAGTCAAAACGTCCTGCCAGCCGGTCAGATCGTCCACGTGCGTACTCCTCCAACTGCCTCCTAGTCTTAGGCGTGGTCGGAGTACTCACCAACTATGTCATCGTCACCTACATCACATAACTCAACTATTAGCCTAATGCTAAGTAATATATCATAACATATGCAGTTTCTACAGTTTCGTCTCTGCTTTCGTTTTCATCTCTTTCTTACATTTTCTTTATCTTCTTACTACTAGGTTCTTCTTTACATGTCAGATCAAAGTGACACACATCGCGATCCACCTCTGGGGACAAGGCCACCACGTAAAGCGGAGGAAGAGTGATACTACTCGCGGTCCTCCTCTGGGGACAAAATCACTCAACCCCACCTCTCTTATCTTCTTACGTATCTTCTCATTTCGTTCATCTCATCATATCCTACTGTTTCACTTCGTAAAAACATGAAAATTCATTTTCATCTCGTTCTCCTAATTTAAAACAATAATGCATAATCATGAAAGCATAACATAAAGTAAACGTGCAATGCATCCTACTGAACTGTAATATAGGCTCGAAGGCAAAACTCCTACTACATTACTTACCTGGCGTCACAGAAATTCCTCACAATTCATAACTTCGTACGCTAACTGGAAAAACCTATAAAACCACACATCTATTAGCTCTACTTTCCATTAAATCATAAAACTCTAAAGAAAACAACAACTAAACCCCCACTCGACCTAAATCGAAATCCTAACTCAATTTTCGACTAACCTTCGAAAATTCTTAGTTATCACAATACTCATCCGATTTGGACGATTCGAACCGCTACAGAATCCTCATAACGTCTAGCTTCTCACGGTATAATCAAATCTCTAATTCAACACATAACGCTTGGCCGAACGTGGCCGAATGGAGACCGTTCTACAATTCGAGCACTCGGCTATCCAAACGCTCAATATTCTCCATACAATCCCATAATCTAATCATACGTCCAGCTCAAACACTAACATACGGATATAATCTGACTCTAACTTCAATTTCTCAAAACTCTCTCCTAGATTTTTACCAAAATTACTCAATACTCTCACTAACTCAATTTTTAACACTCAAAACAATTAAATACTAACTATTTACTAAGAACTAGCTAAAACTTACCATAAATCTGAAAAACGGAGAAGAAATTGGGCCCAAGAGATGGACCGCAAGGAGTATCACTCTTCCTCTGCTTTAACGTGGTGGCCTTGTCTCTACAGGTGGACCGCGAGGTGTGTCACTTTACTAAATTAAGGTTAGCTTTGTCCCTAGAGGTGGATCGCGAGATGTGTCACCTTGATCTAGCACATAAAGAAGAACCCAGTAGTAAGAAGATAAAGAAGATGTTTCACTTCGCATTTCGTTCATCTCATCACATCCTACTGTTTCACTTCGTAAAAACATGAAAATTCATTTTCGTCTCGTTCTCCTAATTTAAAACAATGATGCACAACCATGAAACTATAACATAAAGTAAACATGCAATGCATTCTACTGAACTGTGATGTAGGTCCAAAGGCAAAACTCCTACTACATTACTTACCTAGCATCCTAGAAATTCCTCACAATTCATAACTTTGTACGCTAACTGGAAAAATTTATAAAACCACACATCTATTAGCTCTACTTTCCATTAAATTCGTAAAACTCTAAAGGAAACAACAATTAAACCCCCACTCGGCCTAAACCGAAATCTTAACTTAATTTGCAACTAACCTTCGAAAATTCTTAGCTATCACAATACTCATCCGATTTGGACGATTCGAACTGCTACGAATTTCTCATGATGTCTAGCTTCTCACGGTATAATCAAATCTCTAATTCAACACATAATGCTTGGCCAAACGTGGCCGAACGGAGATCATTCTAGAGCACTCGGCTATCCAAACGCTCAATCTTCTCCATACAATCCCGTAATCTAATCATACTTCCAGCTCAAACACTAACATACGAATAGAATCTGACTCTAACTTCAATTTCTCAGAACTCCCTCTTAGATTTTTACCAAAATTACTCAATACTCTCACTAACTCAATTTTTAACACACAAAACAACTAAATACTAACTATCTACTAAGAACTAACTAAAATTTACCGTAAATCTGAAAAAAGGAGACGAAATCGGATGAGCGTCGCAGGGAGAGAAAATCGCCGAAGGGAGAAGAAAGGGAAAGGGTTTCTCTATGCAGGGAGGAGGGGAAGAAATAGAGGAGGTATTTGCTGGGGAGAAAACACCGTTGAGGTGTTTTATTTTATATATATATTTTTTAAATAATAATAATAATAATTCTAATTACTATATTGCCCTCAACTTCTAATCGTTTAATAAATCTTTTGTTTGGTTTATGTTCAGATAAAACCTTAAAATTTCTTTTTCACCATTACTCCCAAAATAATCTTATACTTAGAAGTAGAAATTTTCTGTTCTCAATTCTAACCAAAACTCCACCGATTATAATTACGTGAATCCGAAATTAGTTTTAACGAAAAATTCTGGATGTTACATTGTGCATATTCAACAAACATGCAAATCTCAGTTATTGGTTCCAGCTTCCTAATCTTACCTACTAGCACATGTGCTGAACATCCCAATCTGCGAAAATATCTCAAACTAGGTTTGTGACCACTCCACAACTCTAAGGGTGTTTTAGATAAAGACGTAGATAGAACTACATTAAGTATGTAAGTTGTTTGTAAAGCATATCCATAAAATGACTTTGGAAGAGATGAATAGTTCATCATGGATATTACCATATTAAGCAATGTTCGATTTCTTCTTTCAACAATACCATTTTGCTGTGGTGTGCTTGGTGTTGTTAGTTAGGATACTATCCTATATTCTAACAAACAATCCTTGAATTCACTATCAGGGTACTCACCTCCTCAATCTGATCGAAGACACTTGATAGTTTTACCTAATTGATTCTCAGCTTCAGTTTTAAATGCATTTAACTTTCTAAAAGTTTCATGTTTAAGCTGAATTAGGTAAGTATATCTATATCTCAAGTAATCACCTATGAATGTCACAAAGTACTCATATTCACATCTGGCTTGTGTTAAGATTGAGCCACATACATTTGAATGTACTAGTTGAAGTGTTTCTTAAGCTTTTTTGCCCTTTCCTATAAAGGACCTCTTGGTCATTTTACCTTCCAGACATGATTCACAAACTGGTAAAGATTTAGCGGTTAAATCTTTTAAATGATCATCCTTAACAAGTCTGTTAATTATATCAAGGTTAATTTGACCAAATTTTAGGCACCATAGATATGTATTATTGATATGTGAAAACTTTTACTTTCTAGATTTAGACAATTCAACTTTAAACATTTATGTGTTCAATAGTAATGAATTTTGATGAGTCTTATCATATAAAACTCATTTTTCATTGAGTCTAAACAAATATTTAAGTCATTCTGAGAAATAATAACTGCATTATTATTAAAAAAAATAACATATAATTA